>CM033039.1:10425750-11025750 GCA_019207045.1 Branchiostoma floridae x Branchiostoma belcheri | reverse complement strand
CTACAAGGACAAACATTATGTCACAGGCTTTTGCACTCGTGTGATCTATTTTTTAAGGAAAAATTATTTCCCCACAAGGTTTTGCGTACAATAGGATTCGATTGGCAATAATCCGTAGATGTTTTGCCATCAAACAGATTAAAAACCATCGCAGCGTGTCGATGCCATTCTTGCACGATGATACTGAGTACAGATTTGAAAAATAGAAACCAAGAAAAATATTTGCTTTTTAAAGGTATGATTTATTATATTTGACTTTGTAAGGTACTAATATTCCCTTGCCCTGTAGAAAAATATCTGTCCTAAAATGTCATATTTT
Source organism: Branchiostoma floridae x Branchiostoma belcheri (assembly GCA_019207045.1). Classification (NCBI taxonomy): domain Eukaryota; kingdom Metazoa; phylum Chordata; class Leptocardii; order Amphioxiformes; family Branchiostomatidae; genus Branchiostoma; species Branchiostoma floridae x Branchiostoma belcheri. The sequence continues at coordinate 11,025,431 of CM033039.1, read as the reverse complement.
CTTCGCTGTCATTCCAAATCATTAATGATTCATTATCTTTCCAAGAAACCAAAGATGTCATTTTTCTCTGTGTATTGTATGTTACCAAGGACTTTATACAATGTCCTTGATGTTACGCAACATGTAACAGTGTATTGAACGCTCGCGTAACAGGTTGATTAAAAAACTACTTAAGGACAAACATTATGTCACAAACGGAAAAGTCATTTTCACCAAAGTTGTACGTACAATAGGACCCGATCGGCAATAATCCGTAGATATTTTGTCGCCGACCAAATTAAAAAGTAACGCAGCCTGTGGATGCTATTATTCGACGAGGATTCTTCAGTAGTCAACGTACAGGTTTGAGAAATAAAAAGCAAGAAACATGTTTTTTTTTGTCCAAAAGTATGATATATTATATTCGGCTCGGTAAGAAAAGTTCACTCCCGTACCCTGTGGGTCATATACCTGTCCTAAACATGTCATCTTTTCATAGCTGTCATTCCAAATCATTAATGACTCATTATCTTTTCAAGAATCCAAAGATGTCATTTTTCTCCGTGTATTGTATGATGCCAAAGACTTTATTTATGAACGTCCTTAATGTTACGCAACATGTAACAGTGTAATGTACCCTATGTAACAGGTTGATTGAAAAAACTACAAGGACAAACATTATGTCACAGGCTTTTGCACTCATGTGATCTGTTTTTTACGGAAAATTCATCTACCCCAAGGTTTTTCGTACAATTGGACCCGATTGGCAACAATTCGTAGATATTTTTTCTTCGACCAAATTAAAAAGTAACGCAGCCTGTCGATGTCATCATTGAGCGAGGATTTTTCAGTTGTCAAAGTACAGGTTTGAGAAATAAAAAGCAAGAAACATGTTTTTTGTCCAAAGGTATGATATATTATATTCGGCTCGGTAAGAAAATTATACTTCCGTACCCTGTAGGTCACTTACCTGTCCTAAACATGTCATCTTTTCATCGTTGTCATTCCAAATCATTTATGGTTCATCATCTTTTCAAGAATCCAAGGATGTCATTTTTCTCTGTGTATTGTATGATACCAAGGACTTTATATAACGTCCCTGGTGTTACGCAACATGTAACAGTGTATTGAACGCTCTGTAACAAGTTGATTAAAAAACTACAATGACAAACATTATGTCACAGACTTGTGCACTCGCGTGATGTATTTTTGACGGCAAAATTATTTACCCCAAGGTTGTACGTATAGAGGGACCCGATTGGCAGTAATCCGTAGATGTTTTGTTGTCGACCAAATTAAAAAGCAACGCAGCCTGTGGATGATATCATTGCACAAGGCTTCTTCAGAAGGTTTGAGAAATAGAAAAAATGAAATTCTGTTTTGTCCAAAAGTATGACATATTATATTCGGCTCGATAAGGAAAGTATATTCCCGTACCCTGTAGGTCATATACCTGTCCTAAACATGTTATCTTTTCATCGCGGTCATTCCAAATTATTAATGATTCAGCATCTTTCCAAGAATCCAAGGATCCCATTTTTTTCTGTGTATTGTATGCTGCCAAGGACTTTATACAACGTCCTTGGTGTTACGCAACATGTAAGTGTATTGAACGCTCTGTAACAGGTTAATTAAAACACTACAAGGACACACATTATGTCACAGACTTTTGCACTCGTGTGATCTATTTTTGATGACAAACTTATTTTACCCCAAAGTTGTACGTACAGTAGGATCCGATTGGCAGTAATCCGTAGATGTTTTGTCGTCGAGCAGATTAACAACCATTGCAGCGTGTCGATGCCATCATTGCGCGAGGATACTGCAATAGTCAAAGTACAGATTAGAGAAATAGAAACCAAGAAAAAATGTTTGTTTTTTAAAGATATAATTTATTATATTCGACTCTGTAAGGTACAAATATTCCCTTGCCCTGTAGAAAAATATCTGTCCTAAAATTGTCACCTTTTCTTCGCTATCATTCCAAATCATTAATAATTCATCATCTTTCCAAGAATCCAAGGATGTCATTTTTCTCTGTGTATTGTATGTTGCTGAGGACTTTAGATAACGTCCTTGATGTTACGCAACATGTAACAGTGTATTGAACGCTCGCGTAACAGGTTGATGTTTCAACTGGAAGCCACCAGTTTTCATCAGTGATGCTGAAGTGATCTGTAAGAAACAGGTCTTTTATACTCTAACTATGAATGCAAACAATTTCAGATGTCCTAGTTGTAGTATAAAAGACCTATAAAAGACCTGTTTCTTCCAGATCACTTCAGTGTCACTTAGGAAAACTGGTGGATTCCAGTTGAAACGTCTGACAGTTTCCAAAACCATATTCAGTTGCTTGATTAACTGCTTTTTGGCAAACACTGAAAACTTTGGTCATATACCTGACAGTAAACTATTTGCACTAAAGGCAATGTCATGTATACTAAAGGGCATATGTTGCATTAAACCTGTTTCAAATCCATTTTAGGATCCAGTTTCACCAAGTCAGAACGTCTATCTTGCTGCTGTGCTGTTTTCAACAGCATCATGTTGTCCAACGCCATGTGGTACAAAAGTGACGATGGCTTTGTGACGAAGAACACCGTTTTTGACCTTGGATTTGTACATATCACCCTTCAAGTAAGGGAATCTTCCAAAATTTCTAACCTCCTACCTCAATCCAAAATATTCTCGTTTTTTTTTGTTATGGATTCACACTTTTGCCTTATGTACTTTTATAAACAAGGAGCTGTACGTGAGTCTCATGACCGTTGTCATGGTGCTACCTGTTGTCCTGGTACCGGCTAGACTGTTCCGGGTGGAGGTACCAACTTCAATAACAGCTCCGGGAATACGTCGTAGTTCCAAATATGGTATGTATAGTTCGTCAACATATTGCCTAAGTTTTAACATTCCTTTCCAATATCCAATGTATGGTGTAAGGTGCCTCAATCAGCAAATATTATCTTTTTTAAATTAATGATATTGTTTCTATTTCAATAAAGATATTTTTTCTTCATCCTCTTAGGGTTATGGAAAAGTGTAATGTCTCGATGGTCAAAGTACGTGGCGTGGTTTCTCGTGGTGATGGTTTCCATCCTCTTGTCATTCTTTGTGATCCTGTTTTTCCCTCACTCCTAACACATGTTCTGTATGTATTAGCATAGTGGTTGATGATTACTCATACTGTACAGGGCTAGGTGTTCTGAGGACAATTGAAATAACACTGGTACATTTGTATATAAGAATGTGGGAGAAGGGGACAGTATGAAATAGGGAACAAATTTGAGTAACATAGATTTGTAAATATAATGTATTAAAAGAAAAATTGAAATGGATTACAGATACATATACGACCATCTATTTGTCTGATTTGTTAATCATTTAACTACATAGGTTAAGAATTGTACATTGCTGAAATGAGGACATTCAGCATTACTGAAAATTTCAAGGATGTGTGAGATTCCTAAAAAAAGGAATAATTGAAACGTTATTTTGTGCCACAAGCAATTTATGCAGCGTTGGCTTGTTTTCAATGGCTCAAAAAATATAAAGAACACACACTAGTTTATTCTAATGTTAAAAGATTATACATCCTTACCTTCCTTTAATTTTTGTTATGTACTTTTAATTTTTGGTAGATAATGTGCTGTTTTATGATTGCTACAAAATTCAGGGCAAAAACCACAAGGACCCAGTATCAATCTAAAACCGATGCACTTTCAGAAAACATCACATGATAAACGAAAAATGCCATTATCTGAGCCAGTCGTGCTATATCATATGGAGGCAAAGCGACCTTGCCATTACAACGCTGTTGCGGTTAGCCACTAAATCATCCATGGCAAAGCTATTTTAGAAGCAATCTCTGTAATTGTGGTGTGTTTATTAGTCACAAACTATTTGCCTTGAAGTAACGATGACAACACTAACGTCAATGGACATACACACAAAACCTAGTAGCTATTTTTGAGGCACTCTCTAGCTCTGAAATTGCGGTGTGTTTATTAGTCGCAAGTTATTTGCCTTGAAGTAACGATGACAACACTAACGTCAATGGACATACACAAAAAATCTAGTAGCTATCTTGGAAGTACTCTCTGTAACTGTAGTGTGCTTATTAGTCACAAGCTATTTGCCTTGAAGTAACGATGACAACACTAACGTCAATGGACATACACACAAAACCTAGTAGCTACTAGTATTTTGGAAGCACTCTATGTAATTGTGGTTTGCTTATTAGTCACAAGCTATTTGCCTCTAAGTAACGATGACAACACTAACGTCAATGGACAGTCACACAAAATCTAGTAGCTATTTCAGAAGCACTCTCTGTAATTATGGTGTGCTTATTAGTCACAAGCTATTTGCCTTGAAGTAACGATGACAACACTAACGTCAATGCATATAACACACAAAACCTAGTCCCTTCTGCAATCCTTTCTCCCTGTGTGCGCATGTATCTGTCTTTCTGTGTGTCTGTGTTTCCTTTTTCGTAACATAACTCAAGAAGACAATGCTTACACGTGTATGTCGAGATCGAAGTCGACTATCATGCGACTGTCCAAGCCTTGGTGTCCAGAGAATTAGGTCTTTTGTCGGATCTTCGTCTTAAACTATTTGGTATCTTCTTCAATAACATAAGTAACCGTAATGTAAGTAATTATACAGTATAAAAGGGACAGTGTTACATCAGGGCTCGAAGTTCATTTTCGGGATTAGGTGCATTGGTGCACCCAGCTTTTAAAAAATTGGGTGCACCAAAACAAATTTTGGGTGCACTACTTAAATTCAAGTAGAATGTCAGAAAAACCTAATAACAAAACTTAATTACGTACTTCTTTAAAAAGTACCATGACAGACATCTTTATTATCTTTATAACACCCAGATGCACTATTAGAATACATCACATGATAACCGAAAAATACCCGCATCTGAGCCTATCGCGTTGTAGAGGCAAGACGACCTTGCCATTACAACGATGTTGCGGTTAGCCACTAAATCATTCATGGCAAAGCTATTTTTGAAGCACTCTCTGTAATTGTGGTGTGGCTATTATTTGCCTTGAGGTAACAATAACAACACTGATGTCGATGGACATACACAAATCTAGTCCATTCCCCTCACTGTGTGTGCATGTATCTGTCCATCTGCGTGTCTGTGTTTCCTTTTTCGAGTTCCACGAACACATACCTTTGCCAAATAAACCAGGTTTGTTATGTAGAATGATGTCTGTAGACATAAATGTGTTACTCGTTACATTTTGTTTCATATGCCCGGAGTTGGTTCATAACATTTCGCCATTGCTTATACAAATTAGATCCCTATTTACATAATGATATTAAATTGTATCAAGCATCACTTAAGCTATCAGCATACCAAAAATCATGATGATCATTTCATCCCTTCTTGACTTATTCTCTTTCAAAGTAGGAAACTAAACCGGCTCCTGCAGTTCAAGAAAAGACCTTACCGGACCCAAACATACACCTCTTACTCTCTGCCATCTTTCTCAGTTCCATATGAGTCAAGTTTGGAGTCAACTTTCCGCATTAATTATGCAAATTATCTGTTAATTTATATGATTGATATCTCCTTATGTAAGTTTTTACTTAGGATATCTGCATACCAAAAATCATGACGATCCGTCAACATGTTCATATTTTGCCATTAATTATGCAAATGAGATCATCATCTGCATAATTAATATGTATAGATATTTCTTTCTTTCTCAGCTACAAGTGTGACAAGTTTGAAAGTCCTTTAATGGAATGCAGTGGATTTACAAACTTCCCTCATTAATTATGTAAATTAGCTGTCGATTTGCATAATTAGAATTCCATCATGTAAGTCTTCCCTTTGGCTATCTACATACCAAAAATCATGACGATCCGTCAACACGTTTATATTTTTCCATTAATTATGCATTTGCATAATTAATATGCATTGATATTTCTCTCTTTCTCATCTATATATGTGACAAGTTTGAAAGTCCTATCATGAAATGCAGTGGATTTATAAACTTTCCTCATTAATTATGCAAATAAGTTAATGATTTGCATAATTAGTATACAACAATGTACATTGTTACTTGGGCTATCTACAAACCAAAAATCGTGACGATCCATCAACACGTTCTCGAGTTATTCTCGTCCAAAGTTTGAAAGGAAATCGGCGACTGCAGTTCCAAACAAGCCGCTAGGGGGTCCAAACTTAAAGTACTTACTCTCTGCCCCAAGGGCTACCTACCACTCAAAAATCATAACCACAGCATGTCCAGAACACGAGATATCAAAAATTGAGGTTCTGCTGCAGTACCTTAGCAAGCCGCTAGGGGGCCCATTATCGAACTTGACCTTTGTTTTCCTGACCCCTATCCACCTACCAAATATCATCGGGATCCATCCGAGGCTTCTCGAGTTATGCTGTTAACACACACACACACACACACACAGACAGATACACAGACCAACACGCCTAAATCATAACCTTAGCCATTCTGGCAAAGGTAATAACGTTAACAGTCATAATACGTCAAGCTTGATGTGTACATGCACAGTCGACTTCAGACTGAAATTCAGATTATGAAAAATGAAAAAAAAACATAACATAACATAACATAACATAACATAACATAACATAACATAACATAACATAACATAACATAACATTACATAAGGAGATAAATGACTGAATGCATTTTTCTTACCTTTCCCAGACACGGTTACAGGTACAACGTGCTTTGAACTATATATGTGTAGTAGCTTTTTTTTTTACTGAAAGTAATACAAACATTATAGATAGTGCGATGATACATAAAGCTTGATGTATACATCAGGGTGGTATTGATACTGGTGCAAATATACAAAATATCATTATGATGAATTAAAACATCAACACACTAAAATCACAAACGACTTCTATACTCAATACCATGTTTATATATCTACAGCATAAACAGCCGTCAAGTGCTACCTAAGGACGGTAAAAATGGCTGTGCCTCTTTGTTAAGACGGATAGCTGGAGAAAGAAACATTGGATATCTATGATTTCGACAAATGTTTAGCATAGACTAGAACAAGTGCATAGCTTCGTCTGAAATGCAAATTATGCACACTTGCACATTATGCAAGCTTGCATAATAAATCAGGAAATAGCTAATGACAGTGGTGTCGATTTGTTGATTATAGAGCTGCATAGTAATTTTATTTTGTACTTGTAGAAGTGATATCAGTGTGGTAGCCATGACTGCATTTGTAGAAGTGTTACTTCCAACTTCATAAGTGATACTAGTCAAGTACAAAATGTGTCAGCTTATGCACTTCTTGCATACATGAATTAAAGACTTCTTGGCTCATAGAGGAACCATGTCTTGTCACCACAAATGTTGTTACAATGTTTATTGTATTTTGAAAATTTGGCATTTTTTTATCCTGTTTTCTTTCGCCCTCTCCCATTTAACAAGAGGCCCACAGAGGATGTCATCCATAAAATTAACTTGCAGTGGCCTAAATAGACATTGTGCTCATCAAGACAAGATTGGCATAAATAAAGCTATAAAATATTCAATTCCAATGTTTGCCAGACTTCAACACATGTATCTGAGGATACGCAATTTATGACAGCTGGAACTTAACATGCGCCAATTATGCAAATAATTAGGGAAATTATTCCTTAATTGCATTTTATACTTGCGACTTGTGTATGTCAGGTGGGCGGCTTCATTAATTGATAGTGAACATTATTAGGATAACAAAGAAAACATTTGATTTGGGTTTACGAAGTATCATCGACAGTTTAGTCAGGCTGTGTAGTCAGTCCCAAGGATTATGTAATTTGTACTATTATAATGGACAGTGTATTGAGGCGAAAGATCCAAAAAAATGTTTCTGGCCAAAGAGTCAATGAGCAGTTTTATTGAAAGCTTTATTTCTACATGCTTGAAGTAACAATAGCAACAGACTTTAACTGTGTTTTTGTGTAATTGATTACATCACTATAATGCAAAAAAGTTAGCTGGAAAACTTACTGCTATTTCCTAATCAAAAAGGTAAATCCAACAAAGACATATTTAGATAACGGTTTCATAAGACTATTTACACCTTACTCAGTATGTTTTACAATTTTTCTCATACATCAAGAATAGATATGTAATGAATAGATATATGCATAGATATGTAATACAGTAATAACATTGGAACTGTTTAATGTTTTAATCTATAGCTAATTTAAGTTTTTATAGTTTAATTTAACTACCACAACAGGCAAATAACAATAAGTAGGACCTGTTTAATCAATAATATAGTATAGGTTGTAGATCAACAAGGAATATATCATTGCAAATATGTATTACTTGCTATCAAATGCTATTTACAAATATTCACCCAAATAAAGACTACAATGCAACATAACTACTAATTACAGTGTGCCCAAAGAGAAAAATAACCAACACCCAAATGTAAGGATGTGTTAGTCAGTCTCCGTGCTTTTGCAGAATAACATTTATTAGTACATTTGTTTAGTACTTTAATTCTATGAAAGGAAAAGACGAGACGAATTGTTAGAAAACTGCTCTGCTATAAAAGCTTATTAAATGTGGCAAAAATATATAAACCGCTGGGACTGAGCCGATTCTTTACATTGACTTGGGGACTAATACAAGCAATGAAACGGCGTCAGCCTCTAACAACAAGTCTTCTTATTTATATATACTCTATGATAAAGTTTAACTTATAGAAGTACATGTTGTTTTTAAAGTACACTAGTAGTGTCCATATTTTATATTACAAACCAGACAAAGTACAAAACTATGCAACAGGTGTAGCTTTCTCTTAACATTTGTGTCACAAATGACTTGATAAGGCTTATGTACAAATTTTGCCGGTGCCCGTCAGGGACCTAGCAGACCGGGCTCCGAAGCCACAGATTTTTGCCCCAGTGGACAGCTAGATACGGGGTGTACCCTACGTGAAGGTCACGGTGTCTATTTGTCACCGAGCCCCGGTTAATTTTAAGCCCGACTTAAATTCAACGCGAGGTCCGGCCGAACCAAAAAAATAGCTCGAAAGCCGCAATGTGCCCACGGGGCCACGTAGGGGTTACGTCAGAAAGTGCAAAAAATACCCGGCAGGGTCCCTTTTCCGATTAGAAACTAAGCCTATGTGATACTATAGTCATATATACATTGATACATACATATGCACATGCTTACATACATCACATGTAAAGGTGTAGGTGGTCACAAAACACGAAAAAACTAACATGATAATTCACAGCAACGTACATAGAAAGAAAAGTACGTCTTTTTATCACCTATAATGTGGCCGAGGAGGGCGAAATACTAGTGCAACGAAAATTACAGGAAATTTTATTGCTTTTGATCATCTCTTTTTTGCATGCCACGAAGGGCCATCTTCTGACGTAGTTTGCTCTGGAACAGGCGTCTGTTCATCTTTTGTTGCTGATCCAGCCGCTCCTCGTAGGCAGCATGTTGTTCCATCATCTCTTGCGCGTGATGTACCATGGTCTGTGTTTTCTCCCTTTTCTCAGCCAGTTTCCTCTTCAGCATGGCTTCAGCACGTCGTCTGCTCTTGTTCTGCACTTCCTCATATCTCGCCGTGTCTTCTTCATGAACTTTCAGGAGATTTTCTACCTGCTGTTCGATAGCAGTCGAAGATGAGGGCTGCATAGCTTCGGACTCATATTTTACTTCGAGTGGCTCCTTTGAGAACTGATGTTGGGCAATATCATAATCGTGTATGTTTAAGGAAGGCTTGTCGATTAGGTTGTGTTCCAAAAGGCTGCTTGCAACATCCAGGGTTTCACTCAAGGCTTCTTCAATCATTTTGAATGTTGAATTAAGCTCTGTTTCTTTCATTTCATCTGTAAATGATGAATGAAATAATACAATAAATATATAGAATCTTCACCTAAGGTTATTTTCTTAGGCTATTATATTCTGTCGGGAATTATTATTTTTCAATTTTTTTTAAAATGAGCTTGTACTCCCTTTGAGATAACGTGACGTTCACAGTGGCTCACAAATGCCAGATTAACTGTTTAGATCTAATTTGGTATTTAACTGTCAAAACTGACGTCACAAGAGACCACAATTGATTTTGAACTTGAGTTGAAATTTTGGGCAATTGTCGCCGAGTTTAGAGTCAAGATTTAAAATTTGATTCATATTCACTTCTGCCAACAAAGATAAGCTGCCATGCAGAGATTATATACCTGTTATTACATCCTTCGGCGGAGGGACATGAATCCCAAAGATTCCCTGGAAACTTCTCCAAATGTAGTCTGCCAGTTCTTGGTCATGCTCATCCGCAACGTAGACACCGGTAGCAATGGCATCACAGATGATGGTCACCAGGAAGTTGACGAGTAGTATGAAGATGAGTATCATAAACAAGGTGAAGAAGATCGGGCCGATATATCGGTTCGATTCTAAGATTTCCTCGGCAAAGAACCTGTAAGAAATGACCCTCAAGTCAAAAGGTTGCTGATAGGATCTTGGAAAAATTATCTACCTCCCTCTCCCCTAGAATTTATTTTCACGTACAATAGCTTTATGTGCCATAGACGAATATGTTAAAAATGACTATAGAGGCAATGACGGAACCTACCTTCCCAATAACATCTCAAATAAGGCAAAGTTGGTGTGCAGCACATTGGTGTAGGCCTTCATGTGAGTCCCAAACACCAGCATTCCTGTGATAGATATATAAAATGTCAACAATTACAAAGTGCTAGGTAAAATACGACGCTTAAATATCGATATCTTAATGTATTTCGAGAAGTACCATTGACCCAATGCATTCTCTAAAGACTCATGAGACCCGGACCATTTAGGCAACGAAAATACAGTAACGTTATAACCACGTCACTGCCATTTACAATGAGGGGAAGCAAAGTTATCTAAACTTTGTTGAAAACACACTCTTACCTGAGCAGCTGAAAGCCATAAAGGCTATAGCGCTTACGATCGAGAAGCCGATCAAGTCGTTCTTCATGGCGCCTGGCAGGGCGATGAAACTGGCGATGGTCTTGCTGAAGCGGAAAACTCGAAGCAATGTCAGTGTAGATATGAACAGTACAATAGCAAGCACGATCTTGAAAGCTTCATCCCACCAGAAGGTTGAGCTCAGGTCGACAAAATGATCTATTCCAAGTTCGCCTACAAAGAAGAGATGCAGATATGAGAGATGATGATTGGTTTGTTTATTGCTGGAAACGTCATAGGTAAAGCGCATACGATCAATCGGATGGTATTCATGGAACGCACAGATTACGATAAAAGCCGTAGACAACATGCAATTCAAGAGACATTTTTCTCAATGTGGCGTTTTTATCGTTATCAAGAAAGAAGAAATAAACTAATTAAAAGTTCTTTGAAAATGTATAACGTGAAGTTTTGCAACAATTTACCTGTTGCTTCGGCCAATTTTGCCAGTGCTGCAGATGCAGAGTGGTATCTTATTCCGAAGATACAGATGACAACTGCAGATCCAATTATGCTCGCAAATGCAAAGATGTTCCACATAGAACTGAAGTACTTCCTTCCCTCCTTCTTAATGGTGATCATTTCTTTGATGACATTAACCAAGAATAACAACATAAAGAGGATATAGGAAAACAAAGCGACCATATCAGAGTCATTTTCGTACTGGAAAAGCCTGTGTGTTTCAAAAGATGCCGATGTTGAAAGATGCCCGACATCTTCCTGCTTTACGGTCAGTCTTAGACTACTGAACAGTTTTTGGGCTGGGTAGTACAGAGACAGGTCCAGAACCAGATAGTCTGTGTATTTGTCGATCCACTTGCTGTCCCGAAGGTCGGAGAATATTGCTGTCGCCAAACCTAGAAGACTTGGAAGTTCCATGGAGTGTTCTGCGGAACAGCCTGAGTTGTGTGACATCACGCCAGTGACATTGAATTGCCAACATGCCCCATCTCCAGTTACAACCAGCCAGCCATTTTGAGACAGGTCTGTTGCCATTGCATCTGCATGGAGTACCCAAAACTTTAATCATGCAACATTAAATTCTTTCCAAAAAAGTCAAAACTATAAGAAACTCATGCAATTCATAGAACTAAACATGAACTTGTGCGAAATTATCCTACTACGTAAAAGCTTCACTTTCTACTGTGACAACTTAGATTTGGTATAACGGTTTAGTTGTTACATTGTTACACTTCATTTAAATCTAAAAAATATAAAAGACTTGAAACATTAGGAAAGAAAAGCGACCATCAAAATAATAGTTTTATAATTATGTACGATAATCGGGAAAAGGTCATGATTCGTACCTGGAGCCTTCCTAACCTGTGTAAGGCGCGGTGGGCCGATTCTGAATGCTTCAGTATAAAGAGGAAACTGTCGGTCCAGATACTTCATTTTCCACCCATTGTACCAAAGCGACGGGTACAAAACAGGTAGGAGGGTCTCCTCAGTCCATGTCCAGAACTCGTCAGCAGTGGTGATCTGTGACATTACAAGATAAGAATTCATTCATTGAAGCACTTTAAAAGCGATCCAGTTCATCGTGGCTCTAATAGGTTGACATATGCTCTCAGAAAAGGTGAATGACTACGAATAACAAAACATTCTCAAAAGCTGCCAAGATGTTAGAAATCATAACTTATTGTTCTATTATCAAGATATATGATCATGATTAAACAGGGTCCTATGACCTACCGAATCGTGATCTTCTAGAACAGTGTCGTACAACGTCTGCGATGCGTTGAAAGCAAACGGGTCTTTATCGTGATGGCTGATGAAGAACAGCACCACAACAAACAGGAACAGGAGAACGTACTCCTTCATGACGAAGAAAAACTTCCGTCGTTGTTCATTTTTGACTTTCATCCTTTCTGTAGATGCAGCACCAGGTGGATACACCTTTACAGGAGCTGAAATTTTGAACGTCGTAAATATAGGTCTTATATATACTACCTACTGTATCTTGTTCTATTTCCAGGATTCTTACTACTTCATGCGTTGTTGCTTTTGAAAAAAATCGTTAATGTGCCGTGAAAGTGTCGTGGTTTACCTTTGTGATCATAAAGGTGAAGGTGGAGATCTTTTTCCTTGATATTGTATGTCTTCTGCTTGTTGGAAGGCCTCTGGTTACAGATCAAGGCAAAAAGAGTCGCCAGGAACAATATCTGTTGGTATATAAGTACAGTATCATCAATTACTTAGTCATTAGCTATACAATTCAAGATACTAGGATGTAGCAGAGCGACAGAAAGTGGTTAACAGAAGGATATACAGAAACAATTTACCTCGGCAGTTTCGGCGATGATGCTTGAAAAACCGAAAGAAAAGAAGAAGGCCTTTAGCCAGGCCTCACTCTTCTTTCTACCCCAGTCCAGACTGTACAGGATCACAAAGAATGACGAGAGAATGGAAACCATCACCACGAGAAACCACGCCACGTACTTTGACCATCGAGACAGTATACCTTTCCATGACCCTTAGGGGACAAAGAAAAAAATTATCTTTATTGAAACAGAAACAACCATTTGAAAAAAGATAAAAGTATTTGCTGACTGATGCAACTTCCATAAGTTGGATATTGGAATGTTAAAACTTAGAAAAATTGTTTACAAACTATACACACCATATTTAGAACTACGACGTATTCCTGGAGCTGTTATTGAAGTTGGTACCTCCACCCGGAACAGTCTAGCCGGTACCAGGACAACAGGTAGCACCATGACAACGGTCATGAGACTCACGTACAGCTCCTTGGTTACAAAAATTCATAAAGAAAAATTTGCGTTAGCATATGTTGGTAGGATTGAGGTAGAAGGTTTCAAAAAACAAGAAGGTTCCCTTACTTGAAGGGTGATCTGTACAAATCCAAGGTCAAACACGGTGTTCTTTGTCACAAAGCCCTCGTCACTCTTGTACCACATGGCGTTGGACAACATGATGCTGTTGAAAACAGCACAGCAGCAAGATAGACGTTCTGACTTGGTGAAATTGGATCCTAAAATGGATTTGAAACAAGTTTAATGCAACATATGCTTTTTTAGTATATATGTCGTTGCTTCTAGTGCAAATAGTTTACTGTCAGGTATATGGCGAAACGTTTTCAGCGTTTGTTATGAAAAGGTAGCAGTATATCAGATAACGAAAGACATGGTAAATATAATCAACGACCAATGTAAATTTGATATACCTTCAGGTGACACGAAAGGAGATGTCCACAAGTGTTGATCGTAGAACATTGCATCCGTGTTCTCTCGGAGCTGGCTACTGAAGCATCCCAGCTGTTCCAGGGTCGCCACATGCAGAACTTTCTGAACCTGGAAGTCGCCTCGGTCTTCAGACAACCAGTCGTAGCAAATAAACTGATAGCTGTATACAATAAATGGACCAATCGCATGTGAAGGCTTCCCTCGATTCGTTTAGTATGTAAAATTTGAGATGACGCATCATCATTTCATAATTTGATTATCACATCTTTTGTCTAACATGACAATTTGTCAAAGTCAAATTTTGAAAGGTCTATTATAAGCGACATTTGTTGATTTTCTGTGATATGTATCTATAAACCTCACTATATGAATTGCATAGAACTATGTAGTCGTGTAGTGTGGGAAAGGATTTTAACTTATACAATAATTTGACAAAATAAAACTTGATTGGCCTGTACAACCATGAGAAAGCGTAACAATTCGCTATACATTTGTCTGATGTTAGCTATATTACTGAAAACCTAGATTCCTATATTTTGTAGAAATAGGTTGGAATCAATAGTTTATAAGACCCCGACACGAAAATAAGCTGCATCTTACACTTCCTTCGTCTGTAGGTCCTTGATAATGATGTCCCTCAGAAACCACGAAGTTTCATCAACACCGGTGTTGTCGTGCCAGATATGCAGCAGTTCCAGATTTCCTAGTGACGTCTTCAGGGGCATGATGACGTCATGAGTACCACCTCGGGGCAAAGACTGTAAAACACATGGAAGAGGTATTTAAAACATTTTCCATGTGGTAAGTCTAGGTACAATTAATGTTTGATCATTAAGCCATACCCTGTACCTTTAAAGTTTAACAGAATAAGAAGTGGGATTTGAGAACAAAACACATTCCAATAAGGCAAGTGCCAAACAAATGCAGAGTTGGGATTGCACATCAAACAAACGGTTCAGACTTACTTCTCCGTCCGAGTTGATCATCTTGATTGTGGTTTTACTCTTTGATCCAAATACCTGTAACCCGATTCGTGCTGAGGTACCGGCACCAAGCATGGATCCGGTGGTAACGGTGATCTGGTAGAGATATGGGGCTGGCATCCTGTCCGGGGGGAGGACGGACAGCAGTGGTAACTGCTTCTTACTGTCGGTAGTTGATGACTTGTCAGTCGTTTGTCCCTAGTACAAAATAGAAAAAAAAAAATAATTGGAATGTAGAACTAGGAGCACTATACGGAGTCTATTCAACTGCAGATTTGATAATGTAACGATTAAGGGGCACAGTACAGAAAAGGTGTACTTACTCGAAAACGCTGAAAGTCGACGTTGAGTATAATCATTAACACCAAGTAAAGAGCCCACTCGCAAATAACCGTGTAGAAAACGAGGTTGTTGTCATTAAGGATGCTGGGATCTTTGAAGATGTCGTCTAATTTGATAGTATTTGGAAGGGCGTGCAAGGAGCCGCCAATGACAGCCTTCGGCCTAGGAACGTCGCAGTTACATCTGATGGTGCTATCAGATGGATCCACGCCAACCTGATATAGAAAAGCATATCTTAAAGTAGGAAGAAATGGTTGTAGACGGTCGTGATAATTTTAAACAGAAAGCGTATTACAGTCTGAAAACGACAAGCGGTTTCTTGTCTACTTTGAGCCAGAATACTCTCCAATAAAGAAGATATAACCAATATAACTACATTTACTGTCAGTGTTAAAGACAACAGTACACATATTTTAACACATGGGTCAGGATCAAATCTTTGAACCTACCCCACAGCCTGCGTCTTGCCACTTCTCGAATGTATGATCCCAATTAAGACAGCTCACTGTTGAGGCCTGAAGTACGAAATCTTTGGGCGAAGGTGCCGTTTGCAAAAGGCTGTGAGATTCTAAAGAGATATGTTGACAATTTTAATATCTTTGATAATCGATATTTTTTATTATGATGATGATGATAATCGCATTGAATCTTTCGCATACCCAATTCAAATTGTCACTCCACACAGAAAATGTGAAAATGATGAAACTGTATGTATAGTTTTTGTCACAATGGTCAAAATTGAGTGACCACAATGTCAATTTTCATCATTACAGTGAAGTGGTTTGCCTTGTAAAGTTACGAGTTGTATACGCATTCTTGCCTTGACATTAAAATGGAAATTACATCAAAATGTTTGATAATTAACCTGCTTTCTGTATCCCAACATAAAGTCTCCCTCGCCGTTTCTTGATATTTGGAACAAATTTTCGCGCGCTGTTTGTGCCTCGACGCCAAGCAAGAACAGCATCTTCCTCCTCAACTATCATCTTGTCGTCATAAAACTCCTCTGTCGGTAGCGTGTCGTAACGGAAGTACAGCCTGAAGGCAGCGGAGGGATCCCACCATGATAGCTGCATCACAACTACAGTAGTATCAGCTGGTACATCAAATGCATATAAAATCATCGTCGCGTTGCTGTTTTGTCCAACGACAATGCCACCCAGAGCAAACTGTGCCCCAGCAAGACCACGCTCCGGAATGTCACGTTTTTGACGTCTTGGGTTTTCAGTGTTTTCAGTACCTTGACTTTCGACAGGTTGGGAGAGGTTCATCTGCACAGAGCAGTTGTGGTCAAAGCGTTGGGATCCCCACGAAAACATGGTCACAGGCGTGGTGACGTTTTGTCCAAATGTAGAGGCGTTCCAGGAAAACAAGTTCCTCTCCATCACAATCATCTATAACAGACATAGCCTTGCGGTAAAATGATCTAAATCATTCCTGACGCACTTAACATTACAAACTGTATAATCAACATGAAAATCCTCATTTTTCCTTTTCGCAAATGATGGATGACGTTATCTTAAAATATTACCCAGGTTACTGGTTACGCTATAACCATTAATTGGTATTTAAGTACTCACGATGTTAGATGTTATTTTTTTATATTGTTTGGCTGCAGGTTTTGCAACCTGTAACTTTTATCGTTATTTCACCACCAACCAGTGTTCCAATTTGTAGAATTATGAATATATTGGAACTGACTGAAACGTACTTGCATGAAATGCAAACGAAAAGAATAGCATGACCACTGACCTTGGCATCTGCACCCCCTTCTATATTACAATATGTGGGAGATGCTGACACGTTAACTTGACGACTCTCAAGCATTATATCTCTCCTAGTGGACCTTGCAACCGCAACAGCGACGTCATCGTTTTCAAATGCCTTCATGTAGTCGTCGGTGGCTGGCAACATGGCCAGAAGATTATTGGCTGTTCGTTCCATAGTTTGTTCCAAAGACAGTCCAGCGTTACGAAGCTGTAGGTTACAGACAAATTCACGAATGAAACCCTTTGGAGTATTACGACTAAATCTAGATAATGATGAGGCAAATGTGATTAAACTGCCAATGCTTGAATAGCTTACATTTATCCATTGCATGATTGAAATGTACGAGTACATGCATAATATTTACACAATTTGGCCATATAGAGGGGTATGAACTTATTCTCTCATGCCAACACTTATTTACTATAGATGCCTCTTAATCATGCGATATTTTTTAGCCTACTAGAATAGCGAATAAAAGGCTTCCAGTCAACCTGTTGCTCGTATTTCCATTGTCGGTCTTTTTTGTTCTTCAGCTGTTGCTTAGGAGATATCTTGGCTGAGTTGACATCTATGCCATTCATTCCAAATAGAGGCGTTGTGGTATCGGGAATGGTCGACGTTCCTGCAGGCAGCATTTGAACGAGACTGGGCACGGCCTGTACCACGGCTGAAACAGTTTAGGACCACGGTTAACGTCGGTATTATTCTTTTGCAAACACAAGCGCTACAAAATCTAACATTTGGATAGGTACAACATTTTCCTGTGTTGTAAACTACATTTAACTCCGGTTTAAAAATTTCAAATATTTTCAAAATCTTCTTTACTGTACTGTATTGATGGACATACCTCCCTGCTGGGAGCGAGCATTCCACCCTACTGGATGTTATTCTGATTAGTCAATGTTATGAGAACTTTCCTTCTAATAAGATCCAGTGACGGATGATTAGACTCTAGAAATTCATTACACACCATGGTTCAATTAATTTGCATGTGTTACGGCGTCATAACCGATATGAAATGGGCCTTCTGGTTGCTCAAAGTCGCCTGTTTACATGATAATAATACACAAAAAATATTATGTTTTATGCATATTGGGATTTATATCACAAGGATCTCACCATTCAACTCGGACTTCTATGCATGTATGTCGTACATACCATTAAGCATCGTCTCCATCGTTGATACAGAGGCGCCTTGAGAAGCCCTGACGAGTTCTGAAGACTTCCCCAGCAGATCTATACCTGCCTCCTGTTGAAAGTTTAGGGGAAAAGTATCCAATTTAGTCTGATATGGTTCATGTGAATATATATATGTATATATATATATATATATATATATATATATATATATATATATATATATATATATATATATATATATATATATATAACAACGTTGTTCAAAAGAGTGTCTACCTGTATGCACATAAAATCAAACTAACATTCCGCTGCAATATCATGACGATGACTTTAAAGTAATGGTGATGAAGGTGATTGAAAGTGTCATTTGCATTGGTGACTCAGTTACACTAACATACCAAATGTCATCATGAATCATTTGTACCCCTTTGAGTTATGCTGTTCATACACGAAACATACAGACTCAAAACTATCACGTTAGTGGTGAGGGTTTAGATCTGAAATTAGGATATTTTCCGTACCAGTTCGGGACTGAATCCGGCTGAGGATGACTGTGACGTGTTGACCTGGAGTAAGTTGTTAATCCCTGTAACAATTCCAATCAAGTTTTCCAAGGAAGCTACCTCGCCGTTGGATTGGTCCATTTGATCCTTAAGTCGTTTTAGCTAGACAAAACAAAGAAAAATAGAAGTATTTTTAATGATTTGGATTTTTCCGGATCAGGTCTACTAGTAAAAGAACCCAAAGGCAGAAAATATGATATCCGTCAAAGGCAGTCCAAAACGAATTAAGTGTCATCCCATCATATAACTGTTACGTAAAAGGATCTAGGAATTACCATGCAATTGATCTTCAGCAATTGTTTAGCAATTAGGTGATATTTATCTACTTTTTTGCATTCTTTCCGCATCTAAAATAACAACCACAGACAGATATAAGCTAATTACCGCATCAAGAGGGCTAAGCGTCCTGTAAGGTGTGGACAAGTCCACTTCGCCATTGCCTTGTAGGAAAAAGATAAAAACGATAACATATAACTTGCAGGATTATTAACCTTCTAACACACATAAAATAAATACCGCCTTGTTAACAACGCAAAAAAAATATTTAAAAACTCACTTCTTGGAATATAGCTACAAAAAAGTCCAAATGAAACCATTCAGATAAACTTGATACCATGATTTCTCCAAAATTGCATAGCATTGCGATACCGGTTTGATTGTGCTTTTTTTCTCTTTATACATACCACTTGATGTTGTCGGTGCCTTTGGTACGACAGTTGTCAGTTGAGGATCTGCAAAGCAACAAATGACAGTATGGGCGTCATTGGTGTATTCTGGAGATGCATGTTTTATCTAGTGATTCAAACGTGGATGTTTCGAAATGAGCCAATTGTTGTAGATTCGCATGAAACAAACACAGGTAATTTGTCATTAATCTACGCCTCAATTCAAAGAATTGCGAGTGAGTTTATTAGCCTGACCTGTCGTAGCAGCCGTCGAAGTTATCTCGAAATTATCCATCACAAATGTTCTTGGTTTCGCTGTGGTATCTGTAACATAGACGTAATTGGTTTTTCAAGACAACTAATAAGATTGCATTGGATCCTCTGAGCTAGCTATTGTCAGCAAGCTGTCATCCTGTGTGATAACACGTAATCGTCCTGTGTGATAACATTTTGACAAAAAAATGTCAATTCAGGTTGTTGTTACCTTTTCTTTTAGACGGAGTGGTGAAGTCTTCATCAAGCCAAAACGTGTTGGTACTGATCTTTAATCCCGGACCGGCTGTCGTTGTCAGCACGGGCTCCGTTGTACTCAGCAGCTTTGTTGAGGCAGGCAAAGACGTCGTTGTGTCTTTTACCACGTCAATGTTGTCAGCTGAAAACAAAATGAAACCAAGTGAAGCCTGTAATAGAGCTTCATGAATAATATCGGTTCTTGCACCTGGTAACAGAGTATCTATTGAGATACTTATTGATAGAAATATTGCCCTGACAGAATTATTAAATCACCCGTTGAATATGAACAATTCTATAATAAATACAATACATGAGGTGTATAAAATGGGTTGTTAACATACCAGTGGTACCAAAGCACCTAACTTCAGCACTACGTCCGTGCATGCTGACGGCTTCAATCCGGATGATGTACTTCGTCGTTGGGAAGAGTTCTGTTATGTTGAGATCCATTTCGGCAGGGGAAATGCTGTAACGAGACACAAGGCTTATTAGTGCTTCTAAACCAATAGTAATGTTGATAGACATTAAACATCAAGGTAGGCAATAGATTGTACAAACCAACTAGCAGAGTTCTATGGCAGAGTCAGCCATTTTAGACAGCACCTGTTGTCTTGCTCTAGCGAACTGCTGATGATTTTATGAAAACTACTTGTTGGTTTTATATGGTTTTAGACAAAAACGTTAAATGATCAACTACAGACAGACTGCATAGTTATTTTATAAAAAGCCCATCTTGGTATAAGAATCATGACAAAGGTTACATGTATATCGTATTGCATAATGGCTGAAAGCTTACCTAAAATGTATCTTTTCCTGACTTGTAGCATCAGTTACCGTGAGATCATAGGATATCACAGCTGCGACAGGTGGAGTCCATACCACGTGCAGCCAGCTGGAGGAGACGGTCTTAACTTTCAACTCAGTCGGTGGGTCCGTACCTTTACATTACAAAGTAATGAATCCGTGAATATTTTCACTAACGTATGATGGAATACACTTGGTATTAAGGTTATACCTACTAACTTTTCGGTAGTCCTAATGTTACTTTCCTCGGGGCAATACTGACCAGTTACACTTCTACAATAAGTAGTGGGAAGCAGAATCACATTCAGTATTGTCCTCCGGAATGTGGGAGAAGATCTATCGAAACGTCGGCAGGTAATTGTTTTCGGTAGTGTAGAAAAAACTTAATGACCCGAAATTGTGAATGTTGACCATGAGTCTTCTTAAATGACTTATAATAGTTGGAAAATGTTGATGGGAGAAATTTCTAGAGTCGTAAAGTTAAAAATATTTCATGCTACACTGAAAAAATGACATACTGCATGTCATTAAAACAATCATTTAACTCGATAGTAGATGATCGTCGTTTCTCTTTCCTCGACATAAAAAATTATAGGCGTGGCAAAACTAAAGAAAATTTAAACACATAAACGTACCTGTGGTAGCCATTAAATCGATTATCCCACTTCTTCCAAACCGGCTGACCGCCGTCAGGCTGATGGTGTATTGAGTTGCAGGAACAAGTCCATGTAGCCAATAGTTACTGATGTCTGCAGGAAGAGTGACAGTATTGAGTGCTCTTCGTTTTCTACGTTGCTCTGCACTGCTGTACGTCAATTGGTATTCCGACAGCTTAGCCACTGGTGGGATCCAGGACAGAGCCAGGCTGCTGTACCCAATGTCATCCGCTAACAGCTGCCGTGGAGGATCCGTATCTGCCGTTTGAATGTAAAATATGGCGTACTTGTATCAGTATCAGTATAAAAAGGTAACACAGTCATCCTCAATTGAGGTGAAGCATAATTTGTTTACGTTTTTCAAGTAGCTATTAGCTGTGCAATGCAGCTTAACTGTAACTGTGGCTTTGATTACAACTCGTCTAGAAAAGAAGTAGAGGTTACCAATTGTAATAGAATCTCATTAGCGATGCAAATGTGTTGAATGCAATACTTATATTACAGAAAAAACGTTAAGGCAGCCATCCTAGAAAAGTGGACGTGTAGAGGTTACCAATTAGAACAGAACTTCATAAGCAATATAGAACTGCGTGCGAGATGAATATGAGATATTGAGTTTTTACCTGTTATGATGGTTACACTTGCTTGCGGTCCCTCGACGGAGGGACTGATGCATGTTATTGCCACCACGTACTCTGTAGCCGGAGTTAGATACGTGAAAGCGGTCGAAGTCGCTGAGTCAAGCAGATACTTTGTGGAAACTGTGAGTGCTGTTTCCTTGTCTATCAGCCACACCCTGTACGCAACCACTAGGGCACTAACAGGCTTTTGCCAGTGGAAATTTGCTGAATTCTCGGTGACGTGGCTGAAGGTGAAGTTCATGGGAGGTGGCAGGTCTGTATTTGAAATAGGTGTTTAGTTCATACGTTTTGACAAAAGTAGTCACTGATTACCGACCTCTGTAAAAATCAAGATGATTTTTGAAATACAATTCTTGAGATAAACAACATCAATGTTTGGCAATTAATGTTTTAATCTAATATAACTTATTGCATTCCAATGGTTTATACGTTTCATTCAATTATAATTCATGCATCCAGTTAGATAATTAGTGAAACATCCCTAACTGTTGATCTAATGTTTCTCTACATAATAGCATATTAATCACCAGTTGTGCACTCTACATCGGCGTTAGCGCTGTCATTCCACAGTCCAAAGCTAAGAACCGTGAGGGAGTACTGTACTCCGCTGAACAAGCCGGATATTGTAGCATTGGTGTCATTACGACTCAGGAACGTTGTCATCACTGAAGACTGGGAGAATCCTGAGCAGGAAAAATGTACTAAAATGACTAACTTAACTAATCAGTGACCAAAAGAAGAATATCATAACTTTATTGCACAACAAATGTTGAAGATACTTGAAGTGTACATTAGTGTCCATTTTAGTGAAATCAATACACTGAGTTAAAGAGTGTTTATACGAATATCATAATGTTATAATATTCAGAAAAAAATCATCATGTATTATGCACAAATATAGAATCAAACCTTTGTCATAATTTCTAAACGCAAAATTAATAAAGGAGAAGAGAACTGCTAAAGGGGAAAACAGAAAAACTTACCGGATACAGGAATGTACATAACACTGTAACCCATGATGTGAGCAACTGGCTTCGTCCAGCTGACAAAGATGGAGGTTGTTGTTGTGGACAGACAAATCAGACGTGACATAGGATCAAATCCTGTAGGATAAGATATGCACAGAAACAACACATCGGCTTAGTATCATCTCTCTAGTCCCCAAGCATATCATGTGTCCATATGTGCATGTCTCTTACATTTATTGCCTCTAAGTCTATTGAAAGCTATTCCACTGGCAATGTATGTCTGTTTGATGACCAAAAATACATACTATAATGTTAGAAAAAAAATTATGTTATCCCTGAAAGGATGCAAGAAGCGAGCTAAGATTGAAAAACAGTTCCGAGATCTCAACTTTACGCAATGGTGTCATTTTCAACATGTTGAAATAGAAGGCTCTGATTACTTAAAGATTTTCAAAGCCCTTACCGTTACAAGCAAACTGGTCCGTACTTATGTTATACCCAGTTGCACAGGAGCAGTTGAAGCCACCAATGGTGTTGGTACAGAACTGCCCACAGCCTCCGTTTGCTGTCTCACATTCATCAATATCTAACAGCAAAAAAAATGCAACGACTTAATCTATTGCATAACATTGGATGGTATAGAACAATAATCAATGATATCATACTATGTATAGATTATAACAATAAAATCATACAAACCATCACAGGCAAACTCGTCGATATTCAGGATGTAGCCAGAATGACAGAGGCACTCAAAACTACCGATGGTGTTGTTGCAAATCTGACCGCAGCCGCCATTTGCAGTATAACATTCGTCGATATCTTTGAATGAAATAAAAATAACACATTTTTCAATATTCTGAATGGTCATTGCGTCATGTGTATGCAAAACAGCCGATAAACCATTTTAAGGACAATGCATAAATACTCGTTTTTACGATTATGCTTTCTTCCGCGGACCCGCCATTTTCACATTCTCCGTACCTATAGGTGGTTTTCTTTATTTTGTAATAAGCTGGTATTCTTAGGGCCGAATTGGACCCTAAGTACCTTAAACCAGTTTGTATAAGACGGAAGAAAAGAAGCTGTCACGAGAAAAAATTCTGTACATGCTGAAACCCAACGATAAGTCACATTACATACCATTACACGCGAAACCGTCTCCATTCAATACGTAACCATTGTTACAGACGCACTGAAAACTTCCAATGGTGTTGCTACACATCTGCTCGCATCCGCCATTTGCTGTGTGGCATTCGTCGACATCTAAAGAAAAAAGAAACATTAACAGTAAGTAAAACAGCAATACTAATAAAAATGATTTGTTGATTTGAGTAAATAAGAAGCAAAAAGACAGAAAAATACGGAAAGATATTCCTCACCATCACAGGAAAACCCATCGCCGTTTAAGGTGTAGCCAATTCCACATGAACACTGGAAACTTCCAACGGAGTTGGTACAAGTCTGGTTACAGCCACCATTTGCAGTGTCGCACTCATCCACGTCTGTATGTTAAATAACAATATGCTATTGTGAGTAAAAATACATCAACAGATGCTAGGGTTAATAATAGCCCGAATGTTTCATATCAATGCATGTACAAAATACTTGTAAGACACATATGTCCTATTTTACACAGAACTTGTGGCTTATTAGTCTCAAATGTTTTAGCAAAATGGCGGACATAACTTACCATCACAAGCCGAACCATCGCTATTCAATCTGTACCCGATGGAACAGGAACAATCAAAACTCCCGATGTTGTTGGTGCAATACTGCTCACAGCCACCATTAGCAGAGGCACACTCATCTACATCTGTGGTGAAAAAATATGGGGAACGTACAAGGCGTTAGTAACGGGAAATGTCAGACTATAAATTGTTACATACATATCGTCATTGTAGGCTTTTTCTACGTCTAGACGTCACGGTGGTCAAATACGGGCTCAAAACCTCCCATGTCTAGCCGAATTGGAACCTTGTTCCACGATATTCCATCTGACGTAATTCGAACCGAACCCGTGTTCTATTTGGGGTCATCTGCGGTCGTTGCCGGGAAACACTGCTCTCTGGCCTTTTTTGCCAAACTACCTTAAATCAGCCAAAAAAGATAGTTTTTCACTAATATAAACAATTTTCGGGACAGTACATCCATGCTATCACTTTGTTTGGGACCTGTGATATTTAACGAAGCTGCTGACGTTTGTGTTGGTGAACTTGAATATTGTAAGTGTTGTTTACACCGGTATCAATTACACCCTCCCGCTATCCGTGCGGAATGACATGCGTGCAAACTTCGTTTAAGATCGCGACCAAGAAGAGTCCAAATTAACTCGTTGACGGCTCAAAATGACCGCCATGATTTTCCCGATATTTCTGTTTTTGGGATTTTTAGAAAATGCCTTCGATTTTGAATTATCGGTAATTAAGTGCGAAAAATGCCATTTTTACGCATATTTTCGACTGTAACTTTGCTTAGAATCAAAAATTAAAAAATCCCAAAAACAGAAAGTTTTATTTTCCTCATAGATGACGAAAAATATAAAAAACGAGAATTTTCGATGATACATGCGGCCTATCTTATCAAGAGTTTGGTCAAATTAAAGGCATTCCTGAAAACAGAAAATGATCGTCTTTTTGAGTAACATCGAAACAAAACAGCTATCTAAATTCAAACGACAACATTCAATGTATGTAAAATGCTAATTTAATCTTATTTCGAAAACACTTTCCTTGTCAAAACATTTTGTTTATTTTCAAATATTTTACGGGTAGCCAAAAGTAGGCCTCCAGTAACCCGATATTCTATCGAACGCGCATAGCAACGGGAAAGAATACCCTAGCAACCGACCGCCGTGCGTGGAGACTAGTAAAGCATAGTACAAGCATCATGATAATGACAACAGTAATATAATAATGATGATGATGGCTAGGATAATGACGAAGACAACGGATTTTAAGACGGTGATGACTGTGAGAAGATTTCCTTTGGGTAGATTCCACAATTGGTAAAAAGCTAAAACTCATAAGTTACCTTTTTAACTAAAATAATAATATACTAGAAAGGCCGACATTTGCTTCAGAGCAAATACAGCATATTTCAGCCATACCCGTTCCCATGCAAAATTGAACTGTTCCAAATCACCCCTGTGCGGAAATCGAACATTCTAACAGTAACTTCTCGAAATGAACAAGGAAGGCCGACATTTACTTATGAGCAAATGCACCATTTTCCCTCCGCCCCTCTGCCGATGCAACAATGTTCTTCCACAATCACACATATCAAAAAAATAAACATTCCAAAACGGAGATATCTGTGGTCTGGTATTAATACAGAATAACATGGAATCTGGTATAAGGGTGCCCTCGACATATGCACGGTAGAACGAAACATTTTTGGCCCCTCTGTATTGCCATGGTATTGGAACAAAATTTTGTATGGAAATGCCTGTGATATATACCTCCAGGGCCTTTGCAATTTTGGCATACATGTCTTGACAATGATGAAGTCTCTGGTCTTCTTGTATTAAAAAAATGTTGATGGCATGTTGGATAGCAAGTGGGATGAAGTTCAGAATGATTATCTCTTCTCTCTCTTACAAACACACACACATACACACAGACAGCAAACAGTAAGAATGAAAAAAAACTTTCAATCTTTACAGTTTTACTTTCACAAAATTGCAATTTTACACTTGTCTGCTCTCACAATCTGATTGACTTAATGTAAATACACTGTAATTTGAGCTTAAGTTTTTACATTGTTACAAGTTAATCTGGAAAAATAGCAAACTACATACTAGATCTTATTCGCAGAAAAATTACAATTCCGTCAAAATATATACATCTTTTCAGAATCGGTTGCGATCAATATCTACATGTCCTTTTCTGGCTGGTTGGAATCAAGTCAGTCTGCTTCTTCCACATACAGTCAAAGACCAAGCTCTGCTTCTCTTCTGTAGAGGGGTATGGAGGACAGAAACAGGGAAGTTAGAATTTCAATGCAAAGCAGAAACATCAAACTATAGGCAGATTTGGAAACAGTACACATTTCCACAACTATTTGCAATCTGCCATCAATCTGTTGCTGCCTGGGACAAAATCTGTGTGCCTCCTCCAAATACAGCTTCTCATGGACCAATTGTTTTCTTCTCTAGAGGTCCCATCTTAACAATGCAAACAGGAGAGTGAGATTTGGCATTTCAAGGCAGACATCAATCAAATATTTGATGAAATAATTATACCATTGATTTGGAAAGTATACATATTGTTGCCAGAAGATAACAATGTGTTTGTGTTACACATAAATCTTCTCTTCGATCCCAATTCTGCACCTGTCTCTACAGTCTACACCTACTAGTACATGTACATGCAAGTCTAGCGACAAGAAAACAGGCCCTACCTGCTGTGTGTCATGAGCACAATGTTCTTACTGCTGAAAAAAAACAGAGACATGTCAATCTTTGTTTTACACATTTGTGGACACTTCAAAATGTTAATGCACAATGCTTTTGAATGATAAAGGAATATTGCAACAGAGGTATAATAAATACATATACACAACTTGTACTTGCAAATGAAAAGGTACAACTGACAGGATCAAGAAGGATTGACATGAATGAAATTAAAGCCATCATATAGAAGTCAAACCAGTGACATTTGGTATAACATCTACACAAATTCTAAAAACAAGTCCAAAGGATGAATTAATATTAACAAAAATGATTCATAAATCCACATGTCTCCCAATCACTGAGCCTCCACCAGGCTCCCTCTTGTCCTTTGGCAAGAGCCGGAGCGGGAACCTTTGTCATTCCCCATCCCCCTTGCCACCACTGAATGTGCCGTGTGGCAAGGGCCGGAAGCTGGCAACAAATATTTCATTCACAGGCATCCACCAGGCTCCCTCTTACCAGTTTTGGCAAGAGCCAGAGCGGGAACCTTTGTCATTCCCCATCCCCCTTGCGAATATGCTGTGTGGCAAGGGCCGGAAGCTGGCGCCAAGTACTTCATTCACAGGCATCCACCAGGCTCCCTCTTACCAATGTTGGCAAGAGCCAGAGCGGGAACCTTTGTCATTCCCCATCCCCCTTGCCACCACTGAATGTGCGGTGTGGCAAGGGCCGGAAGCTGGCGCCAAGTACTTCATTCACAGGCATTCACCAGGCTCCCTCTTACCAATTTTGGCAAGAGCCAGAACCTTTGTCATTCCCCA
The DNA here is from genome assembly GCA_019207045.1 of Branchiostoma floridae x Branchiostoma belcheri. Classification (NCBI taxonomy): domain Eukaryota; kingdom Metazoa; phylum Chordata; class Leptocardii; order Amphioxiformes; family Branchiostomatidae; genus Branchiostoma; species Branchiostoma floridae x Branchiostoma belcheri. The sequence continues at coordinate 10,996,984 of CM033039.1, read as the reverse complement.
TCCCCCTTGCCACCACTGAATGTGCTGTGTGGCAAGGGCCGGAAGCTGGCGCCAAGTACTTCATTCACAGGCATCCACCAGGCTCCCTCTTACCAGTCTTGGCAAGAGCCAGAGCGGGAACCTTTGTCATTCCCCATCCCCCTTGCTACCACTGAATGTGCCGTGTGGCAAGGGCGGAAGCTGGCGCCAAGTATTTCTCAATTATGGAGCACCATAGACTCCCATTTCTCATCCACTCATCTCGACAAGTCCTGAGCTGGTACAATACACACACACTCCATTCCTTTGACTCTGATTTCTGTTTTATCTCATCATTACACAACGTACAGTACACAGCATCATGGTGACTATAGAAATTGTCAACCTTCCACTCAGGTCAACAAGACCTGAGCTGGTACAATACACACACTCCCTTCCTTTGACTCTGATTTCTGTTTTATCTCTCATTACACAACGTACAGTACACAGCATCATGGTGACTATAGAAATTGTCAACCTTCCACTCAGGTCAACAAGACCTGAGCTGGTACAATACACACACTCCCTTCCTTTGACTCTGATTTCTGTTTTATCTCATCATTACACAACGTATACAGCATCACAGCATCATGGTGACTATAGAGATTGTCAACCTTCCACTCAGCTCGACAAGGCCCGAGCTGGTACAATACACACACTCCCTTCCTTTGACTCTGATTTCTGTTTTATCTCTCATTACACAATGTACAGTATACAGCATCATGGTAGCTATAGAATGTCTGTATTACACCATGATTAACAACAGCTGACAGTTGTGAAATGTACACATGGTCAATGAGAGTACATCTTTCAGTTGTAGGAGACTCTATCAACTGTTTGAAGCCATTTTGCATCAAGAAAGAAAGGATCATTTTGTTTTCACTTGACATCAAATTTTCATTAAAGTCACCAAGAATCACTGTGTTACTTCTTTCCACTGCAGACAAGTGCCCCAAGAGTTTCTCCAAACTGGATATGAACGAGTCTTTGCGAACATTTGGGGGTCTATAAATGGCTACAATTAGATGTTTCACAGGCATGCAGTCAGCAGAAACTTGCGTAACCACACATTCTAGACTGATATCATTTGGGATGGGAATTTCAGAACACTTGTATATGTCACGTACATATATTGCCACGCCTCCACGGCTGGAATTCCTTGTCGCATTAGAAGCTTCCTCGCAAGCATGCCCACTTGATCTGTCTTTACGAAACATGTTAAAACTCTCCAACTGAAACTGGGAGGACTGCACATTTTCTGACAGCCATGTCTCAGTCAGGCATATGATATCAGCTTCAACCAAACAAGTTGACTTCAGACTTTCAAATTTCTTTTCAAGTCCTTCAGTATTGTGATGGACAATGTTCAACACTTCACCAACAGATCTGTCACCAACATTTGTAAATGGGTTGGATACATATTCGAAATGCTTCATCTTATTAACTGCCTCCTGCACTGCCTCATCACAGTAGATGGACTCCTGTTTATAGTCTGTAATGTGAAGACCGTCTATGGAACATACCCTACTCAAGGCCACATACGCCATACCTGATGCAAAAATATTTTTCATGGAGACAACTACTTCAGGAACTGTCATTCCCTGTACTTTGTGCACAGTGCAGGCCCAAGCTAGCTTGATAGGAATTTGGTAGCGTTTGACTTTACTTAATTTCTTCAAGTTGTCCTCAATCTGACGAATCGGAACTGAATTCTCTGGTAGACTACTGGGAACTGCACTTTTTTCTTTCAAGCACACCTGCCTTTGGATTATCAAACTTCACAAAGACAGTTGCACCATCACTTGCATCTTGCTGGCCACCTGTTACACCTGTAACTGTTCCAAATGCACCGTTAACTAGACCATCCTCAACATTGACATTTCTACAAAGCATGACACGAGCACCAATCCCAACTTTGACCACATCAAGGAGGTCGTCTTTATCTCCTTGTGCATGAGGTCGTCTTGTCATTGAACCTGTTGTGGGATCTTTGACAAAATCTGAGGCTTCAAAACATGTAACATCTGAACACCTGAGATTCAACATCTTGTCATTATAATCTACAACAGCTTTATTGGTGGAAAAGATGTGAAGTGCATCCTTAGGATAATCATTTGATGCAAAGTCTGTAGATAACACCCTTGATGATAGAGTTTTGTCATCTTCATCAGAAAGTTTGTCTTTTTTTCTTTACCCTCATTCTATTCAAAAGGTTTGCAAAGGCAGCATCATCCTTCTGTCTCATGATTTCCTCAAGTTCCACAACTTCAAAGATTGGATTCCACAAGTCAATGAAATCTTTTCCCCTGTAGAGACTTTGTCCCCTGACTGGAGGGATCTGATACATGTCACCTACTGCCAAGATGCTCACATTTCCAAAGTTTGCACTTGACCTTGACTGGGTCAGCTGACCCAATCTACCATGAATGGAAGACATGAGCTTCATGTCAACCATCGATACTTCATCTACAATCACAATTTTGAGGCTTTCATACTGCGCACGCAAAGTGTTAAGGGTACTTTCAGACAAGGGCTGATACGTCTTCGTAACACACATCAGATGAAAGGCATGGTGGACAGTGCTCCCACCGATATTGAATGCAGCAGTTCCTGTGGGTGCCGTAAGAAGGACAGAGACCTTGTCAGGGTTTTCTTGTGCCTTTCCTAGTAACCTGGTAGCCTCATAATATATGCATTTTATGAGATGGCTCTTTCCAGTCCCCGCACCACCTGTCACAAAAATATGAAAGGGATCTGGTCGCTTTCCCTGTGCAGTTTCCATACACCAATTCCTTACAAAATAGAAGACCCCCTGTTGCATTGGGTTGAGTGACTGCATCATGGGGACCGCAGTTTTATACTGGATCTTTGTCTGGCAGGCTTCTAGGGTAAAGCTTCTTTCTTTTGATTTGTCAGTTGTCGCTAGGTCAGGAATGTCATCCTCAGTGCCCTCAATAACCCCATCCACTTCATTTTCTCCCCTCTTATCTAGACAATCAAGTCTTTCTTGTTCCACTTCGGGGAAGATCTGGGCCCAAACATCTTCTAGATTACCATCTTCCGCGTCTTTACGAGCCTGCTCAAGTTCCTCAACATTTTGCTCAAATTTACGCCTATTCCCATTCACAATGACATTTACTCTATCCTCCCTGTCTGATATGGGAGCAAAGCCATTCGAGTAGAATTCTTCATACTTGGCATATTCTGGTGGTTTCAACTGTGCATCAAGGTAGTGTGGCAAGTACAACTTGAGCAATGTCAAGTAGAATCGCTCTGGCTCTTTCTTTTTATTAAATTTGGCAAAGCGGATGACGGCTGGATCAGATCTTGTACGTTTTTGTACAGCCCCGTAATTATCCCTCAACACATGCCTTGCTTCCCCTCTGGAAGACTGCTGAGCATTTTCTTGCTGGCCTGAACAAGAAACGACGCGATACTCGGAGACAAACTCTGCAGCACACATTGATCGGAAAGGTTCTTCTTGTGGCCTCGCCTTGTACCGATCCATAATGCTCGGCATCCAGATGTTTTCTTCATCACCGTTTCCCTCGCTGGCAAGCTTCTGAATGTCGGCCAAAGGTTTTGACAAGCGATTAGCTTGCTCATCTGTTGGTATGAATATGACTGCTCTTGAGCACTCCTTCAAGTTCAGGCTACAGACCCGATAGACAGCCTCCTGTGCACTCACTTCCCTGTGGTGAAGGTAGGCGTTGCCAACTTTCCTCATTTCTGTCAGTACATCCTCGTTGCCTTCCCTTGCCTCTTTCTGAGCCTGTTTGAGCAGCTTTCCCATTTCTCTTTCTGCTTTGCTGATATATGATACTATGTACTTGACACAACTGTACGCATCAAGAACATATTGGATATCCATGTTCGCATTCCAAGCCCGGAGCAGATGTGGATTGAAATTGTTCACCCACATGTCCTTTGGCTCACGTCTGAGGAATACTTGCTTCCTGTTTGCAATCAAGTTCAAAGCGTCACAGACCTGTGCAGTGTTGAGATTGGCCTCCTTGAGAACTTCCTCAGTGGAGCACTTCTCTGGCTCTGTTTTCTTGTCCAACACATCCCAGAATTTCTTCAGGTCAGATTCGGCTTGCTTCTTCCTTCCAGCAATGGATGCTGATTCTTCATCGGTCAGGTCCTGTAGGGAGACAGGGCTGCACAGAAATGTCTGATTCACTGGAGGCTTAAGGAATCCAAACCTACAGATCTTGCCACCTTTCTTGCATGACGATGTATGACCCTTTCGGTGCATTTGAACCTGGCTAACTATGTCAAATAACTCCTTATCTGTTTCTGAGTTTGGCAGCTGACAGCACACATATCTGTCCACAAAAGAGCAGATCTCTTCTTCAGAATTTACACCCAATTTTGGTGCATCTTTCACCCAAAACAAACAATGGATATGGGGTGAGCCCCTTTGCTGGAATTCAGTCCTCATGAACGTGTCTATGACCTCACCGATTGGCTGTGATGGAGATCTAATGAGATGTTTGAAAAACAGTTTGACTCTGCGATCAAACATGCGAGCGGCTGTGACAGGATTGCTCTTCAAAATGTCACAACGCTCTTCCCACGACAACTCGCTTACTGGTACCGTGCCATGATCTCGTCGAATCGCCTCTAACACTTCTGGCCAGCGCAAATCTGCAGCAGAAAATGTAGCAAACCACGTGGGAATTCCCAGCTGTCTTATCATTGCATACAATTCATTTAGCGCCTTGTCCCAGAACTGCGGAGTACCCCTGACTGGCTGAAGGAAGCGATAGCCTTCATCTGACTTAAGTATAGCCTGTAAGTCCTCTTTGTTTGACAACATACTAGCAGATATTTTACGGCCGCCACTTGTCATCGGCGAACCTTTGCGCATAGATATGGAAATATTCGACTGTATGAAGCGCAACTCTGTTACGTACTGTGCAAAGAATATGTAGTTAGTGTCGCTTGCAAACCGCGTATCTGCACCCATAAGGCATGCCTTGAAGTACTTGCTGGGCGTAATACGTACATCACGATCAACATTAAAAGAAAACTTTCCAGTAGGGAATTGAACAGGGAAGGACATTGCCTCTCCCCCAACCTCCTGGAACACAGAAATTGGTTTGCTACCCTCTCCTGGAGCCACACACATGACGCGTTCATCGTGGTGGTCAAGAAAATCCTGTCCTATATCTACTGGCTGGAGGCAAGTGTCATGTGGCAGTCCCCGCAAGCGGCTGTCTAGTTCCTCTTCCTCACTCAGAGCTGCTTCTTCCATGGTTTCTTCCTCGCTCAGAGCTGCTTCTTCCACAGTTTCTTCCTCGCTCAGAGCTGCTTCTTCCATGGCTTCTTCCACATTCACCTGTCGAATAATGTTGTCTGTTTCATCATCTTCTATATCATTCCTGGTTGGCCCTTCCATATCATTCCCCTCTTCATTGACAGACTCACCGTGCTCAGGGGCTGTATGAACTTCTAAGGTGCCATTCCCTCCTTGTTCAGCATCAGATGGTTCAACAAGGCCTCCTTCTTCATTCCAAGACACAGCCCAGTCTGCATCGATAGACGTACCGCTGTAATGTTCATTATTTTCAACAAGATACTTCAAAGCAACATCAACCTTCATTGGACTGATTTGTCTATACATGTGATGCCCACTGTACTGTAGCTTCCTCTTAAGTTTCACCTTGATTAACTGAGCTTCTGAAGGCATTCTGGGAAGGATTGCATGTGTTTCACTCACATCTGCTGGGACACACACTACTGGGCCAACAACACCTTTCTGACCCCCTTTCGGGAGAGCTGCAACTTTCATGAATGGTATTCTCTTGGCTATCAGTTGGGACTCCAGAGTATTAAGACTTTTCAGCTCAGGGGGTATTTCTGGGAGCTTCATCTTATTACTCTGAGCCTCGTATGGAATTGTCTTTTTATCTATCATGTGCCTATGACAACAGTGACATATCCACTCTGTGCCCCTAGATGATTTTGCAATGGGACACGCATGTGGGCTGCAGTCCTCGTTGCATTGATGTACATACGTACCTGTAAGACAGTGCTTAACAGCCTGAACATACCTTGATTTTTCACCATCACGATGACAGATTACGACTTGATTGCGAAACAAAAGCCTGTGACATACAGTGCAAACATATTCTGGTCCCTCTTTGCATTCCGTCTGGAACTGTTCAATGTCCTTATGGACATCTGCTAAATTCTGCTTCTTCTCTCTGTTAATCTGCACATTCCTTTTTTTCTGCTGGGCATAGTCATCATCAGTGTGATAGCGCTCCAGCGCTCGCTCCTGCTCCCGTTCGCGCTTCTGCTGGGCATAGTCATCATCGGTGTGATAGCGCTCCTGCTCCCTTTCGCGCTTCTGCTTGGCATAGTCATCATCAGTGTGATAGCGCTCCAGCGCTCGCTCCTGCTCCCTTTCGCGCTTCTGCTGGGCATAGTCATCATCGGTGTGATAGCGCTCCAGCGCTCGCTCCTGCTCCCTTTCGCGTTTCTGCTGGGCATAGTCATCATCAGTGTGATAGCGCTCCAGCGCTCTCTCCTGCTCCCTTTCGCGCTTCTGCCGGGCATAGTCATCATCAGTGTGATAGCGCTCCAGCGCTTGCTCCCGTGCTCTATCTCGCTTCTCCTGGGCGTGCTGTTTATCTATGCTATATCGAGTCCTCTTTCCATCCCGTTGGGCCTTGGCATATGTTGGATCCTCCTGGTACCGTTTCCTTTCTCGGTCTCGTTTGGCCCTTTTCCGGTCGTCGTCATCATCGGCATTCAGCACAGTCTTTCTCTTGATGCAGGCAACTTCTGATGCTTCTGTAGTTTCCTCTCTGTGGCGCCGTGACATACTCCTTGTCTGTCTTTTGCTGAAAACTGCTGCGACAACATCAAAATGGTTACCATTCGTATGTTGCATGTATATAGCATTTCTACCTTCTAACATGCTTCTATTACTCTCACACCATGGGTACTTCATCCATTCCCACTTATAGCCATGCTTACCGTACATAAAGATGCGTCTCCCCAGTAGTGTAGACATCGCATTTATTTCTACCTGTGTGGCCCATGCTTCAAGATCTGCTGGATGACGATTCTGTATGCTTCGACCATCACGAGACAGGTACTGGTCCATGGTTTTTTCAGGGTGCTCGAATGCCAACCAAGGCCTGTAAACATCTTCAGACAATGTTGACATATATTCTACTGTAAGCTGCCTTAATACATCATGATACTCTTGGGTGCCACAGATAAGGTAACTAATAGCTCTATAGAAACAATTACCATCCCCAATAATTCTGATGGGACTGATTGGTGCCTCCAAAGGGACATTCCTTTGATCCATATTGAGATATCGATGAACAGAAAGGTTCAACTGGCCTGCTAGTTGCAATTGATCATTTTGTGTGAAGGGATTGAATGTGAACTCGCTATCCTTCCACTCCCCTGTTACCTCTACTTCCTTCGGATCAGCTGGCTCCAGCCCAGTTACCTGTAATTCCTGCTTGTCATCTAGGTCCTGTCCTGCTACTTCTATTTCCTGTTCATTAGCTGGCTCCTGTCCTCTTACCTCCACTTCCTGCTCATTAGATGGTACCTGACCTCTTACCTCCACTTCCTGCTCATCAGCTGGCTTCTGCCCTCTTACCTCCAATTCCTGCTTACCAGCTGTCTTTGTTTCCTGTTGTCCCTTCCAGGCATTCAGCCTCATCAATTCAGCAGAAGTCTTATTCTTACGTCGACGTGGCATTCCACCTGAAATATTACAAATATAATGAGAGTGTAGCAGCAGTTCTTTGACTAGTACTTATATTTAGTTACTAGACATTGGGTCAACAATTATGAAGCCTACAACTTTAAAGAAAGAAAAAATAAAGGTTGCATATCATATATCATATAGTTGACTGAAAAAAATATGTGCAAGATGAAAAATATAATCATGCATGCTTAAAATGGAGCCTCTATTAGAGTACCCATGTGCGGGCGACAAAAATTCTGGGTAAGACTGTAAATACAGAAACTTTCATGGTGGTTTTATGTTCACAGTTTTCATGGTGGCCACTTCGCTACTCTCAGTTAGTCAGTATCATATTGTCTCAGTACCACAATGAAATGTTTGAGGTACTCGTTATGGTGAAGAAACATGAATACTTACAAGACAATTTTATTTTATTTTAGTTCGCATTCATTCATTTCTCCATGTCTCAGTACCACAATAATATGTTTGAGGTACTCGATACAGTGGAGAAACATGAATACAGTCAAACCTGCCCGAGTGACCACCTCTTCTCAACGACCACCTGGCCAATGCGACCGCGACCGGCCAAAAATGGGACCCATAACGACCGCGTCATTTTCAACCTTGAGGTTATCATCGATCTTTGTAATGATAACTAGCGCCATTTTGTGCCGAAATCGGCCAGTTTGCGTCGATGTTATGTTTAGAATAAAGTGGTCAATGGGGTAGTCTACTGTAATATGGGAGGAAATTCAAGAAAATCCAAATTTTGTTTTTTTTTAAATCTCTATCATTATAAAGTGAACAAATGCTGAAACGTATATAGCCTCATACCTTTTTAAGAAAGATCTGTGTAGCTTATACCTTTTTAAGAAAGATCTGTCCATGTTGCATTCCTGCGTCTACAATCGTCACTAACGTTTTAGACAGTAGGGGAACTTTGATTCTGTCAGTTACCATACAAGCCTTTATGCGTCGCTGTGTTCTTGATCGCCGTATCTGAAATAACTACCGTGTACCTTTCGCGTGCATGTGTGTGTTGTATTTGACATTTAAGACCTCGCTAACTTACTTCTTTGCGTGCGTGTGCTTGCTATTTGCCATTAAACACAACGGAAACCATTTATATTTTGTATCGGGCATGTTTTGAGTCGATACTCTTCTCAGCGACCACCCGTCCAAATTGACCGCTTTTTCCCGGTCCCACGGGTGGTCAACTTGGACAGGTTTGACTGTATTTACAAATACAAGACACAATTTTATCTTAGTTTGCAATGTACTGTATAAAACCAGAAAAGTATATACTGTGCTGCATTATTCAAAGGGTAGATACGGTTAGATCTGTGACAGTTGAGCATGCCAGCACTGTCAAAATCAAAAGCAGACTTTTCTGTCCATTTGTAGAACCGTTGCCGAGTACTAACCAGTCAATGGTACTGACTGGCGGTTTATAGAGGAGGTGGCTTTTCCATTACAGTATGACTATGAAAGTACAGTACTGTGAATGCATTTTAGTTGTGGGATGGCGCTATACAAACAATCCATTTTCCCGCTACCGCAACATTAAGTCCCCGCAAACAGGGACCTTACCGTTCACATATTATCTACAAACTTAAGTAGAATTTCTGTTGCCGCACATGCTTTCTGATCTCTGTGTGAGAGGGCTTTTGTGCAAAATGGCTTATTGTAACAACAGCGCCAGTTATGTTACAAGCGTGCACTGACTCAAAGACGACCACAGTGTGCCAGTGTCAGGTTTATACAATATTCAACATGGAACAACAATGGCTATGATGACCCCTGGCATAACTATGGGCTGGAATAACATAGGTTTCACAAACCAACTTCAAACAACCAACATAATTTGGTGGCAAAGTATAACATTCTTGCTTGCAGTTTGGCTAAATGCCCCAAAACGTGGCATAGATATGTGTACGGCATTTCACTTATTACATCAACCATGCAGTAAGCAGCATATAATGAACGAACGAAAATTATTCGGTTTACCTTGTGAAACTATTTGCCCCCCTCCCCACAGAAAAATATGTGGAGGTCGTCACGATCAAAATAAAAATATTCAGTTATCGTCAACAAACAGAATTATGCACAAAACACCATGACATCTCGTGCAAAATTATTGGAGCAGATTTTGCAAGTATAGCTGCTCGTAATTTTACGTGAAATTTACACATAACCCAAAGGACGGCACCTAATCGTCTTGACTACAACAAACAAACGGAAATAAACAAACTCGCGAGTAAATCATCATTCAACAGAAATATGGAAAGACGCAAGTAACGTCCAGAAATATTTTTTTCAATTGTTTTGACAGCAAACGGAGAGGTTTACACAATGACGCCAGCGCGCCAGTGCTCGTTAGCACTTGCCCGCGGTTTTGCACAGTATGTCGTACCTACGTTTGTCAAATTCTGACGAATTTCACAAACGAAAACACCTTTCAAAGTACATTAACAACGGAGTAGGCAATGTAAAGATAGCCATTTCTTACCTTACGATGTTCTGCAACCGATGACAACCAAAATTGAGTAGAAACTGACGTAAAAAAAGCGCAGAAAATTCAAGGAAGCTTGCCGTTTAGTTCACGCCAAACAAACTTCCATACATGTGACGCAGGACGAGTCCAAGTAGCTGGGGTGGAATCTTCAACAAGGTCTGGACAAAATGTCAGGCCTGAAGGTTTCATTCCGTACATCTATTATTGTGTTACTGTATGATAAATATGTTTTAAAACAATGAACATATTATCTTCCTATATTCTTTGCAGTACCTTTTATTGAGTAACATAGATGTCCAAATCCTCCCAAATATGAATGGTTGCGTCTACATATACACGTGACCAATCAGCTTCAGCTTTGGAAATTCGCGGTTTGCTTGAGAAGTGTTGTGTCATTGGTTGTTTTAATTCCTTTCTCTTCGCTGATTGGCTGGCGGCACAATTCAATTAATTAGCAGACAGACACCTGTCACCTGTCGCCCAGGGCGGGAGTTATTGTTTTGTTTGCCATATATGGAACGCACTAAACGCCGAGAATGGCCAAAACACGTGCCGTAAAACCCCGAAATGGGTCATTTTGAAGTGATATACGCCAAAAATGAAAATTGGGTTCTTTAAATAAATATCCCATGCACGCCTGTACCAAATTTCAAGTCATTTGGTGCCACTATCAGGGTACAGGAAGCCCAAATATACAGTTTTGGTCTAAAAATGACCCAAAATCTTCAATAAAATCATTTTAAAGGCATTTAGAAAAGAAAAGAAAAAAACACTTTTAGGTATTGGTCCACTCTACCATTGTGCCAAATTTCAGGTCATTCGGTCTACGAACGACGGAGATGATTCACTTTGAAAATTTGACAGGAGAAAGAAAGAAAGAAAGAAGAAAGAAACATTACGAATACAATATGTTTCACCATACTATGTATGGCTGAAATATAATCATAGCATAACATGTAGAATTTGCGAAACAGAACATACATATACCAAAACAGAAATACCTACCGTCACAAGTAAAACCATTACTGTTTATGCTGTAGCCAGCCGCACAGGAACATTGAAAACTCCCGATGTTGTTCGTACATGTCTGCTCACAGCCACCGTTCGTAGAGGTGCATTCATCCACGTCTGTATTGATAGATAAATAAAACCAAATGTATACTTGTCTCGCAGGATTAAAGACTAGAAATGCAGTGTCTAAAGTTGTATTCAGAATATGGATAGACTATATTTCTAATAGTGGCGACTCTTGCCTTCATAAATTACACACGCTGCTCTGTCATTAGCTTTTGGTTTTAAGACGTTGATAAACATTTTTCATGGATCCAACGAAAATTTTTCTTCCGATATTTTGAACTAATCTTGTGTACATTTATCCTGAGAATTGCTGTAGTAGGATAGCTGACACATCTCTAAATGTATTTTTCTTTTCTTGTCTAAACATTGCTTCATGTAAAGTTCTGTACATATTAAATGAATATAGATTGCTGTAATGTTTTATTTTGAAAATAAAAAAAGGAATAACAAAAAAAACATACCGTCACAAGTAAATCCGTCACTATTCAGACTGTACCCATTTTGGCAGGAGCACTGGAAACTCCCGATAAGATTGGTGCAGGTTTGCCCACAACCACCATTTGCAATGGAGCATTCGTTGATGTCTGTATAGAATCATAGATGTGTTTTAATTTTCTTTGGTTAAGCCAAGAGAACTATACTTTTATGTTTACAATTTCTATTGACGAAAAGTACGAAATCAAACGAGAACACTTTTAACCAAACGTACTTTCATTCTGCAGGCAGAAAAAGATTGTGAAGTAAAAAATGTGAATCAACAAACATGAGTTTAATTGAATATATCATTTACTTTTTATGTGCAGCCAAACCCTCTTATCTGATATGTCTATATTTAGTAAAATGTAAATATAAAATACTATTCGGTTTATTTTCTAAGCCATTTTTAGACCTCATGTGTACAGAACAGCCAGAACCGACAAGTGAGTGTTTGCGTGAGCTTCGTTTATTGGGTGCTTTTATGATGCAGCCATGGTCTTAACGTTTAATTACATTTGATAAAAAGGCTATGTTTTCGATTACGTGTGTCTGTCTGTTTGACTGTCTGTGGACGTCTGAACGACACACCCAGAGAGGTTTTCGATGATATTTTGTTGGTAGTTATTGGTAGGTGTTGGCCTATAGTCATGATATTGGGATGATGCATATAATTATATAGAGCTTTTGTGTCACGAAAAAAGGGACAGACGTCTTGGCCCTCTTGCAGCACAGAAATATTTGGCGAAGGATCTGTTGTTATATTTGAGATAGGTACAAGCTATGAAATTTCACTCACCGTCACAAAAATATCCGTTGGCATTCAAATTATAGCCATTTGCACAGGAACAAAAGAAGCTGCTTATGGTGTTGGTACAGGTCTGGGCACAGCCACCGTTGGCACCCGAACATTCGTCCACATCTGAATTTAAAAAAAGATGACAAACATACTGAAATATTATCGTGCTTGCATTTAAAATGTTGCTGAGAAGGTGTGTTGTTCTCTTGTTTCTTTTTTTTTTATTTAGTGGCACGTTATATGGTTCAGTAGCAAGACCTTTGATGGGTTCCCTGCCGTTTGTCCGGCTTATAACATATGGCATATAGCCTTCTTAGTTGCAGGCAAATGGGCATGAATTGTATACGTATCTATGAAATACTAAATCCTTTGTAATATTCAATGCCGTGTCTCACCAGCACAAGTGCGACTGTCGCTATTTAACCTGTAACCAGTTCCACAAGAGCACCAGTAGCTTCCGATGATGTTGTTGCAGTTTTGCTGACAGCCGTCATTTCCAACGTTGCATTCATCGACGTCTGTAAAATGTAAACGGACAACACATAAAATGTTATGCATTGCCTACAAGACATATTTTCCCACCTGAAAATTCCCTTAAATGATTTTAAAAAGACTGAAAATAAAATAGCTGTAAGATAGCACAGCTAAAGCCACAATCCTCAACACTGATTTAAGACTTACAAGTACATGGCACTATCTACATGATAATTGATATATGCATGTGTCCAAACTTACAGTCTTGCCGTATGTAAGATAATGCTTTACTTCTTACCATCACATGTGTAGCTATCTACGTTCAAGTTGAATCCATCCACACAGGAACACTGGAAGCTGCCCATTGCGTTGGTACATACATGGTCACAGCCACCATTTGCAGCTGAACATTCATCAATGTCTGCATACAGGCGACAAGGAACAGGACATTCACGTTACGGCAAGTATATCTAATGAAGTTGATACATTACTAATAAGAACAATTGACAGGATTTTCAGACAATTGTCCAATGAAGCTTAATATAAAGACACTTACAAAGAAACCTAGAAAAGAAGATGCGACCATTTCCAGACAATTTTGTCTGGAGACCGGACTGTGTGGAGATAAGCTTCAAGCATAGATGTACAGTGTTATTTTAGGAGGTGCTCAACGTTCTATATGAAGTATTGTTTTTTCAATGAAAATCGGGTGCTCAAATCCAGTAGAAATAGGATATAGATTTCATCCCAGTATGCTAGTGTATGTAAGAGAGCTGTGTGTGTGAGAGCTGTGTGTGTGTAAACTATGTGTGTGTGTGTGTGTGTGTGTGTGTGTGTGTGTGTGTGTGTGTAAGAGAGAGAGACAGAGAGAGACAGAGAGAGAGACAGAAAGAATAGGTGTGAAAAACAAGAACATCAGATTCCCATAAGAAATTTCAGACTGATTGCATGTTTCACACAAAGGGATAAAAAATAACAATCAGAAGTGTTGAATTACAACCATCTAACAGAAATCCTTCTGGAGTCATCAACTAAACTAACGTTAAATTTGTAAAACTGGATTTTTCTATATTTATTGTATCCTACCGTTACATGATGGGGCGTTACTGCTCCATGTTCGGTCTGCCTGACAAGTAGAACTGGAATCTCCGATCAGATCATAACCTAGGTCACATGTGGACGTCACCACGTCCTGGTAGAAGTTGGAGCCACTGGAAATGCCATTTACAGGAGACGACAACACTGGGCACTGCACACCTGGGATACATATTAATAACATATCATTTAAAGCTTTAGACGTGACAAAACAGTATCTTGGAAAGAGGTTGTAATCTGACTATACAAATATACCGAAATACTTTTTCCATTGCTGTTATCTACATTTCCCTTGCATTATATGCCTTTCAAGAGACTCTCATACAGTCAAGAGTTCTATTGCACCACATTCAACATGGTTATATTTACAACATGTGTACCTGATAAACAGTACCGACTTAGGGGAAAATTAATTCAACATGAAAATATTGTCATCATTGACGTAACTATCTAGTTATCTGTATCGGATTATTTTAGACAGAACACTTCTGTCTTACGTGTGCATGTTGGGACGTTCCCAGTCCATGTTCTGTCTGCTTGGCAGGTCAAGCTGGGAAGTCCAACCATCTCGTATCCAGGATCACACCAGAACGTCATCACGTCCTGGTAGTAATTCTCGCCAGACTGTTGACCATTATCAGGAGCTGCTAGCAGTGGGCACTGTATGGCTGAAAGATAAAGTACGACATGTTCGAAAGTGAATCGCTGGATTTAAAACAAAACATTGTGGTCCTTTGGACACAAGGAAGCTTCAGTGTCTCAAGAAGACGTTACGGTGATAACAAAGTCTCAAAACATGCATGTATCTCCCTCATGGAAGATAAAAGAGGGACTACGAAAAAGTTGGCTGACAATCAATGCTGCTTGTCTACAAAAAAAAACGACATCTAGTAATTTACCAACTTGATAAAGACACATAAATAGATAGCATGAATTTTAAAAAATCTTTTCACAAGTTTCAACGAGACTTGAAATAAAACCGATTATTACGCGGACAAGTCGGAGCGCTGTCAGTCCACGTGCGGTCTGCCTGACACGTTATGGTTGCCGAACCATCAAGTTCGTAACCCGAGTCACAGGTGAAGCTCATCACGTCCTGGTAGTAGTTGCTGCCACTCGAGCCACCATTTGTAGGAGACTGCAACGCTGGGCACTGCACGCCTGGTACCAGAAATCAAATGGATATGAACTAATGATATAGCCGTCTACTGTGATAATCAGATAACAGGAGATAATTAATCAACGTAGCTTTTGATGATATATAAAACAAAATGGTCAAAATAGCAAAATGATAATACATAATGATACAGTATCATTATGTATTATCATTTTGCTATTTTGACCATTTTTGCATTTACAGTAATCGTTTGATACATTCAGATTCAATTGCACACCTTGAAGCACATCTTACTTACAAAAGTACCAAATCTAACAAAACAGGATTGAAAATTCGAAGATAATGGTATTTTTGCTCAACCAACAGTCATTCCGTAAAATCAGTTTTTAATCAAATGTATTCTCTGTTAACAGCATTACTGTAATCTTGAAGGTCCATTTGTTTCAGTAGATATAAATTTTATGTAGATATAAATTTTCTGTCATACTTGCGCAGGTTGGGACGATATCACTCCATGTTCTGTCAGCTTGGCAGGTCATGCTGGAAGGTCCAACCAGCTCGTATCCAAGATCACACCAGAACGTCAACTCGTCCTGGTAGTAATTCTCGCCAGACATTCCACCATTGTCAGGAGCTGCTAGCAGTGGACACTGTACGCCTAAAAATTGAAGTATGACATGCTTGAAAGTGCATACCTGGACAGATAACTTCACAGTGTGGTTCTGTCATTACAACCAATACCAAATACTTTCTATAATTCTATCTTCCTCAGGGCTGTACTGACCGATTCTGTCTTTCATTGGTAGGTGACATTGCATTGACAAGGATGTGGTACCAAACACGACTGAGCTTGTAGCCCCCACATAGAAGATAACTCTGAGGGACTATAGAAAGGATAACTGGTCATTGACACTGCTTGTCTATTACGAACCAAGACATCTTGTGATATACTAGCCTGATAAAACGATTCATTGATAGATAACTGAATAGATCAATTCCAAGAAAGTAGTAAAGATTTTTCAACTATTTTGAACAAGGCTGGAAATAGAATTGATTCTTACGCGGACAACTCGGAGCGCTGTCAGTCCACGTGCGGTCTGCCTGGCACGTTATGGTTGCCGAGCCATCAAGTTCGTAACCCGAGTCACAGGTGAAGCTCATCACGTCCTGGTAGTAGTTGCTGCCACTCGAGCCACCATTTGAAGGAGGCTGCAACGCTGGGCACTGCACATCTGTAACATGGTACAATAAAAACATGAAGCTGAGCGAATGGAATATCCTTCTATTGGGATACCTAGATTATTCTCCCAAACATCAATGTCTGTCATTACAGACAGTAGCTCTATTTTGTGTCATACAGTGCAGCTTGGGACTACTTTTAAAATGACCTCTGATTTAATCAACTGTCATTTTTGTTATTGCCGTCTGCGTTCCAAATATGTGGCTAATCATCATCCTTTTCCATTTAAATTTCATCTGTTTAAGTAGACAGAAACTTTATCGCATACGTGTGCAGGTTGGGACGTTAGCACTCCATGTAGCGTCAGCTTGGCAGGTTACACTTGAACTTCCCACGATCTCATATCCAAGATTGCAGCTGAACGTCACTACGTCTTGGTAGTTATTGCCTCCATTCATTCCACCGTTGTCAGGGGCTGCCAGCACTGAACACTGTACAACTGATACAAAGAGTAATTACGTGTTTAGAAATGTCATTTCCGTCCATGTTCAAGTCATATATAAAGAGAGAAAGACCTTCCGTTAAAGTGTGATAAGTTACGGTTGTGGCAGTTTTTGTTAGAATCAGCAAAAAAAAATCATATATTTCATATCACTGCCGAAATTCATAGCTAAGAGCAAGCCTTCCCTTATCAGTAGAATATTCTATGTTCATCTAGATGCCTAAACGTATCTTATTTATTTTGTTTCTGAACATCGTACTTGCACATGTTGGTGGACTTCCACTCCAGGTTAGGCTCGACTGACAGGAAAGTGTAGAGGAACCGACCAGGTTGTATCCTACATTGCAGGTGAATGTGAGCATGCCCCCGTAGAAATTGGAACCGCTGACAACACCGTTTGTAGGGGCTGTCAGCATGGGGCACTGTCCAACTGTAGGCAGATTAAACGTGACACAGTCACTATGCTATTTATACATAAAGAAATATTAAATAAGAAAAGAAATACAACAACTGAAAGAAAACGTGAAAAGACAAAACTGTTTCAAAACTTTCCTATCTTTATTTACTATGTTCATTACCTTCTGCTAAGAATGCAGAATGACGAATATCGTCATAAAAATACTGCATAATAACAAGAGCCGTACACTGACATTGAAACTGTTTCATGTTCCAAAGTTTCACTTACGATCACAAGTTGGAGCACTTGGACTCCATGACCGTGAAGACTGACACGTTTGTGTAGAGGAGCCTGCCAGGTTGTATCCTGTATTGCACGAGTAGGAGGCCACATCTCCGTAATTCCTGGAGATATAGCTTACAGCGCCATTTGTAGGGTTGTTCGGAAATGGACACTGCACCACTGAAAAACATAATGTATTTAACAATTAAAGAAAGAAAGAAAGACAAAGAAAGAAAGAAAGAAAGAAAACACTGCCATTCAACTAGTTTCATTTTCTATAGTTCCACTTTGAATACCTCGACAACTTGGTGCACTATAACTCCATGACCCTGAAGACTGACACGTCCGTGTAGAGGAGCCAGCCAGGTTGTATCCTGTGTTACACGAGTAGGAGGCCACATCTCCGTAGTTTCTGGAGCTGTAGCTCACAGCGCCGTTTGTAGGGTTGGACAGTGCGGGACACTGCACGACTAAAGAATAGAAAATTTAGATAACTTTTGGGCAGACGCAACCTTTGTGATACGATAAGAGGCACAATACAGCTTTACATGCCAATAAGTAAAGGCTAAGAGACATAACAAAAAAGAGACTTAGTTAAGGAAAGAATGTTTACAACAACAATCTGTGCCTTCCATAAGATAGTAACGACTAAAGAACCAAAATGTATGTATGACAACTTAAGAAATATAAACACGGCACATCACCACAACACAAGGCTATCACTGAGAGGAGGCTACGTACAACCTAAACCCCGTACAAATTCATTGACCAGAACATTTCAATACAGATGTATAAAGACCTACAACACACTCCCTACAAGTATTACAACAAAAAACCAGAAAGTATTTAAGACTAAGTTAAGAGAGTGGGTAAAGGCACAGAAGGACAAAAACCAGCCACTCTCTTCATGGTGGTAAAAATGAAACCCATCTCTCGGTTTCAATTATGTTTTGTTTTATTCATGATGTATCAATGACTATTATTATTATTATTTTTGCTATATGATTTATATGCTTTCAAATACTGTTTGTTTCAATACTTCAGTTCAAATTGTATTTGATTTACTATGATTTTGCTCGACCTCCGACCTCTCCCACTCCGTTTTTGAGTTGATATTACCAAGTTTCTGTTAATTCAATTGAACATTTTGTTGTATATATAAGAACTATGTTGATTTATTTTATTTTACTTCACGTATGCAAATCACTGTTTTTCAGTTTACCATATGTTTGCTTTCTGTTATTTCAAAGCTATAATTTGTATAATTTGTACATTTATTTCTGTATTGTTTTAATGTGGACTCCAGGAAGACTAGTGTATTTCACTGATGGAGATCTAAATAAACCAAACCAAACCAAAGACAAGAAACTTACAATTAAGTGAGGATAAAAGACAGGCATGCAAATGGAAAGAAAAAGAAATTGAGGAAATATCGTAAAAACAAATTAAAGCCCTAAGGAAAACAATAACGACAAGCAATGAATGAATGCTGTTAAGTATAGATAGACATCCTGAGATATAGATACAACGTTTTAGTTGAATGAAGTATCAATATATTATTCTTATATTATCGTTATATTTCCCTCCTTACATGTATGTCTTGGTATGTATAAAGGTGCTCTACGGAGTTTTAGGGCAATACAAAAAGTAAATTATCCTACCTTTTCTTTTCATAGTAAGTCAAATCAACCCTATAACATTGCATACCAATATTCAGTGATGTTACAGTATCATTGCACCAAACAAACATGTTTTTAAAAAGGTGATCTTATCAACAATACAAGCCACAGATGGCTCAACCTAGCCTAGTGACTTAGTGGGGTGTCTATTGTCCTTTCACTGCAGCTTTTGTAAACCTTCATCTTAGACGTCTGTTAGTGTTTCAGTCCTAGTTATATTACTTCGTTGAACAGTGCAATTCAGTTAACTACATGTACATCTAGTTGGCTGCTAGACTGTCATTTTGAATGTTTGAATCAATGAAAACCAAGTCACATCAATACCAGAGTTCTTGCAGTTTTGATTGGGAAATAATCCCACTTAGTTAATGTCTTACATACAAAATAGACTAATTCCGTTCTAAGCTTATGGGAAAAGATTGAGTATTTACAAGAAATGAAAGCTTCTGATCTGTTGTTATCTAGTATTAGCTGGTCAGCACAATGTATGGCTAGCTAATTAGCCCACCCTAGAGGACCTACCAACTGTACAATCTGCTGTTGTTTACACCATGAGGGTCTACTGTGATGGTAATTCTAATACAGTGAACCTTGTATATCTTGTTTCTGTAGAGTTCACAGACACTGGAAATACGCAATAATGATACAATTAAGTTAAAAGAGTGTCTGTATATGTCATTCACATGAATGTTTTGTTCTTGAGAATATTTTTAATGTTTGGACCAAAAACTCCGTATAGCACCTTTAAGTTACCTAGGATAAAACTTCGTACGAGATTTTGTTGGGCAAACGTGCATTGGGAAATTTTCCATTGAAATTATCTATTTCTGATGATTAATTTCAATGTTTATCTGGCTGTTACCTCTCACCAAACGTAGTTATCTCTTGTTCCTCTGCTAGTATATAGAAGTCAACTTATTTGGAACTTAAGCTTGTGGAAAGAAGGCTATGTACGACAGGGATACGCTGCTATTGAACCTGTTTGATGTAGATCAAGTGCCGCTTACCACCACAAGTTGGTGCACTATAACTCCATGAACCTGAAGACTGACACGTCCGTGTAGAGTCACCAATCAGGTTGTATCCTGTGTTACACGAGTAGGAGGCCACATCTCCGTAGTTCCTGGAGCTGTAGCTCACAGCGCCGTTTGTAGGATTGGATAGTGTCGGGCACTGCACGACTGTAGAGTAGAGAAGAATGTGTTTAATCATGCTAAAGAAAGAAATAAATCTATAACGTATTTTGAGATACATAAATCATTATGTAGACGATTAAAACAAATTTTTGGACTCATGTTCTGTCTCCAATTTATGGATTACCTTACGACATGGAAAAATAAAGTCTAACTGCAGCAGCTAAAATGTTTTATATAGCTATTGTGTTTTATATTCCACATCCCACTCTGAATACCTCCACAAGTTGGTGCGCTGTTACTCCATGAGCCTGAAGACTGACACGTCCGTGTAGAGTAGCCATTCAGGTTGTATCCTGTGTTACACGAGTAAGAGGCCACATCTCCGTAGTTCCTGGAGCTGTAGCTCACAGCGCCGTTTGTAGGGTTGGACAATGTGGTGCACTGCACGACTAGAGAACAGAAAGAGCAAGAAAAAGAAATTCTACCATTTTTGTCTATTGTCAGACCAAACATGCATTTCTCATCTTTCTTCGTTATTATATCGAAGCCAAATGACTTGAAATTTGACATGTCTAGTTTCCAGCATCAATGCACTACTATTTAACATATTCGATTTTCATCAGTTATACTTACCACCACAAGTTGGTGCACTGTTACTCCATGAGCCTGAAGACTGACACGTCCGTGTAGAGTAGCCATTCAGGTTGTATCCTGTGTTACACGAGTAGGAGGCCACATCTCCGTAGTTCCTGGAGCTGTAGCTCACGGCACCGTTTGTAGGGTTGGATAGAGTCGGGCATTGCACGTCTATATAGAATAGAAAGAAAGAAAAAGAAAATCAACCAATTAAACATTGTCATATTCCAGTGTTCTCTCCCTATATTATATGTGTCATTTCGAAAATATTACATCAATTTCTGTACTGATGAAGACGACAGATAGTCGCCGAAACGTCCACGGAAGAATTATAAGAAGGTTGTGAAACGAAGAAGACTTTGCTTGAAAATATTACAATTTGAAACCACCGTCCTTCGAATTGGTTTTCCTAAATACCCTATTTTTTAAAAACAATGGATACCATTTACCTCGAAAATAAGGCTGAACTTGCGATACATGTAAAACCTACCTCAACTAAAACCTGGAATGTACATGGCATTGAGTCAGACATATACACACCTTTGGAATACTAGTCTTGAATGCCACTCATTTTAAAGTTTATTTGGTTATTTTGAGACTAAACATGCATTTCTCATGTTCCTTTGCCACTATATCGAAGCCAAATAAGCATCAATACACTGCTATTTAGCATATTCGATTATCATTAGTTACACTTACCGCCACAAGTTGGTGCAGTTTGACTCCATGACCCTGAAGACTGACACGTCCGTGTAGAGTAGCCATTCAGGTTGTATCCTGTGTTACACGAGTAGGAGGCCACATCTCCGTAGTTCCTGGAACTGTAGCTCACAGCACCATTTGTAGGGTTGGATAGTGTGGGACACTGCACGACTGTACAATAGAATATATTTGATTATCGCCTAATGAAAGAAACAAAGTTGCAGCGTATTTTAAGTGGCATAAATTACTATATCAACGATTAAAACAAATTCTTAAACTCAGTTTTCTGTCATCACTGTACAGATGACCTTACGACAAGGAAACATAAAATCTTATTTATTTACGTTCCTTTTCGACTTCGACATATTTCATATTACACATCTTATTCTGAATACCTCCACAAGTTGGTGCAGTTTGACTCCATGAGCCTGAAGACTGACACGTCCGTGTAGAGTAGCCATTCAGGTTGTATCCTGTGTTACACGAGTAGGAGGCCACATCTCCGTAGTTCCTGGAGCTGTAGCTCACGGCACCGTTTGTAGGGTTGGATAGTGTGGGGCACTGCACGGCTAAAGAACAGAAAGAGCAAGAAAAAGAAAGTCTACCAAGTAAGTACAACCTTGTTATATTTTAGTCTTAGCTTCCTATACTCTTACCGTATATGAAATTACATGTAAAATCCACCTGACATGAAACATGACATGTACATGGGATGGAGTCGGACATATGGACACTCGTCGTTTTTACACCTTTTGATACCCGCCTTTATTATCATTAATTCTGATGTTTATTTGGCTATTGTCAGACCAAACGTGGATTTTGTGTTCTTTCCTCATTGTATGGGGCGACTTCTAGTTCCAACAGCCACGCAATACTATATATAACCTATACTATGTTCCATAGTAACGTGCACTTACCACCACACGTTGGTGCACTATAACTCCATGAGCCTGAAGACTGACACGTCCGTGTAGAGTAGCCATTCAGGTTGTATCCTGTGTTACACGAGTAGGAGGCCACATCTCCGTAGTTCCTGGAGCTGTAGCTCACGGCACCGTTTGTAGGGTTGGATAGTGTCGGGCACTGCACGGCTGAAGAATAGAATGTATCTAATCATTCTAAAGGAAGAAAGAAAGCTGCATTTATTTTGAGTGGCATAATTCACTATGTTAAAGGTTAAAACACATCCCACTTTGAATACCTCCACAAGTTGGTGCAGTTTGACTCCATGACCCTGAAGACTGACACGTCCGTGTAGAGTAGCCATTCAGGTTGTATCCTGTGTTACACGAGTAGGAGGCCACATCTCCGTAGTTCCTGGAGCTGTAGCTCACAGCGCCGTTTGTTGGATTGGACAGTGTCGGGCACTGCACGGCTGAAGAATATAATATAAGACTTCATTCAAAGAAAGAATGAAAGACAAAGAGAGAAAGAGAAAGAAAGAAGAAAATAAAACTGAAGGAATTGAAGGAAGCAAAGAAGGACAAGATAAAATAGGAACGAACGACAGAAAGAAAAAAACAAGGCTAGTGTTACAAATCAGATATAGCGATTTTTAATTCAAAAATTACAATTAAGAAGTTCTAAACTCATCTTTCTCTATCTGTACTCATTACCTTACGATATGAAAACATGATCTATAACTGCAGAGGCTACAGAATATATGCACTGCAGTTCAACGTGTTTGATGTTCTATAGTTCTGCTTTGAATACCTTGACAAGTTGGTGCACTATAACTCCATGACCCTGAAGACTGACATGTCCGTGTAGAGGAGCCAGCCAGGTTGTATCCTGTGTTACACGAGTAGGAGGCCACATCTCCGGTGTACCTAGAACTGTAGCTAACAGCGCCGTTTGTAGGATTGGATAGTGTTGGGCACTGCACGGCTGAAGAATATAATATAAAACTTCATTCAAAGAAAGAATGGTTTGTGTTGGTGCACTATAACTCCATGAGCCTGAAGACTCACACGTCCGTGTAGAGTAGCCATTCAGGTTGTATCCTGTGTTACACGAGTAGGAGGCCACATCTCCCGTGTACCTAGAACTGTAACTCACATCGCCGTTTGAAGGGTTGGATAGAGTGGGGCACTGCACACCTAGGAAATAGAATGATTTGGTGGTGTATATGATATGGGGCACTGTGAAGAGTATTGTTGGACCTTAATAAAAGAGAAGGGGATGCTAGAAAGAGGGCAAAATAATAATATCGTGTTCGAGGCACCTCCTCGAGCACGGGACCCCCGTTTTACGTCCCTCCCGGAAGACGATTTCGTGGAAAGCTTCGTGAGGCTACAGCCATCCGGACGTCCTTGGTTGGTCTCCCATCCAAGCACTGTCCGGACCGCGCGTTGCTTAACTTCCAAGATCGAGGGATCGGGTGTACCAACGCGCCACTTTGTTTCCAAACCCACCACAGATGAATGTGAATGTCTTTCATCAGTGACCCGATAGACATCTAAATTTATCAGATTTTTAAACAAAAGCTCTGAATTGATATGATAAAGAGGTTATGTCACGATGACAACTAAGATAGTATAATATAAGACGTATAAGGTTCAAGGATCAAGACATAGCCAAGACAAGGTCGATAGAGTATGCCATACAACCGCTATAACTAAGCTGATAAGCCTCGGAGCAAGACCATCTGTAATCCCTTGGGTCTGCAATTTTCTCTCAGATCGCCGACAGTGCGTACTTTACCAGGGAGCATTATCACATTGGGAATACCTGACGTGCGGTATAGCTCAGGGCACCATGATAGGCCCTCTTGTATTTCTGGCGATGATCAATGATGTTAGACCGGTCACCGAGAAGAAACAGAAACATTACGAATACAATATATTTGACCATACCTGTGGTATACCTGAAATATGATAAATCATTCTGAAGTGGTGTATGTATGGCTATCATTTTAATAAAGCGGGTATAAATGACTAAGGCACCCCCATTCCAAATTTCAAGTCGTTTTGGCGACAAGACACATTATGCCAAAAATGTAAATTTTTTGGTCTTAAAAGAAACAAATAATCCCTTAAAGTCATTTTGAAGTGGTGTATTGGCATAAACTATGCATCTCTTACAATGTACATCGCTAGATACACATCACAGCTGACTGTGAGCAACAAGCATATGAACTTGTCTGCTGTCATGTTGCAGCAGCGGATAAAATTTGATCATTGTATGACAAACACTGGCTTAAATTTCAGGAGCACTCCACCGAACCACCGGCCGGCTTGGGTATTGAGATATAGCTACTGCACTCTTTGTCTGGGCCATGCATATCTTTAGTTCGAAGATGGAAAACTGTAGATCACTCACTAATCGGCGAGTCATCACCACAGTAGGCCAGGCTGCACGCAGGAGTCGCTGGGAGTTTATACACGAAGTAGCCGCCGCTGCAGGCCCGCACCTGGATAGTTGTTTGCCAGTTACAGGTGTTACCGTTCCAATAGGCACACACCTGGCGGGAGACTTCACCGTCCGCAAGGGTGGGATGCTGTCCGTTCATCCACATCGGGGCGTCGGTGCCGCACCTGTACACGCTTGGGGGCGCCTGTGCCAGCATGGCTTCTCCCGCATCACCCGTGAAGCGGTACCACTCTCCGGCAAATCCATTGTCACACCTATCATCGTTACCATCGTTGGTCTGTTGGACGCTCCTCCATGCCTCATTCAGTTCAATGTAGTCGCTGGGCATGCATGGATCTGAACAAACGGGAATAGATAGAACCAATCGGAAATCAGTGACATGTAGGGGTACCCGGGTGAGTAAGTTGGTACAGTGTATATGTATTCGTCTCACATTCAAATGGATGATGAATGCAAATTTGTACCAGTAGATTTGTAAGTCTAATCGCCCTGTCCTTGTCCGGTTTCAAAAGTACAGCGACAAGTTGAACATTATGTATCAATCGATCAAAGACCAGGATATAACATTAGAGCAACCAAAATTATCATATGAAATTTCAGATTTGGAATTTGTGCTCTTGAATTATTGCAAAATATTACTCCTGAGATCTCATTTGCATGAATAATCAATGAATTCTGCGGTAACGTTCTTTCCTAAGATATGACTGTCAACTTCTGTTATTTGGGTGAAGGATGATCAGCTAATATGATTCATGTAGATAAGGACAACATTTGCATAGTTAATGAGAAACACACATAATGCGTAAACCACACAGGTTAACACTATTGGACGAAGAAGCAAAATCATCAGGGAAATTAGAACAGAGACACCACAAACTTTCAAATAAGTATGAAGGCGCAGTTTTTCTATTGTCTGGGGATAATATATCTAATGCGGGAGGGACTGATATCGATTGCACGAGGCAAACATTTATCTGTAGTTATTATGACGGAAAGCTGTCAAACGATGACAGAACGACAAACGATGACACGCAGATTACCATATTTGATGAAGGGTCTACCGAAAGTGCGAAAAGGAACGAAAAGGATTTAAAAAAGAACAAAAAGGGGACGAAAATGAAAATACTGAATGTGCGAAATGGAACGAAAGTTAAAAAGTTAAACCCTTCCTGAGCAAAGATGGCGCATAGGGCGGTGCCCATCTCTGTATCGTTAGCCCTGGGTCACACACAACGCAATCACTACACCAGGGGGCTAGTCCACTGGTATTGGTGTGTTTTCAACTTCCATACTCTTTCCCGAGTGCTGAGTGCTAAGCAGAGAAAGCAGCATGTACCATTCTTAACCCTCAAACACCCGAGTGGGGTCCATTTGGACCCCAGGCGTACATTTTGAAGTGCCATTTGAACATTTTTAATCTGAAGAAAAAATCCTTCCGTGACTTTGTCAGTCAATATGTCTTATACCTTCTCCTAAGTTTTTTGCAAAGATTGGTACAATAATGTGGAAATTATAAAGAAAGTTTGTGTTCAGTCCCTCTGGGGTCCAAACGGACCCCAGCAAAAATGTGCAGTTTTTAAACAAACTTTGGAGGCTAACTCCTTAACCACTTACAGTATGACTACCAAACTTTCAAACAATGATAAGAATGTAAACTTAAATCATCACAAACATTTCTGTGTCATCAACATGTAATGTGACGACATTATGACGTCATTTGCCTAATCAGGGCGGCCATCTTGGATTTTGACCAATGACGTCATGAAATTAGCATAAATTATAAATTTTAAGTCATGAAAATTACATTGAATTTCATAGAATTTAATTGTTGTCAGAAAACAGGTGTAGTTTACCAAGAAAACCTTGTTTAAATTGAAATTGTCAAATTTTGGCAAAAATATGCCTTTTAGAATATGGTTGCCATGGCAACCCCCAAAAATGATAAACTTACTTTATTGACCAAAAACGTTTGCAAACAATATTTTGTGATAAATTACCAAGTTTCGTAGCTTTAGCTCTAGCCGTTCATGAGTTATGCTAAATAAACGTTGCTGAGGGCCTCAAAATTCCCCTGTCTGTTCGGAATAGGTTTAGTGCAAAACGTGGTCCTTCTGAACTTTTGCATAAATTATGATAATGAGTTAGAATTAGCAACACCTTAACATCTCAAAATCTTTCTCTTACATTAACGAAGCAATGTATATACAATGATCGCCGATAAGAAATGGTACTGAGATTTTATGAACAAAACATTTTGGGGTCCGTTTGGACCCCACTCGGTCATTTTAGTCGCAAAAAAAGGTCGGGTGCTTGAGGGTTAAAGTCTTTGGTATGACTCGGCCGGGATCGAAATGGAACGAAGTATGTAGCAAACTGAAATCAAACAAGAGTTCGTAGACCTCAGGCCTGCATGAAATGTATTGGGTGTCTGTAGACCTATTGTTTATTTTTTTTCCTTTTCGTCCGTGGTTGCGTGGTTGGAAAAGTGAGATTTTTACCTTGTTGGTTTGACTGCACCATGCCAAAGTCTGAAATTCCATTTTGGGAATGTGTAAGCTTGGGCATGGATGAACATTACTTATTTTGGATTTATTAAACAGGTAACCAACCACAGTACCTTGAAGTTGTTGAGACGACTTTTCCTACCTTTTTTTGTCTCAGATGGCCCATGTAGTTATTCTGTCACATATGACTTGGCACTGGAAGGTTATTTGCATAATTTGACCAATTATGTTTTTACAGTAGTTCCATAGACAATATGAATAGTGGTAGCCCCCATCCAGCAGCAACAGTTAGTCCCCAGGGTGGTATGATATTTTTATTCAATCCGTCCAACTAAAACCTAACTCTCTTGAAGTACATTTTGTACCTAAGCCAAATTTAACAGCAGAGTTTACTATTCAAAATGTCCTTTTCAATCCCATTCATAGATGGCAAGCTGCTGCTGCTTTAAAAAGTTCAGAAAGCTGTTGTAGTCAGAGTGAACACCCAGCAAACATCCCACAAAATCAATGAGCAGTTGCTTAGAGGGGGAAAACAATTTCATCATATTTTTGCAGTGACAAAATGCAACAAACGATACTAAATTTAAAACAGAACAAAGCCTCTACCACTTAACCCTGCCCGTACTATAGATTAAGCAGGCCCAAAAATCAAGCGAATATGACTAGCCCCAAACTACAAATTACCTGCATACAATACGGAAATGGCAACCCCAAAGAAACAGCAAGAAGGAAAAATCATACACATACCTTTCTCTAACACTCAAGCTCTATACATTTCTTCTCCACTTTAGAAAGTTGTATCTTCTGCTGATTGCCACACAGGGTAAAGGAACTTGTACCAGAACTTTAAACTCAGTACTACACAGCTCTCAAAACACCACAAAGTCGGACTTACAAGTAGCAAACTCAAATTGTACCTAACCAATACACAACAGATACTAATACATCATCTGGCAGGTCAGACACTGTTGATACAAAGTAACCTGATACATTGAAGGTTGCAGAAGCCAGTGCAAAAACAGATGACGATTCTACACCTAAGCTTAAAGACCTATCAATCAACCAAAACCCAACCAAACCAAGCAGATATTGGGGGGATGCCCCCACCACACAAAAACAGGGTCAACCTACAGTATCAAGTTCAAGCACTAGGAGGCCCAAAATCAAACCTGACCACCAGGACACCAGCAACAACCCACGTAACAAATAGCAACACGATGGCACCTTGCGTTCCGGAGATACAGCGCACGCGCAGTGCCCGCACAAAAGGTAACCTGGAATGTCAAGTTCAAGCACCAAGGGCGCCAAAATCAAAATTGAGAATTATTCAGCCACCGCCAACACATGTGCCAAATATCATCGCGCCCGCACCAACCGTTCAGAAGATATAACTCCGGAAATACCCCTCCCGGACACAAAATTCGACCTGCCGGGTCAAGTTCAAACGCGACAAGGCCCAAAGTCATTCCTAGGCAACAGGCAACAACCCCCCACCCATGCACCAAAAATCGTCGCAGTCGCGCGTATCATTCCAGACACACAGCGCCAAAAGTGCCCCCAAAACACCAAAAATGCCACCTGCAATGTCAAGTTCAAGCGCCAGGAGGCCCAAAATCAAACCTGAGTGTCAAGCCACCACCCCCAACCCGCATACCAAAAATCGTCGTGCTTGCACCATCCGTTCTCGAGATACAGCGCCCTAAATCCCCAGCTTCCAAATTTTCCCACGCCCGTGAAAACCATACCTGCATACATGTAGGTAATCACTGAGAAAATAAGGAAACTGTACTGTGGGCGTCATATGAAACATGTTTTATTCTACACCAAATGAGGCAATAATATTTTCAAGGTACTGTTCCAGGCTGTTGTGTTTGCGTTTTTTTTTTGTTTTTTTTTTGTTTTTTTATTATTGCAACATATATTTACAAGACATGGTGACGGCACACTCAAGTCGTGACTTATATTCATGCCGCCACCGCAAAAGAATACAAATACATGGATAAATAAATACAAGATAACAAAACAAGATAACAAAATAACAAGTAGGCAAAGCACTGAAGCAAAAACAACAAATGAAGATTCAAAGATATAAACTGAGAATATGATGATTAACTAAGTCCCTTAAGACTGGTAGGATGATGATTAGTCATTATTGAAGCGATTGGTATCTATTAAGAAAGTCTGCACAAACATTAATATTTTGGAGTTGTCTGCAGAGGACAGAAAAGAAGATCCATTTAAAACCAACTGTACTAAATTGTCGTCGGATAGATTGTCCATATCAAAACCTACCAGTCTTCTCAAATTGCCGAAGACGTAAGATCTCTGATGATTGTAGTTAGGGCAGCGTAACATGAAGTGACTGATACTTTCACATGGATAACCGCAAGAACAAGCGTAAAGCGCAGGGGTAACGGGGACCTGACGCGAAGTACGAAACAAGGACGGGGCGCACAGATTTGTTCAATTTTTTACTGAACAGAGGAAGGCTCAAGGAGCGATCGGCCAGAGTCAGTTTATTCCAATGATAAGTAGCGTAGGGAATAAAAGATCTTTTGAAACGATCTGTAGAACATATAGGTATCTGAATATTTTGTTTGTTGCGTAGATCGTAATGAGTGGAGTCTAATACAAAAGGGTGTGTTTGCGTTGCTAATTTATTCTCTAGAGATCCGCAAAATACAAGGAAACGGAAATGAGATAAGAAAGCAAGGACTAAACTTCAGTTACTTATCCACGTCCCACTTTTTAATAACGTCACGTGTGACATACCATCAAGCAGCGTTTTGCTGAGTATAATGGAGTGTATCGATATTTTTGTTCCGAGACGACATCGTTTACATAAAACGATATAGTTTTAATCGAAAATTACGTATACCGTAGACGTATATACGCTAGTTTAAGGTGCGTTTTTAAATATGATATTTTAACACGGAAATGATGCGCTATGGCATCATTTCCGTGTCAAAATTTCGTATTGAAAAAGGTACCTTAAAGAAGCGAAAATAGACGTAAACACGTCTACGATGCTTTGAACAAAACGTCGTTTCGGTAGGCCTTAAGGGGCCTTTTGAACGATGCCCATACGTCCCCTTTGCACAGCTTTACAATATCCGTGTCAAAATAACGTTTTGGAAAAGGGTACCTTAAACGTGAAATACGTGGGAAATACGTGTACGATGTTTCAACATGGACTTTACGATATCGTAACGATAGCGTGCTACGATCTCCCGCAATATCGCATATCATAGCAACATTGAACCAAATATGTATGCTGTAACGTGACAAGTCATACGGTACGTACACCCCCTTCTCACTCTAACATAGTTATGCCCCACTTGATCAAATGTTCAAGAACCTTTTATTGTGGGAAGATGTACTATTTGTCTTCTGACCATGCACAAAACAACGTCTTTTAATCTGTGCTCAATTACACATTGAAGAGGGAAACGTCATGCAGCTTCTTTCTGAGACCATATTTACTATTTGCATACCACAATTCCATCGACATTGCTGGCATATAGGAACTAGTAAGTCTTCTTACGTGTGCATGTTGGAGTAGGGTTGCTCCATGTTCCGTCACCTTGGCGACGGAAATGATGCCATAGGTATCGTTCTGGCATGTACATTCAATGTCTTAATCTTTGCTGATAACAAAGCAATATTTTACATGTTCCAGTAATGTACCTGTGTTCCTGTAGTCGACACAGTCCGGACAGTCGCAGTGGTCTGCGGTGTTGCCGCACCAGTTTGCCGGGGAGCAGCATGGGTAAATACCGTCAGGGTCGCATTCAGCAGGGTTACCGTCTTCAGCAGGGTAGCCCTGCCCGCATTGCCAGTCATCACGCCACTTTTTAGGAACTATCAAATGCAGTAAGTAACGATTAGTCATATCATCATCATCATCATTAGTCATATAGGAACACGAAAAAGACAACCATGGCTAGAGACCCTTTGCTTTTAGACTCCTTATAATTTTGCTTTCGTTCTCAGTGTAGTTCATTTGTTCATCGTTCTCCACAGCAAATGATTTATCTGTACCCTGACATATGTCAAGGGGTTGTGAAATTTGATAACTTAGTAAAGAAACTTATATTTTAGGCAGATGGTCTGTGTATCCCTATTGCAATACTGTGCACGTTTGTAGGCTTGTTATGTGGGCGAAGCCACACATTTAGTATTCTCTACAGATATTCCAACCGGAAATCAGAAAAAATGGAAGCTGTAAACATGCACTCCACGTTTCAAGCTTTTTGATTGGCTTACAGTCGCACTTTCTCGGTTTTACGTCAGAGGTGAACCTATCAACGCACAGAACACAATCGGCATCGACTTTGATAATAACCAATCAGAACTCAGAAAAAATAGAAGCTGTCAACATATACTCCGCGTTTCCAGCGTTTTGATTGGGACAAATTTGCGGACTGTCTCGGGTGTACGCAGAACTGAACCAATCAACGCACAGGACACAAAATGGCATTCGGCATGCAGTTTGACAATACTTTCGCAGCTGAGACGACCAAACAGGCGCTCAAGGAAGAAGTTGCCCGCCATGGAATGAACGAGATTGATAAATTTTCACACAAAAACGTTATCTTCAGGAAATTGGACCTTGGAATCTTGCAAATTCAACGGTGAACGGACGTGTTCACGCAACGCAATACATTTGTATACCTGTTAAAACGTCTGCTTGTAACATGTTGTTGCACTGGCTCAGTGGTATTATTCACGCGCGGTAAACCAACGCTCCGGGATCGAATCCGTGGACAGATAATGTTTTTTTTAATTTTTTTTTCTTTTTGCTGCATTTTCGCGAAAATGTTGCCTTTATTGTTGCTTCTTTTCTTGCTATTTTTGCTTTCTTTTCCCTTCGCCCACATCCTGCATTTTTTTTTCAAAAATGTTGCCTTTCTAGTTTATGATATGCATCTTAATGCGATATTTTGACACGAAAATTATAAAGATGAATTAATAAGGGACGTTAGGAATCGTCCATAAGGCCCACTTTTGTCCTTCCGTTTTTTTTCGTGGTATAATTGATATGGCATCATTTCCGTGTCAAAATATCGTATCTAAAAACGTACCTTAAAATAGCGAAAATAGGTTTATGATGTACGTATCTTCCGCTTAAAACGATATCGCTGTACGTATACGACATCGTCTCGCTACACTCCATTGTACGCAGCAAATTCACTTTGCTAAGATATTGTTATAAGACGTACCTGAAATTATCGTTATTACATGTAGGTATACGATATGGAAATAATGACGATTTTTATACGGTATAGTTCTGGCATGTACATGCAGACGTCATTACCCTCGTTTCGTGATAAAATGATGATGATGATGATGATGGCTGTTTCTTCGTATCCGAAGATCAAAGATAGGCAGACAAGGTTGCTTAGACGACCAGTCTGCCTGGCCTGCACGTGACTTTTTAAGGTGAAGGAGGGGTGTGCACTCCCTTCTCCACCCTCTCGTCTACTGGCGCACTAAGTCCTACAGGGACAGAACTGTTTGCCACGTAAGATGGCCCCAGCAGATACAGGTTTAGTATTTGGAGTTTCATTCCCCTAGGAGGACTTCCGACCAAGGATGCAAGGGGTTCCTCCTACCCCTGACTCGTGTGTCATGGCGGGTGCGTCATGCCCGAACATTCCCCTATGGCCTGTCACCACCACAAAGGCCTGTCACTGCCACTAGCCGCAGCTATGTACTCATTTACACCTGAGTTAGGTGAGGAAAGTCGTGTAAAGTGCCTTTCCCAAGGGCACAAGATCGGTGACACGGCAAGCGGATTTGAACCTGGGACCTCTCGAGCCTGAGACCAACGCGCTCCCGATCGTGACACGCGGTCCCACTCGTGATAAAATATACAAAAGAAAAATAATATACATGCCAGAACGATACCGTATGAAAATTCATCGTCTGAATTGCGATATCGTATACGTAATACGATATCGTTTTAACCGGAAATACGTATATCGTAGATCATCAGTAAGGATCTTAGAAAGAATTGTCTAGACACATACTTTCATTTATCTGACATATGAATCCCCTGAGAAAGCTGCAGTCTTACACGTTTCTTTCTGGCTGGAGGGAACAGCTCAAAAGCACCAACAAACTTAAAACATATTCGAAAATCAAAAAACACTTTGGTATGGAAGAATATCTCAAATCAACTCATAATAGATCATTTAGATACAGCATTACAAAACTGAGAATAAGTGCACATTGTTTAGAAATTG
Source organism: Branchiostoma floridae x Branchiostoma belcheri (assembly GCA_019207045.1). Classification (NCBI taxonomy): domain Eukaryota; kingdom Metazoa; phylum Chordata; class Leptocardii; order Amphioxiformes; family Branchiostomatidae; genus Branchiostoma; species Branchiostoma floridae x Branchiostoma belcheri. The sequence continues at coordinate 10,963,054 of CM033039.1, read as the reverse complement.
AAAAAGGTCGTCACCGTAACACACCAGCCACTCAAAGACTGTGTCCTACATGTCATGAAAATATAGAAGATGAATTCCACTTTGTTATGAAATGTCCTACCTACAGTAAAGAGAGAGAAATATTGTTTAAGAATATTAGAAACAAAACACACATCTCTCTCGCTGGTGCAGAAAGCGATATTTTCCATGTATTGCTCTCATGTTCAACTCATATATCCGTCAACGTAGGCCAGTTTCTTTATAATGTATCCCAAATGCGAGATCAGATTAATCATACATAACTGTACTATTATTAATAATGTTTTGTTGTTGTTTTGTATGTAGCCTCTTAGTACTACTGTCTGTATAGCTATTAGTTGTTATTAATTGCCATACATTGTACCCTGTGCGATTGTTGAGCAATAAAATTCATTCATTCATTCATTTCTCATCCCATGAGGATCCATCCTCCCAAAATCCGACGCAGCCGCCCTGACCGTAATCTGGTGTCGCTTCACCGGGGAGCCAGTTAGTGACCCAGTACCAAAAAAAAAATGGCCAGCAAAAGTGTATTATGAGCCAAAAAAAGGCCCCAGAGAGCCTGCTATAGAGGCTAGGTGAGGCCGATGTTTACAGCTCTATCCGTCCCATTCAGCACTGGTGCCCACAGTAACTGCACTCACCTGTCGTTACTTGCCGATCGTACATGTTGCCAACTGACGCATACCCTTTCTCCGCTGCCGAGCAGAGCTTGCTTTTCAGAAAGCAATCTGAGTAGCCGTTATACTGGAACGACAGACATGTCGGGTCTGCACAGCAAGCGTCTACACAGAACTGGAGAGTAACGCCGCCGTGACTGCGTATGTCTATACCCGAGCCAGCACAGTCACTCTGGGGAACGTGGGTGAACGTCGATAGTCCACATGACTCTGAAACACAAGAATGTGGGATATACGAATAGGCACCATCAGATAACCTATAAGATGTGCGATTTTGATCATAGCGTCGGAAATGATTTTAACATTGCATGCCATTTCGATGACAAATTTTGCATTCTATCATTAGGCCACAGCAAGTCAATTTTATGGATGGCATCCTCTGCAGACTGCAAAAATAGTGCGATAGGGCGAAAAAAACCCAGATTGCTACATTTCCAAAAATAGGCACCATAAAGCTGTAATGAATGTTGTAACAAGAATTGAAGGGACAAAACCAGCCTCACCCTTTTCTACAAAGTAGTTAATAATAACATTAATATAGACACTAGCAGCATACTTAAACCAGCCCAAGGGCGCACCCGGGGAAGCCACGATCACAAATACCAACCCATTTTTGCCCGTTCCGACACATATAAAAGCTCATTTTTCCCACGCACCATTCCTGAGTGGAATGCCCTGCCTGGCCCGGTTGTAAGTGCTCCCAATGTTGAGTGCTTCCGTGCCAGGCAGGCGGCCTGCCCGCCCTAACCCGGGAGCCTCAGCTACCCACACCCCACCCCCACGCACCCCAACGATGCCCCATGCGGGGCCATTTGGGGGTATAAGAATGTAGATGTAGATGTAGAAAACATGATATCAGATACAACAAAGCATTCATTCCTGTATTCAAGACATGTAATGGTGCGGTAGAAGTGACTAGTGTGGCAGACTGGTATCACCAAACTATCCAATAAGTTTTATTTCTACAACTACAGCCCTGAGTACCTCGCAAGTGTCACTTCTACAAGTACAATTATTAGGCTACAACACAACATATTTGCTCATTTTGGTAATTTATTAACTTGAAAGTTCATCTGTGTTGGTACAAGTCATTCTTGAAATAGTTAAACTGTAATTTCCAACACCAAAATTGGACTCACCCAAATTTTCGACTGTACAGCATCAGTCTTTGTCAAGGAATGAACAATCCACTGCTGTTGTGACGTCACGTTATGTAGATAGAACACGTGACTCAGTAAGCAGTGGATTATAGGTTGCAGGAAGTCTATGGCGCCCACCGTCTCCACTGCTTACTGAGTCACGTGTTCTATCTACATAACGTGACGTCACAACAGCAGTGGATTGTTCATTCCTTGACAAAGACTGATGCTGTACAGTCGAAAATTTGGGTGAGTCCAATTTTGGTGTTGGAAATTACAGTTTAACTATTTCAAGATTGGTAATTTATTGTCATGTTGGCCATCCCTGCAGAAGAAAACTTTTTCTGAAATCAGGTGAAAATTACTGCGCGCGCGGATGTCATCCATAAAATTTACTTGCTGTGGCCTTACGAACAAATTAGAGTTCAACAACAGAATACCTTAGCTACGCAATGTAACTATTAACATTAGCGACGTCGCTGTGGTGCGTTGTCGCTACGTAGGAGATTTGTAGCGATCTTAACGAATTTCATTGATAAAGAATATGTTTTTACGCTTTGTTTGTTTTGTTGTCTTTTTAATCATAGTTCAATTAAGTTTTTGCATGATATCATTAAAGCTTATCATAAAATGAAGGGGAACACAAACTTAATTTAGGAGACAGCGACACCACCTACATACCGCAGTTCGGTGGGATACCTCTTTAGACTCTGGTCGTCAGTTAGGTGAATTTGAGTTGGATTGTTGTATTTTCAGCTTTCTTCATCAATCGATGTTCGGAAATTACTTGGTAAATATTATTTGCATTTGATTTGGAGGATCATTAAGAAAGAATGTTCTGTTGTGTATATTCCCACGGTACACTGCATCCCCCCTTTTTAAAAGTTGAATGTAATTAATTTGACATTTATTATGGTGTTATCAGTTATGAGAACCTGCTATCATTTGATTATTGACATAAAGTGTTATTCTTTTGTTTTCCATGTTGCTTTCTGTGGTCGCCTTTCCCTGTTTGATTTCTTTAGTATTTCTCCTTTTCCTTATTATTTTCAAGGTTGTTTGAGGAATACCTTGATTCAAGATTGTGGCAAGACTATATAAAGGGAGGTATGGCCATCACCCATAAGGGCTCTTTTCTTCCGCCCAAACAACGTACTCTTATTCTATAATAGCAGACTTGACTACGTTTTTACGGTTGTTGTTGTTTTTCAATACGAAATATGGACGTCGAAATGATTCCATTAACTGCATGTATGCTTATTCAATGCACTGTTTCAAAATAAACGTCTTTTTTCACAGAAATAGTGGACGTGGTATACGTATGGTGCATTAATATGTTTTTCTTCTTAAGCGCATTTGTGTGGGTCTTGTTTGAGAGACCTATCTCTGTAAGCAAGCCTCGACCGTCTGCTTCGTCACTTGCTAGATATTTTGAGCTTATGACGTGATACGATAATACGATATATGATGAGATATGAGATATGATATGATATATGATACATGATACATGATATATGATATGATATATATGATATATGATATGATATGATGAAGCCGAGCTTGCTGTAGAGCTAGGTGCCATATAGACGCCCCTTATATTACAGCAACATTACTGTTTTGCCACTAAATTATTCATGGCAAGGTCTTTGAGAGACCACTCGTTAAAAAAGACGTATAGTGTTATTAGTCACAAGCTTTTGTTGTGATTTATCCATGCCAATACTTTTATATTAGAGGATGGCCTCAGAAGACCGCGTCTTTATATCTTCACTCGATTTTATATATCATCCCAACTCGACGAAACAAGTTTGTCGCAAAAAAAAGAAAAATTCCAACTAAAGTACCGGGCAAAGGATGAACAGTTGTATGAAGTTTTCACACACACAAACATTTGTATTAATATAAATTCAAACGTATTCAAGGTTACGATCACAAACATGGACCGGTAAAAGGCTAGATTCATGTTCTCTGTATAGAAAACAAATAGGTTGAAAAGGAATGTTAGCCAATAGAACTAAAATACTAAAATTTCCTTACCGGCACATGGCACTTGAGTCACCACCAGAAGCAAAGTCCACATGAGGACAAGTCGATAGCCTAGGATACTTTCCATTTTCTTTCTCATCCTCGAGGTTCTCACTGAGTTTTCGTCAAGTAGTTAGTATATACTAAAATTCGCAACCTGTCCATAAAGGATCATCCTCCCTGGCTGTAATCGTTCTGATACGCGATCGGCAACATACAAATAAATATCCTGCCATGCTAAATCAGGCAGATAGCTATTTACATCCAAGGATTTCCTTAGTACATCGCGCTATATAGGATTAATCGAGTGTAAGGAAAGTATGATTGCGTGGTGCAGTCAACAAAGGACCCGTTGTTGGGAAATAGATTGGCTTTTTTTAAAGTGCTTTTAATGTACAACTTACTGTAATTGGCTGGGCGTGGAGAAGGACAACATGGAGTCAATATGGATGAGAGCATTGACACCGTAGCTTCTTGTACACACAACAGGTTCGCGAGCAGAATCTTTATTTGCTGTTTTGTACCTCTCAGTCGACCTGTTTGATAGCAGCCAATAGGCAACTGTCACTATTACATTTTATAGTTGTAAATCTTCGCCTTCTTGTTGTTTACCCTCATACTACCCAACCAGGGCATCCAGGGGGGGTGTAGGGGGGGTGTAAGGGGGGGGGGTGCTCTGGGTTGGCAGATTAGGTCAAGTGGGCCAGACCGACAATAAAAGCCTCGACTGTCGGGGTCTGACCAGCTTGCCCCGGCCGCCGATTCCACTCCACGATTGTGCGAAGAAAACAAAATTCAGACAAATCTCTTTTTGTTGCAATCAATTGATATTTAAACATGTGACTTCCTCTGGTTCTGCGTTGGGTTGGTGTAAAGTACTTAGCAGTGGTGCCTGGGTATACTAATGATAAAATGTACAATTTTCTTATACGGTGTGTTCCGTATCTTTTATTTATTAGCATCTTTTGTGAGCCATTGAAGTCAGGATTGTCTTCTTTGAGGCATAACAAAATCTTCTCTATATGTTCCTTCCCAAGCCCCGTGCACATCTAAAAACGACATCAATCCCTTATGAACAAAACAAAACCAATCATACAGAATAAATTGGTACATAATATGGAAAAATCCCTCTCAGAATCATTCACATTATCAGGCCAATATTAAAAATTCCGAAATATAATTGAATACTGATATAGATATAAAAGACAGACGTTTCATTTATAAATGTATAATACTCTTGAATTTTTAGTTATGGAATGATGTATCCATGCCAGTAATATCAGGGTCATATCCAAAACATACTATCCCAATCTTGTGGTGAATCATAGGAATACAAGAAGGATACGCAGTGTGGAGTAATCGAGTGTATGAAAAGTATGATTATGTGGTGCAAACAACAAAGGACCCAGTGTGCGGAACTAGAATGGGTACTTTACCTAGCTTTTGTGTAGACTGGGAATAGATGTCCTTGTCATTACAGACCAAGTTACGTAGCTTCTTGTGAAGGCAACATGTTCGCAATCAAGGAGCAGCTTTTTTCCCGTTTTTGGACTGCTTTGTCGACCTGTTTTATTGCTTTCGTCATATTTATTTGTCAAACGACAGTCTGACACCATTCCAATTTGTGGCTGTGTATATGCTGGTAACATATGGTGTGTTTTGTATCTGTTGTGAGTCATAGAAAACAGGCATTGAATGCTGCATGGATTTCTTAAGAAACAACAAAAACTTTCCTACCATTCCTTTTCTGGAATCTCACACAACATTTTGTAGAATAATAGAAAACAATTCAAGCATACAGAACGACATTTGGTAAGCCATGTGCATGGGAAAAGAATCTCTCCCAAAAACATTAAAGACCCAGCAACTGTCCTGTTTCTATTTCTATTACTCGTATTGCACGCTCTGCTAATATTGAAAACAAAAATTCCAAAATGCAATTGAATACTGATATAAGTAGAAACGACAGAGCCACTTCAGTTTATAATTGATGTTTATTTGCAAAATCATGCCCAAGAGCTAATTGCATTATACAGTCTCAAGATCTTAGAGAAGTAAATAGAGTGATACGTAAGGCTAGTGTCTAATCAACTACATGATACTGTGAATACTATTGTCGGGTTTGACTTCTTCTTTGAAGGCAGTGATTGATAAACTGCCCCACCGTCTGTATGATAGTTGCATTTTGTGCTGTTAGTAGAAATATAGTCTTTTGGTGATATCTTAGCTGGTAAAAGCTTGGTGAAATAGTGACAACTGTTTGAAATAATGCGTTTCTTACGGTTTCATAGTGGGTACACTGACTGATAAAATGTGTTTCTGCCCTGTTTCTATTTCTATTGTTGCATTGTACGCTTGGCTAATATTGAAAGCAAAGATCCCGAAAGAGAATTGGTTACTAAATTCTAAATATGAATCGAACAGACAGAGAATGCTCTGTTTATAAATGTAGGGTACTCGTGAATTTTCAGTTAAGGAATAGCATATCCAGTAGCTAGTATCAGGGTCACATTTCAATACATAATCCCCTTATAATTATCTCGTAGTGAATCATAGGAATACAATAAAGATGCACAGTGTGGAGTAATCGAGAGTATGAAAACTATTATTATGTGGTGTAGACAACAAAGGACCGTTGTAGAGAACTATATTGGCTTCTTTTTTATAGAGCCTTTCCGTAGAATTGTAATTAACTGGGCAAGAAGATGGACAAACAAGATGTCCTTGTCTTAAGAGACCTCGATAAAAGAACCAAGTCAAGTAAAGGCAACAAGTTCGCTATCAAAGAGGTGTTTTTGCAATGCTTAGTCCACCTGTTGTTCCATGTGAAAAGAATTCCTCCTAATAGCATTCAAAACTCAGCAACTACCCAGTTTCTATTTCTATTGTTGCATTATACGCTTGCCTAATTTTGAAAACAAAGATCCCGAAAGAGAGTTGAATACTAAATTCTAAATATGAATGGAAAAGACGGCGAATGCCCAGTTTATCAATGTAGGGTACTCGTGAATTTTCAGTTATGGAATAACGTAACCAGTAGCTCTTATATATCAGTACCAGGGTCACATTTCAATACATACTCCCCCAATCTCGTGGTTAATCATAAATACAATAAAGATGCACAGTGTGGAGTAATCGAGTGTATGAAACTATGATTATGTGGTGCAGACAACAAAGGACCGTTGTGGAGAACTAGATTGGCTTCTTTTCATAGAGCCGTTTCGTAGAATTGTAATCAACTTCGCAAGAAGATGGACAAACAAGATGTCCTTGTCTTAAGAGACATCGATAAAAGAACCAAGTCACGTGAAGGCAACAGGTTCGCTATCAAAGAGGTGTTTTTGCACTTCTTAGTCAACCTGTTTTATAAGCCATATGAAAAGAATCCCTCCTAAAAGCATTCAAAACTCAGCAACTGCACTGTTTCTATTTTTATTGTTGCATTATACGCTTGGCTAATTTTGAAAACAAAGATCCCGAAAGAGAATTGGTTACTAAATTTTAAATATAAATTAAAAAGACAGAAAATGCTCAGTTTATAACGTTAAATGTAGGGTATTCGTGAATTTTTAGTTATGGAATAACGTATCCAGTTGCTATAGTATCAGGGTTACATTTCAATACATACTCCCCCAATCTCGTGGTGAATCATAGGGATACAATAAAGATGCACAGTGTGGAGTAATCGAGAGTATGAAAACTATTATTATGTGGTGTATACAACAAAGGACCGTTGTAGAGAACTAGATTTGCTTCTTTTTTATAAAGCCTTTTGGTAGAATTGTAATTAACTGGGCAAGAAGATGGACAAACAAGATGTCCTTGTCCTAAGAGACCTCGATAAAAGAACCAAGTCAAGTAAAGGCAACAAGTTCGCTATCAAAGAGGTGTTTTTGCAATGCTTAGTCCACCTGTTTTATAAGCCATGTGAAAAGAATTCCTCCTAATAGCATTCAAAACTCAGCAACTACCCAGTTTCTATTTTTATTGTTACATTGTACGCTTGCCTTATTTTGAAAACAAAGATCCCGAAAGAGAGTTGAATACTAAATTCTAAATATGAATGGAAAAGACGGCGAATGCCCAGTTTATCAATGTAGGGTACTCGTGAATTTTCAGTTATGGAATAACGTAACCAGTAGCTATTATATAACAGTACCAGGGTCACATTTCAATACATACTCCCCCAATCTCGTGGTTAATCATAAATACAATAAAGATGCACTGTGTGGAGTAATCGAGTGTATGAAACTATGATTATGTGGTGCAGACAACAAAGGATCGTTGTGGAGAACTAGATTAGCTTCTTTTCATAGAGCCTTTTCGTAGAATTGTAATCAACTTCGCAAGAAGATGGACAAACAAGATGTCCTTGTCTTAAGACATCGATAAAAGAACCAAGTCACGTGAAGGCAACAGGTTCGCTACCAAAGAGGTGTTTTTGCACTTCTTAATCAACCTGTTTTATAAGCCATATGAAAAGAATCCCTCCTAAAAGCATTCAAAACTCAGCAACTGCACTGTTTCTATTTTTATTGTTGCATTATACGCTTGGCTAATTTTGAAAACAAAGATCCCGAAAGAGAATTGGTTACTAAATTCTAAATATGAATTGAAAAGACAGAAAATACTCAGTTTATAACTTTAAATGTAGGGTATTCGTGAATTTTTAGTTATGGAATAACGTATCCAGTTGCTATAGTACCAGGGTCACATTTCAATACATACTCCCCTTATAACTATCTCGTGGTGAATCATAGGAATACAATAAAGATACACAGTGTGGAGTAATCGAGAGTATGAAAACTATGATTATGTGGTGTATACAACAAAGGGCCGTTGTAGAGAACTAGATTTGCTTCTTTTTCATAAAGCCTTTTGGTAGAATTGTAATTTACTGAAATCAACTTCTTGGGCAAGAAGATGTACAAACAAGATGTCCGTGTCCTAAGAAACCTCGATAAAGAACCAAGTCATGTAAAGGCAACAGGTTCGGTATCAAAGAGGTGTTTTTGCACTGCTTAGTCAACCTGTTTTATAAGCAATGTGAAAAGAATTCCTCCTAAAAGCATTCAAAACTCAGCAACTGCGCTATTTTTTTTCATTGTTGCATTATACGCTTGGCTAATTTTGAAAACAAAGATCCCGAAAGAGAATTGGTTACTAAATTCTAAATATAAATTGAAAAGACAGAAAATGCTCAGTTTATAACGTTAAATGTAGGGTACTCGTGAATTTTTAGTTATGGAATAACGTAACCAGTAGCTATAGTATCAGGGTCACATTTCAATACATACTCCCCTTATAATTATCTCGTGGTGAATAATAGGAATACAATAAAGATACACAGTGTGGAGTAATCGAGTCTATGAAAACTATGACTATGTGGTGTAGACAACAAAGGACCGTTGTAGAGAACTAGATTGGCTTCTTTTCTTAGAGCCGTTTCGTAGAATTGTAATCAACTTGGCAAGAAGATGGGCAAACAAGATGTCCTTGTCTTAAGACATCGATAAAAGAACCAAGTCACGTAAAGGCAACAGGTTCGCTATCAAAGAGGTGTTTTTGCACTTCTTAGTCAACCTGTTTTATAAGCCATATGAAAAGAATCCCTCCTAAAAGCATTCGAAAATCAGCAACTACCCTGCTTCTATTTTTATTGTTGCATTGTACGCTTGGCTAATTTTGAAAACAAAGATCCCGAAAGAGAATTGGTTACTAAATTCTAAATATGAATTGAAAAGACAGAAAATGCTCAGTTTATAACGTTACATGTAGGGTATTCGTGAATTTTTAGTTATGGAATAACGTATCCAGTAGCTATAGTGTCAGGGTCACATTTCAATACATACTCCCCTTATAACTATCTCGTGGTGAATCATAGGAATACAGTAAAGATACACAGTGTGGAGTAATCGAGAGTATGAAAACTATGATTATGTGGTGCAGACAACAAAGGACCGTTGTGGAGAACTAGATTGGCCTCTTTTTATAGAACCTTTTAGTAGAATTGTAATCAACTGGGCAAGAAGATGGACAAACAAGATGTCCTTGTCCTAAGATACCTCGATAAAAGAACCAAGTCACGTAAAGGCAACAGGTTCGCTATCAAAGGGGTGTTTTTGCACTGCTTAGACAACCTGTTTTATAAGCCATTTGAAAAGAATCCGTCCTAAAAGCATTCGAAACTCAGCAACTGCACTGTTTTTATTTTTATTGTTGCATTATACGCTTGGCTAAAAACAAAGATCCCGAAAGAGAATTGGTTACTTAATTCTAAATATGAATTAAAAAGACAGAAAATGCTCAGTTTATAACGTTAAATGTAGGGTATTCGTGAATTTTTAGTTATAGAATAACGTATCCAGTAGCTATAGTATCAGGGTCACATTTCAATACATACTCCCGTTATAACTATCTCGTGGTGAATCATAGGAATACAATAAAGATACACAGTGTGGAGTAATCGAGAGTATGAAAACTATGATTATGTGGTGTAGACAACAAAGGACCGTTGTAGAGAACTAGATTGGCTTCTTTTTTATAAAGCCTTTTGGTAGAATTGTAATCAACTGGGCAAGAAGATGGACAAACAAGATGTTATTGTCCTAAGAGACCTCGATAAAAGAACCAAGTCAAGTAAAGGCAACAAGTTCGCTATCAAAGAGGTGTTTTTACACTTCTTAGTCCACCTGTTTTATAAGCCATGTGAAAAGAATTCCTCCTAATAGCATTCAAAACTCAGCAACTACCCAGTTTCTATTTTTATTGTTACATTGTACGCTTGCCTAATTTTGAAAACAAAGATCCCGAAAGAGAGTTGAATACTAAATTCTAAATATAAATGGAAAAGACGGCGAATGCCCAGTTTATCAATGTAGGGTACTCGTGAATTTGCAGTTATGGAATAACGTAACCAGTAGCTATTATATAACAGTACCAGGGTCACATTTCAATACATACTCCCCCAATCTCGTGGTTAATTATAAATACAATAAAGATGCACAGTGTGGAGTAATCGAGTGTATGAAAACTATGATGATGTGGCGTAGACAACAAAGGACCGTTGTGGAGAACTAGATTAGCTTTTTTTCATAGAGCCTTTTAGTAGAATTGTAATCAACTGGGCAAGAAGATGGACAAACAAGATGTCCTTGTCCTAAGAGACCTCGATAAAAGAACCAAGTCACGTAGGCAACAGCAAGTTACGTAAAGGAACAGCAAGTCACGTAAAGGCAACTGCTTAGTCGACCTGCTTCGTAGTTTTGACATGTTCGTTTGGTGTCATTTTACTTTCTTGTATTTTGTAGTCATATATGTTTATGTCATATAGAGTGTTTCGTATCTTTTGTGAGTCATGGAAAAGACAAAAGACTTTAGTAGTAAAACAACATATTTTATGACTGCGCATAATATCTGTAGCTAACAATATAGCGTACAAAATGTTTTTCGATTCTAAATTGATCACAGTATCATATGTATGGATTCATCTAGTATATATGTTATGTTGCTTGTTTGGAGACGCCTCCAGGGCGGGAGCATTTTTCTGCCTGTGCCTCACCCCTCACACTTGGGGACGCTGCAGTACTGCCAACGGACGCTAGAGTCTGTTGTATAACACCATGGTTGGGTGCCTCTGCAGAAAAGAAGCCAATTTACAAAACTCCATCAAAAGAATTATCTTGATATTAGAAAATCTAGTATTTAAGAAACAATCATAATCACAAAGATTTCGGTACTAGCTTGCAAGTGCTTTCAATCTAGCGAGTCTCCTTAGTTTGCTGGAAAGTGGCAACCAAGATGGCCGAATAAAAATCTGGCGAATTGTTCTAACAATCTGGCCATCTCCTACAATTTTAGCAATACATAATGGCTTTTAAAGACGCCATTTGATTCACAGTAGACATACATACATCGTACATCCGGTTTACACCCGTGAGGTACAATACAAATTACAGTTTTTCAGTACAGTCAAACCTGCCCAAGACGACAATCCGAGGGGCCGGACAAAATCGGTAGATTTGGTCAGGTGGTCGGTTAGAAGAGTATGAACTCACAATATGACCGATGCATAGTTTAAATGGTTTCCGTTGTGTTTAATGGCAAATAGTAAGCACACGCAAGTGCATCCGCCGCCATCTTTATTTTGAACATATCATCGTAATGGTAGTCAAAATCTGACGCAAACTGGCCGATTTCGGCACAGAATCGCGCTAGTTATCATTGAAAATTGATGACACCTCAAGATTTGAAAATGGCGCGGTCGTTATGGGCATGGATTTGGTCCCAATTTTTTGCGGTGGTCGTTGTGAAAAGGTCGCTTAATGCTGACGTCAATGGGGAATTTTTTCGGGACCAAGAAAAAGGGGTCGTAATGGCCAGGTGGTCGCTAAGAAGAGGTGCTCGCTTGGGCAGGTTTGACTGTACTCGTATGATCTGTCTTTCATGGCAGACACTAAAGTAGTCCATGACAGTCCAATGTTCTATCATTGTCTTAGTCCAGAATTCCGGAAATCAATCCGGAGAAGGCACACTTACCCGTCCGGATTGCGGCAGTAGTTTTCCTCCTGTCCGTGGAAGTTGTGGCTATGTGGGGATTGCGCGTTCCAGTGTTGGCAGGTCAGTCCCCGGTCAGTCACGGCGACCACTCCGTTATATGCCGCCCCATTGCCTTCGTAACACGTATCTGATTATTGAATACGAGTGCAGCGTTAGGTGTTTGCAAACAGACTAAGGACCGCTTCTAAGATACAAAACAGTCAATACCAACAATATCTAAACTTAAGACGAATTTCTAATTCTAATGGACTTGAATTCTAACAACCACTATAATTAGTAATGTGTATCTGACATCAGATACCATATGATAGTATTAGATACAGAGTTAGCATGAAATGACATATATCTTAGTGCCTATTAACTCAAGGGCTGGCCATAACGGTCAGGTTGTCGTTATCAACATGATTTTAAATGATTGGATTGATAGGAAAAGCAATTCATGTAACCGCCGAGGTGTTGTCCCGGCAAGAATTGATGAACAGGAAGTATAGCTTTGATTTTAATAGTACATCACAACAGAAAAGTCCTGCCGAATCTTCGAATATTATTTTGACTCGTTATGACACATTAGGAATGTTAAGCTCTTCTCTCCTAACATCTGCTTGGAGCTTAATATTCACTGACCTCTGTTGGCACCCTCGGTAGGTGTGTTGCATGCCGGGATAGAACAATGCTCCCATCGCACGAAACGATCAGTGGTGTAGCACCATGGGGATGCTTCACCATCCGGGTTCCTAAAACAACAATAGTGTATAAAAAGTGTAACTGGACCGTTACTGGTTACAATTCTTAAAATAAGCTTCCCCCTTGTAAAACAAGAATAACTAAGAACCCCAACATCCTCAAAACCAAACGACCAATTATAATGTAGACCAAACTTATATACAGGATATTGTTTAGTTACAATGTACGTCGTTTCACAATGAAAATGTTTTGCTACCAGTAACAAACGTAAGTCAGATCCTCAGAAGGGAATGGTCCTGGATAGGGCACACACGTAGGAAGCCACCATCACACAGCAGGCGCTAACCTGGAACCCACATTGCAATCGAAAAGGGGGAGGCCCAAGAACAGCTTGAGAAGGGACACTAAGGAAGAGATGAGGTACACCAGTAACAGCTGGCACGACCTGAGAAGAAAGGCCCAGAGCTAGAGACGTGTGCAGTGGAGGACTATCATCCGTGGCTTGTTGTCCGAACGGGCTGCGGGGCAAAGGGCAAGTAAATAAGTAACAAACACTCAACTGCATGTGTGCCAAATTTGGTGCTTTTAGACAAATTTGCACAATTTTTCATCTACGCCTCTGGACTAATACTATGGCCTAATATAAAGAACGTTACTTTACCTGCAGTAGTTCTCCTCCAGACCCGAGTCTGGGTAGTTTGTTGGGGTCCTGTCGTGTTGATGCGGTGCCTGTGCGTCCCACCGCTGACAGGTGCGTCCTGTTGCGGTCACGAAGACTGTCCCACGGTACGAGGCCCCGGTTCCAGCTGCACACTCTTCTAAAAGATTGATAGATCCAGGAAATGTTTGTTAAGCTTCTCTTTTCCGGATTTTTGTCGAAATTTACGTTTCAATGAGCCTGTGATCAATTCGAGGAAAATGTAAGAAAACAATATGGCCGACCACCGACGTCATAAGCAATATGGTGGGGCCCACAGACCCGAGGGTAAAACAACATAGTTTTTTTTTTTTTTTTTTTGCAGTTGCAAACATGTAATTACCCTTATAAATAACTGGAATCGTAAGTTTCAAACCTACCAGCACAATTTCCCTCCGGTTTGGTAGTCGGTACAGCCGGAGCCAGTGTTGTAGTTCTAGTCGTTACCGCTGGGGGCGCTGGTGGGGTTGTAGTGCATGTTGGGATCTCACAGAGCTCCCAGCGTACTGATTGGTCAGTGGTGTAACACCATGGTGACGGCTCTCCATCCGGGTTCCTATATATGGAAAAGGAAGAAATATTGCAATGTCAACCAATAAAAGATTCATTTTAACATCATAAAACGTCGTAATTAGTCCAAAACTATATATAGCAACAAAGTCATGAGTCAGAGGTGACTCTAAAATGTTCAGCCTACCTGCAGAAATTCTCTTCCAACCCGAAATTCGGGTAGTTGGCTGGGGTCCTGCTGTGTTGATGCGGTGTCTGTGCGTCCCAGCGCTGACAGGTGCGTCCCGATGCGGTCTTAGCTAGTCTGCCACGATACGACTCGCCCGTTCCAACCGTGCATCCTGTAAGTAAAAATACAAATATAAGGTATTTCGTCTTTGAAGAACGGTGAAGCGACCGAACTTAGACAGAGGATCAGAATTTATGTATGGCGCTATGTTGTCCAATGTAGTCTCGCCACGGTCATGTTTTCAGCCTAGCCAAGCACACTGGGTCACCCCTACTCTTGTCGATAGGTGTGTTGGGTTCTTGTACTGGCAGAGAGGTTTCAAACTAGCTTCTGAGGGCTCCCTCATTCACGGGGTCGCTGATAGTCTGATTAAATCGCGCCCAACAGCGGCCGGCTCCTGAGTCGAGGAGGCGCCTCTTGTGGCTTCGGACAACGGAGATGAGGGACAACATCTGCCTATAATCTCATTGCAAAGAAAACAGTTACTCAGGCAACTGGATATGATTTAGGAACGGGTCAGACGTTTCAGACACCATCCAATGTCTTTTGTCAGTGACACCGGATGGTGTCCGAAACGTCTGACCGTTTCCAAAAACATATCCAGTTGCTTGAGTAACTGCTTTTTTGCTATCTTTTTACTTGGATGTCTAACCTTTATCGACGTATAATCTCATTGGTTACACAGACTAGGACGCTGACGTTACGTCCGTATCCAAAAGGACGAATGTAAACCCCGCCTTAGGCTACAGCCAAATTTTAATATTTACGCATTTTGCCGGACCATCAAAAGTCTATCAAAAATGAAAAAAAAATTGCATCTGTTTACCAATGGAAACAGCGGCTTGTGTGGTGGAGGGACGTTCTGGTTGGCGAGTAGTGGTGGGGCGTTCTGGTTGGCGAGTAGTGGTGGGGCGTTCTGGTTGGCGAGTAGTGGTGGGGCGTTCTGGTTGGCGAGTGGTGGTGGTGGTGGTGGTGGGAACTTTTGACTCCTCAGTAGTGACAGGACCAGCAGGCTTAGCGGTAGTAGCGGGACCTGCTGTTGGAGGAAAGAAGAGAATCACGATATTTTTCAACGTAACCGTTAGAAGTAGCCGAGAAAGCAAACATCAGTTGAAAGTCGGCCGTCCAAAGAATGAACCAAAACGCAACGTCTTTGCGATAGCTAATAGTGTACTCCTATACGTTTGTTGTTTGTTTCTTGTGCATGTAAGGCCATTTTGTTTTCATTTTCAAAATATGTCCCGAGAAAAAAAAAAAGGTTTTGCTATCACAAGCCTGTAAATATTGCCATTCATGGCCACATAGACATTGTCTAAAAACAATACCTTTTATTCAAGAAAGCGATTTTTTGCCTAAAACGTGTTACTAAAATCCTCAGGGTGTTGTTTATTGTGTTATTTAAGCCATATATACCTTTTGAAAAAAATCATTACACTTGTCGGTCCAATTTTTTCTGAAAAAAATCCGAGAAGCAACAAAAAATTTGGTGTCGCCTGAAGATTCAGTGCGTGAGGCTAAAGCCATCAGACTACATCTACAGAAAGTTAGAAGGAACAAAATTATTCCAAGGCAAGTTTTCAAGACTATTTACCTCCACTGCCACCTAGAATTGTGTACTTGGCCTTGAAGCCTTTGCCTGTCTGTGATTGGTCACTTCTGAACCGGACAAACAGCGTCTCCGTGGCGGACTCGAGGCCGACAGCTCCCGGGCCGGACCCACAGAACCTGCGGTGAAATAGAAGATGGTACAACGTTAGAATTTGATTATACGTCAGAAAACTGTCGTGCTTACATATCACTGATGATCAAGAAACGTTCATTCCAGAAACGTTGTTTCCTGATTTCGACAGATAAAACATTTCATGAGGAAAAAAAAAACAATTCATGAGAAACAAAAATTAACTGACCAAAGATTTAAAACCTTTAAACCGCCAGAGTTTCAGCCCTGTAAAATGCTATCGGTGCCAGGGTTGGCCGCTGACCTCCCAAAAGAAACCCTCAAACTAGGCCGAAGTCCTTAAATTCCGGGGTTCGTGCGCTACACGCGCGCAAAGCTGTTACTTCGGGGGAATACGCTATCCCAGATATATCCGCACAGGACATGTTTATGTGTGCCGGATATATCCGGGTATGGCAGTTTAAGGGTTAAAATTCTAATCTTTATTTAAGAAATAACGAACTATTTACTATCTATGTCACTATACGAACACATGGCGTCAGAAGAAACGATAACGAACTTCAGTATATAGTTCGAGTGATTTAATGTTGTCACTAGCTATCACATTATGATTGCAAACCAAAGACAAACCACTAAGAGTCACAAACCACCACTTATTTCTACCATAACAAAAACTAATCAAGGCTATTATAGCACGTCCAGGTAAAAATGCACAAAAACAGGTCTTTCTGCTGCTGTGCCATGGAAGCCGACGGGGGGAGGGGGGGCACAAAAATAATTTTGTCCATTTCATTTGATGACCACAAATATTCAGAATCACAGACATGTCGCATCCAAAACAATATTTCCATCTGCATGGATCGAGGTAAAAGCACCCACCTTCGCCCTCCAACTTGTGGACCCTCCAGCCGTACCTCTACGGAGTCGAAAGCACAACTGTCGTGCGCCTCCAGACCAAACTCCTCAAACTCCAGCTGAATTGTGCTTCCTCTCTCACCCTGTGGGATATAAACCAGCGTTTAATCCAACATTTTGTTTGTGTGCAATGCAAAAGATTATCAAGATAGGAGCCAATACATTGTTTCTTATCATGCATCATCACAAGAACAGCACTTTAACTGAATTGTTTATGGGGTAACATTGAAAAAAAAACATGTGATGCATTCTTAATTTCCCGCCATGAAAAAAATCAATCAAGATAGGAGCCAATACATTGTTTCTTATCATGCATAATCACAAGAACAGCACTCCAAACTGAATTGGTTATGGGGTAAAAAAAAAAAATGTGATGCATTCTTAATTTCCCGCTATGACAAAAAAATCTAGCCTCCATAGCAGGCTCTTGGCCTTTTTATCCAATTTGGCTCATATTACACTTTTGCTGGCCATTTCTTTTTGTACTTGGTCTCATGTACATCTGTTTGTTTGTTTAATCGTTTGTATGTTAAATTGTTTACCAGTAAATCATTTCTGTACCTTAATGAGCCAGTCACACTGTGTGTTGTCGTCGTAGTTACTGGGGAAGTTCGGGCTAGTGAAGGTCCCGCTGTCCCCCTGTAGAACACCTCCGCAACCTGGAAAATATAAATACACCTGCAGTTCTACAACCCGTCGGTAGGGCATCTAACATCTGATCATTTACTCCCAACCATATGGTTATTAGACATGAACTAAGTTTATTGTTGTTTGTATTACTGCTTACCACTGTTTGTATATGGCAAAGAAAACACACTAAAGCAAATAAAAAATATATGAATGGTAACATGACAAACCATGAAGACAACAGAAACAGGTGTATGCATTTAGATCGTCAATGAAGGTTGTACATCCAGGTAAAACATGAATTTATACCAAATAAGCCATGAAACTGGATAAATTTTCTTTAGTGGCAGAGGTTTCAGATTGCATCCACTAACTTTTATCAGTGAGTGATTTTTTTCCAGTTATTATGTTGTTGTTTTTTCAATAAATCGCGAGTGGATAGATGGATGGATGGATGGATAGATGGATGGATGGAGATTTATTGATTGGTTAATTGGTTGATTAAGTAATTAACGTAGCTGAACTGTACCTGAAGACGTATCCACACTACCACAAGTGTCTCCCGTCAGCCCCACGGGACAGGCGCATGTGCACTGGGGACCCACGTACCCGCCACTCTCACACGCCAGCTGCACGTTACAGTTTGCTGCAATCACAGAATTTGGGTTATTGTTTGCGTTTCTTTTACAACCGTTCACGAGCTCCACCTAACAGAACCCACAAGAACAACACTTTAAGCACTTGTGAAGATTAGTTTGATATCGGTCTACTTGTATCAAAATATCTGTGTGTAAATTTAAATGTTTAGGAGTCTTTTACACACTGTCATTTCGAATACATGCTGTTACCGCTAAAATAAGATGATATGCTTTTGTACAGATAAAGAAAATAAAAATTGATCGCTACAAACCTACCTCCACAGTTATACATCTCGTTTGCCAATTTGATGTCGTAGAAGCTGAGGCGTTCACGTTTACCAATCAGGCCTTGCTTCTCTGGATCACGTGTCCGGATAGTCAGCTCACCATTGGCCGAGAAGTACTAACCATAAAAAGATAATTTTGCTTTAATATCTTCAATGTGATGAAGTTAAGCAAATCAGTCATCTTACTTTTTTTTCATAAATGTGTTGTGTTTGGCGCAGAGATTTGGCGCAATCTCCCTATATACTGGAGATTTAGGCTCCCATTCGAAAGGAAGAATGCAACCCAAAACAATATCTATTTGGTGAAACTGCTGGGTTGTATTTGCAACACAAGGAAAAACGATACGAGATAAACAGTAATACATCTATATGGATGTCATTTATTTAGCTTCTACTGTGCGTAACAAGACTTTGAACAGAACTTTGAACAGAGTTTTGAAACAAAATGGCCTACCGATCCGCCGTAGTGCATGATGGACGTGAGGTCATAGGGCACGCCATGACTCACCACCTCGTCGTGACCATACTTTTGGAAGTTTCCCTCCTTGCCACTTTGGATGTTGCCGAACAGAATCTCGACGTAGTCATCCCTAGAAAAGAAAACAATCTTCAGTTGTAGTGAGAAGATAAAAGGGTATACCTAATACTAACAGAGGCTAGAACAGCAAGGATCGCCCCCCCCCCCAAAAAAAACTTTTCGATCGTTGTACTGACGAATTATCAGAGAACTGTGTACTCAAACAGATGTAATTGTTGCTGGTACGGAGTTGTGGACTTTTGATCAAACTCGTATATTTGCTGTGCTTGCAAACAATTATCTCACTGCACTTGCGGCACCGGTGCGGCACTGCGGGGTTCGTAGATGACTCAACGAATTTGAGAAATAAAGAACGAAATTTCTTATGTTTTGTGAATATTTGTTGTTTATGTTTGTTGTCTTGTGGGCCATTTTACGTATTACGCAATATCTAGATTATACAAAATCGGCGAAAATAACAAAACAGTACCGCAGTGAATGAACCCCGCAGTGCCGCACAGGTGCCCTACGTGCGGTGAGATACAACCTTAAAGAAAAGTCTAGAATGCCGTGTGGCCTTTGCTAGTCCTGAAAAAAGATCAGAGCCACCATTGCTATGCTTGACATTTCACAAATATGGGCACGCCTAGACACTAAAAAGACGCACTGATGCGATAGCCTTTTGTCAAAGATCTGCCTTAAATGTTTATAGTTCTGTCTAAACAAATAAACCCCGATGCCTTGCTCACTACCATGAGAGACAAGATGTACACATTTGGCATTCCTCATTCAAATCAGGCCACCCGCAAATGTTGCCAATCGTGGCGTGGCGTCGGGCGTGGCGTAACTGGTAGAGCTTTCGGCTCGGAATCTATGGGTCCTGAGTTCGATTCCCACCGTGCCCCCGACGTTGTGCCCTTGGGAAAGGCACTTTACACGACTTTCCTTCTGTCTGTACCGTGTATGTGGCATTGTTAATATAAGTTACAAAAACTTGAGTGCAGTGCCACATCGTCCTCGTCTGTCCAAAAGCAAATAGAAAAAAAAATGTTGCCAAAATATTTCGTCCTGTACAACGTACAAACGCATGTAATTACTGAAGCTCCCTGTTTCCATGAAAAGAATGTCTTTCAGCATGAAGTCTTTTAGTAGACAGCGCAACAAATTCTTTGAAGAAGACCTACCGATCGAGCGGAAACGGCTGTACACATTTCAAGTAAAGATGGTATCCCACTGCGGGATTCGGAAGATTGCTCAACAAACATAAGAGATAAAGAACGAATTTTCTTACTTTTCGTGTATTTTGTTGTCTTCTAAGGCATACTTTACTTATTACGCAATATCTAAATTATAAAACAAATTCGGCGAAAATAACACAAGAGTGCCGCAGTGAACGGTGACCCAAGTGCAGTGAGATACCATCACAATTTGTCGTGGGCTACAACTCTGCTTCCTTGAACGACAGGTCTAAGAGAAAAACTATATATATGGAGCTGAGTGGATCTAGTGATAAAACCTTCTGAACTTGAGTATTTCATGGCTTACCGTTCAGGTCTGGACTGCTCGTGGAAGAAACCCAGGGCATGTCCGATCTCATGCGCCACTGTGCCCATCTGAGAACAGAGGTAAATAAACAATAAGAATAAACTTTGATTAAAAAGATAAAATCGCAATCCAAAACCATAATCCTTTCTTTGCAATCTTAATGACTGATTAAAGATATTAAAATGAAATAGTGGTAAGTCTTCACAACACAAATAAAAAGGTTGCAATTATCCATCTAAGCTATACTTACACGTTCGCAGCCCTGGCCAATAGAGATTTGTTGAGGGCCAGAGTTGGAGAGTTTACCGATGTATGACCAGCATCTGAAACGTACAAAAATTGACGTTTAGATCACAGAAACAAAAGAAATATATGTGTATTTTCTTTCCATAGTATGAATATTAAACTTTTAATAAAAACGTTAAGAAGAAATGAATAAATCTACAACAGATCATCACAATTTTTCTATCGTAGCTTAGCCTAAAGTCACATTTCCAGTCCGGGGTCGGGCGGGCTGTTTGTTGAAACGAAAAATAGAATTGTAAAATATTAATGGCCACGACTATTCTCTTTACACAGTCTTGTGTAGTTTGGTGTCTTTTATATCATACTTTTCGTTCCAGAAAGCTCCCAGCCGGGCCCCGGTTTGGAATTGTGACGTATGCCTTACCCGCCCTCTGAAACGAACTCGATGTATCTTAGATCGGATGGGATTGAACCGCTCAGCTGTTGGAACCTGATGCAGGTGTTGTCTTCCCAGTGTTGGATGGCGGCCAGAATACCCTCACGCGCTTGGGAGCCTTTCAAGAGAAGAACAAAACATAATCAGAGATGGCAATACGTGCTGTCTACATGCCAAAACGTAGGCAATCTTTTGGGATCCGTAAGTGGTACGTACCGCCTCCGTACGAACTCGTAGGGAATTTGAAGGATTTTGGAGCACGTAGACACGCCGTAGCACTTAACGTGCAGGTAAAACTTCGTGTGCCGTCGGGCTGCGGGTTCGCCTCCCCGTACGTACCAGTACGGGCGACGCGCCTGCCCTGTTGTACAGCCTGAACGTTTTCAGAAATACGTGGCGGACGTGGCCTCTCAAAGAAACGTACGGACAAATTGCAAGAGGGAGAGCTCGAGAAAATCCTAAAATCATCTTTCTCTCCTCCTCTTTTCTTATAGTCATTTCTATTTCCCTGCCAGTTTGCAGTGCCCATTTTCATTGTATTATACTGTATAATCTACTGTGAGATATATCAGCTTTTGTTTACCTTTCTAAAGTAAGTTCTACAGTCAATATTTGAATGCCGCTTACTAAACAATCAGTACAACTACTTGAATCGCATGCAGTTCATTCTACTTTCATATTAATTTTGTCTGTTCTATGTGTTTTTTTTTTGCTTTTGGTATATTTTTTAGTTCTTAAACTTGCGTTGTACTTTTAGGAAAATGCAATGAAAGATACAGTAAGAAAAATCCGTCGTTTCTTTAGTAATTCTATTAACAAAGAAGCAGCTGCAGTTGCAGAGCAAGCTGCTAGGTGGCCGAAACCTACACGAGTTCTTTATTACATCACAACTTACCTGTCACCAAAATATCAAGACCATAGCACGTTCCGGTCAAAAGATAAAGAACGGACAATCTGATGCGTTAGGCCTGAGTCACATTTCCGAGCCGGGGCCTGGCCGGGATGTCTTAAGAAACGAAAAATCAAATTGTATACCAAGAAAAATAGACAAATTATACCCTTGAATCTTATTTTGACATTTTGTGTATTTTGATGTCTTTTATATAATTTTTTCACTCCCGATAGCTGCCCGGCCGGGCCCCTTTTTTCTAATGTGACCTAATAAACCTTACCGAGGTCACATACCAGAGGGCCAAAAGAAGATGGAAAGGAAACTTACTGAGCGCGCTGTTGAGTGTGTACGGCACGTTGCCGGTCCACCTAGCGGCGATGTTAGCGGTACCCTTCCGCCCGGTCTTCCCCGTCTGCGCCTGCTGAATCCGCGCGTCCAGAATAAGCTGCTGCTCCGGGGTCAGCTTGATGTCGGACTCCATCAGGGCGCCCGATTCGTCCAACTCCTCGGGACGAATGTCGTACTCACTTTCCTCCTGTGAGGTCCATACAAGATCATGAATCAATTAATAAAGGACTCAATCAATCAATCAATGTACGAAAGGGAAAACGATGTATAATAGATTAAGAAATTGATATACTTAAAGAACTCTACTAGACTAGCAAAAGCTACGTTAGGATTAGGTCACATTTCCAAACCGGGGCCCGGCCGGGCTGTCTGTCGAAACGAAAAATAGTGTATACATATGAATATACACAAATAATGCCAACGACTATTCTCTTAAGGTCTTGTGCAGTTTGGTGTCTTTCATATCATAATTTTTGTTCCGAAAAGCTGCCCGGCCTGACCCCGGTTTGGAAATGTGACGTTGGCCTTAGTTTGAGTTCTTTGTTTCCACAAGATAGGCCTACTTCGAAGCTTTCACTACCATTTTAAAGCTAACTCCAAAATAGAACTACATTCCTGTCATTCATATATGACTAGCACTTTTCTACCCTAATTGTGTCTATTGCCCATCGTCTGAATGATTACACTTGTGAAAGAACGATTCTATTCAATTTTAAGGTCTCGTCAAAAAGACCACTGAAGTATAACCCATAGAATGTAGGTTAGTCGACGTTATTGCTTATTTACTTTAACCCTCCACAGTTGATAAAGTGTTCACTGTCACGACATAGGCGGACATTCCCTTTGTGTTCTGGCTATTCTGATCTTATCTCAATCCGCGTTTTGTCAACTTCCTGTAGTTCATAGTATCTGTTCTATTCCACATACTTGTCTAATAAAAACACACAAAGAACGGATTATCTCAAATGTCAACTTTAATCCATAATTTTCTTATAGAGGAACAGGATTTGGTTATATCCCCTTTCCACTAGGACGGCGCTCTCGCCGCGCTCTATCTGCGACCTAAAATTTGTCATATCGCTCTAAAACGAATTGTATAAAAAAAGAACGGATCTTTTCACACTTTGTTGTCTTCTCGGTCACACCTTTACATTTTGTATATAAAGCGAAGGATACACATATCTGAATTAGGTCGCAGTGAGAGCGCAGCGCGATCGCCGTCTAGTGGAAAGCGGTCCTCACTTTGGTGTTTGTGTGTTTTTGCCCAAAATATTTCTTTGCTTCTTCATTCAATGGAATTATTCGTTAGTTACAGCAAATGGCCAGGCCATATGGCACCATATACTTGATATCGATTAACCCTTAATGGTACTAATCTCAACCGGGATCTGTTGGTACGGAGCTCTATGTTTCTTTTATTCCTATATTATTCTTCGAAGCTTTTGCAATTATTTCAAAACACCAAACGATGATTGGATTCTTATGTGGCTAAAATGGCTTGAGGTATTCTAAAATGTTATTTTTAAGATATAATCTAAAGAATCTTACCTTGTCAATAGACAGAGATTTCACCATCTGTAACACTTCGTCGGCAGAATCCACGTCTTTCAAATCCTTTAAAAAATACAAGACTTTTTGTCACATTCTTTTCGTTACGGCTATTTTCAACTTCATAGTTTTCATACTTTGCTACATGTACTTATGTAGCTTTTGCCACGATTAAATTTGTTTCGTTGGCACTAATTTGGTTTCCTAAAATAAAGGCCGTGAGAAAATATATAATCTAGACCTTATCGGAGGTACGGACCTCCCAGTATAAATTCAAAACAACGGTGCCAGAGTTACAAACATTGTAACCTTAGGAATTTGTCCCTAGATAAACATTAAGAACAAATTAAGCTATTTTTTTTTACACATAAACTTAATGATGATCTTACGTGATGTTCTACGTTAAATTTTGCATCTCCCACCCGGATTCTTCTTTCGGCTGTATTGATAGTTTAAGAGAAAAAGGGAAAACAATTTCAAGAAGGCTAAAGAGTTTAAAGGTGCCTCGGGTTGAAGGTCAAATCCTTCGGCAAGCTATTCTCATTGCCAATTTGGGCTATTGGGCAGCCAATATAATTTTAAAATATCATTATGAAATGCCCTTAAGATAAAAGCTGGCCAACGTTTACGATGTATTTCTTTTGTCCATTGAATTACAAATTGTGATTGTGGAATTACTGGGGAAAATGAAAAACATTTGTAAATGTTCGAAGCTGAAAGGAATGGGTCTTTTTAAACTGTTACTCCCTGAGGTGTATTGGTGGTGATATTCATTAGCCCCTGATTTCAAAGAAGAACTTACCACACAAAAAACACTGACTTATGTAGAAACATCAAATACATCTATAGTCTAGATACACACTTTACCCTTTTATGTGTCACAACATGTTTGTTACATTGCAATCAGCGCCCGGGCATGGATTTGCAAAGAAAGATTCAAATGTTTGTCGACAGCACACCCATGGCGCCAGATGTTGTTGCACTCTTGATGGCACAAATATTTATTTTATACTTTAAACATGTAGCACAGTTTTGCGCATTTAAAGAATACAAAAAAGAACATAATTTCTCTATCCATATGCTCACTTAGCTCATTTAAAGATACTAAAATAAGACTTATGGTTACCTTGTTATCGTCTTTTGCAAATGCTTTGAAGGTACATGTATCACTCTTAAAAATCGATGGTCCGGTTTGAAATCAATAATTGTTCTTTTTCATAGATCAAAGAAGTAGAATATTGTTCTTACCTTCATAGGCATGCAGTTAGTGGTCAGCAGTACCGACGCAAGTAGTAGGGTGTAGCGCAAATTCATATTGGCTGTTGTCGTCTCTTTCTTCCTGCTGAAATTGTGGCCCGCGCCAAGAAGCAACCGCCTTTATATACAGCAAGGGCACACAAAACGCTCACGGATCAGAGAAGAAAAAGAAAGAAATCACGGTTCCGCCTTATCGGGTGCCAAAAGTTTGAGACCGGAAGTCAACCGTGAAAGGTGGCGGATGTGACGTCACTGCGCTACTCTTTGATACGTATGACGTAGTAAATGTACGTCACATATTGTTTTGAACCTTTCCTGTATCTTTCGCACCTAGATTTTCACTAATTCTGACTCAGAATCTCATCGCTTTTCTTTCTGTGTTTTCGGGGGTACGGGTAAGTAGGTAAGAATTCCACTAGGTCGTTGGCCTTTCTACCAACCTGTTGTATGCCCCCCCCCCCCCCCCCCAACACAATACTCACAATAGAGTTGCATACACAACATACGGGACGGTAAGCCTGTGGATTTTCAGATAAACACTAATCTAACCCAGTTGTTAGAAGTACCCACATTGGGTGACAGGTTCAGTTTAACCATGACATACTCGGCGGACGCTTATTGCTTTTGGATACTGTAAAAAGGGAAAATATTCGCGGAGATTTAGTTTCGCGGTGGTTCGGGAGATTTCGAAAACGGTCTGTGGTTTTAGATTCGCGGTTGAAGCAAGAATGTAGGCGGCCAGAGGACAGAACATGTATTTTTGCGATGATTTTGGGTTCGCAGTGCAGAGGTATTTGCGAAAACTGTGAACATAAAAAAAAAAACACTGCGACATATCACCTTATACAGTAGTTATCAAAACAAACACTACATTTGGGAAGTAAATAATCAAATCTCTATCTACTCCGCAAAGCAAAATATTTCAAACTTCTCTCCTCTTTGACACTAAAAACTTAACGACAGTTCGCAAACAATGTTATCTACATCACAATCATCATTCTTTAATTTGAATTCACAAAGAGTATCTCAAACTTTGAAACTTTTCAAATCAACAATACAGATGCAATAATCTATAGATTGCAAACCCACAGCTTTCAAAATCCACAATCCACAGAAGGATTTGTTGTCACGGGTGACAAATCTGACTTTTATGGATCGGTTTGTTTGTGCAGGCAGGTAACCACTTAGAGCGCTTTCGCGCCGTTGCACCTTGTGTATACGTCATTTCGGGGTGACTAACTTCTCAATGAGGGCTCTGACAAAAGAGCGTCTTGCGCAAAACCCTCAAAGTTTTCTTAGAAGGGGGAAGGATTCGCTCGCCACCGAGAAGTGTTTTTGAGAAATTGTGACAAGAATCTGACAGAACATAAATGAGGTTTTCTATGAATAAGAGATTTCGGAGGGGCACAGACCCAAAGGTCTTTGACCGCTCCTGATGTACGTAATGTTTGCCATAGCTTAGTGGTTGGAACGCCCACTCTGCATTGGGAAGGTCTAGGTCGGGTCATAACAAAGACTTTGAAAGTGTAGTCTCTACAAGACTAACTACGCTGGCTATTATAGAGAGAATAATCTGCCAGGGGAGTTTTGCTACCAGAGGAGTTGGCGGGCCGCACAGGGGAAACATGAGGAGAAAAACGAACCTTAAAGCGTGGACTGACTCCCCTGGTCGATTTCCCGATTTTTTTTTTTTTTGCCGAATTCTACGATCCCCGTCCCCCTTAAGGAAGGTCTGGTGGAAGCTATTGAAAATGGCACTAACTACTTGTCTCGGCTTAGCACTTAGGAACTATCAGAGATGGTATGGAAGTTGAAAACACACACACTATAGTGGACTAGCCCTCCGTTATAGTGCGCACACACCTATATGACCCAAGGAAAGGACATAAGCACTGCATGTTTTACCCACTAAATGGTGTAAACGATTGTAACACCTAATACGTTTACGTTCTTATTGTCTTAAAAACGGAGCGTTTCTTTGGCCTCTTTTTCCGCCTTTAAATTTGGCAAAGTTGACTCGAAATTCGGGTTAGTTTAGAATACTAGTTTAGAGTTTATCAATAAACAACCGCAATGATCCAATAACCAGGTAACCAGGTTAACTGTGACGAAGAATGTCTAGTAAGGGAGAGTCAATTCCATCATTAACTTTTTGATGAGACCAGCAGTATACACTGTTGCTTGATTCAGTGAAGGCATTCACTGTACATATATTGCCATTTTGGTCTACTCAAATACATACAGGTCAAACCAAACGTCGGGAAAACGCTTTACACATATGTATAAGGTACAGTACAGTAAGCTACTGCACAGAGTCGGCTTTTTTTTCGCTTCTTTTGAATGAAGGAAATTTAAGAACAAAAAGATTTTGTTAAGGAAGCCTTCATGAATACCATCGGTCAAAAGATCATGGGAACTGCGCTTGAAAATCACGTGGCAGTTTTAAGTAGTAAAGAACTTAACGGTCTGTTTGTTTCCACAGCGCATTGATCTGGTTTATCCAACAGTTACGGCTTGTTTATGGTAAGTTTCCCTTTTCTTCGGACGGCTTGGTTAATACTGACCTTATGATACCTACAAGGCATGACAACGCTCCTAAGAAAACATGTCGCAGGATTGGTGTCTTTCTTTTTCCCATCTTCAAACTTCATGAAAACTGTGGTATAATTCACAACTGTGTTTTACATGACAATTGTCTTAATTATTTCTTTTTCGTGGACTGAGATGTTGTTTACAGTCTTTTAACATAAATTTTAAGGAGTGTTGTCTCTACATTTGCCTGCTATCAAACTTTTCCGTCCCTGCAGTCGCCCTTGGCAACCCCGTCACATTACCCGCCATCTTTGAATGAGTCCGCGTTGGACGACCACATCTCAATTTCAACATGGCGGCTTATATTCCTCCGCGCCATTGAAGAAGCCATACAGTATCAAATGCCAACACAAACAAGCGGCATTATTCCATTGCGTCCGAGGTGAAAGGGTAGATTAGTTCAGCTCAGATCTTTTTGCCATCCAGAAAATAAAGAATGGTAACTACGGGCCGGGAGTTTGTCAGCTGCGACGTTTTCCCTTCTATTTGTGCCCTAGAACTTGCAAGTTACGAGTTACTTCTTCCCTAACTTATCCTAGAGTTGAAAAAAGGTTGTGTATCGGTTGCTGGGCGGACTTGGTAACAGAGAAAAGGGATTACGACAGACAGCCGACTCGCAGGTGGGTTCTTTTTGGAATCGTACGACACCATGTTTGTTTGAGGGAGGTTCCGGTTGTCTGGCTCTAGTGTACGCTGTGACCCTGAATCTACTTTCGTCAACATCGTAGTTTGGCTGGAAATAGGATTAACTTTTGACGTCATGTTTTGTTGACGTAAAACGTATCTGTTTTTGACATTGCCTACGAGGCCCATTCACTTCATATAGCACTCTGTCCTTTACAGCTGCTTTATTCATACTTATGAAATTACGTTTGCCCTAAACATAAAGAAAACATTTATTGAACCCTAACTGAACTAGTTTCACTGTAAAATCCAACACAAAAATAGGACCCACCCCAAATTTTCGACTGAACATTACCAGTCTTTGTCAATTATGTCAAGGATTGTTCATTCCTTGACAAAGACTGGTGCTGTTTAGTCGAAAATGTGGGTGAGTCCAATTTTTGTGTTGGATATCACAGTTAAGCTAGTTTAATAATGACTTCTACCAACACAGATGAACTTTCAAATTAACATACAACCCTGTTATAAAAACGTTACTGTGGCTGAGACTTTACTGCTATGAACATCTGTTGACAAGAGAACTGCAATTCAATGAACTGAAGTAAGATCTTTTCTTTTCAAGAACGAAGGAAAAACCTTTATTATTTTCCTTCTTGTGTACAAAGTTACATGCTCAGTATAAGAAACATACATTATACAAGCGCATAGCTATGATATCTAGTCGCTACGGTTGATTTTGATCAAAAGTAGGGACGGAAAGTTTGAGGTATACAACACCGGTAGTCTCTTTACTGTTCTGTATAGGGGTGGGTACCGGTACTGTGTACAGGTACAAAACAGTTTTTTTTCTTGTTGGACCGGTCCAGAAAAACCGGACCTGAAAAAAATTGGAAAATGAACAGATTATATGATCAGGCATTCACACGTTTCAGGGCTTACCGGTCGAGAAAAATAACACCAGTGAAGTAGAGTAGAGTCTATAGTCATTTATACTAAGTTTTACAGTTTAAAACGCCAGTGGGAGTTGAATTCTCCACAAAACAGATTTTTTGTTGCAAAATGGACCATCGTTTTGAGTATGGTCCATTCACAAGTTCTCACATACTGAATCAGGTCCAGGTTCAGGTCCAAACCTGGACCTGATCCTTTGGACCTGAACCGGACCTGGACCTGGATTTTCTGTACCGGTAGTCCGGTACCCACCCCGACTCTTTACTGTTCTGTACATAGCACAGGTGTCAGTGACAGAGGTCGCTGTGTGTTTTAGCCGGTTGTGCACAATGGTGACATAAATTGGCATTGTCCCTCGTGTCACTGATCGCCTTGCCTCCTCGTTTCCCCCCTATGTAAACGTTTTGTTAGTTTCTTATCATGTTGTTTCTAACATAACCTTCACCTTCGGTTGTTTGGATGTTCTGGTTGTTTGGATCAGGAATAGCCAAATGTTATATTTTCCAAACGACGGGGGAGATGGCAAGGTTTAGACATTTATGTAATCGTTATACAGTTTTATTTACCTTTCTTAAACTATCACATTCTCGTTAAATCAGTAACGTTAGTAATTTTTCTAAGTAAGGGGTGTCCCTGTAGCTAAACAGGTAGCAGCCTCACAGTTAAGCTACTTGATCAAACTCGTTGGCAACTAGGAGGCCCTGCTTTAAAGGACCAATCTACAAGTCGTTCTATGTCTCATACCATCTTGGTCATCGCAAAGTGCCAGGTTGACTGTAGTTAAAATACCATATATTGTTAATATGCTTCTATACTTTGTAATTACGATATACTGTTTAGATTGAAATCATCGCATTTACATTTGTGTACCTATGGTCGCAGAATACCTTATAAAACATATACTTACATCACCCCCTCTAAGCAGTAACGTAACAATCAGCTAAGTTCTAATCAATTTAATTTCATACCCCCCCCCCCTCCCCCCTCTACCAGCCATTTCTTCATTCCAACATCGCCTATGGAAGATGATGGAAACTCCATAGCATCGGAAGAGTGAAGAAAAAAAGCCAAGATGCCTACGACGACTTTACCCGGTGGCATCAAGGTGTACGTGGCGCAGTCGGCGGACAAGACGGAAATCTCCCCGGTGTACGATGCCGACTCCCCCCGGGGGGACTACCCGGTGGTCCGGGGGGTGGTCAGGGGGACGTCGGCCGGGGCAAGCGAGAAAAGGAAACGTATGGAACGAGTAAAAACACCGAAGATTCGGGAGAAGTCTTCAAGAAATCTTGTGAGTCAACCACGGACTGAAGACGAAGGAGAACTAAGGATAGCCCAGAGATACAGGTAAGCCATGTCACCAAGAGAACTATATTCTCCTATATTGGCCAAAATGTTCATTTGTAGGCATTGCATAGCTGTGTGTGTATAATTTCAATTCTAATGTCCGTTGTTATTGTCGTTTTGTTGTTGTTGTTGTTTTGAGAAGGGCCGAACTAAGTTATAATATACCAAACCAAATTGGTGCTAAAGTTTCAAAACTACAGGAATACAAAGTCGATAAGACATGTACACATTAACAGGGCTCGAAATATGCTTTTCTGCATACCTGCACTGGTGCAGGTAACATTGGAAATTACCTGCACTAGGCAAATTCTACCTGCACCACTCTGAAATAGTTCAGGAACCGTGGCTATTTTTTTTCTTTTACATGTATACTTTATAGAAGGTAATATTCAATGCAGCTAATAGCAACCCATATACACCTACATCATATGATATGTATGTATAAAACCCAGTACATGGACCAGTGCAGGTTAGGTGCAGGTAGACATCAGAAATACCTGCACAGCTTCAATTTTACCTGCACTAACCTGCATATGTAGGTGATATTTCGAGCCCTGCATTAAACTACAGAATATTGCATGGTGTATCGACATGAACAAGTCGGCACAGTTCCAAGGAGGAAGTGTGGCCTAATACTTTTAAATCGTTTTGTGTTTATGGATTTCATATCGCAGCGCAACAATTGACAAACAATTCAATACTTTCTGTGCTGAATACATTTCTTTGCATATTATGCAATCATTCTCAAATGCAAATGATTTTCTAAGTTAAGCTTCTTGAATGTTGTTTGTTTGTTTGTTTGTTTGTTTCTTTGTGAATGATAAAATCAATGGTTATTCATTCCAGGTCTTGCGCAGAGGAATTCAAATCTTATCACAAAGAGCTACAAGCGAGCGAGCGGAACCTGAAACGTCTCGGAGCGGACATTAACGAACGGGAACGAAGTCTCAACGATACCTACGAGAACGTCCAATACGGCGAGAAGGACATCGAACTCTTATACGAGACCCTAACGTCCTTAGAAAAAAACGTGTCCAACAACTTTCACGATGAATTCAAAAAGATAACGGACGAATCGAAAGAGCTTCCACCAATCAATGGCGTATTCAAGCCGCACCCTACCATAGCAGACATAGATGAAAGAGTATACCATGACAAATTCGCGGACGACTGCAAAAGGGTGGTCGAAACAAAAGGACAGTACATTGAAGATTCTAGAAGACTTATGGAGTTGAAAGACAAGTACATCGCGGCCGCTAGGCACATTGCAAAGAAAAAGGAAATGTATATGAGAGACTTTCACCGAGTCGCGGAAAAGAAGGACCGTTACATCGTGGAAACTCACAGAGTTTCGGACGAGAGAGAGAAGTACATCGACCACGTGAAGAAGTTGTTGCAGGAAGCGGAAACGTGTGTGCAAGAGTTGACTCACAAGATAGACTACTACAAATTTCAGGTACTTATAAGCTTCTCCAGGGGGGTTGAATGCTCACAGCATTTTTATGGTCTTTGAAAGGATTTGATAAGAAAACTAAAAGACATATGTCTGGGGTTATGACAAAACCTAGCACTATGCGACAACCTGTTGTCTAAACGGCTAGGGTGTTTGGTCCAAAACCTGGGTTCGAGTTCCATGACATGCTACCGGTGTTAAACAATTGGAGAGGCATTTTATAGGATTTTCCTTAGTGGGCCCATGTATAAAAATGGCTACCTTGATTCAGTTGGGGAGTTAAAAGGCAGTGGAAGGAGAGGGATCTGCCCACTCTCCAATACTGTGTCCTAGACACTATAGATAGCAAACCACTATTCCTCTGGCCTCAAAAAGGCCATAGAACTACCTTTACCATGTGCATGTATTACTATGTGTAGTACTCCAGTGAGAGTAAATATAAAATGTGTTTAAGGACTCTCGTCAGAACTATAACATTAAGGCAGGGACACAACGTGAACGTATAGTAGAGTAGCGTAGAGTATAATCTTCGTCCAGGTAGGAGCTGTATAAGTAGAGTACCAATTTGTCAGTTCTCCAGTGGCCTAATTACCTGCATGTATGCAGGTATGGTTTTGATGCTGGTGGAAACTTTTCGGTAGCCGGGGATGTAGGGCGCTGTATCTCGTGAACGGATGGTGCGAGCACAACGATTTTTGGTACGTGGGTTGGGGGTGGTAGCCTGACACTCAGGTGTGATTTTGGGCCTCCTGGCGCTTGACCTTGACATTGAAGGTGGCATTTTTGGTGTTTTGGGGGCACTTTTGGCGCTGTGTGTCCGGAACGATACGCGCGATTGCGACGATTTTTGGTGCATGGGTGGGGGGTTGTTGCCTGTTGCCTAGGATTGACTTTGGGCCTTGTCGCGTTTGAACTTGACCCGGCAGGTCGAATTTTGTGTCCGGGAGGGGTGTTTCCGGAGTTATATCTTCTGAACGGCTGGTGCTGGCGCGATGATATTTGGCACATGTGTCGGCGGTGGCTGAATAATGCTCAATTTTGATTTTGGCGCCCTTGGTGCTTGAACTTGACATTTTAGGTTACCTTTTGTGCGGGCACGGGGCGTGCGCTGTATCTCCGGAACGCAAGGTGCCATTGTGTTGCCATTTGGTACGTGAGTTGTTTGTGGTGTCCTGGTGGTCAGGTTTGATTTTGGGCCTCCTAGTGCTTGAACTTGATACTGTATAGGTTGACCCTGTTTTAGTGTGGTTGGGGCATCCTCCCAATATCTGCTTGGTTTTAAAAACAGATTATGGTTGGGTGTAGAACCATCATCTGGCCTGGGCCACCTTCAATGTATCAGGTTACTTAGTGGCACTGACAGTTTGCCAGATGACGGGAGTGTGCCAGATTATATATCTGTTGGTCAGGTATAATTGGAGTTTGCTTATTACTCTTTGTGGTGTTTCTAGAGCTGTATAGTACTGAGTTTTAAGTTCCGGTACAAGTTCCTTTACCCTGTTGGCAATCATGGTTGAACTTGAACTTAAACAGAAGAAGATGCAATTTTCTAATGTGGAGGAGAACTGTATAGAGTGTGGGCATAAGAGAAAGGTATGTGTATGATTTGTCCTGTGTTTCTTTTTGTTTCTTTGGTAATGCCATTTCCATACTGTATACAGGTAATTTGTTGTTTTGGGCTAGTCATATTCGCTTGGTTTTTGGGCCTGCTTAATCTATGGTACAGGCAGGGTTAAGTGGTGGAGGCTTAGCTTTGTTCTGTTTTAAATTCAGTATCGTTTGTTGCATTTTGTCGCGGCAAATATATGATGAAATTCCCCTTCTAAGCAACTGCTCATTGGTTTGTGGGGATGTTTGCTGGGTGTTTGCTTTGACTACAACAGCTTCTGAACTTTTCAAAGCTTCCATTGCCAGCAGCTTGCCATCTATAAATGGGATTGACAAGGACATTTTTCATAGTAAATTATGCTGTTAAATTTGGCTTAGATACTACAGGAGATTTAGGTTTGGGTTGGATGGATTGAATGAAAATATCATACCACCCTGGGGACTAACTGTTGCTGCTGCATGGGGGCTACCACTATTCATGTTGTCTAATGTCTATGGAACTACAGATAAAAGTATCATTGGTCAAATTATGCGAGTAACATTCCGATGTCAAGTGAATAACACCCCAGAAATAAATCTTTAATGAATATCATTGGAAGAACACAAACCAAGGAGACTTAGCAGCTGCATTAGGTCAGTACATTGAAATAGGAAGATATTAGTATATCATGTGACAGAGTAACTACATGTGCATGGGCCATCTGAGACAAAAAAGGTAGCGTCTCAACAACTTCAAAGTACTGTGGTTGGTTACATACTTAAGAAATCCAAAATAAGTAATGTTCATCCCTGTCCAAACTTACAAATTCAGAAAATGGAATTTCAGAGTCAGACTTTTGCATGGTGCACAACCAACACAGTAAAAAGCTCATTTTTCCAACCACGTACCACAGACAAAAAGGCAAAAATACACAATAGGTCTACAGAAACCCAATACATTTCATGCAGGCCTGAGGTCTACGAACTCTTGTTACCTCTATTGTTGTTTTCCGGTAAGTTCGTCTAGTTCTAGTTTGAATATCCGTACATAAAGACGCTTTACTGTGCTTTTCCAGGCGGATCTGTTAAAAGACAAGAACGTGGAATACTACAAGAGAACGCACAAGGCGGAGATGACTCTCGCAAGGACATCCAGGGAGAGGGACGAGGCCAGGGATCAACTCAAGAAGGTGACACACAACGTTTTGTTGTACATCATAAATATTCCGCAAGGGAGCGTTGTTGACGGTGCCACTTATTACTGTCCAGTGTCCACCGTATAACACAGTAACAGGTGCATAGCTAAGACCTGGACTTGCTGTTGGAGTTTTTATCAGCAAAACAAACCAACCCTGAAATAAGCTGCTCTAAACTGACATTAGCTTGACCAAGATAAACTGAACTAGAAAGGCCGACATTTGCTTAAGAGCAAATACAGCATATTTCAGCCATACCCCTTCCCACGCAACATTGGACTGTTCCAAATCACCCCTGCGCAAAAATGGAACATCCTCTTAACAGTACATTATCCCCCAAAGTGGACTGGTATTGTGAATTGATTCCAGGTAAAAACAGAGCTTGCTTCTATTTTTCAGAAAGTGACAATAATCACACCTTCCATTCAGAAAATTTTCATCATGACTGAAAATTGTTGAATGACTTCATGTAATGTCATTAACAATTTTCAGTACGATAACTAGGTGTAAGTTTAAAAAAGTATAAGCTCCTTGTGATGTGGGTACATTTATTATTGCAGTGAACTTTTTTATTCAAGTAGGGCATACGATTTAATAATTATCAAGCAGGTGCAGGTACTGTAGGAGCGTTTGTTTTCTTCAAGCTGTAAAACTGTTAAACTGTTTTACTTTGTATGCAATCAGCCATCGAGCCTATTCTTATTTTAGTTGAACAACTTCCTGCCAGACCCGGAAGATACGATTGAACCTTGTTCGAGGATTTATTTTCGTCTGTCTGGTCAGTCTGTTCATACCCTGGCGCTGAGAGTGTTTTATTGGGCTGAAACTCTGGCAGTTTAAAGTTACTTACAATTTAAATGTTCAAAGTTTATGTCAAACAACAACAGCACTAGGAAATGTGGCCACTATAGACAGGTGGTCACTATAGAGAAAATGCTGATCTATTGACTAGGAGCCATACGTTACACATGATTTCAGTACACTGATCATTAATCATATAAACATTGCACAGGTAAGCCAATTGTTTAGATGTACAATTAAGTTCAAATAATTCTGAAGAGAAATATTGATGAGAAAATAATCATTCTCGCCACTGTCTAACTTATAATTACGTATCAAAACTAAACGCAGATTTTCTAACTAACGCACCTTTCGCCGACTTCATCAAAGGACCGCCGGCTATCAATCAAACACGGCTGTTGATTAGACTTAGAGCTTCAAACCGTCATGTGCTGTGTGCCAGTTGACAGCAAACTTCATGCTACGTGATGTTTTACATTGCTTGGATCTTCTTTCCTACAGCGGTGCTTCTACAAAATATTTAGACTGTAACACTGAGTCCCACATGTTTTATAGAATAGAATTTGACGCAGAACAGCGTTTTTTGCTGGGTATTTTTCTTGAAACATGTCCGTGGGAATATCAGCGAGGCGGCGACGTAGGGATATCAGACCATCAACAAAAGTCGCACGGCGGCTAACGGCGCAGCGAAGATACTAGCGCTATAAATAAGCGCTTCAACTAAGGATGGCAACCCGTACAATATTTTTGTATACTGTTGAGCTAAGTAAAGTTTGTTGTTTTTGAGGTTTTAGTTGTCATTGAAGCTTTGACCCGAAATATTTTAAAGTCAAACTGCTGAAGAGAAGTAAGTGACTGCTACGATTATCGTAGATATGGCCCTAAAAAAACTGATAAAAGAAGCCTTCTCAATAGTCTAAAATGCAAGAGCTTCCGGGGGGGCTTCGCCCACCTGGGTCCCCCCCACAGTGGCCCTGCCCCTGGACCCCGCCTGGGACATTCGGCGGCCCCCGGACCCCTGTCCGACGCTTTGAAAAAATCCTGGCGAGAAGTCTGTACGGCCTGAGTCTTCAAGTTAACGTATTGTGTGGTCCCGCTTATGAATATTAATTAGCCTTCGCTTTCCTCTTCGCTGATTGGCTGAACCATTAATTGAATTAACTCTTCCTGCCGGCTAGACGCAGGTGCAGATGTCGGCTCTGTGGGGTGAACGTCCGAAAGGTCATGGCATGGAGAACGAAAGAAAACCAATTTCCCCTAAAAAAAGTGCTGTAATTAAGCCTTTTACAGTACTTTATGCCAAAAATTTTACTTGGATCATTTTACCAACTATCTTATGCCTATCTATACCAAATGTTACTCATACCAGGGTACAGGGGTGCAAAATATACCGTTATAAGACCGTCAACAACAGTCGCACGGAGCTAACAGCGCAGCGAAAATACCATCGCTAGCGTTTCAACTTCGGATAACAAGTTATAAGTACTGTTGAACTCAGTAACGTTAAAGTTTGTTTTTAGTTGCCTTTGACGGTTTGACATGAAATAGTGTTACGCTAAACTCCTGAAGAGAAGTTAAGTGACTGCTGCGATTATCATAGATATGCCCCTAAGAACTGATACAATATAAAGCCTTCTGAATAGTCTAAAATGCGAGAGCCTTAGGCGGGCTTCGATCTCCCTGGCGGGAACACTGCTATATACGGGATCATGAGGCCCCGCTTATGAATATTAATTAGCCTTTGGCCTCCTCTTCGCTGATTGGCTAGGTCTTTGATTCAATTAACTCTCCGGCTGACGCGCACAGGTGTTGCTCTGTGCGGGGTCACGGAAGGTCACGTCAGGAGGCCAAAAGAAAACAAATTTCCCCTCAGAAAAGTGCCAAAATTAATCATTTTAAAGTTGTTTATGTCAAAAGTTTTACTTGAATCTTGTTACCAAGTATCTAATGCCTATCTATACCAAATTTCAGGTCATTTAATTGTAATACCAGGGTACAGGAG
This sequence comes from Branchiostoma floridae x Branchiostoma belcheri, assembly GCA_019207045.1. Lineage (NCBI taxonomy): Eukaryota > Metazoa > Chordata > Leptocardii > Amphioxiformes > Branchiostomatidae > Branchiostoma > Branchiostoma floridae x Branchiostoma belcheri. The sequence goes on along the minus strand of CM033039.1, from coordinate 10,925,026 downwards.
CCAAAAGTGTCCTTTTTTGGTCAAAAATTGGCCAAAAATCGCAAAAATAAGCATTTTGTTGCACTGTTCACCAAAAGTGTTATTGAATTTATATGAAGGGATTATCAAGGCACATCTGTGTCAAATTTCAGCTCATTCGGTTGCAATACCAAGGTACAGGAGCCAAAAGTGTCCTTTTTTGGTCAAAAATTGGTAAAAAAAATCGCAAAAATAAGCATTTTGTTGTACTGTACACCAAAAGTGTTATTGAATTTATATGGGGCATTATCAAGGCACATCTCTGTCAAATTTCAGCTCATTTGGTTGTAATACCAGGGTACAGGGGCCAAAAGTGTCCTTTTTTGGTCAAAAATTGGTCAAAAAATCGCAAAAATAAGCATTTTGTTGTACTGTACACCAAAAGTGTTATCAAATTTCTATGGAGGCATTATCAAGGCACATCTCTGTCAAATTTCAGCTCATTTGGTTGTAATACCAGGGTACAGGGGCCAAAATATACAGTTTTGGTCTAAAATTGACCAAAAAATCTCAATAAAATCATTTTAGAGGCAGATATGAAAAAACTGAGAAAAAACATCAAGGTATTGGCCCATTCTACCCCTGTGCCAAATTTCAGGTCATTCGGTCCAGGAACGGCGGAGATGAATCACTTTGAAGATTTGACAGGAGAAAGAAGAAAGAAAGAAAGAAAGAAGAAACATTACGAATACAATATATTTCACCATACTATGTATGGCTGAAATATAACTATGCAAAATAAAGTCATGCTAATACAGTATGTTGACCTATCATGGTAAACAAAGCAACGGTAAACGTATGTTTGTAATCTAGCAATTATTAGAAACCAGACATAGCCAGAAAGTAGCACATCTTGCTGTACTTCAAAAACGATCCGCAAGGAGGCGCCGGTGAGAAGACAGCTTGTCACATGCTCATTTTGCATCCCTGAAGTTATGTATCTAAACAACGCTAACGCAACGGTTTCTAACAGACTTAACTACTTTATGTTCATCCAGGCAAAGTTAGAAAAGGACAGGTTTGTGTCTGAAGACTACCGCGGCAGACAGGTCATTCACAAAATGAGGGAGGACATGGCGAGACAGAAGAAGGAACGGAAAGCACTGGAACATAACAACAAGGCACTGAAAGACGAGAACAGGTAATACGCGAAAGTCATCTCTGTCAAGCGTTTCTAAAATAGCTTGGTATACATCCAAGTGAAGAGCGGCCTAGAATGGAACCAGCCGTTTCCTACCTGACCGAAGAAACTCTACTCAACATCCTGGTCTAGGTCATGCTATGTTTGCTCGTTTCGTCGCTTCACTATATTCTTGTGAATAGAATATGAACCAAAGAATCGAACCATTTTAATCCTGTCTCTGTGACTCAATTGCACCCCTCCCACCATACCACCTTTTTTGTATCTGGATCAAGATCAAGGTAATTTATGTTGCCCAAAGCAATGGTAGAATCTAATCCATATCTGTGTCTGTATAACCGCCCTTCCTAGTAACACACCAGTTTCCGTACCTGTATCTATATATAATGTTATAGCTGGTAACACCTCCCTTCGGAATAACACACCAGCTTCTGTATGTGTATCTATATAGTCAGTATAATTATTAATAACCGGCCATTGGCGTTACACTACAGCTTCGCAAGCACATGGCGCGGCAGCAGCTTGTTTTCAGTTTGCCAAGGCAACATTGATGCATATTTACACAAACATTTACACACAAATACATCGCAAATACAATTCAACACCGACATTCATCTCCGTTTTGAAATACATGCGCTTTTGACGGATACTCCAAGGAGAAAGTTCACACGATACATGTTTCCTTCACCACAGGAGATGCGAGGAGAGAGTAAATTTCGCCGAGAACGAGATGTCAAAAATGAGCGAGATGATCAGGCAGATGGGAATGGAGTCGGACAAACGGGTCAAAAGAGTTCAGGTTCGTTCACATGTTTGTGCTTGTGTGTGTGTGCTGTGTGTTTGGTGTGTGTATGTGTCTGTGTGTGTCTGTGTGTGTGTGTGATAGTGAGTGTGTGTCTGTGTCTGTGTCTGTGTCTGTGTGTCTGTGTGTTTGTGTGTGTCTGTGTGTGCGTGTTTGTGTGTGTGCGTGTCGCGGGTGTGAAGCAAGAATCTTGCGCTGGTAAGCAGAATGCGTGGAATACCTTCCGGTAGTGAAGACTTGATAGCAGCACACTTAGTGCCTGGCAGTGGGTAGATGACCCAGTACTAATTTGCATGTGAGAATGGGATCACGTCTCAGAGGTGGGGAGGGGTGACTTCTAACAACTGTAGAGATGATATATGTATTTACCTGCTTTCTTCCTCTTGTTTTCTTCTCATTCGGAGCAATCCTTAAGTTGCCGTTTGCCTGCAGTTCGATGAAAGTAATAGTGTTCGTCGTTGTAGGCATCTTAGGAAGTCAGTAAAGTAACGCCAGACAACGAAGTACGCCATGACACACACAAGATCATGGCGTACTTCGTTGTCTTCAATATCTAGTCCTGCATGTGTCCAACTGTCTTGTAGCGGATCATAGGACGTTTAGGCATACATTTAACATATATATTGCACTCCAACTGGCACGAACTAAGGATAAAGACACATCGAGTTGACAAAACCAGCGACTACCCATACATGAGCGCCACCTATCCAGCAGTCAGTCACTATTGAGCGACGTGTCGACAGGTTGCTTCGCGCCAAATTCCCGCAGAGCCAAGACCAGTTATCTATTGGGCCAATCAGCGTTCACTTCGTTCAAGTCGACATCTTATTTGCAGTTCTACTTTATTCCGCTGAGTGATACTGGCGTCCCTGTACCGCAGCGGGTTGAAGAAGAGTTTTGCAATGAACAGTCATGACTAAAACTGTCTTTGGCAAACCCTCAGATTCTTAGGATAGTTCAATGTACACAATTTGGCAAAGTTAGATGCTTTTTCTGCTGATGTATATTTAGCCATTCATTTTCAACATTACCCATTCCACCTTACAGATGGAAAAAGAGTCCATGGAGCAAGAGAAGAAACTTGTCGAGTTGTCCAAGAAACGGCTCCAAGAAAAGATGGAGAGGAAAGTTGGCGAGGTTCATAAGATCGTGCGCGCCAGGGAGAAGGAGATCGACATGCTGCTGGTTAAGATCAAGGCTCAGGCCAACGTCATCACTCAGTTACAGGGACACCTGGACTCCAAAAAGGGCGATGGCCGTGCGCCAACGACACCTGCCGAGAAATCGAAGAAGCGCATCGGGCAAACGTAGCTACCAATCCAAGGACGTTTTGTTGGTGGCTTATAGAAGAGATACAAAGAAGGACAGAAATTGACAGAAGGATACAAAAAGCTATTCCTTAATAATATTTACTATATGATTAATCGTAAAGAAATTGAGATTATAGAGACATGGTGTTATTCAATACATAACGTTATATACTATAATCTCAAACAGGAAGAGTTCAAAATGCTGCTACTACATAAACATATACAATTATTACCTTCTGCTGCTTTTGCACAAAAACTTTTATTCGTAGTCTTAGAAACAAAGAACGCCATGACAGCGCCTTCGATTCAGGTGAGCCAGAATATCCATGACTGATGTTTTTTTTTTTAATTTTAGCACATTTAACTGTAAACTTTTAACATCTCCAATAGAGATAGATTAGACACCGGGTGGTACACTTGAACTTCTAGTTTAGACTGTTCCAACTCGTTTCATATTGACCAAATACAGTTGCATATGCATAAGGCCACAGCAAGTAAATTCTATGGATGATATCAACGCGCTCATTAATTTTCGCCTGATTTCAGGGAACAAGAACTTTAAATCCTCTTCGGGGATGGTCAGATAGACAAAAATGGGCAAACATGTTGTGTTGAAGACTAATAATTATACTTGTAGAAGTGACAATAGGGAGGTAGCCATGACTATAGTTGCAAAACTTGTTGGATAGTTGTAAAAGTGCCACCAATATGGAAGCCATGAATGTAGTTGCCAACTTGGCAAGTGATACTAGTCTACCACACTAATAGCACTTTAGTTTCACTACACTAGTTCACTTCTTTAATACAGAAATGAATGCCTTGTGAGGTGTGATGACACGTTTTGTCACTTCAAATCTTGTTACGACGTTTATGGAGTCTATTTTGAAAATCAAGCCATCTTTTTTTACCCATCTTTTTTTTTTACCCTATCCCGTTATTTTTGCACTTTGCATATGATGTCATCCATACAATTTACTTGCTGTGGCCTTATTCGAAATCAAAATTGCTTCATAAAACTTCCTTACAGGTTTTGCTGCTTGGCGTTTGGTCGAATGTTTAGTATAAACTAAAAATATTGATACCATTCTCCTTTATCGTTATAATTGTATTCATCATTGTTGCACTAAACGAAGAATGTGATAACATTGTATCAGACGTGGCTATATTTTTGCGTAGCGCAAAATCTTTAGTCAAATACATGACATAGACTTTGTATATTTTTTTGTATTCTTGGTAACATTTGAATTAAACGATTTATGGATTGACCGTTGTATGTTAGTTGTTGTATCATTACAGTTCTCTACCACTGGTACATTTCATCAACATCATTAGATCTTTAACATCGTTTGAACCAGGAGAAGAAAAAATGAACCAATTTTGTCAGTTTATAAATCTGTGACACGTTAACTAATGTTTTGGTCACCCACAGTACTGGTCTGGAATTGTAGACTTAACATGATTTTAGGGTTCAACGTCTTTTTCTTCTATTTCAACCAGGCCAAATGTTTGGGACTCGAATAAAATGTGCATCACATGATGCCTTTGGGAACTTTTCTGGTCAAAATGGCACATGAAAAAAAAAACGATCCGAGAGCAACATATCGTCCTTCCCCTTGTTGCAGGAATAGAGAAATACAAACCGTCAGATGTCCTTGAAAACGCGACCTTCACAAAAATAGGGCATTTTATAGTTGCTCTCTTTTGTCTGGCGAATCAGTTTCTGGAAACATTACGATAAGTTAACATTGGTAAAGTTGTTATTTATTTCTAGCAATGAATAAATAACGTTACATTGTGCCTTTCCTGGGAAGATATTGAACTGCGCCCATCCAGATGACCCGATTTTAGCGTTGAGATCTTTTTGTAAGCAAGCTTTTACTGGGCTATAACGAAGCTTGTACGTTGATTAACTTTCATGTCCCTGTGTTAACAGCATGTACATGGGCCTTTTTTCTCCTTATGGAACTTTTCTGGTCAAAATGGCACGTGAAAAACGACCCGGGAGCAACATATTATTCTTTCCATTGTTGAAGTAGGAACAGTGCAAGAACAAACCGTCCGGCGTCCTTGAAAACGCGACCTTCATAAAAATAGGGCATTTTAGATGGTCTCTTTTCTCTGACGTATCATTTTTTGAAAAATTACATCAAGTAGACATTGGGGAAGATCGCATGTATGTCTATCTATGAATAAATGTTTCGACTGAGAAGATTCCGTCTACACCTGCGCATCCATGTATATCGGATGACCTAATTTTAGTGTTGAAGAGTCTGACAAACTTTTTGGACCATAGACTCTAATGCTAACCAATGTTCAAGGTACAAGCTTCTAAGCTTGTACCTTGTACATTGGTTAGCATTAGCGTCCCTGTGTTGATATCATGCATAACGTTACCGTTTATTCCTCGAAAATAATATGACGCCAACTCAACACGCATGCACCATATGCATATCATAATGAAAGCCTCGGAGTTTGGGCACATGTTTTGCCAAGACAGCAGAACGGCACAATCGAAAAGCAAAGCCATAGTTTATTAGCCGAGGCACATTTCCCTTTTCCTCGTAACAAACATTCTTCGATTAGTCGTAAGATTGTGGAGTAATTGGTGCTCCTTAAGAACAACATACTTTCTTTTAGGTTTCATCTGGTAAACACTGAAGAGGTTAATCGGGTCATGTATGAATATTCACCTCCGTCCAGAAGATCATGCGCACGTGGGTATCATGCAATACATAAAATTAATACAGTATCGTCTCTTCTCAATCTTCTCTGTTGTGTTATCTAGGTCACTTAATCATACGTCCTCAAATAAGTCTGGGTTTGGGAGGATAAATCAGTGTCTTCTTCAGTCTCTTTAGACAGAACAAACCGTCTTGCTAGCTGTAGAAACAGCATCAAAAACAGCATCGACGAAAACTTCGAGAACTAGGAAGAAAATAGTTGAGACAGAGAATTTGGGGAGACGCGCACCTTTTTGTTGTCGCTGCTTCAGAATCTGTCTATCTCAGTCTCCACCCCCCTCCCTCCTCTCTTTCTCTCTCTGTCTCACTCTCTTTCACACTCTCTCTTTCTCCCTCCCTATATATCTCTCTATCTCTCTATCTCTTGAAGCAGGTGGACGTGGTTGTCATGTAATACATAAAATGAATACAATATGGGCTGTTCTCAATCTTCTCTGCGGTGTTATCTAGGTCACTTAATCATACGTCCTCAAAATAGTCTGGGTTTGGGAGGATAAATCAGGACGTTTGGGAGGATGAGCAGGCAGTGTCTTCTTCAGTCTCTTAAGTCACTGTCGCTGAACAAACCGTCTTGCTAGCAATAGAACAGCATCGAATCAACGAAAAATTCGAGAACTAGGAAGAAAATAGTTGTGATAATTTCGGGCAACGCGAACCTTTTTTGTTGTCGCTGCTTCAGAATCTTCTCTCCGATATTTGAGCAAGCTGCTGTATCGTCGCGGGTTCAGACGTGCTGTGCGTTCTCTACAACTTTGGACCATCCAAATCCGAGTAGTCAGGTGAAAGTTTTTATCGTTGTTTACTGTCTTCAGTGCCTCAAAAATCTAACGTACAGCGGAATACATTTAGTTGTCTTCAAGAGCAGTAGGGGCAACAGCTCTGAGCATCCAAAGCCCGTAAGTGATCTGCAAACTTTATCAACATTTTCCTGACTTTTGTCTATTTAGATTTGTTTTGATATCCTAGCCTGTCAGGGCAAGTGAACGACGTGAGAAGGAACTTGACATCACATACAAGTTTATCATTTAGGCTTTCTTTGACAAAACTCAAAAGCCAACGCATATTCAACCATAGAAAAAGACGAACCCGAAAACATCTGAAAGCAACAACGTTTAAAAAGCAAAACAAAGAAAAGACTTTTAACACGACAAAAAAATTAACATTGAGAACATTGATTGCATACAAGAACATCTGTGCCGAGGATGACTTCGATATCAAAGCACATGGCTGGCATTTTGGTCGTCCTTGCCTTCTTGTCGATCATTTCAAGTATAGCGGCAAAGCAAACATGTTTTACGAATTGTCCGAGGAAAACACTGACCTCTTGTGTCCCTCGGGACAAAATGGTAAACGATAATGGACCTCAAAGTACTATCCATTTGAGGCACAGGACTGAGTGTGTTCTTTGTAACGGTAACCATGAATACATTTTAGTTGAAAATGCAAAGAAGCCCACAGAAAAATGTTTCTTGGGTGTAGAATGGCTTGCTTTAGCAGGTTTTCAGTATGGAATATTATCGTCCCCCAAACTAGCTGTTATCGACTCTTCAGCCCTTACAAGTCTTTTTCTTATCGACGTAGGGATAAAGGAATTGAGTAATGCGACGTTCCAAGGCTTTAATCGACTTGAAAACTTGATTTTAGACCGCAACATGTTAGCACACATTCCAAGAAACTGGTTCGGCGAGTCGTATTCATACTTGGAACGTCTTTCATTCTCTTACAATTCCATCTCAAGTTTAGACCCGGGGTGTTTTAAAAATCTGAACAACCTTTTCGAATTACTCCTACAGAGGAACGAATTGCGAGAGGTACAGGTCGGTTGGTTTGATGGACTAGAGACACTCGCCAAGTTAGATTTGAGCGGAAACAAAATTAAGACGATTCAACGGGATGCGTTTGAGTCTTTAAAGGGACTAGATCATCTTCACTTAAAAGATAACGATTTCGTATGTCTGCAGAGATCTACATTTCTTGGTCTTGACTACGACTCTATACATCTTAGCGGACATAGTCTTCTTTCCTCCAAAGCAAACATTTTGTACAACATGGCATGGAACATAAAACTTAGAATGTGTCCCCCAAACAATCAGTGGCTACAGATAATCATCAATGGTATGCTTCTACATGTCAATTATGAAGGTAGGGAGGAAAGATTTGTCGTTGATTGGTCTGATAATTTCGACCATGCACTCAATAACTTCTACAAGTGTGGTCGACTCCATGAGAACATTCGTTTGGGTTATTTTACGTCATATCCGCCCTTTGTCATTCTGGTGGTCGATAATGAAGAACAGAGTACAGACATGTCGTTTTCAGACCAATGTTTGGAGGCATGGAAAGAGACAGGAGGTCTTCGCTTTGCCATTGAGGGTTTGTTAAGTTTGGGAGTCTCTGGTATAAAAACAAGCACCAAGGGCGTTTCCAACAGACCAAATGCTTTTAGCGTGGTAGTAAATAAGGTGGATGAAGGATCTCTTCACGGTCGCCCTGAAGATTTGAAAAAAGACAAAGAACGGTCCGTTTTGAGAGTAACTTGTTTTGCCATCGTTCAAAAACAGAGGCATGTTTCGTTCTTTAACGTGACCGGGGAGGAACAAAAACGCGAGGACGCAAACTGTTTTGAAGTGCAGACTACCACGAAGGAAGGCACTTGGGAAACAAAAACAGATGAAACGGTTCTCAATGCAACTTCTATTCCTGATAACAAAATGGATGAGAGAAAAACAACGCCACAGAATAGTACAGTTTGGGCAACCGACGGTCAACCGTTTGTTTCTCTCATTCAAACTACTGCGCCCCCCGATGTAGCTGGCTTAACACACATTCAGATAACTCTGATAGTGATCTCTTTGCTGGCAGGACATGTCATTGTATTGAGTTTGGTTGGTTTGTGCATAAAAAGAAGGCGACACAACCAAAATGTAGGACAACCCTCGACAAGCAACGTCGCAAGTCATTTACAGAGCAACCCAATGTACCAAGGTGATAATGTTGTTGGTACAACGCTCCAGAGTGGAGACGCTCAAGGCTCTCCACAAACAGACGACAACGCCTACAACCAGATAAATGAGGATGAAGTTTATGATCCATCTGGCCACGAGTACTGTAGAATAAAAGATGATAATACCAACAGCGAAAGTAAAATAGTTTCAGATTCCCGTCAGACAGAGGGAGAGTATAACCAAATTAACAAAGATGAAGTGTACGATCCATCGAGCCACGAATACTCCGAAATAAAAGATACAGTTACCAGCGGTGTAGGTGAACAAATATCAGATTCCCGCCAAACTGACGACCACTCGTACAGCCAAATAAATGAAGATGAAGTGTACGATCCGTCGGGCCACGAGTATTGTGAAATAAAAGACGAACACGCCCACGGTGACAGCAAACCAGCTCCAGACTTTCCTTGCGAAGATGAATACGACGAAACAAAAGACGAGAACATTGACAGTGAATCTGAAGAGGTTTCACGAAACGAGAACGATGAAAGCAACTACGACGACTCTTTGACTATGTGTGCTTCAGTAGCTGAAGTCGTATTGACCACAACTAGAAAAACTAACCCCAACACTTCGCTCTACAGAACAGAAAAGGGTACATTTGCTGTTGTAGATTGTAATTTGAGTCGTATGTCTCTCACGAAGTCGGTTGATCAGAATCAGACAGCCTATGAAAAGACCGAATGTGCGAGTGTAGCAAATGACGCGAACGTTTGGACAGGAGGAACATTGCAAGATGCCGTTGCTAAAAGAGGCACGATGGAAGAAGAAACGACGGAAGATTCAACAGGGCATGTTGCTACTGGTGAAGATTTGCTTGAAGGAGAAAAGTGAAGTAGAAATGGACAGTTAGTAATGATTGTAACTTAGAATTGCGTTATTAAGGCATCACCCTACCCCTGACTTACGGCTTAGGCGAGCGGTTATGCCACGACTAGAGTCCATACGATTGAGATTATCTCGGCAAGGAAGCATCCGATTGGCAAGCGCTTGTCATTTTTCAATAGCGCGCAAAGGGACCTTCTGAATGAAATAAAAAAAATTCCGGCCGCAACTTTAACTCTAACTTGGAATCTTAAGACATCACCCTATCCCTGACTTACGGCTTAGGCTAGTGGTTATGCCACGACTAGAGTCCCTTGTTGACGAATCGTAAACCACCTAGAATCATCAAGACTTGTTTTTATACTCGAAAAAATCAAGTGTTCATGTTTGGCTGTATTCATCATTAAAAAATTATATATCGTGAATATTTTCATTGTTGCTGATATGATTATTTGATATCTACATATATATTGTATACTAGTGTCAGCAATTCTTTATTTTGATGCAAAATATAGAACTTAGTCAGTAAAACTTAGACTGCAGCAAAAAAGATCTGCTGCATGTTTAAAAGCGTTGTTGTAATTGTGCATGTTTTAATGATATGATATGTGATGTGTATAGGAAATCACCCTCATTTTGTGAAATACATGTAATTGTTTTATCAATGATGAAATAAACGTTAATTCAATATTGATATATTTGGCTTGTGGTATTATGTTTGCATCTTAATGTCTACAAAGAAGCATTCATCAATAAATAAATTATAATCCTATCTTCAAGTCATAAATGTTTCAGGGGCTGGCTTATACGTGTATGAATGACAGCAATTGTAACGTCATATACTTGAAAGAAATGACAACGCACCTGTGAGAAGGTAAAATACAATATATTTGGTAGACAATGAGTAAAGCTTTACAAAAAATCGCACTTATAGATAAACATAACATAAATGCATTCCATTCTTCGACAGTATTATACACGTTCATATAGCAGCTCTTTGCATTGTAGAGTATCCCTCACAAAAGTGCAAAATAATAAAATGTGTATGAAGTTACACCCATGTTGCCAGCAACAAATTTACAGTTCAAACGAACAAAGCATCCACTCATTCTTGTACAGGTTTTTAACAAATTTCAGTGTAATTCTACATGTAGATCAAAGCTCAACTGCGATTGTCAACACGAAAAAAAATGGACTAACCCAAATTTTCGAATGATCAACTCCAGTCTTATGATCCACAACCCAACTAGACACAATGTTCAATCTGCATCACACAGGCAGTGAATTGTTAATTCCTTGCCAAAGATTGGAGTTGATTTGTCAAAAATTTGGATACCACCAATTTTTTGTGTTGGGAATTCCAGTTCAACTTTGATTCAGAGATTTCACGGTAATAACAGATTTTCAGTTCAAGACAATAAATTCACCAGATGACCAGGCACACACAGGTATTTTGAAATCACACAGTGAAATATATACAAGGTTTCGTTGGTTGTCTCCATACGCTTAGTACTATAGTCTGACTCATAATATACATCAATAATTTTGCTTTTATATGTACTTAATTTGTTGATTATCCAAGCAAAAACTGATGTCAACATAACGTTACATGGCTATCAAAGTAAGGGAATATTTTTTATTTGTTTTGAGAACAAAAAGGAACCAATTTTACCAGTTTATGAATCTGTGACACGTTGACTAATGTTTTGATCACCTATAGTACTGGTCTGAAATTGTAGATTGAATATGCTTTTATGGTTCGACGTCTTTTTTTTAACCTGGTGACTTGTTTAGAACTCAATCCCTAAACCTCAATAATCTGAGACAACGTGCTTGAGACAGCTACATGATCACACGATATCGTTGGGGACTTTTTTGGTCAAAAATGGCACAGGAAAAAATCAGCCAAAACAACACACCGTCCCTCCCCTTGTTGCAGTCCGAACAGTGCATGAACAACCCGTCTTCTGTCCTTGAAAACGCGACCTTCACAAAAAGAGGCCATCGATATCTAGATGCTCTCTTTTGTCTGACGTATCAGTTTCTGAAATATTACATCAAGTAAATATTGAGAAGATGCCACGTATGGTTAGCTATGAATAAGTCTATCAACTACGAAGTTAGGTCTACACCTGCGCATACATTTAGATCTGATGACCTAATTTAAGTGTTGAGGCGTTTGGCAAACTTTTTAGACTATAGAAGCTTGTACATGGGTTAGCATTAACGTCCTGTTTTGATATCATGCATAACGTTACCGTTTTTTCCTCAAAATAAACGTTACGCCAACCCCTCACGCATGCACTAATCATAATGATAGCCTCGTACGAGGGCCTCGTAGATTGGGCACATGTTTTGCCAAACGGCACAATCAAAAATCAAAGCCATAGTTTATTAGACGAGGCATATTTCCCTTTTCCTCGTGACAAGCATTCGTCGATAAGTCGAAAGATAGTGGAGTAGTTTGGTGCTCAACAACACAATTTCTTTTAAGCTTCATTTGGCACATTGAAAAAGCTAATCTTGTCGTGTATGAATATTCACCGCCGTCCAGAAGATTGAATACTACTGTCTCACCTACCCGTATGTCAAATGACTCCTTTAAACGGGTATCTCACTAAACTGTGCAAAGTTTTTTCCAGATCACTTCAGTGTCACTGACGAAAACTAGTTAAAACGTCTGGCCGTTTCCAAAACCATATCCAGTTGCTTGAGTAACTTTGGGGGGGGGGGCATATCTTATTACCTGGATGTCAAACCTTCATCAACGTAGATTGATGTTATCATTGACTTTGTAATGGAAATTACCTGGCAAGCGTGCCGCAGCTTCATTGGGATACACGTTTTAGGTGGCAAACGTATTGCATGCAAGCATTTATTAAATCAACGTTAGAGAAAGAATACAGACACATGAAAAGTTGTTTGTTGTGTTGACACCATCCGTTTATCTTTAAATTTTCTACACATTGTTCCTAAAAGTCACTCAGATGACTTAAGTTCTGGAAAAGATCACAGTGACTTAACTTTTTTGAATAGCTATCTTTACACAACCTGAAGCTGGTGTGGGCGTCCAACATGCCTGATCTTTGACATCACGAAGGCTCACTAATGGAAAGTTTTATGTTGTCGAAAAATCGTCCAATGTAGTTATTAGGGAGCATAATTCTCTCACGCTCTGAATTTCTTTCTTTTTTTCTTTTTCTTTCTTTCTTTCTTTCTTTCTTTCTTTCTTTCTTTCTTTCTTTCTTTCTTTCTTTCTTTCTGTCAGTCTTTCTTTCTTTCTTTCAGTCTTTCTTTCTTTCAGTCTGTCTTTCTTTATCTCGTTCTTTATCTCGTTCTTCCCTTTTTCTATCTCTCCTCTCTCTCTCTCTCTTCCTCTCTGTATCTATCTATCTATCTATCTATCTATCATTTGAAACAGGTGGAAGTTGATGCGCGCGTGGATGCCATGTATTGCATAAAATCAAGACATGATGGCCTTCTTTCAATCTTCTCTGCGGTGTAATGTGGGTCACTTAATCATACGTCTTCAAATAAGTCTGGGTTTGGGGGATAAATCAAGAAGTTTGAGAGGATGAGCAGGCAGTGTCTTCTGCAGTCTCTTCAGTCACTGTCGACAGAACAACCTGTCTTGCTAGCTATAGAAACAGCATCAGAAACAGCATCAACGAAAAAATCGAGAACTGGGAAGAAAATAGTTGAGAGAGAGAGAATTTCGGGAGACGCGCACCCTTTTTTTGTAGTCGCTGCTTCAGAATCTTCACTCCGACGTTTGAGCAGGCTGCTGCATCGTCGACCTTCTTCTAGGCCCTTCGATTAGTCAGAACAGACGTGCTGCGATTCTCTACCCCGTCGGACCGTCCAAAGCCGAGCAGACAGGTAAAAGTTGTTATCGTTGTTTACTACTTTCAAGGCCTAAATAGGTAAAAGCTATCGTATAGCGGAACTCGTCAAAAACAACAGGGGCAACTTTACAGCTTTGAGCATCCAAAGCCCATAAGTAAACTGCAAACTTTGTCACTGTTTTCCTGACCTTTGTCTATTTATATTTGTTTTAATATCCTGATATTTTGATTGATGTCAGGGCAAGTGAACGACGTGAGAAAGAACGTGACATCACAAGTTTATCATAAGGGCGTTCTTTGACAAAACTCAAAAGCCAACGCATATTCAACCATAGAAAAAGACGAAACTAAATCATAAAACAACGTTGAAAACGCGAAACCAAGAGAAGCATTTAAACACGACAAAAAAATTAACATTGAGGTCATTGATTGCACACGAGAACACCCATGCCGAGGATGACTTTGATATCAAAGCACATGGCCGGCCTTCTTGTCGTCCATGCCTTCTTGTCGATCATTTCAAGTATAGCGGCAGATAAAACATGTTTTCCGTCATGTCAGAGGAAAACATTGACCTCCTTTGTCCCTCTCGACAAAATGGTGAACGATAACGGACCTCAAGGTACTATACATTTAAGGCACAAGACTGAATGTGTTTTTTGTAACGGCAGCGATGAATACATTTCAGTTGAAAATGCAAAGAAGCCCACAGAAAAATGTTTCCAGGGTGTACAATGCCTCGCTTTGACAGATTTTCAATACGGGACATTATCATCACAAAATCTAGCTGTTATCGACTCTTCAGTCCTTACAAGTCTGTTTCTGATTGACGTAGGGATAACGGAATTGAGCAACGCGACGTTCCAAGGCTTTGATCGACTTGAAAACTTGATTCTAGATTGCAACATGTTAGCACACATTCCAAGATACTGGTTCGGCGAGTCGAATTCGTACTTTCAACGTATTTCGTTCTCTGACAATTCCATCTCAAGTTTAGACAAGGGATCTTTTAAAAATCTGAACAACCTTTTCGAATTGCTCCTACGGAGGAACGAATTGCGAGAGGTACAGGTCGGTTGGTTTGATGGACTAGAGACACTCGCCAAGTTAGATTTGAGTGGGAACAGAATTAAGACGATTCAATGGAATGCGTTCGAGTCTTTAAAGGGACTACGTCATCTTGATTTGAAAGATAACGATTTCGTATGTCTGCAGAGATCTACATTTCTTGGTCTTGTCTACAACTCCATACATATTAGCGGGCATAGTCTTGTCTCCTCTAAAGCAAACATTCTGTACAACATGGCATGGGACATACAACTTAAAATGTGTCCCCCAAACAATCAGTGGCTGCGGATAATTATAAATGATATGATTCTACATGTCAATTATGAAGGTAGGGAGGAAAGATTTGATGTCGATTGGTCTGATAATTTCAACCATGCACTCAGGAACTTCTACACATGTGGTCCACTCCGTGAGAACATTCGTTTGGGTCATTTTACGTCATATCCGCCCTTTGTCATTCTGGTGGTTGGTACTGAAGAACAAAGTAAAGACATGTCGTTTTCAGACCAATGTTTGGAGGCATGGAAAGAGACTGGAGGTTTACGTTTTGCCCTGAATAGTTTGTTGACTTTGCGAGTCTCTGGTATAAACACAAGAGGTAAAGGTATTTCCCAAAGACCAAATGCTTTTAGTGTGGTGGTAAACAAGCAATTTCTTGACCGTCGCACTGAAGATTTAAAAAAAGACAAAGAACGATCTGTTTTGAGAATAACTTGTTTTGCCATCGTTCAAAAACAGAGGCATGTTTCGTTCTTTAACGTGTCCGGGGAGGAACAAAAACGTGAAGAAACAAACTGTTTTGAAGTGCAGACTACCACGAAGGAAGGCACTTTGGAAACAAAAATAGATGAAACAGTTCTCAATGCAACTCTTTCTATTCCTGATAACAAAATGGATGAGAGAAAAACAACGTCACAGAATAGTACAGTTTGGGCAACCGACGGTCATCCGTTTGTTTCTCTCATCCAAACTACTGCGCCCCCCGATGTAGCTGGCATAACACACATTCAGATTACTCTGATAGTAATCTCTTTGCTAGCAGGACATGCCATTGTTGTAAGTTTGGTTTGTTTGTGCATAAAACGAAGGCGACGCAACCAGAATGTAGGACAACCGATCGCGACAAGCAACGTCTTAAGTCATTTACAAAGCAATCCAATGTACCAAGGGAATAATGTTGCTGGTACAACGCACCAGAGTGGAGACGCGCAAGGCTCTCCCCAAACAAACGACAACGCATACAACGTAATAAACGAGGATGAAGTTTATGATCCATCAAGCCACGAGTATTGTGAAATAAAAGATAAGAATACCAACAGCGAAAGTAAAAAGGTTTCAGATTCCCATCAGACAGACCGAGAGTATAATCAAATTAACGAAGATGAAGTCTACGATCCATCGAGCCACGAATACTCCGAAATAAAAGATACAGTTACCAGCGGTGTAGGTGAACAAATATCAGATTCCTGCCAAACTGACGACCACTCGTACAGCCAAATAAACGAAGATGAAGTGTACGATCCATCGAGCCACGAGTATTGTGAAATAAAAGACGAAGACGCCCACGATGACAGCAAACCAGCTTCAGACTTTCCTTGCGAACATGAATACGACGAAACAAAAGGCGAAAACATTGGCGGTGAATCTGAACAGGTTTTACGAAACGAAAACGATGAAAACGACTATGACGACTCTTTGACTATGTGTGCTACAGGAGCTGAAGTCGGATTGACCACAACTAGAAAAAGTGTGGCAATTAAAAAGCATTGCCATGGCGACGGTACTATCGTTTGTCTTTGTTACCTCCACGAAAAATGGAGGTATAGTTTTTGGTGTGTCTGTGTGTGTGTATGTCTGTGTGTGTGTCCGCATATTTGTGGCCAGCATAACTTTAGAACCCCTGAATGGATTGTAATGATATTTGGTATGTGGGTAGGTGTTTGGAAGACAAAGGTCGATTTTGGGCCCCCTGGTGTGTGACCTTGGTACTGTAGCAGAACTTCGATTTCTTGGATCTTTTGACCTGAACATGCTATGGTCTTGATTTCTTGGTGGCAGATAGCTTGTGACGCAAGGAAAATGGTATATAGGTTTGGGCCCCCTAGCGGCTTGCTCTGGAACTGCAGGAGCAATTTTGTCTAAATCTTCCAAGGAGCATAACGGAACATAGGAACGATGGATTTCTATGATATTTAGCATATAGGTATGTTTGGCAGAGATGTACATAATGAAGTGCAAATTATGCAAATTTGGACTAATTTGCATCTTTAATGAGGAAAATTTTTGTTTCCAGTATTTTTCATCATAGGACTTAAATACATGTAACATGTAATTTGTGACAGGTGGAAGATTAGCAGATAGCAATTATGCAAATAAGTCCCTAATTTGCATAATTAATGTAAATGTGTCCTAATCCATGTAGCAAATGTAGTAAATGATTGGATTGTCAACATTGTGACCTGTGTAAGTTATGCAAAGGTGTATATAACCAAGCATAAATTATGCAGATATGCAAGTCATTTGCATAATCAGAATATTTCATGGAGGTATGAGGTCTCCGAACTCTTGTTATACATGTATATGATATCTTGATAGAGATGATTAAGGAATTGTATGCTCGGTAAGTCATGATCATGTTGCGGGCTGTCTATAGCGAGTGTCGTAGTGTCGCGATACGTTGTCCTTGATGTGCTGTGAAGTATGATGTTGTTAATGACATGGTTTATTTTATTAAAGTGAATATATTGTTACCTGTGTAGAATCAAATACATACACAGTGCGGTCTGTTGTAATCTATCACCATGTACATGTGAAACCGTCTGTAATTTGCCGATGACAACAAATACCAAGATATTGGAAACAACTGCAACATTGAGGTATGTGCTTTTTCTGTACACCTTAAGTACATCGATATAGATACGCACATAAAAGGAACGAAAAACATATTAGTCCCTACAATCTATGTCTGTGCGTGTGAGTGAACCCCATAACCATATCAGCTTTTATGTTGAACTGTTACATCCATAACGACTATCTGAGCGGACCAAAGGTACACATGGCTGTACGCCAAGGTGATCATGGCCAACAAGAAGGATGCCGCTTCGTAACATGGTCCATGGCGGTGTGGAAATGCTCATATCATATGCAACATTAAAATATGCATCATTTATGTAATTTGCAATGTTATAAATTCTAATTACAGGGGGACCGCAAAATTCCACCTCAGATTTGTACTTTAAACAAACGACAACCTTAGCTGAACGCGCGCGCAATTACGGCATTATTTAAACGTCTCGTTTGTAAGATGCACCTAACCCCTCCGAGAAATATCAAAACAATCAACGAAGTTGAAATTAGAAAGATTTCAAGCATGCTACATTTTACATTGATTATCTGCGCCTGGCCAGGTAAGTGTTTGGTTTCGGGTAATCCATTTTATGTCATCGGTTCCAAGGAATCAAGGTATCTGGCCAACGCTGCAAAGTTGACATAGGTGTATGGATAAGCCATTCTATAACATCTGCTCAAAGATCAAGAGCTGAACGACATTCTGTGACATACAGGGAAATACAACCAAGTTACGGTAGGTAAAAAACGTTTCGGTTCAGTTGAAATACGGGTCAAAGATCTGGCGTTTCGTGCACGTGGATCTTTAAAATAAAACGTGCCAGCTGTGATTAAAACGCAAACGGACACTCCTTCATCGGGGACTTCCTACTTTGGAATACTCTCCGCGAGAGTAGGGCGTGATTATGATGCAGAAGCCACTGTTCATTCCGACTTAGTTTTGTTCCGTGCTACTCGGTGTACATGTTCGGTGGCAATTCGGGTCGACGACCTGTTACCACTTTGGTGACCGCTCTATGTTCCGAAATCTCTATGTTCCGAAATCTCTATGTTCCGAAATCTCTATGTTCCGAAATCTCTATGTTCCGAAATCTCTATATAAATAGTTCCTGCAGCCTGTGATGTATTCCGATATACTACATGCATGTAGGCGGCCGACGAAGTGAGCGATCGTTGGGGAGGAACCACTCTCTAAGCAGAGGTTAGGCTCCGGCTGTTTGTTTTTTTTTTTAAGTTTTTTTAGTCGTTTTTATCGGGCTTTCTATTTTGTCATTTTTTTTTTTTTTGTTGTGTCCGGCCTAACTTTAGGTTTTGACATAGCAAGATATAATAAAAAATAGAAAGCCCGATAAAAACGACTAAAAAACGTTAAAAACAACCGGAGCCTAACCTCTGCTTGGAGAGTAGGGAGGAACAGGCTAGCTCCGGCCTGGCTCACGGCGATTAACTCGCCGGGAGAAACAGCCTACAAGTATCTAACACAGACCATGGCGACGTTTCATATTCTTTGATCAAATATCTCTGCCTTTTATTCTCATTTTCTACAATTTGGGTGGACGAACTCCAACTCCATCGTAGTGTCAGACGAATTTTCGTCAAACTTGGGAAGTGCCATTTAGTGACCTGTAATGACCTCGCACCACCTTGATAGCATCGCATCGAAAATGTTTGATGAAGAATAAAAATATACTCTCATTCATCAAAAATATATATTAATAACAAGTTACATAAACCAATAAAGAAATAAAATGATATATGCATACAAAGTAAACATTATTTTGAAATATACATGCGATTATCCGCATTATACACGAGACCAGATAAATTGCGGTTAGAAAATTGTGCGTGTTTTAAATAGAAATGAAGACAATTTTCCGCTCAAATTTGCGATCGAGTTCAGACTCTGTTTCAGATAAACAGTTCAAAAACTCTCCATTGGCACGAGAGGGGAGTATTAGAAGAAGGTACATGATAAAACCAGAATTTGAATGTTTTCAGCACGGGGGACCACGCACGTGCACGCGACCGTCGGAATCGGGTCGGCGTTCAGGACGGGCATCGGAACCTTTGTTTGTGGGTATGAGCTTAGTACGAGTTACTATAGACTTAAATACCATCCACGTTATATGCACATGATTATATATTTCGGAACATAGAGATTTCGGAACATAGAGATTTCGGAACATAGAGATTTCGGAACATAGAGATTTCGGAACATAGACATGTAACCCCGACTTTTACATCTGCCCTCTAAAGCTACCCTCAAACGTGGGGCGAAGAATTTCTTATCCTGGACTTTATTCTTTATCCAAACAAAGACTTCCGGGCCCTTGTCCCAAGAATTTTGCTAGTTTTTCCCATACGTCCACGTTTTGGTGCAGTGACCCAGCAATGAACGTTTTGGGGTGCCGGAAGGGTTGTGTGGTCGGGTTTACGTCAATCTGGAGGGTACCGCCTCTTGTGCCGGGACACGTGTTCGTCGGGCCCATGCCGGCCACGGGGTGTCCTCCCCTTACCGTGCGTCTATGGCAGAATAACTACACAGTGCATTATCTTTTGTAACAAAACAACTGACAAAAGGAGAGGTAAATTGGTCACTCATATGATTTGGATTGTATTTAGCAATATCTGGTGTTTTGATGTCGTGTATGCCTTCCTTTTACTTATCCGTATTGTGTGATGAATGTGATGATTTGTATAAAGATAAGGGCACAACCCACCGTGCGTGCAAAAAAAGCCTGTCTGCCTCCTCATCTGTCCAATCGACAGGAGAAACAAAAAAAAACGTGCCACAGCGTGGGCAATCTTTTGGGATCCGTAAGTGGTAAGTACCGCCTCCGTACGATCTCGTAGGGAATCCGATGGATTATGAAGCACGTAGACACGCCGTAGAACTTTACGTGCAGGAAAGACTTCCTCTGCCATCGGGCTACGGATACGCCTCCCGTACGTGCCAGTACTTGTCATGCTTTTGCGTGAACGTGATTATCGTCGCGGTGGTTCTGCTCTATTCAGTGAGTGGTTCTGTTCTAGTGATCAGTGGCAGTTTGTTTACATCTCCGTGAAGCGGGGGAGGCGGTCATGTGGTACTTATTTTCTCGTGGCCCTCTCTCACGGGTGGCTCTTGTTATCAGTAACGCATTTATTCTAATCTGTCAACTAGGCCTAAACAAACACAGAAACTTCTACACCATGTGTCGGACGGGGATACCCAACTTTTTCAAAAAATGGACATCACTAGCTCTGTATTGTGGGCTGTCCTGTTTTGTCTTCTGTTAGCACTACATCATCTAATCAAACCTCATTGTGACTAGGGCGTCCTCTCTTACTTGTCTATTATTCCTTCAAAACATTTATATCTTGTCAAATTATACCTACCAACAGTTATGGGAAGACCAATATAGGATTTCATAAGAAATGAACCGTCAGACGCTGTTAGGTGAACTTTGACCTTATCAAACACAACACGGCCGATCTCATCTCACTAACCATATCTCACCTCGAATTAATTAACAATTATAACCGTCCACAAAGCCCCATCTGCAAGACCGAGCTGAAGTTAGCAGCCCGTTTACCAGCACCAGTTGTGGCACGTAGACACCACGCAGGTGCACGCATGGCGGGTTGTGCCCTAGCCTTAGCTTTAAAATGGTCGGACCAGTCCTGCAATGTATGTCAAGTACATCTTGATATTTGAGTCTACACGACATGAAGAGTGTATTCATGTTTACTGTGCTATACCTTGGGCAGTTTGTATCAAACACCCTAAGGTGCAGCATGGTATATTTAAAAATTATGTTTTTGTTGGGTTTCGCCCGCGTGCCTGCCTTGATCAGGCGGTCCAGGGCACGACTCATCTTCAAGATGAATGTTAGGATCGAGGCACACCTCTCGTAGTTTTCTCAGTTCGGCTTGCACCGAATCATCCTGAGGTACAACATAGAGAGAAAAGAAGAAGGGGAAAATTTGTCACAACATGCCGGACTCAGTCCTGCCTGGGGCTGATTAGTCGTGTTTATGTGGAGTGCCGTCAGCATGACGGGCCCATTCGTCACACCGCCCTTTTCAAAGGGTGTACCACATTCCAAACCAAAGATGCGTGTATTTGATAAGAGTGGAGACTGCAAGAAAATATGGTGTCCTGTGTCTAGGACATCTGGAAAAATTCTGTCGAAAGAGGAAACAGAGCTGCCATGCTGAGCGTACGAAATTTGATCAGCGCTCCACCCAACAATAACGTGATGCGCTCTTATAAGGCCGCGGAAGGGCAAGCACCAGCACTGGTACGTATCTTATCCAGGTGCTTATACAGCAAACGTTGCGTGTTTTAATTTGAACCTTTATTTATTATAGATGTGAAGAAAAGTTTCAGCTGAAATTTGCGATTGAGTTCAAACTCTGTACCAGATTAACAGAGTTCAAAACCGCTACCCAATGACACAAGATGAGAGTATTAGAAGAAGGTATATGATCTTAAACTAGAATTTGAATGTTTTTAGCTCAGGGGCGCCGTTCAGGACAGGTATCGAAACTACTATAGCTTCGTGAGGATAGGCTTGAACACGACTCATGTCATATGTACACAACGCGTGTCGGAACATTTGATATAATGTATGTATTTCGGAACACTTGTTTCGGGTCCAGACACTTGTTTGGGGTACGGACACTTGTTTGGGGTACGGACACTACAACAACTCTTAGAATAAATATAGAAAATGTGAACTTCTTCCATCTGCGTCTCATCTATGAAGAGAACTTGACTTCCAAACCTGAGGTAGCAAGAAGCAATTGCATGCTGTTTTAGCTGCTGGAAGGTAGGCCAAGTGCAAAGACATTAGACAAATTATCAAGGCGAGCTGCGGGTTATTTATCGTTAATACATCGCAAGTTCTTACATACGGATCGCGACACGTCCATCCGTCAACCCCTTTCTGAGTCATTCCCTTCCAAAGGGATGATGCAATTGCGCACGCGCGGATGAATTGCTTTTATCTTCGCTTTGTCAATAAACAGGAAACAATTTAGTAGTTAAAACTTAGAAGTAGTTTTAATTTTTTTAGCATTGTGTTCCTGTGGGAAGAGAGACATCTTCCATTTAAATGAACACATGGTCATCATAGTATTATGAATGGATGACAAAATGGAACAATTAAACGAAATGTGTGTTGTTTAGGTGACAGATATCTACCTGTTTTGAAATTGACTAACTCTGGCTGTGGTATGGTTGTGTTTAGTCACTCATAGGTAAAGGGTGTGAACAATTCCTTACACTGGTGGTGTTTTACTGCGCGAAGGTCGCACGTCCATTGCAAATTGTTTTATGCGTTTGCAGAAAGGTCGTACGTGGTCTACTCAGAAAGAGAAACGGCATAAGAACTTGGCCCATTATGTTGAAAAGCGCAAATCAGCGCTCCACCCAACAATAACGTGTTGCGCTCTTATCATCATCATCATCATTATCCGGGCGTGTTGGTTGCACAGGTGTACATGACTCTCTCCTCCATCCTTCCCAATGATTTGCGCTCTTTTAAGACCATGCTAAAGCCTTATCCAGGTGGGCTCTTGTTTAGAGAGCTTTTCCGAATCGAATCGCACAAAGTCAATCTTTTACGAGTGATTCTCACACAACACAAAACTACAAGCTTTCTGAGTTTAGACAGGGTTGCGGCGGGTTTGAGGGCATGCAAATGCTGACGGTATATCACATACTTGCATAAGTCAATCCTACAAAGCATTAATTTTCTTTGCTTGTCTAGATCTGTGCTTTTATTTTCTTTGCTTGGCTGTTTTCTGTATACTTGTGTTCCTTAGAGAAGCCTGGGGATCATTTTTCTCGGCTTCTCTGGCATTATCAGGTCACCAAATTGTACTTCTGGTCTTAATTACATCTTGGTAACCCGAACTGCACCGTTGTTGTTAAAGAGACTTATTTTTGTTATAGCTAATCGAAATAATTATGATGATGAGTCGAAATAACAAACACATTCCTCCATATAGCTATGAGAACGGAATATAAGACAGGTACAGTGGAGTGAATACAAGCTTGTTCTTCTTTGTACCTTATTAGAGACTATTAGTATGTAAGCGTCAACTTTACAGATTTGAAATTTGCCGCCATTAGTTTAGATTAGCATTAGCTAGTTTTCCCACCACTAGTACCCCCAAGGGGGAGCAAGTTAGGGCCAGACCGGGGGCGGTTGGAATGTGGGCAGATAGCTGTGGGCAGATCTAGATAGGAACCCATTCACACAAAGGACCCTATGTCGGATACCCTGGTATCCAGAGAACAGCGCTCGCGGCTACGGTTCTTTCCCGGGCCGCCAGCAACATAGCCCCGTAAACCGACTTTAGCCGGCCCGGGGAGATACGCCTCCGCGTGAAGGCGTAAACTCCCTTAGCCGGCTAAGTTGTACTCTGATATCCAGGGTATATGTCGGAGAGTCAGGAACTCAAGCAGAGGTCTAGAGGCCTGGAAAGGACTTTCAGGAATTCTAAAGGAGGAAGCCTGGAGGATGGGTCCAGGAAAACAGGCTTGGATGAAACTGCAAGATCCAACTGAAGGCCCGAGCTGGACGATAGTTTCTGGAGATTATAGGTCTGGAACGAATTTCAAGATACGAGTACCAAGTCACAGGCAGGGACCACACCATATTTACGTCAAGAATTCATCACAACGGGTTTATTATGGATCTACCTCAACAGATCGAGACTTCAGTCAAGGACTTATCGTAGACGCAAACCCAAGGCATAGATGTCAGGACCTTCCGTATATAGAAAACTTCTTCTTCCTTCTGCGTCTCATCTATTAACCTTACTTCCAAATTCGAGGTGAGTTCGGTAAAACTAATAACCTGTCTGTAGGAACTTGGGCAGCGAACAAGGAAGGGAGTCGCTGCATGCGATAAGAAGTATATACCTCAGAGTTGCAATCTCCATTTAGTTACATTTGAACAAAAATGAACTAACCTATCCGACAGAAGATCACCAGATAGCGGATATTTTGCCTAGTTTGGTCCGGATTATCAGGCACCAGGGCGAGCTGTGGGTTATTTATTGTTTATACATTGCTTCTTCTCGCCGATGTCTTCGAAAATACGGAGACATGTATAAATGTAAATAAATACTGACACGTCCAGAATGCTTCACAGCCTAACCCGGTTCATGACCTACTTTAGTCACATGTAACTGTAACTGAATCTGGCCGTCAGGAGCAGTGACCCCGGCAGCGTGAACGTAGGGAAGTCTCGTGGGACATGAGTATGCTGAATCTGGTATACTGTAATCTAGTTGGGGGCTGAAGCCACCCCCAGAATATCAGCCCACGATGTCCTAACCAATAAGATGTTGAAGAATGGTCACACCTATCAAAGCACTAGCGTGGCTTGAGCGGGGACCAAGTTGTAGAGGGGAGGTCTTGGTAGGGAGTTCTGGAAGAAGGTTCGTGTTAAGACTTCTTCCCTGGGTTTCGATTGCGGGCCGGCTCCGGGTTTCCACTCCGCACGTAGCTAAGGTTCACCTGTGCGTCAACATGAGCTGATACGTCACCGCGACCACGTAGGTTTAGATTCAGGTATGAAGGTCATCCACAGAGAGGAAAATCCAAGCCTTTGAGATGAGGTGCATGCGTAAGCTACTTCACATCTCGTACTACGAACATGTCACGAACGAGTATGTACGGGAACAGGTATGCGGCCTCGTTGGTTCTCAAGAACCACTCCTAGCAACAGTTAAAAGACGCAAACTGCAGTGGTTCGGGCATGTTACCCGACACAACAACCTGGCCAAGACAATCCTGCAGGGCACCGTGGAAGGCGGGCGTCGGCGCGGACGACAACGGAAAGCTTGGTTGGACAGCATCACTGACTGGACGGGCCTCAGCCTACAGGAGACTGGCTAACCCTGGCTAGGGAGAGACAAACCTGGAGGCAACTCTCTATCTTCATGTCTACCTTGTACCCCCAACGACCTGGAGGTCAAGGTAGGTAGGTAGGTAGGTATGAAGGTCATGCGACACTTTTCTTAGATGTAACATCGTGTGTTAATTACAACTGTTGTAACCCTTCACTGTAGTATTTTGTATATGTACACCATACATAATAATAATAATAATAATACATGATAGCAAGTGAATAGGTGGTATGTTGAATTGAACCCGTGGCTCTTGGTAGTTTATCAGTAGGCGCTGCGGTGGTGAAAGCACCAAGCCGGTTAGTTAGCATTATTAACTAGAGAATGGCCTTGAACGGAGCGCTCTGCAGACAGAGAGTCCAAGTCCGGCCCGGACTGTTTGATAGAAATTTCCACATCCGGTCAAGACCTCCTCAGTTTCACTTGCCGTCTGCTATGAATTTCTGTTATGTGTATAGAAGATCGATCGGTGTATTTTTAACCAGTTTTTGTCTTGTTTTTTTTTTCTGACGTCTGGCTTACGAAATTTATAGTAGGGTATATCCTATCGTGTACCTTTGATGTATGGGGCTTTTTTTTCTATCCGTTCTGGTTCCTGATGACAGTTCAGTAGAGTTACAAGGTCTCTTCGCTCCAAAATCGGAAATTGTGTTCTTTGTTATTCCGTTTTTTTTTCAAGCATGAGACTGTTAGATACTTGTGTTGAACTGAACCCTGATTCTCAAATCTGCCTTCTATTTTCCTGAGCTGCGTGCTGATATAATAAGACCGGATGTGCTTGACAGCTCATTAATTAACTAGTGATATTTCTTTCTTTTCTCTTATCTCCTCCATCAGTCAGTGGAATACGCGATGTTATCAATGATCATCAGTCTATGGGAATTTCTTGGAAAGCTCAATCTGATCTGAATTAACAAGCGCTCTGATACATGTTTCTTTTAAACAGACTCGTGTTCTGGTTTCAATTTATCTTCCGTCTAGCTTTGTATTAGAATCTGTTTGGTGGATTCTTAAGTAGGCGTGTTCATGTATGATCTACAGTTTTCGTCAATGCTAAGTTGAATAGATACTAATGTTCAGCATGATCATGATTAGATGTGTCACGGTTACAAAAGCATGTTGTTTATGGATATGGGACTCGTCAGTCGTTATCGGCACAGCTCACGTATCTGTTTGTTGCGTTGACCACTTTGTAGTTAGTTCTTAATTTTAGAGTTGGGGTGTCATAATTTCTCGTATGTAAGACAAGAAAACTACTCGCGTTCCTTGAGTTATTACCTATACACACTGTATTTCCTACCGTTACAGACACTCTCTGATCGTAATTACTTCAGTTCCTACCCATTCTAACGGACAGAAATTGTTTAATTTTTAAGAATCATGATATACTAATTTGTTGTCTTAATTTCTACCATGCAATGCGCAGTCAATTAATTGTTCATTTCTTACCGTTCCATGTCGACAGAATTACCATACAACACATGATATTTTGCAACAGTTTCATACCCTTTTCTTTCTATATGCCCACAGGTAAATGCCGTCATGACAACCCCCAGGCTACAGAGTCAATCCACTGACTTGGTCGCGGAGGGATTGGGCTGTATACCCATATTACCCAAGAAAAAAAAAACATCAAATGGGCCTCACAGCGGAAAAAAATATAGCAAGAGTCACACAAACACACATGATATATAACACAAACAAATAAAAGCCCTTATATAAATCATTACATTCATCACACAATACGGATAGATAAAAGGAAGGCATACACGACATCTATACACCAGATGTTCCTGAATGAGTTATATGAGTGACCAACTTACCTCCCCTTTTGTTAAATAACATCAGGTGTTTTGTTACAAAATATAATATGCTGTTATTCTGCCGGTGATGAACGGTAAGAACTGAACAATTCTTTGACTATTTGGACAACCTACCCAACAATCCAATAGATTTTGAAAAATCCAAAATATATTTGTCTTTATAATAAAAGAAAATAAATGAAACAAAAACGTAATACTATCTAAAACAGAAACAAAGCATTAAAATGGTGAGGCACATGCATTAAAATGGTAAGGTCAACGCATTATTCTTATTTGCCATAAACAAAAAAGTAGCTGTGTTTCCGGTGCTCAACAAAGCAAAGAGAATGAAAAGAAACGTGTATCTTTTAAATACGTATCAGCAAAGGCCTTTTCGTTCCAAATCACATAAAAAAACGTCTTCAAAACAAATTCCCTAGGGAATACTCAGATAATACCACTACGCATGCGTGTAAAAATTCCAGACATGCCTACGAAATTCTGGGAATTTTTGTCAAACGGTCGCACTCTATAACAGTAGGCTCGCCCCTGAGGCGTCGCCAAAAACTAACCCAAACACTTCGCTCTAGAGAACAGAGAAGGATACATTTGCTGTTGTAGATTGTGCAAAACTACGAAAGCTTCACCCTCCTTTTTCAGCACTCGGTCCCAGTGCTGAAGATAGCTTCAGCACTAGATTTCCAGTGCTGAATATTCGTCAGCACTGGTTTTCCAGTGCTGACGTGCTCTCAGCACTGGAAACGTCAGCCTCAGCACTGGAATCCCAGAGCTCAGACGATGTTCCTCACTGGCTACTCAAATTATTCCCAGAATGGCTGTAATTATGATTCACAATCACACACAACAAAATCATCTGCAATCCTTTGTTAATGATATCTATCTTTTATAGGTAACTTGTCATAACATTATTTACATGCCTTACATATTCAATTTCAACTACACAACAAATTAAATACTAGTAACTCAACTTAGGGCCTCTGATGAACTTCAACCATATCTTTTATTAGAATTTACACCTAGTACTACACTTTGTACTTTTAAAAAAATCATATCTATCCCTTGTACGTAACATATATATGTCCACTTTTAATTACACATTGGCACAACTTCGGTTTCTTGGCATGAAGTACTTATTTTTTTATTCGAATCTACGCCAAATACGGCTCTCAGCACTAAGACACTCCAGTTCTGGAAAGAATTCAGCACTGGTTTTAAGATCGTTCCAGTGCTGAAAAGACGCCAGCACTCGTTTTCCAGTGCTGAAGAATTCTCAGCACTGGTGTTCCAGTGCTGAACTGTCCCTGAGCACTGGTAAATCCAGTGCTGAAGGGGAAGCTTTTGTAATTCAGCACTCGGTTCCAGTGCTGACAGCTATTTCAGCACTGGTATTCCAGTGCAGATGGCGAGTTCAGCACTGGAACCGAGTGCTGACACCAGTCCAGCACTGGAAAACCAGTGCTGGAACAAAATTCAGCACTGGAAAACCAGTGCTGGAACAAAATTCAGCACTGGAATTCCAGTCCTGACGGAGCTTCAGCACTGGAACAGAGCCATTCAGCACTGGAAAACCAGTGCTGAACTTTCTTCAGCACTGCGTTCCCAGTGCTGAGGCAGCTTTTCCCATTGAATCAGCACTGGAATACCAGTGCTGAAGGTGAAGCTTTCGTAGACTTGCGTAGATTGTACATGTGATTTGAAGAGAACATCTCTCACGAAGTCGGTTGATCAGAATCAAACAGCCTATATAAAGATCGAATGTGCGGGTATAGCAAAAGACGCGAATGTTGGGACAGAAGGAACAGGAGCTGAAGTCGGATTGACCACAACTAGAAAAACTAACCCAAACACTTCGCTCTACAGAACAGAGAAGGATACATTTGCTGTTGTAGATTGTGATTTGAAGAGAACATCTCTCACGAAGTCGGTTGATCAGAATCAAACAGCCTATATAAAGACCGAATGTGCGGGTATAGCAAATGACGCGAACGTTGGGACAGAAGGAACATTGCAAGATGTCGTTATTTGTGATACAATAGAAGACGTAACGACGGAAGATTCAACACGGCATGTTGTCACTGGCGAAGATTTACCTGAAGGAGAAAAGTGAAGTAACTATGCTATGGCCATTTAGTAAGAATCTCGGACTCTAGTGGAACAATTCTTGAAGAATCGATAACCACCTAGAATCAACAAGACTTGTTTTTATACTCGGAAAAATGGATAGTGTCAAGGTTGACTGTATCTATTGTTAAAAACTGTATATTGTGAATATTCCAATTGCTGAAGATTATGATTATTTGATATTAGCATATTGTATGCTACCGGAATGTTGCAAATATAGAACTTGGTCATTAGAACTTAGACCGCCGCAACAAAAAGATCTGCTGCATATTAAAAGCCTTGTTATATACGTAACTGTAACTTATAATTGTGCCACAAGTTTCAATGACACTGCGATGTGCTATAGGACATGTCTCCCCTCATTTTGTGAAATAGTTGTTTTATCATTGATGACAAATAAATGTCAATTCAATATTAATATATCTGGCTTGTGGTAATGCGTCTTAATGTTATATCAATAAAATTAGAATTCATCAATTACTTGAATCTCTCTTGAAGTCATAAACGTTAGTCTTTATGTGTATGAATGACAAGTCAGTATCTCTAATGTTATATAAAGTTAAAGTTTGCCCATGCATCTACAGACGCGTAGGGTCTATATGTTATATACTTGAAAGAAATGACAAGGCACTTGGCAGAAGGTAAAATACAATATATTTGGTAGACAATGAGTAAAGCTTTACAAAAAAATCGTACTAGATAAACATAAAATAAATGCATTCCTTTCTTCGATGTAATATACACATTCATAGCAGCTCTTTGCATTGTAGAGTTATTCCCTCACAAAAGTGCAAAATAATATGATGTTACACTCATGTTGCCAGCAACAAATTTTACAGTTTCTCCTGAACATGGCATCCACTCATTTTTGTAAAGGTGTCAAACAAATTTAAAGGTCATTCTAGATAAAAGTTGAAAAAAATGACTTGCCCAAAAATCAACTTCATGCCGTCTTATGATCCACAATCCAACAAGACACATCTGATTAATTTGAATAATGTGACATCATAGAGGCAGTGGATTGTTCATTCTTTGACAAAGACTGTAGTTGATCAGTTATAAATTTGGGTAAGCCCATTTTTGTGCTAGAAATTATATGTTCAACTTTGATTAAGAAATTTCACAGTAATAAAAGATTTTGAGTTCAATAAGTTCACCAGATGACAATGCACACAGGTATTTTGAAATCACACAGTGAAATATATAAAAGGTTTTGTTTTTCTCCATATGCTTCCTACTATATTCTGACTCACAATATATATCAATTATATATAACGTTATGTATTTTATTTTGCTGATTATCCAAGCAAACACATACATGGCTATCAAAATAAGGGAATATTTTGTTTCTTTCCGGTTGAAATTTGGGGTAAAATATTGAATATTGATATCACCAAATGAATAAACATCAAATATACATTTGATAAAGTGACTTTTCTTTTCAAAAAGTCTTTCTGTCTTGGCTATGGAATCAAATAATAGGGTTGGACTGTTCCATCTCTAAGCCATGATGGGGGGTAGTGACGATCTCAACTCTGAGTGGACTTTGCTGTCATGGGTGTGATCATCATAGAATGGGTCGGTCCCCTTGATACTCCTGAAGAAATGAGATCAAAGATAAATTGTCAAAATTACACAAATATGCAAAGAACAATTGATCCAGTTGCAGTGCATATTAATGCTTGCATCTAAAAGTATGTCAGATACAATCTGCTGCTTAAAATACTGACTGAAAGATCAAACAGTAATATTTTGGCTACCTCTTATACAATAACTGACACAATCAACTCATCTGATACTTTGGAAGATGCTCATTGGCTAAAATCAATCTATGGTGGATGCTGATTGGCTAACAACTATATGGGACACTGTGTTTTTCCCGAGACTATAGGCAAGCTTATCAATGATTATAACTGCAAGCTGATTGGTCAGATGCTGGTCAGACTGCAGACTGTTTTACAAATGTGGGGGGTTAATATATGTTAAAACAAGCAGATGAATTAATGCTAGTTCACCTTTATCCATGGGGTGACCTTTATCCGTTGTCTTTGAAAACAGCAAATCTAGGAGTATTAAGTCTGCTGATAGTGGTTTCAAATTTGCAAAATTTTCAAGATGTTCCTATTTAAAACCACCGTCCGTTGACGTCATATCCTTAAATACATTTTTTTTTACAAGCAACGAATATAGGTTACCCTTGGATAAAGGTGAACCAGCGTTACGTGTTGCAAATTTTGCAAACTCACTCAAAACATTTTGAAAAAGGAAACAGTTTAAAAGTCTCACCTAGACACGTAGGGATGTAGCCTGCGGAGAGTGTCCGTGGTGTTGATGGCGGGTCCGTAGCTGTGGACAGCGGTGCTCTTGGTGAAACCGTCGGGCAGTTGTTCCTGCAGCCCTCCCCACGTGTGACCCTCGCGGTCAATACCCTCTGGGTTCTTGTCATGGAATCTGGACGGTAAAAAGGCAATGTTTAGATGCAAAACTAATTTGCTATAACCTTTGTGTATGGAGGTATTGCTTTTGTTCCTAAAAAAATGACTGACAAGAAGAGGAGGTCAAATTGCAGGTCTAAATGGGTCCTGGGTGCTGTTTGCGCATGCTTAGAAAGTTAGAGACACTGTCAGAAAGTTAGGTCAAGTTATGGGAGCCAAAAATATATTAGACAAAATCAACATGAAATACAAGTAAACTAATTTTTGAAAATAATTTCATGTACTTTTATGCAAAACAATGTATCTTTTGGACCAGCAAATTGTTAAAGAAATGTTTGATGTTTATTGCCTTTTAATTTTTTCTTAGTGAGTAGCTTTCCTTGTTTGGTGTTGGTTACACAAATAAAAAAATACCTTGTTTGACAAAGAGCAGCGCATTAAGTTTGCCTAAAGATCTATGGAAACAGATTTCCAAGGTTTTGCTCACCTTATCTGGTAGTGTGTGACAAATCTCTGCAGGTCTTCAAGTGTCGGGGGTTGCTGGACGTAACGGTCATTGTTGGCACTGTAGCCTGACAGCTCCTGAAAGAAATATCAAACATTTGTACTGAATTTCAGTATGAAAGTTCATCTCGATATAGAATTTTAGCATAAAACTTAATTCTGTATAATTTTAGTATAAAAGTTCATTTGTGTTAACAATGTAAAAGAAAGCTGAGTGATTTTCAGAAAAAAAGTATTACATAAACCAAATTTTTTACTATTATCCGAAGGAAGACCAAAGGACTGATAAAAGATTCAGTTTAAAATTCAATCATTGTGTTGGAATTTTTTTCCAACTTTTATGACCTTGTACCTAATGCAAAATCTCAATAAAAATTCTCTTTTTTCTCTCTTTTTTCTCCCATTTCCTTTTTCTCCTTTTCATCTTGAATTTTTTATGTGATCAACAGAAACAGTTTACCCACCTGCCATCCAACAGCCTTCCTGCCAAGTCGGTCTGTCTCGCTCGGCGTCTCTCGTTGAGCGCCCTTGAACCAGTTCTTTGTCAGGCTGCAGAAGGAAATCACAAGAAAATTGTCAGTTTAAACTTTAACGTTTCATAAGTACAACATAATAAGAACAAAAAATAAAGCAATATAAAATGTAAGAACATAAAATGAAGCTTTCTTTACCTGGAATGGTTGTTAGGGGCAGCCATGTTGACATATTCTGCTGGGTCATTCTTTCGGGTTCTCTCTGCTACCAGACTGGGAACTTGCTCAACTCTGGTGAAGGCCTGGAGGAAAGCAGTACATGTGCATGGTTAGTATCTGATGTAGTGATACGTTATACCTATGTCATTGCATGAATGCTATGAACTGTATTGTGATGGATGGCTGTTCAGTACCAAGGAGAAGTTAGTACACATATGGAAGTAGAGGAGGAAGGAAGAACAGGAAGATGGAGGGACAAAGGAAGGGTGGATGGATGGAAAGGATGGAATAAAGGAATGAAGGAAAGGAGGAAGGAAGCAGGGAGGGAGGGAAGATGGGAATGAAAGATAGGAGGAAGACAAGAAAGGAGGACAGAAGGAAGGAAAGAAGGATGAAAGGAAGGAAAGGAGGAAGGAAGGATGGAGGGAAAGAAGAGGGAAGGAATGAAAGGAGGAAGAAAGAAAGCAATGATGGAAGAAAGGAAGCCATTGACCAAAGCACACATACATTAGCAGGATGTCCGAGGAACTGTGGTTTGGCTGTCTCGTGAGTGAAGCCGGTGTCCCTCACAGCTCTGTCTGTCAGGTTAGGCAGCGGCTCCTTCCCACTGGGGTCCTCACTCCTCAGGAAGTTTGTCTTCATGATGCTGACCCCCGTGGGGCGGTCTGTCATCCAACCCTGGGGTAAGAAAAATTAGCCGCTGTCAGGTCTAAACAAATAGCATTATTGCTTCAACAATACACAGTTTTGCACTTGGCTCCTTGTGAATCCTGCCCATACTATTTAGTGTATAGGGCAGTATCCATCTCTATTCCTATACATGTAGCTCTATAGTCCACAGGTTGCAATGAATATTCGACTCCCATACTTTTTCTCATATAAGTACTGAATGCTAAGCAGAGAAAGCTCCCAAATGTCATTCACAACTATAGCAGACAGTTTTATCTCAAAACAGAGAAAAACATCCTGCAGACTAATAAGTATGCATATATGCACTGCTTTTACATTTCCTCATTAAAATTGTTGACAATTGAATTAGGCAAGGGAAGATACTTAAGATCTCTTGGGATCATAGCCTACAAGAAAACGAAAGAAAATCTTCAAGTTGGTATTCAATGATATGCAAAAAAGCCTTAGACAGTAGAAATGACATACAGGCATCTCGCCCTTGTGCGGGGACCCAGGATGGAACGTGACGGGTTCCACATTGTACGCGTGTGTGAACCCAGACTCCTCCTTGTTGCCGATGGAATTGTGATAGAAATCAGCTGGAAGACAAAAATAACAAAGAACATTCATTTAAAATTCAGATGAGCAAAAAAAACTCAAAATGAAAAGATCTAAAACTATTTCACCTATATTCGCTGTTTTCAAAAACAGTATTTGGGGATATCAAGTAAACGGACAGTGGTTTCAAACTGCAATTTTGAAAATATTCTACTCTGAAACCATCATCCATTGACTTGATTTTCCTAAATTCACTTTTTTTAAAACAACGGAAATAGGTTTTCCCATAGATACAGGCAAACTAATGTTATAGAGCTAAACATTTTGGAATACAAATAAGCCATCACTTAGACTCTTAGGCCTAGACTCTTCTCTTTCCAACTGAAATGACCACCAGGGGCTGAATCAAAGGTAGAATGCATTTCCAAGGTACTGATTTGCCATCCAGAGGTATTATAAAACAGCACTCTATTTGCTAGAGGTTTTTAAAAGCTTAAAAGCTTGTACAAATAGCGTATTCAAACATGAAATTAAATTAAACAATGATTCATAATACATAAATGAATATATATGAGTGAACAAGCGACTGAATCAATGAGAGTTTGAGTGGGTTAGTAAATAAGCGAGTGATTGTGATGTAGGTACTTACTTTTCTCCATAGGTTTGCCATCAAACCTGACATGAGTCTCAGTAGTCATGAAGCCGGGCCCAAAACTTCCATTCTCCAGCTCCACAGGATCCTTAGACTGGATCTTGTGCAGCAGTGGTTTGGCTTTGGGCAGGATGGAGAATGGTGCCGTGTGGTGGGTGTCAACATGGACCTTTCTCACCTGTAGAGAAGAGACACAATACGTCAATGAAGGACATCCAGGTAATAAGATATGCCAAAAAGCAGTTACCCAAGCAACTGGTTGAAACAGTCAGACGTTTCAGACAACCCTCCGGTGTCTTTAGTCAGTACTATTTGGCAAAGAGATACACATTGTTTTCACATCTTCTTTAGATAATAGTTTTTGTCATGACCTCCCCTCACTATTTCAGTTCAGTCACAGTTTTACAATTTTGAGATAGTTCTCTGTGTCCTTACTTTTAATGTAATCAAATCTCATGTTAATATGGTGTAATTCCGGATATCTTCAGCTTGATTGCTCAATCAGTTCAGTCTATAAGCAGCTTGTGTTTGGCAATCATACAGCCAGGAATCAAGCAGCACTTAGCAACACCACCTAACAGAATGAATCAGAACTGCAGCCCTACAAAATAGGGAGACCTGCCTGAGCCAGTGTTGGCAGATTGATATCCACCTGCCACACAAGATTCATGCACCTGTCAGCAATGCCATCTGTCAAATTGGCTCAGAACTGCATCCCCAGAGAAACCTACCTCAGCCACTGTTGGCGTGGTGATTGGCGTCTGCCGTACAAAGCCGCTCCCCTTCATGTGGATGTTCCGTGGCAGGGGGTCCCTTCCGTCAGACCCCTTGGAAGGCAGGAAGTGTAGCTTTGTCACCGTGTTGTAGTTTCTGGCCACAATGCGGCTGTAAGCGGTATGGCAGGTAGTGTCAGTAGTGACCATTACAACATACAGGATTGACTTTTTTCTTACAGGAAGACTGGTGAAAAAAGAGGACTTTCTAGATCTCATTTTCCATTGGTGAGACTGAGACCTCTCCTTGGTGCTGAAATCCCATCTTTAACAATACAATGTAAAGGGACGCTGCAATAACAAGGGAATAACAACTTTTCCCTGTAGAAAGAAAGAAATACAGAGAAAGAAACAAAAAGAAACGCAAGAGAAGGAAGAAAAAAATTACTCATTCGTCCATTTATATATACACAAAACTTCTGGTGAATAGTTTGGATGCTTTATCATTTATTTTGTTAACGGTAATAATTATCATGATAATGATAAATGAAAGACCTGGTCATAGAACAGACATTTCAATTCTTATGTCAATTTGTAAAGGACTCCATTCCAGAGGAATTGCCAAAAAATTACATGATTTTGCAGGAAGAAAAAAAAGCAGCTTACCCCATTTCTGGGTTATCCAGGTCATCCAAGTGCCTGCTGTAGTAGACGCCAGGCCTGAAGTTAGACTGGTAACCCGTGCCCACGTGTTTGCCAGTCCTGGGTTTGAATCCTTCCTGTCCGTACGTGGTGGAGTTCTGGGTACAGTAGAAGTTCATGACGCTGTACTGAGGTCCTGTGCTGCCCTGCACGTGAGAGGTGCGGCTGCCCATCGGTAGTCGTCCCATCTTTGATACAGCACTGAAACCAGAACATCAAAGTTCAGTATCATGCACATGTGTACTTTCTTAAAAGTCAAGTTTACGGCCCAATAATTTATTTTGCGTTCGGAAAATTACCGTCCCGACAATATCGGTGCTTTACCGCATTTGGACCACTGTGTTTTTAAACCTTGCATCCGTACCACCGCGGCACCCAAAAGAGCAATTGTTAAAACATGACCTGACTGAGTGATTGTGATATAGTGTGAACAGTATTGTCACAATGAGACATTTACATTTCAGAGACATTAACATGCCTGGATATGGAGTTAAGCATGGTGTAAGTGAGGAAGTTTAACGCTGGTTCACCTTAATTCGTGGGGTGACCTATATCGGTTTTTGTTTTTAAACAGGATATTTATGGAAATCCGGATATCAAGACAAAGGATGGTGGTTTTAAACAGCGATATTTTGGATATTTTACAATTTGAGACTTCCGTCCGTCGATTTGATATCCCTGAAAACACCGGCTTTGAAATACAACGGACATAGGTTACCCCGCGGATAAAGGTGAACTAGCGTTACATTTTAGGGGCCTTCCTTCAACTTCGACAATGTGCATGGTTTCTTAAAGACTTTGAAATGGCTTATGCTGAATATTGCAAGGTTTAGGATAGTGTTAAGGAGTGTAACAAGCAATAAGTGAATTTTTAAAGAATTTCCTTTATACATAATGATTTGATTATTTGCATAGAAATATTTAAAAAGTATGATTCTGCTGTGTTAACGTGTCAAAAATTTGAGCATTTTCCTGACTGCTTGGAAGAAAACAGACGTTATGTTAGCTCAAAAACAATGGCCTATAAACTTATGATCACTAATACTTGCTTATAACAATACAGTTACGGTTAGTAAAATAAAATCCTCCTTTGTTCTTTTTGTCATTATACAAAGAGCAGACGAAAGCCTGTTAAGCTTGCTTTTTTTAAGGCTTCCGTTTAAGTTTTGTGTGTATACTGATAAACCATATCGCTCACCACTTCGTTTATTTTTCTTAACCTCTTTATTTGGCCACTAAATCCAGCCCCATACAAAAGTATAGCTGATGGGGATAGGGGTCTGTTTGGGGGTGTTGTATCCAGTGTCCGTTTTTATTAACAGTAAACACTTCCAGCTTTGTGAACAAAGAACAAGGACATATTCAATTTCTTTTCATGTTTTTTCAAGGCATACCTGCGCACAGATACTAAGTAGCATCTAAGATTGTTTACCATGAAGCAAAAACAATTTGATTGCTACTAACTTCATGAGCAAATCATCGTAATGACGTTTGAAGGGCTGCCTTAAAAATTTAATGGCTTTGAATCAAGTAATATTTTTCTGAAAAAGTTGTGTATCAACTACACTATCAAGACTTCACATTTACGTATAGGATGACAGATGATGATAATGATGAAAAACAGTAATTGTTAGGAATAATAAAGATTCTAATACATGTAGAATGATGTACTAGAATAACATTATGCAAAACAATGTCGAATAAAGGCTGCAATATAATGAATTGCAAATATTACCTACAATTCATGCACTATTGCTGCATACAGGTAAAGTAGACTTAGTCTTGGATGTCAAAATAAAATATGTCCAACAAAATTGCATTTATTTTCCACTTTCTTATACCACCAATTACTTACAACCTGAGTGTGTTACACACTTACAACAAAATCCTACACCACTTCTCTTTTTGTCCGCCAGTTTGATATATTTCATTGTGACCTTGAACTACCTATTGTAATTCTAACCTCGCTTACCAGGCTTGTGCCTGGCCTTTCCTTTGACCATGTCCTTAACACAATGTGCCTAAAGAAAATACCGCCTTTAGCCTGGTAAGCTAGGCTATTTAACTCAGAGCATTTTTGTACAGAATCTGAGAGTACCATGTTCGTGCTCTGTGTAGTATTCAGTTACCAAGGAGAGGCAGCAAAGAAACAGGTCACTTGAAGAGAATAGCCCGGTCAGAAACGTGTCAAGTCATGCTATACAACCCTCCCACTCAATAAAGCAACTCTGAAGGGTTCAAGTAAAACAAACCAAAGACGCAAAGAAAGAACAAAAAATGGCCCCCTGTGAGCAAGTTGTATATCAACTGTGTTAATAATTTTTTTTTTTTTTCCTGTATCAACTTTCAATGCAAAATGTTCAGTACAACAAACATTAGAACGTGATTGTGCTAAGAAACAATATAATTCAACCATATGTGTGTTTGGATAAAATTCTACCGCAACAAAAGATTTAAGAAAATCTGTATGGCACCTTTAAACAGCTGAAAGAAATTAATATGGCTAACATTAAAGAATAACCCACAAATATTGCTTCATTGCTCTTGCACAATTTTTAAGAGGACATCTGCTGCAATGCAACAAAGGTCTCCATTTGAAGATGGCCATCTATTATGCAAAGTATTTTTCAAGTCCTGGCTGTAGTTTTTGAAGCACACTTAATTGGTGCAAAAGCAAACACAATAGTTTGCTTGAAAAGGCAGTGAGACAGTTGGCTCCTATGTTCAATACTACTGGTCATTTACATTAAATAATCTCAATATTTGTAAATATATGGTACGGTTTAAACGAGAAAAGGTTTTTAATTTTTGTGTGTGAAGAGGCTAGAAATTTAAGTATGGACACAAAAACTTCAAGCCATAAACAAGCAACGTATTTGGTTCAACTCATTCTATGCAATAACCTTACTCTCCCTATTACAACAATAAGAAGAAGGCATAGAGAACAGCGGCAGATGGATATATGATGATGTCTCTCATGTATCTACTTGGAGATAGGGTTGTAATTTGTGGAAAACATCCCTAGGCTATATGCGCTAGTACAATAGGAATGTAGGCCGGCGCATGCAAACTGTAAACATACACTGTACATATTGTAAACATTGTGAAGAACAGTGAATCTTCTAATAAGCCAACGGTTTCTGCATGATTCAAAACACAAATGCTTATAATGAATTTTATCTCAATATTTCTTACGTTCCTACATTTCTTAAGCTTTTGACTGAGAAACATTTTCGTCTTAAGAGCGGTCGTTTTTTCCACAAACACTGTTCAAATTTATGGTTTAAAGTACTCTCAACCAAAAGCTTTTGTTGTTACCATTTGATCATACACTATGCTATATTAAGTACCCTTAAAGATACGCTTTTGATACGCTTTGAAAAGGTGGTTTTGAAATGTGAATCGTTGCAAATGTCCTCGGGGTTTTGGAAGACATCCAGACATAGCTCGCATGTGTACGGGACGGTAACTAAGGGGGGAGCACGCAACCATAGCCTAAACATCCTGTCGACTTCACATGTATTTCTAGTCTCATGTCATTAAAAAAATAGTTCAAAACCATCAAATACAACGCAAATTTGCTCATGGTTTTTAGTTTTTGGATTGCATGAATCATATAAGTGAAGAGTTTTTATTATATCGGAGACCATTGAAGCATGTGAAACATAAGAACTCCTGTGATTCATTCATTCTACACAGCGTGACGCTGAAAATAAGCGCAGAAAATCGCAATTTTGCGTCAAAAGTACCCATGAAAAATTGATTACTCACCTTTATCAATGTGTTATCCGTCAATTTGTTGCAAACTGGGCGGTTTAGTGGCACAAATCGGCGGGAAAACGCCCCGATTCAGCGAGGATGTTGCAAAGCGATGGCGCGAGTCAGCTGTGCTTGTATTACACTGTTGGGCGTTCTTAGCAACGGTTGCTAGGCTCCGTGAAATCCAAACGCACCGCCAAGTATTTTCGTTGAGATTTTTCACACAGCTAGTTTTGTGCATTTATGTTGCCTCAGAAAATACGATTACTACAATTTAAAATCATACAATGTCTAAAATGTGTGTATTTTCTTTTAAAAGTATTATTTAGCACTGTATATATTTGCTTCTTAACTACATTATGCTGCCGTCGGTCAAAGTTCATCATGTTAAATCTCATCGCAAAGAAACCTGATGAAAACATTCAATTAAAATTGACTTTTGTTTTCAAAACAAGATTTACACAAATGTCGCAAATCATCTATTCATTTAGTATATTTTAGTGCAAATTATTTGTGAATTCCCTTTGGAAATAGAATTCGGGGGACGAAAATTCTGTGTTTTGTTTACTTTTTGACGTTTCACTTGGTGATTTTTGGTGAGAGGCTTTTCTGAGCATCGCTTGGTTTCAGCTGAAAAAGAGCGGATATTCTTATCCATACAACCATGGGTAAGTCGTATTTACCAGCCGGATTTGCCAAGATTAAAGCTGGGGAAACAAAGGAGACTTTTATTGAGACGAATCGAGGTCATGGATTGTTTTCAGCGCGCCAGCAAACACACTTTGCAAAACAAAGTTATCGTCTGACAATCTCTTAGATTTGGTTGCTAGGTTTCCAGTCGATTTGTGGGCGGGTTTAAATTTTGAAGTTTGGATTGTACGCCAAACTCAATTTGCGGCTATGTACTTGTTTGGAATACGAAATATCTGAATGACGTACGCTAGACTTTAATTAGATTGGATTTCTTATTCTTGACAGGCCAAAACAACTGCCCCCCTCCCCCTTTCTATTAAGGGTTATTAAATTTTATATGCTTGAATTGACACAATGACAATATAGAAATGTTATCAAAACCAAATTCATTATAAAAGTTAGAATAGGAAAAAATATAATTTTGGGAAACAAAAATTTTTCATCATTTTTTTATCATAATCACAGATTGCCATTTGAAATATTCCATGTAACGTTAACAAAAAATCAACTTTCATTTTCTAATTTTTGCAGAAGGTTAATCGACCCCAAAGATCTGTAAGATATTGTTTTTAGTTTGTCTGTACCATGTATGTTTTAATTAACTATTATCATAATGTTAATTGTGTTCAGGGGTGAAGTCTGCCGTCTCTGATTGCCTCTGAGGCTTGTACATGTAATACATGTATTACAAAGTTGTTGTTTTTTCTTTAAATACGCCCACCCTCTCTTGCTGGCGTGATACTGAATGGCACTCCAAACACAACTTAACAGCATTATAAGCTTTAATCCACCACACTTATCCCCTCCATCTCGACAGGTCTCCCAGCCCCTACCCTCATGTCAAACATCCATTGTGTCCCGCACTTATTACACATTAACGCTCTTTGGTCTGTCCGGCTTCGTGCGGGTGGACTCTCGACCGTGGCTTTTGTTTTTACAACATTGCCACGACACCGAAGAATGCGAACGAAGCACAGTTGCGGACGTTACATGCTATTTGAGGGTACAGAATTCCGTCGCGATCTTGGGACCTGCTTATTCTTCAGTATACTGTTGAGTAGAAGTTCCATTTGAAAGTTCCTAAAATGCTGGTATAAGCAGGTTTAAGCTGTTTTGAAGAGTAGAATTTTTATGTTGTTAAGGTTTGTAGGTTGTGATGTTTCACAGTCGTTTTCCCTCAAGGCTTTTGTGTTGTAAA
Organism: Branchiostoma floridae x Branchiostoma belcheri; assembly: GCA_019207045.1. Taxonomy (NCBI): domain Eukaryota; kingdom Metazoa; phylum Chordata; class Leptocardii; order Amphioxiformes; family Branchiostomatidae; genus Branchiostoma; species Branchiostoma floridae x Branchiostoma belcheri. Next base: position 10,882,997 of record CM033039.1, on the reverse strand, counting down.
TGTTATACATACAAAAGTGTTGGTATTTTCAGGTTTTTGTTCTTTTGTAATGGTTGGCTTTGACAGATATTGATGGATTGCTAGGGTCTGTTTTATTTCACATGTGGAACTATAAAAACACAGTCATTCTGGCTCCTTTGCATGAAATAGCTACTGCATGATTGTTCATCTGGAGATACTAGGACCCAGACAGAATTATCCTTTAGGTTCTGAAGTAGGATCGCTAATTTGTAAACCCTGTATGTAAGTCACTATGTCTTGAGTATATTAGTAGGATATAGGAATAAATTACAGACATTGATTTCTTGTGTACATTGATGAAAACCTTGATAGGGGTCCTTTGGTCAAAGTTTGTCTGGGATATATCTCAGTCCAGGTCACTCTTTGGGTACAACATGATGCAAATTCTGTTCAGTGCTTATTCCATAGATATAACAAGACATAGTACTTGATTTTCAAAAATTAAACACTGTATAGGAAATTTTTTGAATGTCTAAAACTAGACCATCATCCAAAATAGCCTTTCATGAATTATGAATAACAGAACTTTTTTTTTCGGATCCCTAAAAGATAAATATTATGAAATTTTCACACCTTAGGGTGTTGGCACAAATTAGTAAATTTCAATTAGATTTTCCTATACCCTTTTAGTAGATTCATTGTTTGATTTAATCAACTTTTGTTGTCTGCAAGGTGATTTATTTGTCCAGGTGAGCCCACCTGACAGGTTAAATATACCCTTGGGGATTCCAGAAGCATTTCTTTAATTACTTCTCTGGGTCACACACTGTCATTTGGTGTAGCAGCAGTTGTGTACACACTGTTCCTTAGAAGTTAAAAATATGTTTGTTGCACCGAGTGTGACTTTTTTGGCAAGGGTCACAGCTTTCGTCTGAGTTTATGAGGTGAGGTGAGGGGGAACATGTTTTCAGTTCGGTTTTGAGCGTTAAAGAAGCCAGCTTTGCACGTCAGCCGGAAAGGGCCCACGCTTGAGGAAAAGCTTGTGTGGAGTGTTGTAGAGGTTCTCGATTTATTGCTTTTGGTAGAGAGATCAGACTGACTGGTACTGTGGTAGATCATCTTCAGGTTTTTTCTTGTTTTTGTCTCTTGCAGTTTTTTTGCAAAACTATGCGTAATGTTTTCTCACAGTGGTTACTTTTGTACATGTAACGTTATACATCCAAAATTTAACATGTGCAAATTCCCAAAGCAGAGATTATTGCTTGCCATTTTGTGTCAGGATGTAAAGTTGCTTGTACTGTATTATCAATTCTAGAAGTAGAATGGGTGTTGTCAGGCTTTGACAAGCCTTGCAAGCTCCACAGGCACAGTATGTCTTAATACAGGTAGTTTTTCCATATTATAGTGTAGTCATGAGAAATGTGTTCTTCCGTTGTTTTTTGCAAGTGTATGTGTTGTTTATCTGCATGCCCTTTTTTTTTGCCAGGAGTATCAGAACCGTTTGCCATACCATGCTTAATTCTCTCTGGGGTTGAAGTCTGCTATCTCTGATTGCCTTCGTTTGGTAATGTTAATGGTTTGATTACTAGATTCTGAAGTATGGATGAATTTGAAGACGAGATTCTCCAGTTCCCACAAACCCCCAAAACCCCCTGGTCGCTCGGCAGGCGGACGACAACTTCGTACCCGAGCAGGTCGGAAATCACGCATTCGGAACTCGAAAGTCGGAATCCCTCGGCGTGGAACCCTGGTAAGAACCAGCGTCCTCTCGCATGCTTCCCTGAGCATGTTGATGACTACATGGCCACCATGCAAGCTAACTGTTTACTTGTCAATGGACTGTTTTATAAACATGCATATGCAGGACTGGAAATACCACCTGCATATGCAGGTTAATGCAGGTAAAATTGGAGCTATGCAGGTATTTCTGGTGTCTACCTGCACCTAACCTGCACTTGTCCACGTGTTAGGTTTTATACATAAATATCCTATGGTGTAGGTGCACTGGATTGTTATTAGCTGCATTGACTGTTACCACCTTTTAATCATCAAGTATAAAATAATGGTACCTGAACAATTTCAGTATGATCCATTAGTTCCTAAATTTGGTGTAGTGCAGGTAAAATTTTTCTGGTGCAGGTAATTTTCAATGTTACCTGCACCAGTGCAGGTATGCAGAAAAAGTATTTTTGAGCCCTGATATGGTATATGCCTAAAGGGGATTGAAATCCTTAAGGGTCACAATACTGAGAGTCTTGCAATTAATGGTAGGTTTATATGGAAGGCCACAAAAGTAGAAAAAAACTGATATAGCCTAATATAACTTACACTGAAAACAATTTTTGTCCTTCAAGGTGAAGGTAAAGCAGAGAATTTTGTCCATCAGAAGCAGTAGAATTTCATCAAACGACAGAATGCAGACAGAATGACAAGAAAAATTCCGCTTACATTATTCCTAGGCCTTTGCCAGCCTGTAACTATTGATAGCCAATTGCAATGTGGAATTGACACTTAATAGACCCTTACTGTCCGTAAAAATAAATAGTTCAGTTAATGATACCAAGGCATTTAGTGCTAATTCTAATGTTATTCGGTGGGCTGACTACACTCTCTTAATAGCCAGGGACTGAATTGCAAGGAGCTTATAACAGTTGTATCGACCAATGAGAGAGTGAAAATTCAATGCATGTCTGTCAAATATAGCTGAATTATTTATGTTTTTGTTTGCATAATTCTACATTTTGACTGAGGGGGCTATGGGACCAGCCTATTGCCAAGTGATGTGGACAAGACTCGGCCATCAATTCTATTATAAAAAGGCTTAGTAGAGCCGTCTAATATCAATGCAGCATCAGTCCAGCACTACAAACCACTGTCTGAAGAGAATTATTTAGTTATTATATCAATCATGATTTTTACGTTGTACTTTTTGATCTCTCCCCAGACCGCGGCACGGAGTTGTTGGTAGCAGCGGAGAAGGGAGACGCAGACACCGTACGTCTACTTTTGGAGACCACCAGCCTAGACGCAGACTTCTGCTCTCAGGACGACAAGCGGACAGCGTTACACCGGGCGGCAGGGTACGGACACCTTGCCGTGGTGGAGACGCTACTTAAAGTAAGAATAGTGTATCACGAAGTAGATGTTGGTAGGCAAAATTGTAACAATTGTTTTCTTTCTTCCCATATTGTCACATTTTGGGGTCAAGATTGTAACAGATGTGGGGAGCGAGAAAAATGTCATGATGATTTTTCAAAGACAAAGAATAACTTCTGAATCAACAGGTCCATGGGTCATTTCAAAAATGGTTCTTGGTATGCAACCTATAACATTTTAAAGTTTCAATCAGCCAGCATGTAGCAGCTGCTTATTATATATAATAGTCACACTTTAGAAGAACTTTATTGCATGACAATTGTACATGGTACAAAGTATGGCAACAACTATTACATAAAGTACAAAATAGGGGTATAGGATAAAGCTTAACATCCTAGTTAACATAACAATAAGGGCTAACATAATTCATTCATTTAAATTTTAGTATCATGATGAAGTATTGGAATCAATAGCTTCAGTATTCTTTCTAATAGCAAAGCAATCATTGATATATTTGCCTATTTTGCATTTTGGGAGTTCCGACATCACACCGGGAAGGACCCTAGCTTACTGTACTATTTTTCGATAAGTGCAATGGGTTCTTTAACTTGCTCGAGATGTGGCTCTCCTCAAACACGGGGAAGAATGTATTCAAGAAATTAGAAAAATGACACCAGTGTGGTACAAAAATTTAGCTTAGTATCGATATCACTATTGTTTCTTTGTTTGCACAGGCTGAAGCCAACCCCCTGATACAGAGTGCTGCAGGCCGGACAGCGCTACATGACTCCTGTATCGGAGGGTTTGACAGGGTCGTCAGAGTACTGGTCAAGTACATGAAGAGAGGCAGGGCTATGGACACACAGGTTAGTGTTTTTTAAGGGAAGCAAATAGCACTGAAAACAGTCTGTGAATTCAGCTAAATTCACACTCAGGGGCTTCATTTTGCAGTAGAGGGAAAGAAGATGTTCACCATGATAGTTTAAGTTTGACTGCATAGAGTGTATTGCTGAATAGATGTTCGTGGTGTGCTGATTTCAAGCTTGAGTGGTTGCAGTAAAAGAACACAAACGTAAAGCCACAATGAATATTTCATTTTAAAAAAAGTTAAAATCCTTCCCGCGCCTGATGGCGCATAGGATAGCGCCCATCTTCGTTTCAGTAGCCCTTGGGCCACACAACGCAATCACTACAGCAGGGGGCTAGTCCACTGGTTGTGGTGTGTGTTCAAATTCCATACTCTTTCATAATATTTCATGATTTATCCTTAATTGTTTTGTGTATCTCAATTCTTTATTCTTTTTTTTTTTTCAAAGATAAAGTGTACTGTAACCCCTCACAACCTTATCTCCTTACATTTATAACTAAAGTTGATGCTGTTCATCTTCATAGTTCCCCTTTGTTGTTTGTGATCTTTTCCTCTTTTGGTACAGCTGACTGTAGAACTATTTTGGAACCTGACAGTGAAAGAGTGGAATATATAAATTTTATTTTTATATGTTACCATAGCTGTCCTTGGTGCTGAACACCACACACACACACAAACGGACACACCGTCCACACACAAACCATCCACACACACTCATACACACACACACCATCCACAAACACACACAAAAACACACACATACCATCCACAAACACACACATTACCATAGCTGTCCTTGGTGCTGAACACACACACACACCCCACACACACACCGTCCACAAACACACACACCGTCCACAAACACACACACCATCCACACACACACACCGTCCACACACACACACCGTCCACACACACACACCATTCACACACACACACACTCATTACCATACCTGTCCTTGGTGCTAAACACCATCCACACACACACACAGACACACACGCACACACCGTCCACACACACACACACACACATTACCATAGCTATCCTTTTTGCTGAACACTGTCCAGTGTCCACACACACACACAATACATACATTACCATACCTGACCTTTGTGCTGGCCTTGGTGCTGAACACTATCCAGGCACATGTGTTGATACATCCTTGTCTCATTCCTTTGTCAACATAACCGTAGACATGTCAATACAACCCTAGCCATGTCCACCTGGTAGTTGTTTTTTTACCTTTGCCAGAAGGTGATGTTTTGAGCATGTTTGTCTGTCTGTGTCAATCTGTTTTTTTTTATTCCATCATATGCCAATGTAGGATAAAGATGGACAGAGTGCCTGCCACTTGGCTGCTTTCCATGGAGAACTGGACTGCTTTAACATACTGGCTGATAAAGGTAGGGTCTAAAGTAGCAAGATTTGGAAAAAGTTGCATTATCATGATCATCATTGTCACCACATATCAGTAACTACAGTGTAACCTGTTACAGTGACCACCTTAATTCTACCATGGCCTCATTTTTGTGGTCGGCCTTCTTTCATGGACGAATGCAGTGAGTGACATGTTGAATGTGTTCACTTTTAACAGATTTGACTGGACATACATGTGATATGTATTTAGGCAATTTCCAACATATAAAATGGACTTTTTTGACCGTCCAACTTGATCCAGTAATAGTCAAGCAATGAGGATTCTAACGCTTCTGTGACATCACATAATGCAGATAGAACATGTGATCATAAGTTTAGTACTAGAGTTGGACGGTTGAAAATTATGGAAATACCAATTTTTGTACAGTTTAACTCTGAAATTTATTTCATATTTCAATTGTCCTAGTTTTCTGTTAAAATATTGATTTGAATGTTCTTTTTCCAGGTGCGGACTGTGGTCTCCATGACAACCTGATGAGGACCCCGGGTCACCTGGCCGCTATGAGGAACCATCCCAGCATCCTTCAGTCTCTCTTCTACAAGGGCATCAACCTCCAGGTCGTTGACTCCCAGGGGAGGGCACCCATCCACTATGCAGCACAGCATGGGGGTCAGTCCTGGTTATGAAGCTTATGTGGCTGTGGTTGTTATAATTTTTTTTCTTTGTCAAAATTTTGATGACCATACAAAATCGACCCTTATACATATTAGTACATGTTTTGTCAGTTAAGTTGTTTAATGTAAGTTAAGTTCAGCTTTAACATAATACATGCAATACATTCTATGCGTAATTATTATAAATGTAGTGAACAGAATAATGATAATGGCCATGTATAGACATAATCAGATGATTTCAAACAGATATTCAAAAGACAATAACATTGCCCAGAGTTACTCAGAATTGTCCAGGAATTTTGTGGTAGATAGCAACTGCCAAATGCATCATTTAGGTTAGTGCTTTTATTACAATTTCCTTCATACAATGTAGATATATTTTGAATGCAAAAGGAGATTCTGAAGTATTGCAAAACATATTTCAGACTTGATATTTTTGCTCCTGTGGAAGCAAATACTGTCAATGCAGAAACTTTCGCGGTGGTTTAATGTTCATGGTTTTTTGCAGTGGCCGCTTCACCACAAGGCACAAACTTAAAACCACCGCGAACATTTTCCATGGCAGTGAGAGACTACAGTCCATGGTGCTACCACGAACTTAAAACCACTGCGAAAAATCCTTTTGTCCCGCTACCATGAAACTAAATCCCCACGAACTTAAATGCATTTACAGTAACTGCAAAGGCCAGCAAAAAAGATAGGCTATAGTTACTGTAGCAGACTGGGTTTAGTAAAGCACCCAGCCAAGCTATGGAGTATGGTTACCGAGCTAGACTTTACCATTTATTAAATGTAATATGATTGTATTGCAGGTGTTGAAGCTTTAGCAGCCCTTATCCAATGCGACTGCCCCACCACGGTTGGTGACAGTTTCGGGTGCAGGCCGCACCACTACGCAGCCGCTCACAACCACGTCAACTGTCTACGGCTACTCATCAAGAATGGCTGCCATCCAGAGGGGAGGGATGGGAGCGGAAGGACACCTGCACACATGGTAAATGGTTTCATTGTGGAATGGGGTAAACTCAAAAGGGGAGAAATGAATGAATCTGAACTGTCTCTTCACCATAGCAAGAAGTTACCATTTATCATGATACTGTGACATATGTAATAGAAGTAACAACATCTACATGTATACTGTACATACATGTTGCGAGAAGAAGGTGCCACAGGTGGCATGAGCAGGAGACAGAAGGAAAATGTTTGCGGTGTTTTTGAATTTGCCGTGAAGCGGCCACCGCAAAAAAAAACTAACATAAAACCATCGCCAAAGTTTCTGCATTTACAGTAACACAGTGACTGTTTTTTAAGGCAACTGTTAGATTACCTAGCAAAATATGAGCATTGATACTATTTGTGATTCTGACATAGTCCATGTAAAACACTACCAAAAATGAATTTTTTAACATGAATGTGTGTTGGTATTGGTAATGTGTACATGTGATGATTGCTGAGTGTTGGTTACATTTCGTATATCATACATGTATATTTGACCTGTTCCTAAATGTTCCTTTCTACCAGGCTGCTCAGTATGGAGGAATGACTTGTCTCCACTGGTTATTGGAGAAGGGAATCAACCCAAACATTCAGGATGGTAAGTTATATATACCCATACTAGTAGAGTCAATTCCACATTACCGAGAGGGTTTTTCTTGCCTTTTGTTCCAACATCTTGGAAATCTTTGTAACAATCTAACTGTGATAAGTAACTGTTTAGAACTATTTATAACATCTGTGTGATGTTCAAAATATTTTCTATAGTGTTCATACATGTTAGAAAAATTTCTAACATCAAATACATTATTTCTGTTAGTTTCTAAACTGTTCCAACATAGATTCATCATTTGTGATCACATGTTCGAACATTGATACAATGTTTTGCATGTGGGGCAGTGGGCTGGAAAGAGGGCAATTCACACATCCCTGCCAAGTACAGGAAATTATGTCTGTCTGCCACCTTTTCACAAAAGACTCAACAGTGTCTTCTGAAGAAAATCTAAAAATACAAGGCCAAACAAAGGACCCAGCTTAGCACCTTTGTTTATTGGGGCAATAAAAGTTTTTACGGAGGGAAAAAATGACACAAATTGTTGGAACATGTTGGAACAATAACAAAAGCACATAGATGTTTGAAAATTGTTCTAAATAAAGATATATTCGTATTGTTACTTTCCCAATGTTTCCAACAAATATGAATAGGTTCAAACATGTTCAAACTTTCATTTTCAATTGTTTGAACAATTTAGAACTATTGTGACTGAAAAACTCTTTTACTTTAAATAGTTCAAACTTATTACAAATATTATTTTGAAACCCTCTTGGTGACTTGGAATTGACTCTAGTACTTCTTTACAATTTGGTATTTTGTACTTATCTGAAGTATTTTTCATGCAAAGGATTTAAGGCATTAAGTCATTTCAGTTAGTCTAAGAATTATAAGTTATAGACAGCTCCTTTCTTTCAAAAAGTTCTGTCTAAATTCTTTGATATCCACCGCAAACAATGAATCAATCAGTCAATCACATTAAATGAATGAAGGAATGACTTAAGAAAGGAATGATGTTTGGCATAACTCACAATAGCCTGGATACCCATCCTCTTTGAAACATTTGGTCCTTACATTCTGCCTAATTCAAGGACTTGAATATTCCTAGAAGCAATCTGTTGCTATCAATATATGATATATGTATATAATGGTATTAAGAGGGCCATGTGACTAAGAGCCAATCAAATCTCTTGCCTTTAGTTTAGGCAAACATTCAAATGCCATTCAAAAAATCACTTCTCCAAAATTGGGTGCCAGGAAGACCATGTGAGGACCAAATGAAGCTAGAATAGGATGGACACCAGGCTTCGTAAATGAATACATCAATGAAACCTTCCCTTTCCCTGCCCCAGACCAAGGCTACACCCCGCTACACTACGCAGGAGAGGCGGGGAGTGCGGAATGTTTTAACTGCTGTCTGCAGCACGACGCCGAGCTCAGCATCCGCAACAACCGCGACGACACGGCCCTGGACACGGCCAAACTGGCAGGGCATCCCGTAGTCATCGAGAAAGCATGTGAGTGAAATCTTCTTTGTAACATGCTTTTGGGCATCTCTACTCTGCATCTGTTGGTTAAACAGATCTTTACCCTTCCTACACCTTTTTACATATAGGGGCAGTGCCCATCTCCATTTCTGTTAATACCCTGGGCCACTACAGCTAGTCCACTGGTCAAGGAAAGCAAAGTCCTGTTTTTTAAGTCTTTATGTTATGGCCAGTCAGGAGTGTGAGCTTGTTACATCCGAAATGCAAAAATATTCAACCCACTAGGCTAATGGACCTACACATGAGAAGTGCAGTTTCAGTAAGAAAACTAATCTCCAAGCAGATCCTACGGTGCCGCATAAGATAGTCTCAAAGCTGGCAAAGGAGTATAGCCGGGCCCATTTAACTTCCTTTGGGCAGCTATACTCCTTGGCCATCTTTGATACTATCTTTAAGGCTCCATAGGGTCTGTTTGGAGACTAAGAAAAACTTGCTAAGGCATTCTAATTAGATATGTTTTAAACTCTTTCTAATCCTGTTTTTTTTTTTTTTTTTTTTTTTACTTTTAGTGAAGAGTGAGCTGAAATGCCGCCACTGTCTGCACAAGTATAACTTCCTGGAGTGGGAGAAGGCTAACCAGCCGTCCCGGGTGGAGCGAGGGATCTCACACGCAGGGGAGTCAGCCTATGTGTCCCCTATACCTCCTGCACAGTACGTCTGGTTTAATTTGGTTTGGATTGGTTTGATACAGTTCTCCATTAGTGACTGATATGTCACTATTCTTCCTGGAGTCCGAGTGATTTATAGAGAATCACCAATTCTTGACAGAAGGATTTGCACCATTGCACACCGCACCATCGCACGTGTGGGGGTTCTTTAACGTGCGTGTGGCTCTCCCCATACACAGGACCTCCATTTAATGTCCTATCCGAGGGACGGCCCTAGCCGAAGCTAGGTACTGTACTCATTTTCACCTGAGTAAAGTGAGGAAAGCTGTGTTAAGTGCCTTCCGAAAGGCACAAGATTGGTGACATGGCAGGGTTTGAACTAGCTCGAGACCTCTCGGTCCCGAGCCAAACACGCTGCTGCTGCGCCACGCGATCTCACAAACATCTGTTACAGTTCATTCATTCATTTATTCATTCACCCATTCTCTCATTCACTCAATTTTAAATACCTCCCATTGAGGTATTATTCTTAGTGTGTCTGTGTTTCTGTCTATTTGTGTGTTTATGTTTCTGGATATTTGTGGTCAGCATACAAAAATGTAACTTTAGACCACTGGATGGATTGCAATGATATTTTGTATATGTGGATATGTTTGTAAATTTGTTGCTGGTAGTATAATTCTCTGATTTCTGCATATGGCTTTGAACATTTGCATGTACTATGTAATAGTATTTTGCACAGTCATATTCTATATACGAGTATCTTGCGTCTACATGTTTATGCAAGTCTTACTGTATTACAGGAGAGCAGCCAGTCAGTTGGAGAAGAATAGACAGAAACAACAGAAGTTGGCTGCCAAGAAAGCATCACAGGACAAGAAAGGAGCCAAGACAGACGTCAAGTTGCCTAGAAGAGATCTGGCTGCAAAATACTATGGAGAACATGTGGGAGACATTTATAAACTGGACTTCTGATCTAGAAGTCAAACTGCAGAGTTGTAGCCTTGGTACATGTACTATCCGGGTAGTAGTTTGCTCCTATGTTCTTTTCTGCTACCCATCTGGAGACCTGCACATTCAAACCGTATGGTGCTAACGTCAGTTCATGAGCAAATTAAGGAATGGGTATTACTGAGCGCTCATTCGATGACGACAGGCCTCTGGCAAGAGGATGGAGAGCTTTCAGACGTTGGAACACCTGTTCGGACAAGCACTTGAACCCATTCCTTAATTCGCTGTAAGAAACAATCAGCACCCTCGTCCAAAATTTGGACGATTCCAGACGTTAATGTGGTCAAAGATCCCAGACAGAACAGCAGGGAAGCAACTGTATATAGTGTATAATGAATGTCAGAGCGAGAAGCGACTGTATAGTATAATTAACGCCGAAGCGAACTACTAACCGGATGGTACCCAGGCTAGCAGAGTTGCGAATTAAAAGAAAAACAATAGTCACTGATCACAGCTGTCCATCATAAATACATTTTAGTACTAGTTCTTTTGAGAGCCAAAATTTCTGTTATATTGGTCAGTTCATGGTTTCTGTATACATGCTGGCCTTAGTGCTGAAATCAGTGTGCATTGGAAAGCTTTGTAACTGACAGTTTCACAAAAAATAGCACATATCATATAAATGGCAATCGTTATGTTATGATTGTTTTTTCCTGGTTGTTAATGCCAAATTGAAATTTCTTGAAGTGAATCAGTGCTATAATTAAAAAGCACATGTCTATGAATGTATATAAAGTTTGTTACACTGTATATTTTCCTATCCTGACATTTCAAATCTATATTGGAACAAAATGTGAACAAATGGTGTATTTTGTTTGCTGCTGTTTGCTTGTCATTAATAAATTGTATATAGAGTAATGGACTGAAACTTCTCTTCTCACTAATGTATCTGTATCTATATAAGATGTACGAGTACAGCTGCCCTTTGGCGTAACGTACCAGCTAAGATGTACATACTAGTATGTTAGCACCCATCATAAAAGATGCGTTGGATGCGGCAATGCAGAAATTGAAGCAGCCTGGCCACACTACGTGCATGAGGTCCTCACCAAGTAATTTTGCTTATAGCAGCGAAAAACGGATGTTTCCTTTTCTCATGAAGGTAATAGAATTCAGAAGGTTGGTATTTTGTTTATTTCCCAAAATAAGTTAGAAAGCTAAGAATGCCTGTAATTTTCTCTCTTCCAGCCAAAACTGTCCAAAACTATCCCCATAACAATTATTGTTATCACAGTTGTTTTTCATGTTATGGACAATATTTTTTACTGTGACAGCAATTAGGAAGATTTGGACGTAGTGTAATGTCTTAAAGTAAAACACTCTATTGCTACTGTTTCACTGGAGAGTTAACCATAGCTGCAAGTTACTCAACACGTACTGATCATATTTCAGCTGTGGTTTATTATCACTTCAAATGTGTCTGGATAATATATAGCAAGTTCTAGCAACATTTCTTAACGAGCTTCAAGCTTAGGATATTTGTTGAAACATACATAGGAAAATTTTGTTCTGTCCAATATTTCCGATTACGGTGCCAAAATGCTGCAATATGTGTCTTTAGGCATAGAGTCTGCCTACACTATCTGATCTATTTTTAAATCGATAACAGAACAATTACTGTGAGACAAAAGCAAGTTGGGCGTACCCTACGCTTTGACGAACATCACATCCGATTGAATGTCGTCATATCCGGTTTGTCAACTTTACCGAGATCTTAATACAAGCACTCAGGTACGTTAATTCAGGCACGTTAATTCATGACTTGTGTTCTTTTTTTCCACAGTTATTATAAAGCAACCGGTCTTCACTCAAATATCTAGTGAATATATTTTAAGACTTATGCACAATAATTTCACTCACGTGACTGAAGAGCGTGAAATATAACTCTGTTACTGAAACATAGTCTGTTACTGTATTGTGATGTATGGTCGAACTTGGCGTTTTACTAAACTATGAACATAGAAGATAACATTACAAGTTACCAGTAGTATACTATTCAGAGTCAGGAAAGAGCGTACGTTTGTATTGTGGTAAATTTTATCTCTTCGGAGACTTTTTCATTCATGAAAATCCGCAAATAGTAGTCTCTTAAAGAAAGGTGGACATGAAGAATGTGGCAATGTCGTGCGACACAAGATGGCGGCTAGTGCAGGTGGCAATTTGACAAGTGGAAGTTCTAGTTCTGCAAGTCGTCCAAATTGGTGGAGTGTGATACGTAAACAAGCTATGATGAATCCATTTTGAAAAGAAAAAAACAATATTGGAAAAGCTTTAAAGGAATATCAAAACTTAAACGTTAAGTCAAATAATTTGTTTTATGGCTCTTCCATGACTCAATTAACGTTAAGGAACGAAAGTAATTTTCATTCACTCGTCAGTATTTTTAGGGCATTTCAAGATATCTTTCACTTCAAATGTGCATATCCTTTATAATTTTTCCATTCAATTTATATTCATCTTTCAGTGTATCATCTCTGACACAATATTTACAACACATCAAGAACATTCAAGAGACGATGGCGTCATTTCCGGGATTAATATTTCCACCGGAAATGGAAGACGATCCCTTGTATGTATCTCCTCCTGTCTCAGTCACCACTTCGCTGGAGAAAACGGTCTGGTTTCCAACGGTGCACCTCATTCTCGCTGCTGTTGGATCATTTGCGAACGCTCTCGTCATCTACATCATTGCGAAGAAGCCCCAAATGAACACATATCCAAACATTTTCGTCTTGAACTTGGCAGCGGCTGACTTCGTCTTTTGCACGGTGGCAACGCCCTTAACCTGGGTCGTAATATTGCTTGAGAGGTTCGGCGGGTGGCTTCAACATGTGACGTTTGTGAGCTATGACATGTGTTCTTTCGTCAGCGTGCTATGTCTCACAACACTGAGTATAGAACGTTACCAGGCTATTTCAGACCCCATAGGACACATGGACCGCAGCTCGAGGAAGCGTGCTTGGCTTATAAACACAAGTTTATGGGTGTTAGCACTTGTCTTAAGTATTTTCGGATATATCTTTATATTCTTACCAGCGACATCTCGAGATATGCAATCTCGAGAACTTATCAACAAGGATCTTGCAACGACACTTTTTAGTTTCCTTCTATCTTTTGTAATACCTTTAGTGATAATTGTAATCTTTTACGTGCTTTTGTTCAAGACCTTAAGGCAAAATAGGGGTCTACCTGTAGGTTCCAGGAATGACATTAAGTCACGTAACCGTGTAACTAGGATGGTGACTGCAGTTGTGGTAGCCTTTGTTGTATCCTGGCTGCCAGGACACATTATAAACTTGGTGTACGTCTCAAACGCAATGATGGACAATTAAGAGATATATATATATATATATATATATATATATATATATATATATATAATAGCCTTTATTGCACATTCATGCCCTATCGGGCTAAGTACAGGCATATTGATACAAAGGGTAGTAATACAGTAGACATGGTTTCTAATACTAATCTAAAACATAGATTCTAAATCTAGTCTAATACATTTGTTCGACTTCTTCTCGTTTCTTAGTAATGTTAAATATGTAGCTAGAGATGTGTTGGTATAATATCGTCTGATCAAAACTCATAAGAAAAATGAATTTTTCAACACTAGACAAATATTCAAAGCGAGGGAACTTTCCTATAATATAGCTAAAAAGAATACTTCTATCGTTACTATATAAACTACAATCTAATAAAAAGTGGGTTTCATCTTCGACCTTGTTCAGGTTACAGAACTGACAAATTCTTTGCTCCAGAGGTGTGCGGTTGTGCCTCCCTGATTCAACACGGAGTTTGTGGCAGCTAATTCGTAGTTTGGTGATAATAGATCTTTGACGTTCGTTCGGAATTTTAAGGTACTCTTCTTCGTTGTAGGTGGATTTGAACAGTCTGTATGAGCGTAATTTGTTCCTTGCGAATTTGCCTTTGTTGTCATTATGGATTTCGCGTAGGAATGTCTGAAAGTAGATGTCCTTTAAACGTTGTTGAATGGCAGAGATGATTGAAGGCATTTTTGAAACAATTGAGTGTGGAGAATGCCAAACAAAGGCATAACCGCATTCTTCTAAAGTTTTCCGCACACCGGAAGCCCAGCATTTACTACCTAAAGAGTCTAGTTCTAATTGACATAAGAGTGCATCTGCCTGGAGACTATCAGCCGGCACATTCAAGCAAACTCTAGTGAAAAACTTAACGGCGTTTAGGGAGGCCTCCAAGTGTAAGGGGTACCTCCCTAATTCCGCCCGTGCAGCAAGATTGCTAGCTGTTTTGGGGACATTGAGGGATTGTTTACAGAATTTTACATGTACGGATTCGATTGGACAAGATTTTGAACTTTTGAAGGAGCCCCAAATCTCCGACCCATAAAGTAAAATTGGTTTGACACAGGAGTCAAATAACTTGTTTTTAACAGACAACGGGGCATCAGCTTTGTCAAGGGATTGTCTGACTCCAAACAAAGCTCTTAGCCCCTTGTTGTATAGGTATTTGTGATTGGCTTTGAATGTGCCAGCTGAGTTGACAATTATTCCTAAATAACAATACGAAGATACAATTTCTACTACATTACTATTGAACAAGAAGGAACAGTCTTTTGGTATCCGACCACCCTTTGTGAAAACTACAATTTTTGTCTTTTTAAGGTTGACTTTCAACCTCCAGGATTTACAGTACTCTTCTAATCTAGACAAAGATGATTGTAAGCCACGTTGTGACTCTGAGAATATTACTAAATCATCAGCATATAATAGACAGGGTACATTCATACAGTGTAGAACTGGAGGGTTACAACAGGAATGATCAAATTCTGATGCTATGTCACTAATGAATAAGTTGAACAATGTTGGACTCAGGTTACAGCCTTGTCGAACCCCACAGTGAGTTACAAATGTATCGGTTAGACCACTGTTTGTTTTAATACAATTTGTAGTTTTAGAGTACATATCTTTTATGGTCAGGAGAAATTTGCCTCCTATGCCAAGTTTCTTCAATTTTAGTAAAAGACCTTCTCGCCAAACAGAATCAAAAGCTTTACTAAAATCCACAAAACAAGCGTATAGACGTGAATTTCTACTGATATATTTGCTGACAAGCGTGTTCAAAGTGAATAGATTATCAGTTGTTCTAAAATTCTTTCTGAAACCGGCCTGTTGTGGTTTGAAAAGGCTGTTTTCTTCTGCGTAATTAGACAGTCTATTGTTTAAGATTGAACAGAATAATTTTCCTAGACAACTTATAATAGAGATCCCTCTATAGTTGTCTGGGAGTGAAGTATCTCCGGATTTGTGGATAGGTACAATATGGCTGAGCGACCATTCTTCGGGGAAGTATGCGTTTTGTAAGCACAGGTTAAAAAGATGGAGCAGAGGTTTTTGGAAAATTGATTTGCCACATTTCAACATTTCGTTTCTTATCATATCGCTTCCACTGGACTTGTTATTCTTTAAGTTTGCAATAGCTCTGTCTAATTCATCTGCGGTAATTATAGAATCTAATATGTAGTTCTCTGTCTCTATTGGAAAAGGAGATTGATCATTTACTGGAATGAAAGGACCGGCCACGGAATCATGATTTCCGTCGGATGATTTGTCAACTTTACTAAAGTGGTTTAACCAGTCTTCGCTGGAGATTTGGCTATTTTCTTGAGCCTTCTCGGGTTTTAATTTATTAACAAGGTCCCAAAATGCACTTGGATTCTTTTCCTGAAGGGTGGATAGTTGATTCATAATTTGTTGACGAAAATCACGTTTTTTCTTTTTCAATAATTTTCTATATTCTTTTTTCTTCCTGAAGAAACTGCCCCTCACTTCTGGATGTGATGGGTTTTTTTCTAGTAAATAGGCTAAATTTTTCATTTCACGTTTCATTTCAATACACGTTTTGTCGAACCATTTCTTATTTTGTCTTTTCGGCGGACGTTTTCTAGCTATTTTTAAACAGAGTGACTTATTACCCGCCTCTCTCAGAATTGAGCTAAATTCAGAAACATAGTTCTCAATTTCTGCCGCAGATGTTATGTTGTTAGAGTCCTTTAGAGCAACTAATCGTTTTACAATGTCGGGCTGACTGAGAGAAAGAAGAAATGTCTGAGCAGAATTCTCGTTCCAGTGAAACTGTTTAGGAAGAGGCCTGGTGTGTGAGCTTTTATATTTTTCCTGAAAAGTATGTATTGGTGGTTTTGAGTGAATTAATGTAGATATCATACAATGATCAGAGAATACTGTTAGAGGATTGACACGGAATGATAAAATTTGCTGGAGAAAGGACTTACTACAAATCATTAAATCAACTGTGCTGCTGCCATTTGGTTGGTGACACGTGAATTTTCCCTGTAGGTCACCGACAACTCTACCATTTAATATTCTAAGATTTGCTTGAATACACAAGTCTGTGATTAGTCTACCGAATTTGTTGGGAGAAACTTTGTCCATGTGTTGTCTGTCAGTGAAGTATGGGGAGCTGTCGGAATCGTCATCAATATGAGAATCGGTTGTGTAATCAGGTAGATTTCCGAGACGGGCATTAAAATCACCACCTAATAAAACGTACCCGACGGAGCTGAATTTAGAGATTTCATCTTCTAAAGTGTCTATAATATGTTTTTCTGAATGTTTGTGAGCAGTGGATGCTCCGGGGCTAATATAGAGAGAACATATGAATAGATCTTTGGGTAAACCGAGTAGTTGGCGGTCGATTTGTACCCAAAGGGCGTCTGTTGATTGAGATGGTGCTTTTTTTACATAACCTTTGTATTCGTTCTTATATAGAAAGACAATACCTCCCGAAGAACGTTTCGCTCTCTTACTCTTTTGTCTATGTTGATGAAAATAGCTGTAATTGGGAATGTTAATTATGGTGTTTTCTGTACTCCAGGTTTCTAAAAGCGAGAAGAAGTCGAACTTTTTGACATGTGAGAGAAAATCAGAATCCTCTAGTTTGGAACCTAATCCGTGAACATTCCAAAAGCCAAAGCTTTTGATTCCATTTTGGAATGTTTTCATATCGAAAAAAAGAAGTACTATAAGTAAAATAGTGTCCTTATTCGAGCATTCAAATACAATATCTAACAACATTCATATCGGTTTAAACTAAAATGTGCAAACAGTGTATACAGAAACAGATTCAAAACGTATTCTCAAAATATATCGGGTTAGCAGGAAGTTAAAAGGAAGGAAACAAACTAAGACATACTATTACGTTAAGTTCTGATAATCATGTTGCAGAGATTTTTCACTTGTTCTACGGTAACTGACAGACGCTTATCCTACCACACCATGGGCGGCCACATCAGCGCAGGATGCCAGGGCCAAGGCGGTGGGGGCACTCGGGGAGGCTGGTTCCCCATGGCGTTGTTCGGAGGTGGAAGACCCCAAGGAGCAGGTGGATGGTTGAACATGGGCGGCCAGGGTCCCGTCTGCAGACTCGTTGGAGGTCTGTTCCAAGGTCCTGTTTGTTGGCTCGGCGGCGGTCTGCTCCACGGTCCCGTCTGCAGCTGGCTCGGCGGCGGTCTGCCCCACGGTCCCGTCTGCAGCTGGCTCGGCGGCGGTCTGCTCCACGGACACGGCGAATGGGAGTTTGGCGTTGGAGAACCAGGAGATCGCGTTGAGCCTTGGTCTTCTGGTTTTCCTGAAGGCGCTAACTGAGCTGAATCCATTGAAGTGCGGCTCTGCACTTGCACAGGAGGTTGGTTGGCTGCAGGCGCATTCGGCATTGCTTTGGACGCAACTTGGCTTTGTCCTGATGAGGACACATGCCTGGTTGAGCGAGTAGGTTGCTCCTGAACCCGGACAGGATGCTGAGAGAATCTGGGAGCTCGAGGCTCCGTGAGCTGACCTTGAGTTGACCTTGCACCCCTGCTGGCGTATTGACCAAGTCCTAGGATAGGATTGACCACTCTCTTAATGTTGGAAACCAACACACTGACCCCGAGCCTGTTCAGGTGGTAGCCGTCTGAGTTGTACATGTCTGCCTTTGGCGACCCCATGTGAGCCAGGCCAGTGTTGTCCGTGACGTGAACATAGCTAGTTTCCTCCGCTACAACCCTCAGGAAAGTATTCACGTCGTCACCAACTTCCTGCAGGTCACGATCACATCTCGGTAAAATTGAGGAGAAAACCAGGGAGGCTTGGGGGTACTTGTCATGGGATACCTGTATCAGCTTCCTGAAGTTCTCGGACACAACTGTCGGGTCCGCCGTGTCACGAATGTCATTCGTTCCGACGTGGAATAAGATAACTTTGGGATCTGGTATGTTAGAACTCCGAACGAAAGTTGTAGCTTGTGACAAGTTGTAGGTCAGTTCCTTTTCCACTCGTTTAGAGGGGTATAGGACTTCTGTTTTGATTGTCTTTGTGTTCGAGTCGCCCAGGATTAGTAAGTCGGGCGGCATCTCTTTGTTGCGGGCGGCATCTCTTTGCTGTTGTTGACGTTGTCTAATTGTCAAGACAGGGGGTCTGGGTTTTGAGCTGGTCTGAATAGAAGGCTGCTTCGCTCCAGGTTTGTGTGTTTCTTCACGGTGTTTCGCACCTGTGTTAGAAACTGACCCGATGTCGTTAGCGTCATTGTCATGCTCCGCCAGGGCCTGGAACCTGTTGTGAACATTCACGTTGGCTAATTCATGAAGTAATCTGTCGGCTCGATCTGACGCCTCCTGTGCGGTTTGTGTCTCAGTGGACACTGTCTGACCGCGTGAGAAACTGGAAGTTTGTAACTTGTGAATGGCGCTAGACAGTTCATCAAACTTCCGTTGAAGCGACTTGACTTGGCTCTCAAGTTCACGCTTGACATTGTCCAGGCGTGTAATGTCCTCCACAAGTTTCACCTCACGTACACGACTTTGTTCAAAGGTTTTCATTCTGCCCTCGAGTATAGAGAGTTTTTGTAGAATTGAGTCCTCAGATGATTTTCGATCTGCGATAGACTCGACAAGGCATGATTCCAACTTATTCATATTGTCATGGACAATAGAGTAGTCGTCAGTTACAGCAGTGAATTGGGTCGCTTTGTCGAATTGGCTACGAGGCGTTTCTTCCGTTAACTCTTCATCAGGGCACACAGTATTACTGTTACAGTCTAGCAGGTCTTTAGGGACTGTGTTACATGTAGCACAAACATCACCAGGAACTAAAGGTTGATCACATTCTGGGCAAGAAGACGGGCCGTCAGCTAACGGGGCTATGGTCGTCCTGGTATCTTGCGTCGCGAGTTGAACACTGTCGACTCTGTCGTTAGGGCACGCCGTGTCAACTTTCTCTTTCAAACCAGGAAACTCTTCTACGAACCATAAGAGATAGGCAGAGCCCTGGACATGGATCTTGTTGGTTGACTCATATACAGTAATGCTCACAGAACCAATGGGTGCTTTAGATTGAGCGTCACTGAGAACTGTTTTTATGTGGTGGCCATTGTTGCCATCCTTCCCCTTGATTGTTGCCTTGGTGGAATGGTGTTCCTCACACACATTGACCCATGATAATGCCAAGTTTGAGGGAAAATATATAGACAGGCTCTGTTCGTTATAATTGACGCAGTAGCCCTTGGCTTGTTTTCGCGACTTCTTCGTGACTTTGGGAGTGGAGCTTACGGTGCCGCTGTTATCGTAAAGTCGTCTATAAGGCATTGTCATACGCTACCTGGGCGTGCTTCATGCTACAGATCGTCAACTCTGTCTCCAACCCGTTTCTGTACGCTCTACTCGGAGAGAGGTTTGGATTCTACATCCGGGACATCGTGTGTGGGAAGGGTGTGTGTGAACAAGGTCACAGCGATGGAAGAAAACAACAAAGAAAAGCACAAGACAACGGACAAACAACAAATAGAGAGACAGCTTCAACAAGTCTTTAATTTCAGGTCATGCATATTATTTGATCTTTCTTTGCTGTACTATTTTGATATAATGATGTAGGAATGCTTTAGGAAATGCAAATAATGATTATCAGTCAGCTGTTAGCCTAAGGTTCTGCCAAAATTTTCTTTAAATGAAACAGAAAAGCAACGTTGCAATGAACTGTTGAATGAATATTACTGAAAGAAAGAGAATATCGGCATAAGTCTTTTTTATGATAGTATCACATATATATTTGAATACTATTTTGCAATTCATTGATCTATGATCTGTGAAATATTTCAGTTCTATTCATTTTGAATGTGTCATTGTTATTTTGTATTGTTTTGTGTCACTGATAATGATCAATTGCTTATGCTTATTTTACAATGCACTGATCTGTATTAGATTTTTGTAATATCTTTGTTCCTTTTTTTCCTCTTATAATCATCAGATTTGTATTATGGTTGATATTTGCAAAGTTTAAAGGAATAGAGAAAATAAAAACTGAACTAAACTGTATGAGGAGCCGGTCTTAGAGAGGAACGTTATTGCCGGCTCCACTCAGCAGATTTGATTATAATCAGAAGAGCCGATTAAATTTATAGTTAACAGAGTGTGACTTGGTTAACCTAAGGACCGGGAGGTTTTGCCAATGCCATGGTTTGAAATCCAGGCATCTATGCTACATGAAGCTGTCTCCTCCTCATGACGTAGGGAGGTCCTAGTCACTTGATTTGATCACGTGACCACCTAGTCAGTCTTGATGGAGACCACCATGACGTCAGCAATCCCCACGTCACCTGTATAAGCAAGACGTCGTCATTGTCCTTATTTATTACACACTTCTGGGCACTGAACTAACGCTCATTGTATATAATAACATTTATTTATTTGCAAATCCATGCCCGTAGGCTAATTGCAATGATACAGACAGTGAAAAGTAACAAGTGTCTATTCTAAATACACACACACGTCAGCTATCTATGTACATGCTTCTACTTCTTTACTGGGTGGTTTGACTTCTTCTTTGGAGGCAGTGGCTGATGAAAAGTCCCACTTCTTTAATGATTAGTGGGTTCTGTGATTTTAACAGAAATATAGTTTTTTTGAGGTCTACTAACTGGTGAAAAGTTGGAAATAATGTTTTGATTGTGTCAAAAAGGTTGTTTCTTTCGTCCTCATAATGGGGGCAGTTACATATAAAATGTATTTCATCTTCCACTGCATCCGTCGCACAGTATTTACACAATCTATCTTGAACTGGCACTTTTTTATAACGACCCTTTTCTATCTCTAGTGAGTGAGCACTGATTCTTATCTTACATACATTGGATCTCTTGTCAGCGTCGTTCTGGTATAGATAGGTTTCCATGGCATATTCGGTTTTGATATGTTTGTAAAATCTTAGTTTGCCGTTATCTTTAGACAATTGCTGGAAAAAGGTTTGGACATACACGTCTGACAGTCTTTTCCTTAACAATGTACAAATATGTTTGTTGTCTATTCTAGAGTGAGCATAGTTCCATAGATAGGAATAACCATTATCATCAAGTATTTGTTTTACATGTTGGAGCCAAGTTTTCTTATGATTGTTTAAAGGTACATTTTGTTGACAGAGTAGTGCGTCTATTTGTAAAGGGTGTGTAGAGTAATCTAACTGTTTAAGGCGTAGCCAGTACTTAACTATGCGGATTGCTATATCTATGCCTGTTGGATAGACTCCGAGTTCTGCTCTACATGCGGAGTTACAGGAATTCCTGTGCACGCCAAGAATGTTTTTACAAAAGCGGGTTTGGATATTTTCCACTGGGCAGTTATCTTTTCCACAGTCTATACCCCAAATCTCACTACCATATAACATTATGGGCTTAATACACGTATTGAATAGCTTAAGTAGAGTCTTGGGGGACATCGTTGAAAGAGTGAGAGGTTTGAGGCCGAATACAGCTTTACGTGCCTTTAGAGACAGATTCTTTTTAGCTAAGGAATAAGTACCTGACGAGGACAACGTCAGGCCTAGGTAGGGGTAGGAGTTTGCGATTTCGATGTTATCTACGCCAAATAAGAAATTTATGTTCTTCAGGAGTCTCCCTGATTTGTTGAAGATCACGGCTTTAGTTTTCTTTAGGTTCACCTGCAGTTTCCATTTTTCGCAGAAGGAATGAAGCCTGTCAAGGGCACATTGTAAGCCGGTTTCAGACTCTGAAAGTAGTACTACATCATCTGCGTAAAGTAGACAAGAAACGAGGAGGTGGTGTAGGGAGGGTGGGTCGCAGTCGGGGGTATCTAAATCTTTAACTAAATCATCTATAAATAAGCTGAAAAGAGTAGGACTGAGGTTGCATCCTTGCCTTACACCTCTGTCAGTTGTAAACAGTGGTGTAAGGCCGGTAGGAGTTTTAACACATGTCATCGGATTAGAGTACATGGATTTAATCAATTTGTAGAACTTGCCGCCTATGCCCAGGTTAAGTAGTTTGTAACGTAGACCTTCTCTCCAGACGCAGTCAAAAGCTTTTCTGAAGTCTATAAAGCAGGTGTAGAGGCGTCTGTTGGTGTTGGTGTATTTTGATATCAGTGTGTCAATAACAAAGATGTTGTCGTTAGTTCCGAAATTCTTTCTGAAGCCAGTCTGGTTGGGGGAAATGAGGTTGTGATCATCTATGTATTCGGTGAGACGAGTATTCATTATTGTTGTAAATAATTTGGCAAGGCAGCTAATTACAGAAATTCCCCTGTAATTGTTCGGGTCATCTTTTTGACCGCCTTTATGTACAGGTACAATGTGGCTTTCACGCCATTGTTGGGGAAAGTGCCCGGTTGAAAGGATTAAATTGAACAGTTTAGTTAATGGATATGTAAGGATATGTGCTGCGCATTTTAGCATTTCGTTCAGTATAAGGTCGTTACCTGACGCTTTGTTATTCTTTAATTTGGAGATGGCTTGTCTAATTTCGTTCTGATGGATCTCGGAATCTAAGGGGTTGTAAATTGCAGCTCTGTTTTCTAATTCTACTAGTTTATATATATATGTAGCAGCATCTCTTCTCCTTAAGTCCAGCTTAGGCAAGCTCGATTGACAGTAGGCGAAGCAGGGGTTAACCCGGTTACGAAGGCTGCTCGCTACCCCATTTGGCCGGAATAGTTTGACCCATTGACACCGGGAAGGACCCCAACTCTTTTCGATAAGTGTGGCGGGTTCTTTTACGTGCTGGACAGCTGGAGATATGGCTCTCCTCAAACACCGGACCTCCATTTAATCCAAGGAACGTCCCTAGCAGGAGCTAGGTACTCATCTTACACTGAGTGAAGTAAGGAAAGTCGTGTAAAGTGCCGTTCCAAAGTAAACTGCAAGGAAGAGGAAATAGGCACTTCATCTGATAGGCATTTTGAGGCACACTGCCATTTTGTGCTGGACTGCTGCAGACATTGTTTGATGTTGTGCTCTCTTTGTTACAATGGTGGCAGTGGTGGGATTCTAACCCACCCCGGTAAACTCCACGGGCTGTAAACCGAATTAACTAATCTATACGCAACCAACAAAGTAAAAATAAAATGTATGCTTGCCAGGTCATTTGAAAAATATTGCAATCACTGTCCCTTGGGACAGCTTAGCGGTGTTTACCGGCCTTTCTGATAACTAGTACTGTATTATCGTGCCGTAGAGCGATGAAGTTTGAAACCAACACTTTAACAATTCCCTGGGCACCAATGGGCCTTGGCGGAGGGGCAACTCTAACATCACCGTGGGGATACCGGGAGCCCCCTAATGGTATGGTTACTAGGTTTAGAAGCTGACCTGTAGTCCAGTTGACGTAGGTTGACGCCCGTGAGAACAGGATGTGTGGCACGCGCTTATCACGTGTCTCCCACGCGCACGCGGTTCCACCATCCGGCACCACCAGCCAACCACTGTCCTTTTCACAGCCGCCATAACTCCGGCTGATGAAGAAACTCCTGAAAGATTTTTTATTGGGCATTGGGAAAATGTTATCTTATGTGATATTAGAAATTACCCTGTGGAATATAAGCGTTGACTGATTGTCAGCTGACTGGCATCACATAATTTTCCCTCATTACGATCAATGAGGACCTTATTTGAATAATCAGGGACAAACCTTTATAACACATCATCCCCAGAGAAGATTTGAGGTCGCGGAACTCTAGTTCAAATCTGATTCAAGCGAAGACATTCTTGTAAGGTGTCACTAACAATTTCACAACATCGGAGCTTCTCAGTGATCGATCCCAGAACTTATATAGATTCAAAGCCATTCCAACCATGAGACAGCCTGACACCAATACCGTACGCGTCTTCAACATTTCCAAGTGCCTACCTCTGCCACCTGGTATCCCCTACCAGGGAGAAGAAGTTGTTCGCTTCTGTTTTCAGGTCAGTCCATGGGGATGAGATGAGTCGATCCTGGGAGAACCAGTTCATCTTGTCGCTGCCTTTACCGTTGAAGATCAACTCGCGCACTTCGGTAAGTCCTTGGCTGTACGAATACAGGGACATCTTCACCTATAAAACAAAGATGCTTTGATGAGCTATAGAGATCGGTTTTACGGATCCCCTAACATGCTAGAGAAAATGGAGAATACCGGTAAACCCGTTGGGTGTATGTTGCATTCCTAACAGGTCTTTATCCCAGACAATCTCCTAGTCTTCTATTGGATAGTCGACGTGCATCCCAAACAGGTCCCGGGAACAACTATCTATTTGTACTTGCGGGTGGAACTTCTTGTTTGAGGAGGCGGAGGCCTGCTTACATATGATCTTGCATTCTTGTCTTAATGTGCGATATTTCTCATTCAATAATCAAATACACTCGAAAGTTGTGCTCATAACACCTATAACTTCATGTACTTGACCTTATGGATCTGTATATTCTATACAATGTTCATTTAGGTCATGTAGGTTTGTCCAGTTGCGTATGCTAATAAGGACCATGGAAGAAAAGCTACAAAGTACTTCTATAATGTAAAGCTGGATCTGAATAAAGTCAACACAGCTCAACTCAACGTACGAACACGTCACTTTAGCAATCCTTAACGTGCTACGTAGCAGGGGACGAGATGGTCTTTTAGTGATCTATAACCCTGATCGCTGCAAAGTTACACGTCCGCAATGGCCAGTGACAGACGATTTACCTCAGAATCAGCGTTTAGAGTTATCCAGAAACCTAGAGGACTTTGCGTTGTAATGACTCCATTCCAAAATGAGTTTTAAAGCTAAACGTACTTTTTGAACGCCAAGGGTTCCCCACTCGTCAACCAGTGGACTTTTCCACTGGGCTCCTGGGTAAAGCAGTGGGTCGGACCCGAAGTCTCTGGTGCCATCTGTCCAGACGTCTCTCGCTTTCTTACCTCCAACTCCGCATAGGATTCGGAAGACAGGTCGCCAGTCGCTAGTTTGGGCTGAAAGTAGCAAAAATGCCTTATTGGTTTGATAGAGACATTCCGTGAACATTTAACAGTAACTATTGTCATTTCATCTTACTTGAATTGCCACAAGCCTGACTAATAAGGCATCTAACATCCCTCTGGCCATCCAGTGTAAGTTTAATTGTACACTACTATTCATAGATTATGAATTATGTGCAAGTCATTTGCATAATTCATGATGAAATGTAAACATGGCATTGTGCCAAAGGAAAGGATTATTGTAATTTATACACATACACTGTAAGTTAGGTTGGTCAAGGAGGTTAAAACCACCTTTGTTTGGCAGAGAAGATCATCATTTGAAATACATTATGGTAATAACAGCTTTATTTGTAGCATCTATGAAACAAGGTAAACAATAAATGTACACTGGCTCAAAATATTTAAGTGACGTATGGGGTAGTATTCGACCTCGTGTTTTATTAGAGTAGCCACTAGTCTGACTAAATACGCGTCTATATAGCAACCCTCCCACTGGTCAGGCCCCGAGTGAGAAGGAGCTCTCACAGACTTGAGTGAGAGTTTGCGTTTGGATGCGGTCACCATTGCGCCGGTGCCCGTCGGGGGTGTAGCCTCGACGGGGCTCTGATCAATGAAGCCACAGATTTTTCCCGGTGGACTGACGGGTACCGCGGGGGTGCCTCTCGGTGTTTTCACGGGTAGGTCACGGCATCTATTCATCATCGGGTCCAGGGTTCATTTAAGTTCAACCCGGCCCCGGGGCTAGGCCGGGTCCAAATATACCCCGGGAGCCGCAAGGTGCCGCACGGGGTGACGCAGGGTCACACTCAAAAGTGCCCAACAGCCCGTGAACTGATCGGCGGGGCCCCTTTTTCCAATTGGGACCGTAGACTTACTACTCCTAGCTTGCCATAATACAAAACTGTTAGTTTTAATTTTATTTATTTCGCAGGGATTCAAACTCGAGTGGTTCATGGTCACAACATAGACGGCGCAAAACGTCAGTGGCATGGCGTTGGCAAAATTGAGACAAACAGAAGATGGCAGTGGGCACCGCGGAATTTGTGTTCCAGGAGACCGAACGGTAAAATGATCGGGAGAGGGTGGTCACGCATTTCAGAGACGTTTACTTCAGAACGTCGACAACATACATAATATCAAGGCTGCAAGGTTTCCGTTGGTGGGCAAATCGGGTAAGAATTAAGAGGCAGCAAGTGCCCCGGGCTGAGCGGCATAGAAGCGGACAAGGGGGCGGTGGCGCTGTACGTTGGACAGGCGAGGTGCGCCGGTCGCTGAACAGATATGTTCCCGCCATGACGGCTGATATTTACCATTGACCGCAAAGCTTAAGTATCCGCGAGTAAATAACGCGGCCGAAATTCCGTAACAGTTTTGCTCTGCGAGACAAGCTCAGGAAATTTTATATGTGATCGGGACGAGTGGAAGTCTTTAAACAATTGGGCGCTTCTGTTTTGGTGGGCGAAATTGTTAAGCATGTTTAATTTTTCGTTTGACCCTCTCAGAGTCCCGCAGGTTGGCTTGGGACAGAAATGCACCATGCCGCACTCTCCCAATGGTCGCAATGCATTCTTTTCTTTTAGTCCTCGGTCCGTAAGCTCACTTCAGACCCTGGTGTCCTCCCCATTCCGGACCCGTGAACCTATCCTACCTTTTTTTCAATCGCACACTATCTTATTGCCGTTCATAAATGTAATCCTCAGAGAATCGGTATCAAATCTCGACAGTGCTGCATTATAAGTTAAGTAGAGACGGAGCAAATGTACTTACCCATGGTAACGGTTAGTCGGTGCAGCGATGAAAGATCGGGGACCGGTCGGGTTGTCGCCTCGCTAAGTCGCGTGTCGATCAGCTCTCTTCGTCGAAGTGGGCACAGACGGAGCTAGCTGAAGGGTATATATAGGGTAGAAATTGGATGTACGTGTTACCAAGATAATTGGCCATTTAACTGGGTCTCTTTGTGTCCAATGTCTAGACATCGTTAGTCATGGTCTAGTGAAGCATCTTCCGATGGCCATTGTTGGTTGGGTGGGAAAAGGGAACGCCCTTATTACCTCCATGAAATGTCACATTATGATAAATGGAACATAAGCAGATGCCAAATATGCTAATTAGGAGCTGATTTGCATAATGTATGCGAAAATTGCAATGATATTTGCTCAATGATTAATGATAGGAATTTCATACTTGACGTGTATGTTATTTAATGATGAACATCACCATGCATGAATCATGAAAATGTGCAAGTCTGTTGCATAAAAGTTACAAAAGCTTGAATATTTCATGGAGGTATGAGGTCGCCGAAATCTAGTTTAATATTGTGACTTTGGATGATACAATACATATATACCTTGCACTATATAATCAGAACCTTGAAGAATATCAATTCGCATTCATTTATTTATTTATTTATTCATTAACTATTATTTATTTATTTATTATTTATTTATTTATTTATTTATTTATTTATTTATTTATTTATTTATTTATTTATTTATTTATTTATTTATTTATTTATTTATTTATTTATTTATTTATTTATTTATTTATTTATTTATTTATTTATTCATTAACTAGTTTACAACCATTAGAGTAATTGCCCTTCTGAAAACACGTCGTGTATTGACTCCTCTGGCCGGCCGACTCCTATATCTGTAAAATTAATGCAGAAACTTTCGAGGTGGTTAAACTTAAAGCCACCGCAAACATTTTTCCATAACTGTAAGAGACTACAGTGCATGGTGCTACAGCAAAATTAAAACCACCGCGAAAAGTCCATTTTCGCGCTACCGCGAAATTAAATCTCCGCGAACTTAAATGCATTTACATTATTCCCTCTATTTGTTTGTCCAATTTCAACTTGTTGACCAACGATCCGTGGAGCTTTGTAGAGGCTAGGGGTGTCAAGACCAAACCCCCATTGAGAATGTCACACCTGCATTTTTATTGTTCAACCATCGCAATAGTTTGATAAATTGAGCTCCTAGCGGCCGGCCATACAGTTGCCGCCACCTAGACCCTCGAGTTCATTACCCCAGCCAGCGAGAGATTGTGTAAACACATGCTAACATTGCAACGTAGGCATCAATTACTGCAATTGAATTGTTGGTCATAAAATATGCTGTTTTTCTTCGTTTTACATCTCAGATTTTCATAGCCTGAGTTGCTGTTCATCATTTTGGATGAAAACAATTTTTCAGAGACATCTGGGAAATGTGGTCACATAGTACAGGTGACCAAAACAAGTAAAACCACTTGGCAGTGAAGATGAGATGCCAAAATGCACGTACTAGTATGCCGCAGATGTCAAGAGCTTTCTGCCGCCATCCATCAGAATTATAATTACTGCCGGCGGGGTAAACAAAGCTAAAATGGTTAAATTGTCCGTTCATATATCAGTAGGCGCCTTTGTTTTATAGGCCAGGTGCAACAGGCGTCTCTGTTGTAGACGTGACACTTGTAAGGTGCACTCTCACTGCACTTGGGAGACACTTGGTGTGGCACTGTGGGGTTCGTAGATGACTCAACGAATTTCAGAGATAAAGAACGAATTTTCTTTAGTTTTGTGTATTTTGTTGTCTTCTATGTCATACTTTTACGTAATATGCAATATCTGAATTATTAATAAACGTGAAAGTAACAAAACCGTGCCGCAGTGAATGAACCCCGCAGTACCACAAGCGTGCTGCAAGTGTAGTGAGAGGGCACCTTTACATGGAGTTCATGGAGTTTATAGACCTCTTCTCACCTTATACGGATCCCGTAGCTTATGTTAAGTTAAAGTTGCCCATACATCTGTGCAGATGCGTAGGGGGTTCATTTCATTTCATTTATTTGTTTTACCAGAGTTACATCGCTCAGGTTTCAGCCTGTTTTTCAGGACTCCCTGGACACATATAGAAACAGACACCATACAATACTTGCGAACTACACAGTCACATAACTTAACTTAGAAATAAGATAACATGGGTGGCGCCCATCTGCATTTCTGTAGCCCTTGGGCCACACATGTGTGCAAGTCACTACAGCAGGGGACTGATCCGCTGGTAGTGATGTGTATTTAAGTCCCATACTCTTTCCCAACTGCTGAGTGCTAAGCAGAGAAAGCAACATATACCATTTCTAAAGTCTTTGGTACGACCTCACGACCTACCAAATGCAAGGCGAACACTCTACTCACTCGGCCATTGCATCGGCCAGTATTGACCATGATACAATCTTAATTGATATCAGTCCTGCAGCTTCGGCTAAAGCTGAACAGACTTATACGATCTTATACGACAAGGACAGTATTTGTGACATAGGGTACATCTGTAAGCTGACTTAGGTCTGTTGTCATGTCTCTCTAGCTGCACTTTTCTTGCCATCCTCATCAGTATAGCTTCTCCTGAATTTAGTTGCCTGGACAGTATGCATCTTCAGTTGGATCTGTCAGAGGCCACGGTTCTGTTATGGTCGCCCTTTTGTTCTAAAAGGTAATGAGAAACCGACTTGCATTGATATACCGCCCACATATAACCAGCTGCTGCCGCGCCGCGTGCCTGCAAAGCTGGTGTGTTACGCCGAACGGCGGTTATACCGGCTATATAGATAACGTTACAGATACAGATACACTCTTGAGTGTTGTATTAGTCATGAATAAAATTATATATTACACGGCAGTTCCGACCGAGAGATCTAGATTTGTGGTATGCTGTTGAGGGAGGGGAGTGCTTGAATCATTTTCAACAGGACAGGACATCACACAACAAACCAAATCAACGTGACTTATAGAGACAGTTTTCAAGTGAACGATGAATCCTGTTTAAATGCCCTAGGCATTACAACTGCTATTTTCTCATTAATATTTCAGTCCTATCGCCACGTTTCAATCCTGTTTTACAAAAGCACACGATGCAAACAACAATTCTCTAATGTCAAAGGCCTTCCCCTGGTGTCATTCTGAATCACATGCTTGGTTGCTCAACTGACAGCCACTGTTTTATATCCTTAGTTTTATGGTGAACTCTGATCCCTTTGACGTTGCCCGTGGGCGTCCTTACCTGGTTGTGACTACATTCATATCTGATCTAAGTCATATGAAAATTATATTTTGCCGAAGAAGTTCAAAACATTTTAGGACGTTGAAATGCTTCTTTATCCGCGAAAATAAACACTAGGAAGAAAACTGCCTTTGGCAAGGTATGCGGACTACGTCAAACACCGGATGATGCCCGAAGCATAGTTTAATGACAACTGACAAGTGCGCATTGAGTTGGCAACTTTTCAACTACCATGCCATAGAGTACATCATTTCACTGTAATAGTTTAGTCTCTATTACTGATAGTAGATGTTATGCCGCACAAATCGGCGCCTGTATACTCTACAACAGACTACACGCAGAAATACACCGAGACAGTCGCAACAAAAATTTCTTGGTTTGTAAACAATGTCATTCACACGAAGGGTATCAAGCCCTGGTGTTTCTGAACTCATGTTGTGTTCGGTGTCCATGTTTGAACCCAAACGAAAGGCAAAGATATTATTTTCGTTCATTATAATCTACAACCCGTACAACCTACGGACTACTTCTAGAAATATTTGTGTTTGTTTTGCCGGTATGCCGATAAGTACACAATGTACCCGTAACTTCACTAGGAAAGGGAGTGCAACATTCAACACACGAAACAAAGACTTGTATAACTCCAACATGATGAAGAAACAAAACATGAAGTCAGAGTAGTAGTTAGAAGTTAGTACTACGTCCCACAAAATAGTGGGCGAGTAATACTAGTATGCTTATGTAAAGGTGTCATAGGGAGCAGGAAAGATAGCAGTGCAGTCACGACCTCAAGCGGACTGTGTGAAAGCTACAGAGCGTACAGGGTAAGTTTCTACTTCCATGCACACCGACTATCTTTACTATTAATGTTGTATCATCTTCTAAGCAGATTATGTCAATCAATAAACAGTTGCATAAAAGAAACATGGCAAACGTCAGAATTGACCATTTATTGAAAAAGGAGGATATTTTTTGTACCCTCAAACAATAAACAGAAGGAGACATGGTTGACCCACGGAGGTTCTATCCTCGAATTTTAGGCATCGATGCTGGCTGTCTCGTCCTCATGATGATGACGATGATGAAGAGGGTGCTCCTCGACTGACTCCGTCACGTGACCACAGGTCTTGATGGAGACCACCATGACGTCAGCAGTCCCCACGTCATCACCACCTGTATAAGCAAAACAATGTCATTACGTCATAAAACATTTGTCAAAGTAAACCCCGAGGGAAGAAGGGATAGTCAGCGAGCATCTTTAAAATTTCCAAAAATGATGTCGAGGCACTCTTTTGTGTGTTAATTTCACCGCTATAGATATTGTTTGATCTTGTGCTCTCTGTGTTACAATGGTGGCAGCGGTGGGATTCTAACCCACCCCATCGAAATCCACGGGGTTGTAAACTAAATCATCTTTACTGTACGCAACCAGCCCTTGATACAAGTAATATCCTTTGATACTATTAATTATTTGGCTCTTCTACGTTTCATGTGAAGATATGATGGAAAAATGTTTGATTGAGGCTGTACGCCTGCCAGGTCATGTGAAAATGTGACCACTTTAAGAGACTCGTAAGCATTTTCCCTCTTAGGGGGTGGTTTACCGGATCCTTTCCTACTAAGCAAAGGCCTTTTAGCATTTCAGTCGGCCATAGAGTGAAGTAATCTCCATCACAATGGCGTTAATGGGCCTGGATGGAGGGAAAAAGAGATACCGGGAGCCCCCAATGGTATGGTTACCAGGCTAGAAGCTGACCTGTAGTCCAGTTAACGTGGGTTGACGCCCGTGAGAACAGGATGTGTGGCACGCGTTTATCACGTGTCTCCCACCCGCACGCGGTACCACCATCCGGCACCACCAGCCAACCGGCGTCCTTTTCACAGCCGCCATAGTTCCGGTTGATGAAGAAACTCCTGAAATTTGTTTTACGGGACGTTGAAAAAGATGTTAATTTTATATGATATTAGAAATTACTTGTGGAATATAAAGCGTTGACTGATTGTCAGCTGACAAGCTTCATATAGTCATTAGGGTCCAATTAACTCTATTTCTTCATCTACTTCTTCTGACTGACAGATAACTTCTTCCCGTCATCATCATCGCAGGCTGCTTTCCCGGACCAAGTCCACCCTCTCCTTCCAGACTGTTCTGTCCCCCATAGCGTTCTTTAGATCCTCGACCCGCAACCTCACATCACGAGCATGTTGGTCTATGTAGGTCAGTCGAGGTCGCCCAGCATGTGTATACCCGTAAGCTGGCTTCCACAGTATATAAAGTTCACTAGCAAGCTCTAGTTTTGTTCCTAAAACAATGGCAGATCTTCTTCTTCTCTGAGACTTCTTCCAAGGTAGCCTATAAACCATATCAAAGCGTGACACTCAAGTTTTGTACGTGAGAGACAAGTTGACGAAGGGATTGAGTCGCGGAACTCTAGTTCAAATCTGATTCAAGCGAGTGAATTCTTGTAAGCTGCCACTCCTTACTTCACAACATTAGAGCCTTTCAGTGATCGAACCCAGGTCAAATTTTAGGCCCCGAACCAATGCCGTGTTCAACATATCCAAGTACCTACCTGTGATACGTGCTATCCCCTATGATGGAGAAGATGTTGTTTGTTTCCGTTTTCAGGTCGGTCCATGGGGACGAGATGAGTCTCTCATGGGAGAACCAGTTGAGCTTGTCGGTGTCTCTGCCGTCAAAGATCAACTCGCGCACTTCGGTTCCCTGTCTGTACGAGTACAGGGACACCTTCACCTGTAAAACGACACAAAGATGTCGTGATGTGCTTCATATACCATTTTTACAGATCCTTGTTTTATGATTTTTATATTGCATTTTACATGTAAAATATACGGTATACATGAACAAAACATAAGGACGTGGACAGATCCTTTTGCATGCAGAGAAAAATGTAGAATACCGGATAAAACAGGTGGTACTCTCTGTGACGATATTAGAAAATGAGAAGAAAGGCTACACCAAAAAGTAGTAATACTCAAGGAACTGGATATGGTTTTGGAAACGGTCAGACGTTTCGGATAGAATCCACTATCCTTCGTCAGTGACACTGAAGTGATCTGGAGAGAGAAGAAAGGCTATAAATAAAAAAATACTATAGTCTATTCCTAATACAGCTAAACGGACCAGCTGAACGCCAAGGGTTTCCCACTCTTCGACCAGCGGACTTTTGAAGTGGGCAGCAGGGAAGAGCAGGGGGTCAGACCCGAAGTCTTTGGTGAAGCCAGCTGTCCAAACGTCTCTCACTTTCTCACCTCCAACTCCGGATAGGATTCGGAAGACAGGCTGCCAGTCGCAATGTTCGGCTGGAAGTAACGGAAACCCTTAGTTTGATAGAGACTTCTAACATTGCAACTAATGACTAATGCTTTAGTCACAAGTGGAAAACTGCGGTCCGCCGGGTATACTTTATTTTAGTATAAAAGCTTCTTTTTTTACTTTCGGGCGTGTCCTGTTAATACCCTGCGGCTACCGATTATATCTGGGCATGGCCGGGCCCCAGCTTGATTTTAACTTGAGTTAAATCAACCCGGGACCCGGTAACAGGAAGATCGTGAGCACACTGAGAGGTACCCCCCGCGGTATCCGGCAGTCCACCGGGGCAAATTTGTGCCTTCGGCGCCGCAAATTTCCGTTTCGTAAACCGTCGTTGCCTTCGAGAAGGGTCGTTGCCAAATTTTAGAACGCTCGTTGCCTTTCTAACCGGCGATGCCATTTCCGAGCGACCGATCTTGAATTCCGAGTGCTCGCGGCATGTTCGTGAAGCTTCCGTAGCTTCTCGGGAAGTTTCTATAATTCATGAAAGAAGTGCCAGATCTTGCTCCACTGTGGGAAGAAGAACAACAAACCTTTTCAGGACTGTAACTCTGTCTTCTGCTCAGCTGAGGTGTACCGAAGCGTCACATTACGATATACGTACACCGTTTTGTGAGTAAATTTGGCCAGAGTGTCATGTAGATAGACTGGAGTCATTTGTTATGTAGGATTTTTCTCCGACTCTAACACCAACAGTAGAGGGGGGTGGGGTAGACTGAAGCACAGGATTGGAAATTGGTAAGGGTTAGTGACCAATTCTGGATTGGATCAAGGAAGGGTTTGGGCACTTTGGAAGGAACTTTTCAGATATTTCTGGGCTGCAACTAAGGCTAGGCATAGAACCTGATTTTGTACCTCTTCCAAACTCACCACATTTTTAGAACAGTCCATTATTGAAGGAGGGGCTGGTAACATGGCTTGGAAACACAAACAAGCGGCAGGCATTGTCATTCACGTACGGTGTAAGTGGAGTTGGGGGTCAGTAAGTCAGAGTTTGACAAACTGACTCACAACGTCACTAACACCTTTTTTTTCAGTAGACGTTCCAGCATATAGCAGACAATAGCTACAAGTATTGTACTTGTAAATGTAATAGGCTCTTACGGTCAGGTCGATAATGTTTGTATGCATTTGACACTTCTCACATGCATGGCATTACATGCATGTGCGACCGCGACCTGATTAAAGTGTCGGATTTACATACAAATGGAGTCCGGTAACAAAAGAAATAAATTTGTGGACAAAAGGAATGAATTTGCTTTCCCCTTCTTACACTAATTCACCCTTCATGTAGACATAAGAAGTAATAACTTTGATATAAGGGGTCGGAAATAAAGTACATTTTAATAACATGATAATATAATATCTTTATTGCAAACTTATGCCCGAAGGCTAATTGCAAAAATACATGTATGAAAGTACAATGATGATAATGATACTGAATGGTATACAAATGGTAACAAAGTGGACATGAAGTGAAATAGGGGCCATCAACTAGTGATACTTCTAATATTTCTTATGCATACTGTTGTATATCGATACCCCATATATGAATATAATGCACTAACCCAGCCACTCCAACTAACATCTGTTTAATATGAATAAAGAACACTATCCAGTACAATTCAAAGTCAAGACCTGCTTATTCCAGCTTCCCATACAATAGGTAACAACACAACACATTTCTGTTCCTCCGCAATTTGCGAGCGAAGTAGAATAAGAAAAGGTTTGAGCGGTGATAGAGAACGTTAACCAGGCCCAGAGTCATATGACTTCTCATATGCTTCGAGGGATGCGATTACCCACAATACTAAGAGTTCCGAGAATTCACGAAAATTTCACGAACATGCCGCGAGCACTCGGAATTCAAGATCGGTCGCTCGGAAATGGCATCGCCGGTTAGAAAGGCAACGAGCGTTCTAAAATTTGGCAACGACCCTTCTCGAAGGCAACGACGGTTTACGAAACGGAAATTTGCTTCGGCGCCCGACCTAGGCTAAAGCCCCTACGGGTACCGATGAAAATGGGGCCGTAACATAAGTCACGCTATCAGCTCTTTCGCTGGTGATGCCACTGCGAAGAGGAGCTCAAAAAAGCTCTGCAGATTGAGAGTTTGTGTTACACGGACTAGCTGATATTGTACAAAACAGGTAGTGTTACTTCTAATTTTCCTAAAGCACATCTAGCTATGTAGTACAATAAAGTACAAGAATAATAAAAACTTATATGATACCTCATATAAAATACATTGTCATCGTTGGTTTTGATAGGGATATACATTTGATATAGACACATAAACTGGCAATGAATACAACGCCATCCACCTCTTTGCAATCAAATGGGACCCTGAATGGGGCCCAAAAGAGCAGTTGTTATGTTTGGGGGTTTCGTAAAACAATTCTGGCTTAGAAAACACATAATGTCCATTACATTCCTTACCCCATGTATTGATTACGTCAACATAAAATGCACTCATATGGCTATTTATTCCCCTCGAGGTCAGTATGTAAAAATATTGACAAACAAGTTACCTTCAACTCCGACCAACGCCGCCAACAAGGCAAGGTAATTATAAATATAAACAGCTGCGGCGGACGTCATGTTGGACTTCTTTTGTCACTAGCACTAGAACATATAAAAATAGCCTTTGATATCTGTGATGTCGTCTGTGGACCTTCAAACATTTTTGTATATAAAAAGCCTTTTCCTTCCGATGAACTTGTGCACAAACTATTTTAGGGTATGTGTCGCAATTATGATAAAATTCAACCAAATAGATTGTAGACTGATTTTAGATGATTTGTTACATACATGTATTATGTTGTAGAGGTGTGTAAGGTTAAATTATCATTCATTTGTATTTGTCTATCCCTACTTGTAGACTGTCCAATATCAGCAAAGCTAGCTGCCTGTGCGTCTGTGTAATGTACTTGCTAATAAGCAAATATACAGGAAAAATGCAATGCTGCAGTTTAGCAGGAGATTGTTTTGTAAAAGGTGGCACAACAGCCAAGGTCGTCAATAGCAAACAGTGGCATATCACTACCCACCTTGCGAATAGTACAAAGATCGACGTATCAGTATTATTTGTTTTAAAACGATTGAAATGACTCATCACACAATGTGAGTAGTCTGACTTTGCCCTTGTTTTGTATAGTCTCTTGAACAAAGGTCCAATTTTTTTCTCATGGTCAAACAAAAAAGGTTAAAGATTTGTAGTGCTAAACGGTGTTCATTACTTCTTGCTGTAAGAGCTGATTTACGTACAGTTGACTAGTAATGACTACCATTAACATAGACTAGAAAGTTCACATGTAGAAATTATACAGTTGAGATTTCAATACAAAACCCCCATCAGTACCATCACTGTACTGGAGATGGTGGATAAACTAAGTCAAAAGTACTACCTGGATAGGCCCTTACTTTAATTTGTTTCATGAAAAGCATGTGACTGAACCATTTTTTTCCAAAATGACATACCAAATCTGTGTGTACCCAAGTCAAATAACATGATGTCTATTATTAACATATCCTATAACCATGATGTTGAATATTAGTCAGCTAGAACGTATAAGCGTCTATACCTGTAATATAAACGTTACAAACAGCACAGCTAGCGCTTACCTTAAGCTTCACGGGTGCTGAGAGTTGTTGAGTGGTGGACGGTCACCTCCCCAAATAAGCTTTGCTCCTTTGGTCGGACCTTACACTAACGATAACTGCTGAGGAAGCAAGTTTTCGGTTGGCCCAATCAGAGAACACTTTGGAAAAATCTGCCCAATTACAGAGCGGGAGTGTGGTCATGATCATGACAGGCTGCCCAATCATTGGCATGAACGGCTAATCCAACCAGGGAAACTTAAGTTGAAAAGATGATTCTTTATTTCGAGAGACATTCGAAGTTTACATGTGTATTAATGGTGCATAATTGCACTAAATAAAGACAGTAACGCTCAAGTCGTTGGCATGACCATGTATTAATACACACAGAAGCCTTTTACTTTGATTAGTCTACAAACATTTACCAAAGGTAACTCAACTTCGTAACTTCTTGTTTTTGCAATGTAACGTTATGTTATGGCATTGGAACATTGTGATGACGTCATGGTCCCATTGGGTCACCTGCGGTCACTGGTCCTAGATTCAAGTTCAAGGCCGTTACTATGACAGCTGTGGACACGAAAGCAAGAACCACAAGGCCAAATGCAATCTAGTATAACTTCCGCCTAATTGAAAAAACAACTCAGCAATAAACTAAAACATCTGTTTAGGGATTTCTATGCATCATTAGACAACACATAACCCCATACTGCTTGGGGATAAGCTAATTTCTAACTCCTTAAACACATGTCCTGTTCCACAATAACCAGGAATATAGGGGCGATTTCTTTTAATCATTGCACCGATTCTACTAACAGCTATAACAAAAAAGTGCATCATCGCGCAACTGAGTGCAGACGTCACGCCAAACTACATACGAATGCGTCGAACGGAACATAGATATACAGATGCTAACACTCATCACAACGGATAACAACAATACGATAACAAAGTTGTCGTCCTTTTACATAATCTTCTCCAACTTTTCCACTTCAGCAAAATAGATGTCGGCTCTTTGGTCATCACCAAGATTTTTCCAAACCACACCCAAGTTCTTAAGTGAGGCGATGATGTACGGATGCGCAGTGTTCTCGTCACAGACACGCCGCATCATCTGCAGTGACTGTTCAAAATACACAACAGCTTTTCTGTAATCACCAAGGTTCCACCAGGCGGCACCCAAGTTGTTTAGCGACAAGGCGATATCAGGATGCGCGGTGTCCTTGCCATAGATACTCCGTACCATTAGAAGTGATTGCTCGTGATAGCTGACGGCCTTTTTATAATCACCAAGGTCCCTCCAGATAACACCCAAGTTGTTTAGTGACCAGGCGATATCAGGATGCGCGGTGTCCTTGCCATAGATACTCCGCACCATTAGTAGTGATTGCTCGTGATAGCTGACGGCCTTTTTGTAATCACCAAGGTTAATACAGGCGGCACCCAAGTTGTTTAGTGACGAGGCGATATCAGGATGGGCAGTGTTCTTACCGTAGATACTCCGCCACATCCGTAGTGCCTGTTCGTGATAGCTGACGGCCTTTTTGTGATCACCAAGGTCCCTCCAGGTAAGACCCAAATTGTTCAGTGATGTGGCGATATCAGGATGGGCAGTGTTCTTACCATAGATACTCCACCTCATCCGTAGTGCCTGTTCGTGATAGCTGACGGCCTTTTTGGGATCACCAAGGTTCCCCCAGGCGAGACCCAAGTTGTTTAGTGAAGAGGCGATATCAGGATGGGCAGTGTCCTTACCATAGATACTCCACCTCATCCGTAGTGACTGTTCATGATAGCTGACGGCCTTTTCGAGATCACCAAGGTTCCTCAAGGCGGTACCCAAGTTGTTTAGTGACGATGCGATATCAGGATGCGCGGTGTCCTTACCATGGATACTCCGCATCATCTGTAGTGACTGTTCATGATAGCTGACGGCCTTTTTGTAATCACCAAGGTTCACCCAGGCGGTACCCAAGTTGTTTAGTGACCAGGTGATATCAGGATGTGCGGTGTCCTTACCATAGATGCTCCACATCATCTGCAGTGATTGTTCAAAATACACGACAGCATTTCTCGGATCACCAAGGTTCCCCCAGGCGACAGCCAAGTTGTTAAGTGACGATGCGATATTAGGATGCGCGGTGTCCTTACCATAGATACTCCGAATCATCCGTAGTGACTGTTCGTGATAGCTGACGGCCTTTTTGTATTCACCAAGGCTCATCCATGTGGCACCCAAGTTGTTTATTGACAAAGCGATATCAAGATGTGCAGTGTCCTTACCATAGATACTCCGCTTCATCTGTAGTGACTGTTCGTGATAGCTGACGGCCTTTTTGCTATCACCGAGGTCCCTCCAGGCGATACCCAAGTTGCCTAGTGACGAGGCGATATCAGGATGCGCGGTGCCCTTACCATAGATACTCCGTCTCATCTGTAGTGACTGTTCGTGATAGCTGACGGCCTTCTTGTGATCACCAAGGTTCATCCATGCCATACCTAAATAGGCAAGCGTTTCGGCAATGTCAGGGTGTACGGTTGCTTCGCGAAATGGGGAAAGACAGATCTGTACATGCAGAAACTCTTCCAAGCATGTCTTCATGTTTTGGTAATCACACAGACTATCGTATACCTGTGACTTAAGTTGCAAAGAATTGTCAAATAGAGTTAAAGGAACTCCTGGCGACTCGATCATCTTTGAAACGAAGCGCTTCAAAGGTGTTGCTGTGTAGTAGTATCTCATGAGCTGTTTTGTATTTGAGATGTAAAATACTTTCCTTACTTTTTCCCCTAAATCTGTTTTTGTCGTCATGGATGATAATGCTGACATATTTTCAACTTGACCGTGATTGTTCATGTATGTTCGCAGCCTCAGTTCTGCTGAGATGCTGACCAACACTATCAAGTGATGCGCGTTCTCTTTGTTGATGACACCATTCTTCTGCATTTTTGCAATGGTCTCCCAGATTGTTGTCTGTTGTATGTCTTCAAGTAGTGCCCAACATGACACAGCAATGCTTGAGAACCGGTAGATTTCTTTCTTTACATTGAACAAACTGTCACTCAACACCTGACTTTCAAAAGTTGTGGAATTCTCCTTCAATATGGTATTTGCAAGTAACAAGGGGATTTTGTGATTGTCTTCTTGCATAAGCTCAGTCCATAAAGCCATATATTCATCAATCAGCCCCTGCTCTCCTGTAATTAGAGAAACATTTCCCAACACACTGGCAAGATGGTAGCCTTTGTTCAAATGGAACGTTACATTGTCTTGCAGAAGTCTTGCCATGTTTAGTGGCGTTCGGATAAGTTCACATGTTTTACCCCTTCCCAGTGGAGTCTTGCATGCATGTGGCATGGCGCCATCGAACGAAAACCCACGCGTTGTTACAGAGTCATAGTACCAGTTGTCCAGAGGGTCGTTTGATTTGAAATCATTAAGCGACTTAATCGCCATACATGGGAGAATGGTTTCTCCCAGATTGATGACTTTAAGATGCAGATAGTGAGTGAGTTTCCGGAAATACAGGACGTTATTTTCCGTTTCCTTCTCTACCAAAATGGCAAATTCCAGATCAGAGTACGGTGTCACTAGACCCGTGGCTTGTGATCCCAAGCCCATCATGGCGTACTTGCAGGGAGGAGGACCTATTATCTCCATGCATTCATCTACAAGGCCAACTATAAACGTTCTTCGCTGATGAACAATTGTCTCGAACAAGGCCTTGATTGCTTCTGCCCTCTTCCTTTCCATTTCTCTGATTTGTGGGTCATCCTCATCAAGGCTGTAAGGATCGACATCTTGTTCAATCTTTTTGATCTCTTTTTCTACTTGATGCCTATCTTCCTTCAACATCGTTTTGTGTTTATCTATGTTATCAACAAGTACCGTTTGTGTCATACCCAGCACGTGCTTAACGAATGATTGGGTTATTTTCTGGATTGTTTGCTTTATCTCGTCATGGTCTTCTCTTTTTGATCTTACCAGTGCTGCGTTACAGAGTGCTGCTGCCTTGGTAAAATTATCACCGTCTTTTGATTGTGTTCCTCGTTTCAGGTAGACGTCGCTCAACTTGAGAAGGGGCTCCACCTCTTTGCAGTAATGACCTTTGTCCGACTCTGTATAAAATGTACGTATAA
Organism: Branchiostoma floridae x Branchiostoma belcheri; assembly: GCA_019207045.1. Taxonomy (NCBI): domain Eukaryota; kingdom Metazoa; phylum Chordata; class Leptocardii; order Amphioxiformes; family Branchiostomatidae; genus Branchiostoma; species Branchiostoma floridae x Branchiostoma belcheri. Next base: position 10,840,935 of record CM033039.1, on the reverse strand, counting down.
GATAATCATATTCCAAAAGTTTCTCGATGAACAAATAAATTTTGCATCATTCATAGTACAAGTAGTTGTTATTACATATAAAACGTTATAAGGTTAACTTTGTTTCAAACTCAACCTCAGTAACTTCCGACATGCCAGAATTCACACATGCGAACAAAATACAAATATAGGACATACACAGCGAAAAACAGCATCTCCGTTGCCTTTAGGCTCTCTGAAAGTATTTTGCATCACTCACCTTTTCCATGAACTCGCTTGAGCGCAGCTGCAAAGTGTTTTTCTGCAGTGTCCAGGTCTCCTGTCTGCAGGGCCCTGCAGCCCTCCTGCAGCTGTTCTTGGTATGTGCTGTTGGAAACATTACATAACATACTGTTCAACAGCTCAAGTATGCGAACGTAATAAGATATTATTGCACATAAGGTGCAAGTCTGTATTCATGGTTATTTTTTTTTCTATCAGTTTTTGTGGTTTAATCACAGTTTGTATTATCTCAAACGTATTTTCCTTAAAGTTTACTTATCATTTTGAAGTACCAAAATGTCACAAACCTTTCAATGTCTTCTTCTTTCTCACTGATGTTTATGAGTCCAGAATTGCCTTTTTCTGCAGTCATTCTGTGAAGATACCCTGACTTTTCTCGCTTCTGGAAAGATATAGTTTAAGAATGGAGATAATGCAGGTTTTTCATGGACTTTTGACCACTGAATTATTTGCAAATCAGCATTTAAAAAATCATACTGACGTGTCAAAAACGTGGTATGTAAGACTAATATCAGACAAAGATGGATTATACCCTTGAATACTGACCTTTCTTTCCTTTTCTTTGACTTTCTCCGTGTACTTGATGCGGTGTTCCAGTGTTTCTCTGCCATCTGAATCTTCACAGCGGTCCAGCGCTGCTTGATACAGACCAGCTGCTTTGGTTAAGGCTGTGTTGTCACTGCCAGCCCTTCCCTTCTCTAGGTACAGATCACCTAGGCTCTTCAGAGATTCTACCTCAAGATGACTGTTTTTACGTATGATTGCTTTAACGACAAAACTTGTATAAGCTTCAGCTAAGGGTTCCACTCCGTATCCTTTCATCTTAGTCTTCTCGTACACTTCTTGGGGTGTCGTTGCCACAGCCTGTGTGATGCTATGTGATATCTCAATTCCTGATTTCGTAGGTATTTGACCGTGCACTAACTTTGTACATTTCTCTGCATATTTGATGCGATGTTGTATCACTTGTTTCTCTTCCTCATTGCCACAAAACCGGAACAGTACTTTGTACAACGAACATGCCTTGTTAAAGTTTTTCTTCTTATGTCTATTTTTCTTTGCTTTGTGTAGGTACAGATCTCCAAGACTTTTCAATGCCTCACATTCCAACACCTCATCTTTAGTACTGATGGCCTGAATCAGCTTACGTGCGTATCCCCACTCTACAGCATCCAGATCTGATCCACTCCTAAATATCAGGTCTAATTCGCGAAATTCGCCTGCCACCGTTGACAATCTTTGGTCTGCTTTTTGCATCTTTGTTTGTCTTGATTTACACCGTTATTAATTGTGATTGATAAAATTAGAAAGAAATGTACATTTCATCCAATATGGTTTAGAATAGATCATTACAGTACATTTGAATATAGAAGAATATGCCGACAAAGTCCGCTGCTTGAACAGTATAGATAATGTGCTGACGGCTCCGCTCCTAGGTCGTCGCCAAAAAGCGTATTAACAAGACTTGCGAAAAGCGGTCGATGACTGAATGTACTAAGGGTCCATGAATACCTGGGGATTGAAGAACCACATATGTTTTATCCTGGTTATCCATAGTTTGTTTTATACAAACAAATTTAGACAATCCTGAGTCATACCATTGTCCCGATCCATGCACACAAACAGAACAGAAAACCCAGCATACGTGAACTTGAACATACCTGCGGGAAACCTGTCGCGGAATTCCCCTGTCCTGAGATGACGTGGCAGCTTCTGGCATAATGGAGACAGCAGGTCGTGAATGTACCTATCAGTTGTTTTTACGACCGAGGGTTTGATCCTACTTGCTTTAACTGACATCACACACACACACACACACACACACACACACACACACACACACACACGTACACACACGTACACACACAAACATAAATACACACGCACACCATGTTTACAAAGGGACATCAGTCTTCAAACAAAAGCTCTACAACCTTCCCTTTAATATCGACGTCTAATGTCGTGAGTAGATTCTCTATATTCTTCATATAAACGATACTACGTGCATACAGGTTAACCGGTTGGAAACAATATTTCAGATATTACGTTCTTGTTGCATTTAAGGTACAAATGTACAACGTCACCGTCATACATACCTGTTCAGTCTTGTCAGTTCTGTGTTGTCCCCAGTACTATATTGAAAAATAGGAATTGAGGCCTACTCAGTATCAAATGCTTCTTTAATCTTCGGATGAGGGTACTGACTATTGAGACCGAAAACATTGTCATACGAAAAAGCGGAAGTTCCCAGGTGTGACCGTACCTGCTTGCTCCACGAGGGGGCGTCTGGGAAGGGGGATTCCCCTTGGAACGTTCCATTTAGAAAATATGGGTAGATCACATGTTTATGTTATATAGAAATCCCGATAAAGGCACTTAAAAAACGTAACAAAAAACAAACGGAGCTGAACCTCTGCTTGGAGGGTATCATTTACTTGCCTTTACTTGTTTCTTTGACTTTCTCCGGCTCCATGTACTTCATTCGGTGCTTCAAGCCCAACTACGGTTTCTGTTGTGTCGCACTATATGAAACAGAAAGAACCAAATATTATTATACTTTACTTCACACATATGTAAAGGACGACTGAACCTGAATACCTAATTACAAACCACATATCCCAATGTGGTTGTTTTATATACGGCACCAGGTTACAGCATCCTCAGTCATACCACCCGCAGACCCAACATACGTGACAACATATACCTGCCTGTCATGGATTTCCCCTATCGGGTGATGACGTGGCAGTACGGGACTTGTGACTAAACTATACAGGTTAACCTGAATGATGATAAAACAAAACAGAAGAAAACAAACACTCCATTGCTAGTGCTAAGAATATAGAATTGTAGCGAAGACAGCTGGTCGAATATGTAATCAATTGTTTCGGCGACCGAGGGTTTGTTTCCTTCTTGCTTTTACTGACATCGCACATACACACACACACATACACAAACACACAAACACGCACACACACACACACACACAGAGCTAGAGAGAGAGAGAGAGAGAGAGAGAAACACGCACACCTACCATGTTTACAAAGGAACACCTGTTCATCAGACTACAAACAAAAGCTCTACAACCGTCTTTAATTGTGACTTTTGTCGTAAGTAGATTCTCTAATTTTTCATATAAACGACACTACGTACATACAGGTTGGAAACAACAGTTCAGATATTACGTTCTTGTTGCATTAAAGGTACAAATGTACAACGACACCGCCATACACACCTGTTCACTCTTGTCAGTTCTGTGTGACCCTGTGTTGTCCCCAGTTACCAGTACTATATTAGTTACATAGAAAGTAGATTCCCTCATTTTAGACACATAAGTAGCGCTGACAAGTTTATATTTCTCATGCGTTTCGACAAACCGACCATAGCTAAACCCATACAGTCCTACATTTTCACTATTACCAAGAAGCGAGAAGAAGCCGAACTTTTGTGTTAGACTAGATTTGTGATACTTTTATATGTATATATCTTGACTTGTTGTGACCTGTACTAAGCTCGGTTGGGCAAAACTGTACAATAAAGGTCTTCATTCATTCATTCATATATTGTAGAATAGGAATTGAGGCCTACTCAGTATCAAATTCGTCTTTAATCTTCGGATGAGGGGACTGACTATTGAGCCCAAAAATAGTGTCATAAGAAAAAGCGGAAGTCCCCAGGTGTTTCCGTACCTGCTTGGCCCACCTGGAAATGGGGATTCCCCTTGGAATATTCCATTTGGAAAGTATGGGTAGATCATATGTTTTGTCTCAGTTTGTATGAGAGTTTGTATGAGAAAACAGAATTTACAATATTCATTTGCTCGTCCAGATCCAGAGTCGTACCGTTTGTATACAAGCGGGCTCGCAGACTAAGACCCAACATACGTGAAAACATACCGACCTGTCATAGAATTCCTGGTCTGGAGATGACGTGGCAGTTTCGGACTTTTGCATAGATTATACAGGATAACCTGAATGATGATAAAAAACAGAAAATTGTTAACAAATACAAAATTGTAGTGAATTGCCATCTCAGTGTGTCCCCTTAACTGAGACAGTTGAGGTCGAAGTTGTTCCTGCAACCTAACTAGGGTTTGGAACATCCTTGTTTTAACTGACCCCCAGCCTCCCCCACCCCCACCCCCACCCCCACACCTACCATCTTTTAGGAACACAGGTTTATCATATAGAGTCTACAAACAAAAGCCCTACAACCTTCGCCTTTATATCTAACAGTAACGTCTCAAGTGTCGTGAATAAATACTGGACATTCTTCATATCAATAACGGTACCGTTCAAATACTACGTTCTTGTTCCATACATCAAGGATATCATTAAGGATCATTAACACACTCACACACACCTGTTCAGTCTTGTCAGGTCTGTTGTGTTGTCCCCAGTACTGATAAAACTTAAGAATCGATGCCTGCTTAGTGTCGAATTCGTCTTTAACCTTTGGATTCGGAGGTTCAACTGACTATTGAGCCCAAAAACAGTGATAAAAACAGCGGAAATCCCCAGGTGTGGCCGTACCTGCTTGTCCCACAAGGGGGCGTCTGGGAAAGGGGATTCCCATTGGAATGTTCCATTGAGAAAATGCGGCAGGGGTACACCTTTTTTACGTCTTAGATTTCTCAGTTGGTATGATAGAATAAAGTTGACAATATTCATTTGCTTGTCCCAAGGAGATCGAATTTCTATTCATTGTCACCTTATTGTCTTTATTCAGCTACCTACCTTTATTCAATGAAGTCTTTATTCAATGAAGTGATAATTTGATTAGTTTGAATTTCATTGTCTACATCTCTAAATTACTAGGTTTCCTACATAGTACATACCCAATAATAATGGGAAATCCGTGGTTCCTTTCCTCAGTTATATTCTTTGAAAGACTTTAACAAAAACCATCCCAGTTCCAGACCAAGCTGCTAGCTGACCTAGACCTACACCACTTCTTCCAAGATTATACGAAAGGTTATCTTCCAAAAAGATCAAGACTATAGCCTGCCCAGGTCAAAAGATTTTTTTTCATGACATTTTGCTGCAGTACCGAGGTCACATACCAGGGGCCCCAATCTTGACCTTTGCCTTCCTAAGACCTAACCACATACCAAAAATCATTAAAATCCATCCAGAAGATTCTAAAGGTATGCAGAAACACAACAAATATTCTGAACACAAACACAGACACACATGCCCAAAACGATACCTCCATTTTACCTGGAGATTAAACAACTACATGTATATAATTATTGATTACGCTTAAGACTAGCCAGGAGAGATGGCAATCAAGTTGTAACGATAAGAAAAGATACTTTATATGGTAATAAGATATGGCCAGATACATGTTGTGATAAAATACTACAAAAATTATTTTATTGCTTTATATGTGACACAAAATCAGCCAACAGCCAATCAGTAAACCCAATTTTCTTACCTGTAACAACATTAAATCTACAAACTATTTATGACCAAATAGAAAACATTTGCACTGACATTTTTACATAATGCCATACACATAAACCTTCTAGTTCCTGAGCTGTAATGGGAAATAACAGAAAAATTATGATTCTAATACAGGTAATCATTATCTATTTTGTTACAACTAATCTGACAAAAAACTCGCTTACAAAAACAGTAAAGCAAATATTAACACAGAGGAATTGGATGTTCTACATTTATATGTACAGATTAAGTAGATACACAATTTGACTGTTTAGTTTGGAAAAAAGACATTGAAATGCTAACGATAAACAAGGCAATCAAAGACAGCAGCACTTATAAGTATCCACCCCTCCTCCCTATAGCAAAACATGCTGTAAATGCATTAAAGTAGGGATCTAATTTCACAGTAGCAGGAGTGATTATGTGGGCATTGAAGCACCATATTATGTAGCTACATATTGTAATGGAAAAATGTTTTCAGTGTTTTTGAGGTAACAGTGAAGCGGTCACCGCAAAAAGTGCAAACAAAATCAGCAGAAACATTTCTGCATTTACAATATACAGAAACTAAAAAAAAGGCAAGACACACACAAGACAAGCTTTCACTCCCTTGGAGTTTGGCAATGTAAAAAAATAGCATAATTTGTATGAAAGACATTTCTAGGCAGTATTTTTTACACAAATCTTAGGTTTTACTGTTTCAAAAGATGTGTCCATTCAATAATCATGATGTTCCATCCTCTTTGTTAGCCCTGTGAATTATTGCAGTGTGCTTGGATAAGGTAGACTTATCCGCTGTGCGGAAGTCGCACACCCCACACATGTAGGGTTTCTCGCCTGTGTGCGTTCTTTCATGTCTCCTGAGGTCGCCTGCACGAGCTGTCTGGTACCCACAGACATCACAGCGATAAGGTTTCACCCCGGTATGTTGAAACTTGTGCTTCGCGAAGTTCCATCTGTGAGGCGTCCTGTAGCCACATTCCCCACACACGTACGGGCAGTCAATGGTGTGCGAATATTTATGATATTTCATATGACCAGAGGCATTCGTTTTGTAACCGCACTCCTCACATATGTACTGCGAGTTGCTCTTCTCATCGAACAAAGCAGACCGGTGCTCTGGATCCTTTGGAGGACTCCGATTTCTATGCATTTTCTTGTGCCTATTCATTTCAGCCATCTTCGTGGTGGCGTAGCCGCAAACCTCGCACACACAGGACTGGTGGTAATACTGCTTGTGTTTCAAAAGATTGGAATTATCCGAACTTCGAAACCCACACTCGTCACACAGGTAGGGCTTCTCGCCTGTATGTGTTTTCCTGTGTCTGGTAACGCACGAAGACCTCTTCGAAGTGTAGCTACACTCTGGACAAGAGTACGTCTTTGCATGGCTCATCTTGTGGATGAGGAACTCTGCCCTTACGGTTGTGGTGTAGGCGCAGTTCTTACATCTGTACTGCTTCTTGACGTTCAGATGTTTCCTGATGTGCTTGATGAGGTTGGATTTGTCGGCAGCTCGGTATTCGCACTGCTTGCAATTGTACGGTTTTGCTCCGGAATGGATGATCATGTGTCTCACCAGGCAGTCTTTGCGATGCGTAGAATAGTCACAAATCTCGCATAGGTAGAGATTTGCACTTCTAGGCTTGCCAGCTCTTTTGAGTTTGCCAGACTTCGAGTCTTTATTCTGGGGCTGACTACCTTTGGCAGATTTGACTGGGATGAATCCTTCAGGAGCATTGCCCTCTTTCCCTTTCAAATTTCTACCATCTGCATCAGTGATTGCTGTAGCATCGTCAATACTTACGGAATTCTTGTCCTCCATTTGCAATTGCTCTGTACCCTGTCCAACTTTGGAGCTCTCTCCTTTGTTATTTTCACCTTTAGACGTAGGGCTACCACGTTCAGAACTGTGATAGTTTCTGATATGCTTGAGGACGTTGATCTTATAAGCCGTCCTGAAGTCACACTGCAAACAGCTGTAAGGTTTCTTGCCTGTATGAACTGCAACTTTATGCCTAGTGATTTCTGACTTTTTCATTGAACTGTAGTTACACTGATCGCACTTATAAGGCAAGTCACCGGTGTGCATTACCATATGCTTATCAAGGTCTGATTTTTTTAGTGCCACATAGTTGCACTCGGCACACTTAAAAGACACTTTGCCGGTGGCGTGTCTTAGCTTATGCCTGTCAAGGTCTTGTTTTCTATAGCTAGTGTAGCTACATTCTTCACACTTGAAGGGTTGGCCAACTTTGCCATCTCGTTCCATGTTGTCAGTCGGACAGGATCTTGAGACGTCTTCATCCCTAGACTGGCTGTCTTCTACATCTGTAGCCTTGCTTGAGTTAGGTCTTTGAGTCGTTTGGTTCTGGAATGACTCGTGTTCAGCAAGCTGCTTGAAGTTTGACTCAAGAGTTGATGTGTTGCTTTCACTCGTGTCAGACTCTTGTGCCTCATCTTCTTCTTTCTGTACACTAACAGCTTCTTCCTTGGCTTCAGTACCTTCATTGTTACTAACAGAGTCAGTTTGGCATACTTGTTTTGAGGTGTGCATCTTATCAAGACCTATATCTTCAGCTTCAACCTCTGAATAGTTCTCAATTTTTTCAGTAAGGTCAGCATTTCTCCTCCCTGACTTGTCAGAAAAGTTAGGCTCCCCACTTCCATGGGAAATAATGTGTGTAGCAAGATCTGCTTTATCTGCTGTGCTGTAGTCACACTCTTTACACTTATAAAGTTTGTCAATGTTGGCATTCTCCTTTGGACTGTCATGTACAGTACTGGGAAGACTTTTGCAACCTTTGTGCATTTTCTGCTGGTGTCTCAAAACATTACACTTCATAGCTGCCCTGAAGTTACACATCCCACATTTGAAGGGTTTTTCTCCTGTATGAGTCCTCAAATGCCTTTTAAAATCTATCCTTCTCCCTGTTCCATAGTCACATTTGGTGCACTTAAAAGGCATGATTCCTGTGTGTCTAACCATATGTGCGTCAAGGTCTGATTTTCTCAGTGTACCATAGTCACACTGGTCACACTTATAGGGTATGTTGCCTGTGTGTTTTAGCTTATGTCTGGATAGCTCTCTTTTTCTTGCAGTACTATAGCTGCATTCTGTACACTTGAAGGATTTTTCGACTGGAGTTGGATCCATGTGTATTCTTAGCTTATGCCTGGTCAGATTTGCTTTCCTGAGGGTTCCATAGCTACATTCATCACATTTGAAAGGCGCGTCACCAGAATGTCTTGTTTTATGAGAAACTAGGTGTGATTCCCTCCGTGTACTGTAGTCACATTGGTCACATGTGAAGGGCTTTTCTTCTGTGTGTTGTTGCTTAATATGTTTGACAAGTTCCCCCTTTTTTAGTGAACTGTATTCACACAGCTCACAGGCGAATGGCTTTGTTTGCATGTGAACTATTCCATGTTTTTCTAAGTCTGACTTCCGGACTGTGCTATAGCTGCACTGATCACACTTGAAGGGCAGGTCATCCTTGTGTACGGTGTGTTTAACCTCATGTCTGGACAGGTCTCCTTTCCTAAATGTGCTGTAGCTGCACTCTCCACACTTAAAGGGTTTGTCACTTGTTCTGGCTCTTTTGTGGGCTTTTCTTTTTGGTATGTTGTCTCCTTCTTCACTAACAGACTCCTGTTTTGACGCAATCTTCTGTTGCAAGGAAGGTTCTTCATCATTCAAATCAGGACATGTATTCCTTTCGTCAATCCTATCATCAATTTTCCCGTCTTTAGATGAGATATTCCAGCCGATATTTTCACTGACCGTAACACTGTCAGGTACAGCAGTGGTAGCATTGCCACCATCATCATCACTACTGCTATTCTGAATGGTGTATTGAGTAGGATCCACTTCCTCAATGGCAAATTCTACAGTCACGTCTGTACCTTCAAAAGTACTGCAAGAGGCAGGCAGAGTGTCAAGTGTCTGAATAGCATCTGCCGGCAACTGTATAGAGTTAGTTGACGAACTGGTGACGTTCTGTATAATAGATTCAGGTATGGCCTGTAACTTGAAAAGGTTGCAAGGGACAGATGGAGTGGCCTGTACATGACTAGTTCCCTCTGTTCTCTGCAAAGGTAAACTAATAACAGTTGTACTGTTTTGTGGACTGGATCCAGGCGTGGTCTCTACCTGTGGCATCTGGAGTACGTCCAAACTGTTGTCCAGATCGGAGCTTGCTCCCGCACCCTCCTTGTGGTACTCTTGTTCCATAACATCCTGCAGGATCCTCAGCAGATGTTCCCTACAGTTTCCTGTGGTGCTGGTGTCTGTACTGATGTTCCTTCTCCTGAGTTCTGTAACAACCTCTTCCATATACAGCCTGGGTAACACAGCCAGGGTCACCTCTTGTGACAGGCCACGGAGATGCTCTTCCACAGTAGCCATCTCTGTATAAACAGTAACAGGAAGAGTTTTAAAAAGTAGACATGCATGCTGGTGCTGACCTATATAATGCTAGTTCACCTTTATCCGAGGAGTAACCAATATCCGTTGTTTTAAAATACACAGTATTTATCAAGGGTATCAAGTCGATGGTGGTTTCAAAACTGCAATATTGTGAAAATGTTACAATTTGAAACCAACGTCCATGGACTTGATATTGTAACATCCTTTTTTTTAAACAACGGATAAAGGTCAATTCGCGGACAAAGGTGAACTAGCGGTATAGTACGTGTACTATACTAGTAGTTCAAAGAATGCAGTGGTAGTGCTCCCTATATTCATCTATTTTCATGATGACTTAATTTCTTAAAGGAGGTTTTCAGTCTTTTTAGTTTTCACTTCAGTTTAAACAATTCTGAAGTACAGCAGTAAAATAACTCTTGATAATTACTTTGGAAAGACAATCACAATGTCTTGGGTGGGGTGGGGAGGTCTCCATGAAAACCATTGCAATGTTTCAAGGTTTGCAGTAGTACCTTCACCTGTTCATAAAAATATGACCATGGGAAAGAGTAGTTAAAAAGATTGCGTATAAAGCAGTCAGAGATGGTAAACTTAAGCCCTGCCCTCCCTCCCTCACACACACTTACAGACACACACACACACACACAGCCACACACACACAATCACACGCACAACCACACACACACACACACATACACACACACACAATCACACACACGGCACACACACACACACACACAATCACACACACACACACACGTGCACACACACACGCGAAGAGAGACGCCGAAAAGACTTCTCAGTTCAATTCCTTGGGGTGAAGTCAAAATACTCTAATGTTTTTGTAAAATGTAAAACTTACACAGCTCTAGCACAAAAACAATATATCGCCCCTAGGCCTCTTGCCTTTTCCCACTATCACAGTGCACGGGGAGGTGGGGTTTACCCAAGAAAAATGTCGGAAAAACATCGGCGCGTGCATGTGGGAATATGATGGTTTTTCGTCGGAATTTACGGTGATCCGTCTTGCCCTTTGGATTTTCGTAGGAAAACCGTATTCCAATGTCGATTTTCCAATGATATAACGGCACTTATCCGATGGACTTTTAACTTCCGACATTAATCTGATGGCCTTCCGACGACAGTTAATGGTTTCATGTCGGTTTTTTTTTCCTACAGAGTTCCGATGCAGGTCACCTAGACAACAAGTTAACAAACGTGGCAGATGGGATTTCCCCGCTTGGATGTGGCCATGGCAACGCCACTGAGTGACGAATAGCTTCTTTATTGGTTACCATGGCTACTGAATGATTGAAAACCGTGATCGTCGCGATTTGTTTTGTTTTCTCAGCTGTGGCGTTAAGAATATGAATAATTAAAGAAAAAAGGTAACTTCAGACGATCACTTTGAACCCAGAAAATGTGGGTTCGACCCCTTGATGCGACATTATTTTTTAATGTTTTCCCAAAGGGCAAAACACATTGGTTTGACCAAGGAGTTTGTTTTGACTCCACTTTTGTTGGGTTAGACAAACAAAACAAAGCTGGACAGCTCCCCAAAAGGTATGCAGAATGGCAATCCAGGCGACCAAGCCAAGATAGAAAAACATCACGCTTCAGATTAACTTCATCAGCGTGAATGACTGCTAACACTATGCGCTACCCCAGGTGATGTGGAACACAAAATTCATGCAGTGAGTTGTCTAAGCTCACATACTTTAGAATGTGGTTTCTAAAATGGCCACATTATGTATTTTTCACAAAACTGTTCATAAAGAAACTGATTTAAGTGATTTTGCTAAGAACAATCGCGTATATTTCATGGTGCGTCAAACCCATTCACAAAACATGTTTATTATTAGAGGAATTCAATAAATAAAAACATTTAATAAATTATGTTAATGAGGTCCTGAAAACTCAAGGATGTACACACCACTCATGTACTAAGTTGTCTACGCTTGCATACTTTGAATGTGGTTCTTAAAATAGCCATATCATAACCTTTTCACAAAACTGTACAAAAAGAATCTGATTTAAGTGATTTTGACAAGAACAATTGCGTATATTTCATCGTGCGCCAAACCTGTTCACAAATCATGTTTATTATCAGAGCAATTCAATGAATACAAACCTTTTGATAAATTATGTTAATGAGGTCCAGTTAATGAGCATTTTCTTAAGCTGAGCCGTCAACCCAGTTGCTTATCATAGATAGATGGACCAAAAAATGAATACCACACTTTCTTGATTAAACTTTAAAGCACCTTTGTTTGGGAAATAAAAATGTTTTCTGACTGATCTGTTATGGACCTCCTACCTTCAACTACTATTGTACTATGTACATGTGCAACATATCTCTTACGTATGCGGAAACCTTCTGGCGTCTTTCATACAATTTTTGCAGATGATTGCGGGACGTCCAGAATTTTTTTTTTAACGTTACGTGTTCTAATTCTGCGGAAGATTGCAGGACGTATTGCGGAAGATGCAAAACGTCGGCAGAAACTTGAAGCGCATTTCATGGCCGTTACCGATGACAGTATATATAAAATCGTTATGTCATCCACTTGCGTGAAAATATCTTCATGGCTTTCATGGACCCATTTCGACACACAGTATTAAACTACGGTGATTCAGAAAAAATACTACCAATTATCGGACAGTGGTTATCTTTTTTTTTATTTACTTAGGATTCACCTGGGTAGATGGGGGGGGGGGGGGGGGGAGGCCATATGACCGAAGGAGGCCATATATATATAGGATTCACCGAAAAGGCTCATGGAGCCACTCAAACGTTTTGGGTTATAATACTGTATTGTGAAAGATGTCTGTTAACCCTTGACTTAATCAATCAAACAATCAAAAATGGTTTATTAGTAAAACAAAGTACTGGCAGCCAGGGGCTGAATTGTGACTTGTTGTACATTAAAATCTCTGCTTACTTAATATAATTAACATACACAATCAATTTCTAGCACGTGATTGCACTTTAAAACAAATGATCTCGGCCGCTGAGAGAATTGCTGTTTAAGTGGATAGTTCATTTAACATGAATAAAAGCATACATAGTTTACAGTTCATAAACATTGTCATTTTTTCTCGTTGAGAAGCCTTAGCATTGATGGTACAGGACTGTTGCGGAATCTTGTAGTGCGGAAGGTAGGTACGGTCAGTGTTTGTGAATTCCGCAGGTTACGGCCATGCGTCTGACCACGGGTTTGCGGTAACAGGTGTGCAGTTCTTTCTGACTTCTGCATACTGGATGCAAACCTTCGGCAGAGGTTGGTTATTCTTTCCTCCAGTGTTTCAAATCCGCACTATTGCAGGGCTGATGAGTAGTCAGTGTAGTTACGCCCGAGGATTGTTCGGCAGGCACGTCTCTGTACAAGTTCAAAGGTTGCGGTCTGTTTGCTTGTAAGACTGTTGTGGTACACTGGTGCACAATATTCCAGAATAGGCCTGATAAATCCACAGTACACCGTTACCAAGTCAGCCACCGGTAGTCCGAACGTCTTTAACAGTTTCAGATTGTACCCATGGGGAAGCAAGTCCGAGGAAGCTTATTCCATAGCGATGTCAGGTTGATCCGTCTTCTACTCGTATGGTCTGGCCAATGCTTGACTTTGTCTTTTTTATCAAGTGATAATATCCAGACTATTATCTTGTTAATAACTATAGTCTGTGTGGACTGTCTTTGGCTGAGTTCATGTTAACTTTCGAAACGTGTTAGTTCCTAGATTAGTGTTAGTATTAGAGAGTTAGTGTTAAAGTGACAAAACAAACTTTTGAGAAAAACAGTGAAACATTAATAAATCAACAGGAAATCAAAGTCAACAGGAACAAAACGGATAAATCAATAGATAATATAAGATAAATCAGTTCTTCCGTGACAGCACATCTCCATCCTCAAACTTTGACGGTATTGACAAACCTGAAGAATGGGAATACACGACATTAGTCATGATCAACATAATGCACTGGTCAACTAGCCACCGAAAGTGACAGTGGTTTCAAAAAGTGGGCATCCTAAAAAAATTGTTAAATTACCCTAGTTAAAAAATGTAACATAAAAGGAAATATGTAATCAACAAAACAGTATCAACTCTGTAGCTCGTTTATTCATATCGAGATATTCCTACATTATCCTGTTAATCGGGGCCTGACGCCTGTCATGACCTCAAGTGACCTCCAGTCGGTGCGTTAAAACCGACACATTTCCAACATCTATTGGGAACGCATCGGAAGACTGACGGAAAAACAATGGGCGGGCGCCATTGATTTGGCCTGATTTCTGGATTTCTGTCGGATCCAACATCGGAAAATCTGAATGTGAAAATCCGACACAAATCTTACATAATTACGTTACCAACCCATTGACAATCCGACCTCCCCGTGCACTGTGTATAGTGGGGAGGGGGCGTTGTATCATATTGCTTTTGCTAGTTCTCTTCACAATTACTTGATTTCAGTACCGTAAATACATTGTACCCACCAGATTGATACCTGCGACATCCGTCGGTGATCTCTAAGCTTGTTTTACAGATAACTGGGTATACATTTGGCGGTGCAAACTTGCGAAAATTCTTTCTCGGTGGAGAAGTCGCTCTTTCGGCGAGGTCAGCTTTTGGGTCAAAGGTGATTGGCAAATTGTAACCTGATTACACACATAGTATCAGAACATTACCTCCTTTTTTTTGTCGCCAGACATGACAAACGCGTACGTTTCTAAAGCACCAAGAGATCATGTCTAGCGGTGAAGTAGACGTTAAACATTTACGACAACAACAACCTTATATAGTGACGATCAGGCGACTCTTTAACCTCCCATTTTCCAAAACAGGAACCTATGGAGCATGGAGATAATCAGGTAGTAATTTGATCTTTGACCTTTAACCTCTGAGGACATGTATGTATTTCCCAGTCATTTTCCAACCAGAATTATTCTTTTCCCATTCGCGGAATACACACATTGAACGCTTACTTTTGTATCGAGTGCTGGTTACGACAACTGTAGCTCAGCCAGTCGACTGGTAGGTACTCTATCTTAGCCTTAACGGTAATAATTTGAAGCTATGACGTTGGGGAAGATTTTGCTCGTAAACAAATGGTGGGGAGGGCGACTTGAATTTTTATGGTAGTAGAGACAAGAGACAAACCATGAAAACTCTGAGGCCTGTGGAAACTAGAGAGGCACCAATTTCGTGAAAAAAAATGTTTTCCCTGTAGCGCTTTATCATAATATTTACTGGTGATTATTAGCTAGATAAAGTATTGCGTGCAAGTAAAAATAAAATGAGCCACCCTACTGTAACGTTACATGATCATGATCTACTTGTTTTGGGATCAGGTCATTAACTATACCATTGGGTTCCCAGTAATTGTTCATTATATATAACGTTATAATTTACACAGCAGTTCTAACCTCTGATTAGTTCCTAACACACAAACACACACACACACACACAAGACACAGCACAGCACACACTTGTACACACATTCTACTATTTCTAGTACACACATAAAACAGTCTAGTCAAACACACACACACACACACACACATAACGGTTACATAATAACAAACACACATGACATGTATTACACACACAAATGTGGCACACTCACATACACACAAATAGACAATGTAAAGCCTACACCACATCATCATCATTTATTCGAGTTAGTTTCTTGTAGTTGGATGTGCAAGACTTTCTCCCTCTATCCTCCATTGATTTGGGTAGGTCTAAATGTAAGCTACATGTACATGTATTTCACAGTGACACCTCGGGCAGCACTGCCGCAGCAGTATTTCCTCAGACTTTGATTTACTCTTCCATGTTGTTTGTATAGAAAAATGGATGGACTGAAAGAGCATCTCTGTGGCCTATCCCGAGAGGTGACCCTGGCTGTGTTACCCAGGCTGTATATGGAAGAGGTGGTTACAGAACTCAGGAGAAGGAACATCAGTACAGACACCAGCACCACAGAAAACTGTAGGGAACATCTGCTGAGGATCCTGCAGGATGTGATGGAACGAGAGTACCACAGGGAGGGCGCGGGGGTAAGCTCCGATCTGGACATCCTCCAGATGCCACAAGTAGGAACCACGCCAGGATCCAGTCCACAAAACAGTACAACTGTCATTAGTTTACCTTCTCATAGAACAGAAGGGACTGGTCGTATAAACCCATCTGTTTCGTGCAGTCTGTCAGACTTAGAGGAAGCAGACTTGAGCATTGAGAGAGTGGACCAAAGACAGCGTGCTGTTCAAAAAGACAGCAGAAGTGACGAGGGTATGACAGCTGTTCCTGTCCGCGTTACTGTAAGTAACAACATCGGCTGGAGCATGTCATCTAAAGATGATGAAACTGTTAGAAACGTCTCTGAAAAAGATGCAAGTAGCGAGTTAGATCCTACAGTACAACATCCTCATTCCTGCGGGTTGAAACAGGAGCCGATCGATCAAAGCAGAGACTCTACATCTGAAAACGAGATTGACAGGTGTCATGATTGTATAGAAAATAGTTCCCGTCGCGAGCCCGCCCTTCCCACTGTCATGGCGGAAGATCTGCTGGCGTCATTCGGAAATGTTTTAGAACAGGGCCAAAGTGATAACATGGTGTACGGCGTCCTTCACGAGCTAGTGAAACAGGTTGCGGAAAATAGGAGAGCAATTCAAGAGCTCCGTGACCAACAGCAGCAGAGAGTTCATGAACCCCCCATGTCCGGTGGCCAGGGGGAGGGGGAAGAGGGGAATGGAAGTCGTAGAAAACGACGCAAAACCGCACAGAACTCCAAGGTGCCCGATAGGTGTAGAGTAAGTATGATAGACTAATTCTGATATTGTCAGTAACACAATTACTAGTACTTAGCCAGTCCATGAAAAGTAAATTGCATGCATGGTAATGTTGCCATTTGACTAATGACAAAATACCTGCATGTCCTTCAAATATTTTCATTTTTATGTACTTATTTTGCACAAACTTTTTTGTATTTTGACAGATGTGGAGGGGCGTTCTGCCTAATTACCACAAACGACCACAAACAACCACAAAAGACTCTAATAGGCAGTGTATATGGGACAACAGCCTTGTGTGACGCACTGGAGACAATGTTTATACATTTATGAATTTAAAAAACCCAACAACTCCTACGTATTGGCGAGTTATTTCGAGTTAGTCTGCTGGTTTCAAGATGAAAGCAATTCTTTGCCGCTATGTTAGATGGCCCGTGCTAGGAGTCTGCATGGGGAAGTTCTCGATATCTTCCTCAGCTCTATAGACGACATGGTGATAAAACTTTGAAAGCTGTTGGTTCATTGATTATAGCATACCACAATTCTATCATGGTCAACTTATAAAACTTGTATACTAAGTGTTTTTCAGCCTCAAATGCAAGCAATCATGATTCAACATGGTGGCCAAGAATTGCTTTATCTTGAAACCGGACTAACTCAAAATAACTGGTGAATACGTATGACTTGCTGCGTTTTTTTTAATTCATAGATGTCTAAACAATGTCTCCAAAGCATACACAATGTCGTTGTCCCATATACACTGCATATTAGAGTCATTTATGGTTTGTTTGTGGTCGTTTGTGGTGTTTAGGCAGACCCGTGGAGGGCTGTGAGATGAGTCTATTAATGTCTTTCTGCTTCTTTTTGAGCCATTACAATTCTATGATTGACTTACATTTCTTAGAATAAGTAAGCTAATGTGGTGTGCAAGAAGACAATTTTTTCTGGTTGAAACACAGTAACTATCAATTACCAACAATGATTTATGGTACATGATATGACATTATTGTGCATAATAATTACAAGTAGTCAGACCTTCTTCAATCTGACCACCTGGCCTTGACAAACACTTTTTCTTGGTCCTGAAAATTGCCCCCATTGACAAAAGCAATAATTTGCTTGCTGTGTAGTCCATTCAGGCCATGAAGAAGGTAGACCAAAACCAGGGCTCTAGCCAGCTCGAATTTTTTTTCTGTCAGCCAATTCCCATTGTCGCGAAAAACCGTGAAAATTAAGTTAGAAAGACGGAACTGAGACCTTGAAAAATGGGTTTTTAATGAGATTATGGTATGCGAAAGGGCCGACACACATTATCAACAATCATAACAATAGCAAGACAAACAGTGTGTGGCCTACCGACCATGGACAGCGTCTCAAAGCCGCCTGTAGCTTCCACCAAGAATTTTTGTCCGTCAAGGTTGACGGATTGGTTTTTAAAAAATTCCGTCACACGCAGCAAATTTCCGTCGATTGACGGAAAAACGGACACTGGCTAGAGCCCTGACCAAAACATGTGCCAAGAAAATGTTAGAATTAAGGTTGCATCAATGATATTATATTCCAGTGTTGTATTTCATAATGTGAGTCTTTGATTTGCAACTGTTTCAGGTTGACTTGAGGAAGGTGTACAAAACTCTTCTGGAAGGTGACAATGATTTTAATGGATTCAACTTGAATGAAGCGTAAGTATCATGATCCATCTTACATTTAATGCAAATAAGAAAATGTATATTAATATTATTCATCACAAGAAAAGAATCATCTGTTGAAAACAGTTTGATTGTGTAATGTAACATGTACATAAAACATGAGCTCAAATTCTTATCCAGTGATTTTTTTAAACATATCTAAGTAAAATGCATTGAAACTTCTTGCCAGTGTAATTGTAGGTAACATGGAAGGGTACAAACAGTGTAAAAGCAATATAACAAATGTCTACTTTAGTCTAAATGTTAACTCTAATATAATAATTATACATGTGCCATTTCAACTTGGCAACTAGAATACTTGTCAATCTATTGAATGTTTTGCATGTAATGACTATGTGTTATCCTTTACTTCTACTGTAGACTGACCTCACGGTACAACCAGCGAGTACTGCAGATCCTTCACTTGGAGATTGCCAAAGAGTACGGTGGGGAGCAGAAATGTCCCTTTTCACCAATGGAAGTGAAAGGTGATTGTCTTTAAAAGTGGTATCTCACGGCACTTGAGGCACCGTTGTACAATAGCACTGTGGGATTTGTTCACTGCGGCACTGTTGTGTCATTTTGCTGATTTTTTATAATTTAGATATTGCGTGATACATAAAAGTATGACTTATATTATATTATAAGACAACAAAATGCACAAAACGTAAGAAAATTTGTTCACCTTTTAAATTCATTCAATAATCTTTCTAACCCCGCAGTGCCACACCGGTGCCCCAACTGCAGTGAGATACCACTTTAAGTGTCATCATATATTTTAATGGCTACCTGAGCAGGTTCCATGCCATATTGGCATTTTGGGAACATGATGTCGGGTATTTTTCAAAAGGTCTGATGGTGACAATGTGTTAGTTCTGGTTTTGAATTTATGGTGTGCATCTCAAACTTAAATGTTTTTGTTGTTGTTTTTCAGACATTCAGAGTTAGTCTTTTTTCAAAATTCAAGACAGACAATTCGGTCAAGTGAGGGATAACAAAAATGAAGAAAACTAGCGCTATCTCACAACATTTATACATGAAAGCTGTTTTTATTGTACTTAGATTTTTGTAAGTATCCTGTTCTTGTCAAATTCCATTTGTATTGTGTCCTTTGTAACACTAACAGCTACAGGCTAGTTTGGCTCTACATGCTGAAAAGCCAAACCAATAAATAGATAAAAATGAAGGAAATGGGGAAATAACAGAAAAAAAAGGAAAAGCAAATTGGTATATGTACATGTAGATATCATAGTTTTGGACAGCCACATTCTGTGTATGTTTGAAGTGCAATTGCACAATCATTATCAAATGCATTGAACATTTACCTTAGATGTGCATTGAGTCATGCATTGCAGTGACTGTCACAAGTCATGATATTCATGATTGTTGAACATGTTTACTTGAAACATGATGTTAATTCTATGATTGAAATAATGAAAGCTTTAATTATACATGTCTTGTTGATTCCTTTCAGATGCCGCCAAACGTTATTACAGGTCACAGAAGGACGACAGATTGCGCCGAGACAAGGGGAAACTCACTGCACACAGGAACGCTATGAGGAAGGAACAACGTCTCATGCAGGTAACACCGACATTCTTCTATGTTGAATTTCGCTTATGAAATACACCTTGGAGAAGCTCTGCAAAACTGGGCTGAGGTAGGCATGGCTTCAAACCATCTGTCAACCAATCTGAGAATTGTCTTTTAGGAAATGTTTTCTTCGGTTAAAGATGATTATGATAATTGGCTCACTGCTGGTTAGAAGCCACACTTGCAAACACAAAAACCAATTTTTTCACAGAGCTTGCCCAAAGTATACGTACCAGTATATAAATTTATAGGTCACGGATGAGGCACTACTCTGTGCAGGAGAATGTTGATTTGATGGTATTGCCAATTTTTGTGGTGTTCAGCAAGTTCAAAAGAGGTAGTGTGTATGACAGATCTCTAGTGCAACACACCCTAGTATGCACAATTGACACATGCTGTTAAGGTGCATTATATTGGAGATTTATTAAGAAGCATAATTTTAAAGGTGACAGATGTATATATTGAGAGAATTGTGTTACAATGTGTCATAAGAAAAGTTTAGGGTTAACGAAAATGGAACTACGGAACCTTTGTGTTACAGAAGGTGCATCGTCGGAGGAGAGCCTTAGAAAAGTGCCGGGACTCTTGGACAGACAGGACTAAAAAGATGGCGACTGAGATTCTGGCCAAGCAATACCAGTCCTCGGAGTCGAGTGGAGACGAGTACCACGACCCCCCGCGGTTCACCGTGAGGCGCCTCCCTTGGGAGTCGGAGGCCCTGCGGAAACTGAAGGACTCGTTGGATAAGGTTTGCCCTCAAAGGGGATCCGCCAGGGTACTGTCCGATGATCTGTCGGAGAGGACAGTACCCGAAGGGACCCCACCATGGGCGGTGAAGGGGCTGTACCAAGGGGACTTGGATGAATGTATGTCGGACAGTCTGGAAGACTGAAAAACTCTACACCAATTTCTTTCCTTGTTTAATATGCGAGCACTGTTTTATATGTCTTATGAAGAACAGTATTCAAAGACAGCCCACAGTTGGGCAGTGAAGGGACTCTACCAGGGGGGCTTGGATGAATGTATGTCGGACAGTCTGAAAGACTAAAAACACGACACAAATTTCTTTTAAGAAGTGGTTGCTGTCTTATGACCAGCCCAGGTTAGTCTGTTCAAAAAGGACATTACTCAAGGACAATAGTCAAAAAGTCTCCCACAAGTGAAGGGGTTGTACCAAGGAGACTTGGATGAATGTATGTTGGACAATCTTGAAGACTAAAAACCTCCACACAAATTTCTTTTATTGTTTAACAAGTGGTTGCTGTCTTATGACCAGCCCAGGTTAGTCTGTCTAAAAAGGACATTACTCAAGGACAATAGTCCAAAACTCTCCCACAAGTGAAGAGGTTGTACCAAGGGGACTTGGATGAAAGAATGTCGGACAGTCTGGAAGACTAGAAACACCATACGAATTTCTTTTATTGTTTGACAAGTGGTAGTGTCTTATGACCAGCCTAGGTTAGTCTGTGTTTTAAAGGACATTACTCAAGGACAATAGTCAAAAACTCTGCCACATGACCTGTGAAGGGGTTGTACCAAGGGGACTTAGACGAAAGAACGTCAGACAGTCTGGAAGACTGAAAAAGACCACACCATTTCCTTCCCTTGTTTTGCCAGAAGGTACTGTCTAATGTTTAAAAGGACAGTACCCGAAGGTACCCCACCATAGGCGGTGAAATGGTTGTACCAGGGGGACTTGGATGAAAGTATGTCAGTTTGGAAGACTGAAAAACATCACACCAAATTCTTGGTTCTTACACATTGTTTACTGTATCAGTGGGTACTGTCTGAGCTGTACCTGAAGACCACCCCATATGGGTTGTGAAGGGGGTGTACCAGTAATCTCCAAGCAGATCCTACAATGGCATAAGATAGTATGAAAGTGCCACATCTATCAGACAGTCTCAGAAACTGAAAATGATCCCTAATATTGATTATTAAAATTTTTACACCTTTATAGCCCAATTCAACTCTGACTACATCAATCTATTTTCTAGGTTCTCAGACACTTTCTCTAGACTAGGTTCTCAGACATTTTCTCTTAGACTTTGTTTTCAAATTGACCTTCATCATCATCAAATTGACTTTACAGTGCAGTATTATTGTTTCTTTTTATCTGAGAACTAACAAATAAAAAAATAATACACCTGTTTCTATTACTTTCAGTATATAAAGTATCCAGCTTTAAATGTCAGACCGTCACCTTTATTTTACATTTCAAATGTAGTTATCAATCTATTACCAGTGAATTATTGCAAATTGAAAGGTTGCGGCAGTTATCCTCTATGTTATGTATGATATAATGTTTGCAGTTGTTTAATGCACCCTTATTAATGATTAAAAGGTTCTGTATGAAACACAATTAAGCCAATTATTTTTTATTATTTCTTTCACCTTGCCTAATCAGTTTCTTTTTTCTGCTACTTACCTCTTCTTTCTCTCATACTTTTTCCTACAACATGTGTAACGTTATTCTGATTGCTTGAAAACTGTACAAAGGTTCTTGTTGGTTCATTGTTTCTTTGAACTGTCTTGTCTCAAGCTTTCATTTTATGTAAGTAGCTTATCCTTCCTTTAAATGTTGCATAGAATGTAAGCCAAGGGAATAGCAAAACTCCAAGTGCTCCATCATCCATAACAGTTGGACAACTCCACTTGTACTTTCGTCCAACCCCATAAGCTTTGGTACGACCTTGTTCCAAAACTTCATCCGGTCTCCCCTGAGGTCAGCGTCAGAGGATGACATCAGGTCTAGCTTCATGTAGTGTTTAGAGGAAGGCTTGTACTGTGGCCAGTCTGCAGAGTCACGCAAGCGGGCTGCACCGGAATAGTCGTTTGGACCTCTGTGGTTGATAAAGATGACAATGAGTTGTCAAAGAGTAATTGATACGCATACTTAAAACCCTCTAATAGACACCCTTGAACTGCCAGAGTTTCAGCCCTATAAAATGCTATCAGTGCCAGGGTTGGCCGCTGACCTCCAAAAAGAAACCCCTGAACAAACTCTAAGGCCAAAGTCCCTAACTTCCGGGGTTCGTGCACTACACACACGCAAAGCTGCTACTTTGGGGGAATACACTATATCCGGGGGCGGCACATAGCTCATGTTTATGTGTGCCGGATATATCCGGGGGCGGCAGTTTAAGGGTTAAGAGTTTCTTTTCACTAGATGGTGATCACTTAGTGACTGTACAGCAGGCAAAGTTGGATTTGTACTACCTTTGATTTGTAGTTGGAATCTAATGCTAATGCTGTTTACTATATATGAAAATTTGTTCAGCATTATCTTTAAAATCTTTGGTCACTCAGCGGCCACATATTTGGTTGCAGCCTCTACTGGAAATGGGGTGTTATTTATTAACTTAAGTAATCATAGAAAATAAGCATTTAGATAAGACTAGATATGTGCAGAAATATTTTATGATCCAATAATTAATAGGGAATCTTTCATTATATACAGTGCCAACTGTTTGTAGTATGTTTGTAGTATAGGTGAACCACTTTTCTGATGGGTTTTCTGCAGAGCTGGTCAACTTGTCAGTTACATCAATGATGGAATTAAAAGACTTCTAGTGATACAAACAGATTTTTCTTATCTTTATCCCCTTTAGTTAAAGTGATGCCAACTATGCTGCTAGGTACAGGTAAAAGCTTACCTGCCTCATGATTAAAGGCAACCTAAGCAATATTAGCCCAAGTCAGGGTTGTAGAAGTTCAACTGTCAAAGTCAATTTTGGGGCACTTCTCTATGTAATAAGATGAAGCAACTCTATTCTATTCCATACCAACATTCAAGGAGCAAATATCTGATGCCATCATGCCACTGATGTCGCGAGTATGCCGTGAAGTCTAATTTTTGTAGGTTATAATATTTAGGGAATCCTAGCACATCAAACAACCAGAGGGGTGAGTAGAACAGAAAGAAACAAAATGCCGCCACCTGGGATTGAACCCGGGCCGGCAGATCACCAATCGAACGTGCAAACCGTTCGACCAAAAGGCTTACTTAAGCCGTTAGGCGTCTTCGGTTTAGCAGTCCTTGAACACCACTGTTACACAAATTTTTGAAGTCTGCAGAGGATGTCATCTACTTGCTGTGGCCTAATCTTAAGTTACTCTTTGCAAAATACAAAATGTGAAAAGACAACACTACGGATTAGAAGAATATTTACTACGCTGTGTCTTTGCCTTCATACAATGTAGTTGGACCTACATCTTTACTCTCACCTATGAATGCATGTTTAACCGATGAAATTCGTCAACCAATTCAAGAGAATTGCTCCCTTCCAACTAAAAAAAAAGTCATCAAAAACAAAGTTTAAAAGGGAATCAAGGAAGCCGAAGGTGAAAAAGGACCAAAAAGTAATCAAGTTGATTTCACTGTGAGATGTTCACCTTGAAACTCACTGTATTCAAACAAGAAGGCATGGTTTGGTTAGTAGTAACTATAGAATATTGTAGGTCTCATTCAGGAAATTTTTGGATGAAATGATAAGCGAAAGGCGAGCCCGGCCGACCCAGTCAGCGGATGTCGCTCAGTGAGGTCAAAGGTCGCTCCCTTCAGAGAAATTCCACACGATTGCTCTACTAGCAATCCTAACATGATTCCTCCCCACAGTTTTGGTAGCCAGACCAGGTAGACAGACCAGCCTTTTCCGTAAACCCTAGCCATGATTGCCTCTTTAATATAGACTAGCTAACTACATGTATTAAGATAAAACGTGCGTTATTTTCGGGTGTTTCTGTGAGCAACTTTGTGAATTGAGTTTCTCGTCGAATAGGCTTATTAACTTTACAGATGCATGTTACGTTACGATATTTGCAATTTCGGAAAGATTGTAACGTCATGAATAAACCTGAAAATCATACCCTAAATCATGCCTGTCATTTAGAATCAAGCCCACCCACACTATAGAGTGATGAGCACAATCAAGCGATCATTTCCACTCGTAAGAAAACTCCGTACCGATAACCTAACCCTAACTTTCCCAAAGGTTAAGAATCTCACCTTTGGCAAAGTCAATTTGACCCATCGGTCGCAGAACACAGTATTCATCCCCGACCCCCGTGGACAAATGTAGTTCGGGCACGAAGTAGTTCGTGTTGTTTTGGGGTGTACTAGATTGTTGATTGTATGTGATGGAGTGCGCAATTGTTGTAAATGTTGTAAGACTATGTCCGTTTTAATTTGGATGGCGATGTTTGTTGTGTTGTGTTGAATTTTGCGGCTGGGGAGAAGACGGTGAATTAGTCCGCGCAAATGGCAAGACGGCCTTGTGAGTCCTGATGACCCAAATCATGCCTTCTATGTTCGCTTTTGGTGTAATGCGACCTGATGACCCAAATCATACTTTGTTCGCCATCGGGGATGTCGATTCATCGACAAAAGTAAAGTAAAGCTAAAGTAAAGCTACCCAAATTGCACCCAAGAGTTTGGCTACACGTAAACCTGAGGCATTGTCTGTTTACGTTGCAGAGAAAGACAACGCCGTGCGATCCGGGCATTGTTCTAAAGAACGTCAAAAGGGACGTACATATGTCATTGCAATTGTGTTCGAAATTTATTGCGTCATAATGATATCCTTCCTTTGTTTTCCTTCTGTTGATGTATAGACGGGTAGTTGGTGTGTTATTTTACCGGAAATGGTGCAATAGTACCTGCGGTCACAGGTTAGTGATTTGTGTGCGTGTGTTTGGTCATGGAAAGCGTGACTGGTATAGCTCTTTTGTGAGGATGTGGGTGGCCTTGAAAAAGGCCGGGGTTATAGCTTGTGCCGTAGGTCTACTTGGAGCTGGTGTACTTGGTGACGGCCTTGGTGCCCTCGCTGACGGCGTGCTTGGCCAGCTCGCCCGGTAGCAGGAGTCGCACGGCGGTCTGGATCTCGCGGCTACTGATGGTAGAGCGCTTGTTGTAGTGAGCCAGACGAGAAGCCTCGGCGGCGATGCGCTCGAAAATGTCGTTGACGAAGGAGTTCATGATGCCCATGGCCTTGCTGGAGACACCGGTGTCGGGGTGCACCTGCTTCAGCACCTTGTAGATGTAGACACCGAAGGTTTCC
Organism: Branchiostoma floridae x Branchiostoma belcheri; assembly: GCA_019207045.1. Lineage (NCBI taxonomy): Eukaryota > Metazoa > Chordata > Leptocardii > Amphioxiformes > Branchiostomatidae > Branchiostoma > Branchiostoma floridae x Branchiostoma belcheri. The sequence goes on along the minus strand of CM033039.1, from coordinate 10,814,671 downwards.
CTTCTCTTTCTCCTCCTTCCGCGCTTCTTGTCTCCAGCGGGCCTGGCTTTGCCAGCTTTCTTAGCAGCTTTTCCACTTGGCGGCATGACGACGTTCTTGGCGTATCAGACAGCGAAGAATAATTGCACCAGTGTCTGCTTTGCCTTTATATGGGGGAAGAATGCAAATTATCGGATTGTCTAGTCCAAGGCGCGGACGTGGTAGAACCTCTCACGGCAAGCTCTCGCTATTGGTTCGCTGTCGGAAGCCGTGAATCCAGCAGCGGGGTATAAATTGTTTGGACAGGGCATTTTGTCTCTTCATTCATTTATTCTTTTGGCCGTTTGACGCTAACCGACCGACTTCATTCTACATCATGTCTGGACGTGGTAAAGGAGGCAAGGCACGCGCCAAGGCAAAGAGCCGCTCTTCCCGAGCGGGACTGCAGTTCCCGGTTGGCCGTGTCCATCGCTTCTTGCGCAAGGGAAACTATGCCGAGCGCGTGGGTGCCGGCGCTCCTGTGTACTTGGCAGCTGTGCTCGAGTACCTGACCGCCGAGATCCTCGAGCTGGCCGGTAACGCTGCCCGCGACAACAAGAAGACCAGGATCATCCCCCGTCACCTTCAACTGGCCGTCCGCAACGACGAGGAGTTGAACAAACTATTGTCCGGCGTCACCATTGCACAGGGCGGCGTTCTCCCCAACATCCACGCCGTGCTTCTGCCCAAGAAGACCAGCAAGGCTCAGTAAGATCCAGACGGAGAGATTTAAACCCCGGCCCTTTTCAGGGCCACCCACATCCTCTCGAAAGAACTGTATCATGATCACTTAACTAAGCTTTACATACAGCTATTCTATAAGAAAACTAATACAGAAAATAAATGCGTGTACGAAATCCCCCCCCCCACACACACACACACACACCAAAACATAAAACACGCACATCTGCTTAGACAAATCTGTATCTTTTCTATATTCCTGACAGACAACCTTGAGCATGACATTTGTGAGCAAGAATGGTTGCCGTATCACGTCAGAACTGACCGCAGTATAGTCTTCCTTACAAGTGTGTCGCTTCCTGCTAGCTGACATACCTCTACATTATATGTACGCGTGGTCAGAGAAAACGATAGATAAAACACGTGGAGAGCGTGCGTTGTATTTTCGCGGTCAGAAACGCATGGTTAAAACGTGGAAAACAAGTTTCTTTTTTGTTTTATTTGATTTCTAGGTTGTTTGGGGCTGGGAGTTTATTATTTCACAAGTACTGATTTAATCCCCTGTCGGCTGATTGGTTTGTGTGTGCAAGTATGAGGGGGAGGGGGGCAAACGTGTAAACTTTGTGTAACAGGGATTCTGATTCAAATGTTGCAAGAAACGTGAACGATATAAATCTTTCTGGGATATGTAGGTGGCCCTGAAAAGGGCCGGGGTTGTCGATCTTGTTCTGATCCTCCTTATGCACGTTCCCCTCGGATGCGGCGTGCGAGTTGGATGTCCTTGGGCATGATGGTGACACGCTTGGCGTGGATGGCGCAGAGGTTGGTGTCCTCGAAGAGACCGACCAGGTAGGCCTCGCTGGCCTCCTGTAGGGCCATGACCGCCGAGCTCTGGAAACGCAGGTCGGTCTTGAAGTCTTGGGCGATCTCTCGCACCAGGCGCTGGAATGGCAGCTTGCGGATGAGCAGCTCCGTCGACTTCTGGTAGCGACGGATCTCTCTCAGGGCCACGGTACCGGGCCTGTAGCGGTGAGGCTTCTTGACACCACCGGTAGCCGGGGCGCTCTTGCGGGCAGCCTTGGTGGCAAGCTGCTTCCTCGGGGCCTTGCCACCGGTGGATTTACGGGCGGTCTGCTTGGTACGTGCCATGTCGAACTTCGTCTACGCTCAAGTGCAAGACAATGAAAGTAGTCGGCGCACGGCGGAGTGTGAATTTATAAGACCCGCTAATTAGATGTCCGCAGATTTCAATTGGACGCCACTCTGACGTCTGATTGGTTCTCTTGCCCAAATCAGACCTTGCCATTGGTCAGTTTTCTTGACTCTAGGATCCGTTTTTTGCAGCAAGCTCGGCACGGTTTGGGCTCCTGCCGAAGAACGTGGCAAGGAACTTGAACACTAAAGAATGGCTATTGGCTACAATGGGAGATTACAAGTGATAGCAGTTTAAACGAGACACATTTCTGCACAGTCAAGTTTTGGGTTGATAAATGAATATCGTCAATATCGGCGACGTCTTCTGTAACAATATTCTGATAGCGTGTGCGCGTGTGTTCATTCATTCGTTAGTTTTTGTAGATATTTAATACATTTCACGTATCTAATGTGTCATTTGTCGTCTGGTTGTTGTATGTATCTACAATAAAGGTCTTCCCTCACCATCGTCCGTGTATGTGTGTATGTGTGTGGGAGGGAGGGTCTTACATTGTATCTTATATTTCGTTCATTATCAATTATTTGGCGGGATAGCGTGTATTCGTGTGGAAAAAGTATAACTTTGAGACGTGATTGACGTAGTTCTTTTGAGAGGATGTGGGTGGCCCTGAAAAGGGCCGGGGTTTGCAGAAAATGTGACGGTCAGGTCTCTACTTCTTCTTGGGCTTGGTCGCCTTCTTGGCGGGCGCCGTCTTCTTGGCGGCCTTCTTTACCGGGGTCTTTTTGGTGGCAGCTTTCTTGGCAGCAGGTTTCTTTGCCGGAGTCTTCTTGGTAGACTTCTTGGCCGCTGGCTTCTTGGTAGACTTCTTGGGGGTGGTAGCCTTCTTAGCCTTGGGCTTTTTAGGCTTGGTGGTCTTGGGTTTGGCGGCCTTCTTGGCCACGGGTTTCTTGACCGGCTTCTTGGTAGTCTTCTTGGCGGCCTTCTCGGCGGCCTTCTTGGCTGCCACGTTGATTTTGAAGGATCCCGACGCCCCTGTTCCTTTCACCTGGACCAGGGTACCCTTCTCCACCAAGGCTTTCAGGGCCCGCTTGATGAAGTGAGACTTCTTGTCCACGTCGAACTTGTAGTTGGCGGCGATGTACTTCTTGATGGCCGGCACCGAAGAACCCGTGCGGTCCTTGAGTGATTCCACAGCCGCCGTGATCATGGCGGTGGTGGGCGGGTGAGCCGCAGGAGCCTTCTTGGGCTTGCTGGCTTTCTTGGGGGACGATGCTGCGGCGGACATGCTGGCGTGACAAGTCTCCGATAGACGTGCAAATGAACCCGACATCTTGTCAAGCTGGCGTACAAGTAGTCACGGTGCGGACGTGATCGGAAACACGACAGCTTGTCTGTGTCCTATTGTCCGTACCGGCGAAATTTGTGTTTCTATCTTTCCTGCGCTGTGATTGGCGATGCCTATATTAGGCGAAGACCCAATCCCATATAAAGGCAGGATAGACTATTCACATGCAGTTTGACGGACTCCTCCCCACAGCCGGTTCGTCGACGCCATGGCTACGGAAACACAGAAGATCCACAGAAAGACCGCCAGCAGGTTTTCGGGGTGTAGAAGAGAGACCGAGTATTTACCTCGTTTGCGTTTACAGGGAGTATAGAATTCGAAGATTGCCCTTTTAGTGTCATGAAGATTTCGTATTTTATTTTGCTTTGTGAAACTGCGAGAAGTTGTTGCTGCGTAGGGACGAATGTGAGTTGTCTGCGTTTTGCACGTGTATCGCTCTTTGTCATGCTGAGGTCCGTTCTTCTCGCAGACACTGGCGTGCCGGGCATTGTGTATGGGTTATGGAAGAAAGCATGCCTCACTGCGAGAATAGACGCTTATTTTGGGCGTTTGTTAGACATCACAGGTATATGCAGTACTGTCTGAAAGGACGTCGACGGAGAAGGCAAGTGACACCGCCGGCACGGCCGACCCCAGCATGACTGACGCAGCAGCCTTGTGAATGAGCCGGACGTTCCATAGCAGAGCACCAGTAACACTGTTTTTGACAACGAGACTCACCAGGACAAGTCTGCGATATCTACGACCTTCTGGGAACGGGTAGGGAGAATTGCCGACAACAGAGAAGATAGAGTAGTTTCCTACGGGCGTAGGATTTACAAGCCAAGCAGGTACGCAAGGTTTTGAGCTCGCCGCCATTTTTGGCGTCTTGTGGAATTTTCCATTTTAATTTGTCTTCCTACGTTGGCTGTTTTTCTAGTGGATCTCTCGGCTGTTTTCTTTCTTGTTCCTTCATGATTTTATTTTCCTGTTTTCCCCTTTTGTATGATTATGGTGTGTTTTGTTGGTCAGCAACTATTCTGTCGTTCAATTCGTTTAGCGACTCGTAATTTGCATATGTTTGCGCATCGCACATGTTTCGCGTGCGCAGGTGTGAGTGATTCTATTTGGTAAAATAGGCTTGGTATAATTAATTTTGTGTTGTCTCATTTGAGTTAGGTATGTTGATACAGCTGAGCCACCGCTAGGGCTGCCGTTTACCCCGTCTTTTCGCCATAGGAGCCTTTATGAAGCGATACAACGTTGTTCCAGTTTCCGCACGCTCGGAGCAGAGCCCGACCTTTTTTTATCAAGAAAGAGTCGGAGGCTTCAACTTATCACTGGTAGCTCTATGGGTGAGTTACGTTGTTTGAAAGGCTTTAGACAGTATTTGGTATAGTTTTTTTGTCTGCCTATCACGTTTGTTGTTGTTGTTGTGGAAGGAGTCGAACGTATTGCCTTATTTTACGTATTTTCCTTTGTTTTTTTCTGTATATTTGCTTTGTTTAATTTTGAAGTTAGGTTCGGCGATTCTGGGCATTGCATTTTGTGGACCAGCCAGCATTCAGCAACCCGAAAAGCTGAGGGACCAGGCCTCAAGACGCTCGGACAGCTGTCAACCACTGCGGCAGTTTTCCTAAGGTGTGTCCTATATCTCAGCTAGAGGTTGTTATCTTGTTGCTCGTCAGGTCGGCAGACAACCTCGAGTTTGTAGCGAGATTTCAGGTGATTTGATTTTTGTTTATGAGCCGATTTGCTTTTTGTTGGGTTTCTCGCTTGACAGGTTCTTGGACAACCCTAGGTAGAAAAAGAAAGTGTTTGCAGTTTTTTGTCTGGTTGGTGTCATGCAATAGTTTGTTGGACAATTGAACTGTTGGACAGCTTTTGTTTGCTGTTGTCGTACGACATGCTGTAAACAGCCCCAGAGAGATAACAAAACTGCTGGAAAGTTTTGTTGTTGTTGTCATGCGACAGGTTGTTGGACAACCCCAGGTAAGTAACAAGACTGTTGGACAGTTTTGTTTGTAGTTGTCATGCGACAGGTTGTTGGACAACCCCAGGTAAGTAACAAGACTGTTGGACAGTTTTGTTTGTAGTTGTCATGCGACAGGTTGTTGGACAACCCCAGGTAAGTGTACAAGACTATTGGATGGTTTTGTTTGTGGATGGACGACGGGTTGTGGGATAGCACCAGGCAGGTAACAGGACTGTTGGACAGTTTTGTTTGTTGATATACGAAAGGTTGTGGGACAACACCAGGCAAGTAACAAGACTGTTGGACAGGTTGATTTGTTGATGTACGACAGGCTGTGGGACGGCACCAGGCAAGTAACAGGACTGTTGGACAGTTTGGTTTGTGATGTATACGATAGGCTGTGGGACAGCACCAGGCAAGTAACAAGACTGTTGGACAGTTTGATTTGTTGATGTACGACAGGCTGTGGGACGGCACCAGGCAAGTAACAGGACTGTTGGACAGTTTGGTTTGTTGATGTATACGATAGGCTGTGGGACAGCACCAGGCAAGTAACAGGACTGTTGGACAGTTTTGTTTGTTGATATACGAAAGGTTGTGGGACAACACCAGGCAAGTAACAGGACTGTTGGACAGTTTGGTTTGTTGATGTATACGATAGGCTGTGGGACAGCACCAGGCAAGTAACAGGACTGTTGGACAGTTTTGTTTGTTGATGTACGACAGGCTGTGGGACAGCACCAGGCAGGTAAAAAGACTGTTGGACAGTTTTGTTTGTTGATGTACGACAGGCTGTGGGACGGCACCAGGCAAGTAACAGGACTGTCGGACAGTTTGTTTGTTGATGTACGACAGGTTGTGGGACAACACCAGGCAAGTAACAGGACTGTTGGGCAGTTTGGTTCGTTGATGTACGACAAGCTGTGGGACAGCACTAGGCAAGTAACAGGACTGTTGGACAGTTTGGTTGGTTGATGTACGACAGGCTGTGGGACAGCACTAGGCAGGTAACAAGGCTGTTGAACAGTTTGGTTTGTTGATGTACGGCGGGTTGTGGGACAGCACCAACCAGGTAACAAGACTGTTGGACAGTTTGGTTGGTTGATGTACGACAGGCTGTGGGACAGCACCAGGCAAGTAACAAGACTGTTGGACAGTTTGGTTTGTTGTCGTGCGACAGGCTGTGGGACAGCACCAGGTAGGTAACAGGACTGTTGGACAGTTTGGTTTGTTGTCGTGCGACAGGCAGTGAGACAACGGCAGGTAGAGTAACAACAGTGTACGACAGTTTTTTGTTTGCTGTTGTCGTATGACAGGTTGTTGGACAACCCCGGGTAGGTAACAAGACTGTTGGACAGTTTTGTTTGTTGTTGTCGTGCGACAGGTTGGTTAGACAACCCCAGAGAAGTAAAAAGGCTGCTCGACAGTTTTGTGACACTGTGCTGTCGTACGACAGATTGTTGAGCAACTCCAGGAAGCCAACAAGACTGTTGGACATTTTTTGTTTGTTGTTGTCGTGCGACAGGTTGTTAGACAACCCCAGAGAAGTAAAAACGCTGTTAGACAGTTTTGTGGGTTGTCGTACGATAGATTGTTTAGCAACCCCAGGTAAGCAGCAAAACTGTTGGACATTTTTGTTTGTTGTTGTCGTGTGACAGGTTGTTAGACAACCTCAGAGAATTAAAAAGGCTGTTAGATAGTTTTGTGTGTTGTTGTACGACAGATTGTTGAGTAACCCCAGGTAAGCAGCAAGACTGTTGGAAAGTTTTTGGACTAGAGAAGTAAAGAGACTGTTAGACAGTTTTCTGTTATCGCACGATATGTTGTTACAAATTTGTTACCCAGGTGTTAGTGGTTGGTCGCACGACAGGTTGTTTAGACAAGCCTAGGTAGGTAACATGGCTGGCGGACAGTTTTTTTTATTTTGTTTGTTATGCGACAAGTTGTGGGACAACCACAGGTGGAGTTTAAGACTGAAGGACAATTTTTGTGTGCTATGGAGCCGTACTATTAGTTATTGGACAGCTTCAGGCTGATAACAGGACTTGGTTTTCGTTCGGTTTGTTACTTGACAAGTCGAGGGACAACTCTAGGCTGATATAGTTGGTCGTGCGACAGGGCAGCCACATGTAGGAAATGAGAATAGTACAGTTTGGCTGGCTGACTACGACAGGTTTTGGTTAACTTCGTGATGGTACATACCGAGACTGTCAGATACTTTGGTGAGATTTGTGGCATTGCAGATTGTTGATGGACCCCGTGTAGATAACGAGAACGGCAAGCAGTTTTTAACGCGATTGAGAAAATATCTACAGAAGCACTGAAGTCGAGGCCGACAATTGTGAAGATTACGGTGTGCAATGTAGAGAATAGTACGTCGTGGATAGTTTTAGGACGGACAGCACAAGATTAAAAGTTGGCACTTATATACGTATAACTGCAAGGAGTTTGAACTAATTACGAGTATCATTCGTTCGTTTTTCAACACGCTATTGTATCGCTATGATTCTTCGTACACGTACGTTTTCTTTGAAGTACAAGACACAGAGCAACATTGTTGTAGAACATTCGTAACCAACGACGTATTCGTTAGGTGGTACAGGTTTTCAAGAGAAATGATACCTTCATCCCGAAGGACATGCAATATGATAAATATGTTACAGGAAGCATTCAGTACAACGCGCGTGGGTGTGATGCGAGGACGTCTGAAAATACCACCTCAAGTTCAGCAACTTAGACCCACCAGCCAGCTGAGAAGTACACGCAGCAAACCATATGGGAGGACGGCGTACAGGCAGGGATGGTGGCCAAGCAAAGGGATCAAGAAGTTTAAAACCAGACTTAAAATTCAGAAACAGAGAGACAACAGCCCCAGAATTTTTTACTCTCTCGTACGTTCGAATTGTGACCTGAACTTCCATTTTGCCTTAAAGTAACAGAATATGTTAGAGGGCGTCTGTTAAACGCTTTCTTCGTAAAAAAAAAAAAAGAACATCTATACTGTCTTAGAGTTCACTGTAGGGATGACCACTGTATTTGCTTGTTTTTAATTAGAACACATCAACGTCAGAAGTTGTCCAGGAAGTGACATGTTTTTCGTTGTAATGTTGAGAAACAACTAGTTATTAAATCGGTTTGCTGTTTTCGTCTGTCTCCATTTTCTTTACTTGGTAGTACGTTCCAGCGCTTATGGTTTATAAGTAATTTGAAAAGGAGCATGTTTAATATAAAGTGCCATGGATAAATACAGGTTCGTGTATCTTGGGTAGTAATTTGTTGATAACTTGACGAGGCACGAAAGTTAAAAGGCAGCAGTTATTTTGTCGTTTTATCGAAACATTTAGGCCAAAGTCTAATTTTGTTTCGTAGGTAGATCTGACATGTTTAGCTGTAATGAGTTCAAAGATGACGCTATAAAAGTTTCAGGTTAATATAGCCAGTATTAAAAGGTCACTGCTTACTTTCTAACTGTCAGCCTTTATTGGCACACACAGGGTTAAGGCTTATTTATAGAAGACATGAAGGTTTTGCTGCACATAAAATAGAATGTCTTCAATTTATCACATATGCTTTCCAACCTAGACCTAGTAATATAGGGTTGGCTACCCAGCGCAAAACGGCATTGGCCAAAACTGGTTTCGTCAAGTATGTATCAATTCAAGGGTTAGTGGATTTTCCAGAGAGGTTGTTATCAGTGAAAAGCTAGAACAGTAGTGAGGAGGACTCTAACACTTCAATACAGATTTTTTTGTTTAGATACAATTATCCCAATGTATGTGACGTAGTTTGGTTTGCTAAACGGCAGTTGAAACAAATATTTGAAACCGAATGTCGACATTTTTTTTGTTTATACCCGAGTTCTGATAGGGAGAAATGGGATTATATTGGGTATTTATTCTTGCAATATGTCTGGGCCATTTGTGTACGTCGAATTTGGAGAGATCCGTTATACGAAAGTTACATCTGCTGCGATAATAGACCATTGTTACGTACCGTGTCTATTCTATTTATGGGGTTGGGAGTATATTTGGAGTTTGCAACATCTGACAGAGGACACTTCTAGTAGTTTTTAGAAGAGGACCGCCGGCGATGCAAGAAATAAAAAGTATTAGACTGCACATTAGTTTTATTGTAGTTGATTCACTTCCGATAAGCAGGACACGAATAAAAGAATAATGAATGGAGGTTGGGGTAGAAAGGAATAGAGAATGATGGTGTGAAGAACTTGGCGGATGAGAGTGGGAGAAGTAAGGATGAGAGTGGGAGAGAACGATAGAGTCAAGGAAGGTTAAGATGAGATTGGGGATAGTAGGAGGTATGGATATTTATGAACGATGGAGTGAAGGAAAGTTAGGATGAGATTAGGAATAGTAGGAGGTATGCATATGTAAGAAGGAAGAATAGTAGCGCCAATATTGTATAGTGATTGTTATGGTAGGTCTGGACCACCACCTATATAAGTGGTAGAGTCCGCTAGTGGTTACGTCACGCACTGTGTGATGCTGGTTGTTTACCATCATGGAACGGTCCCGTAAGAAGTTGTCAATAGACTATGTCTATGTTGAGTATGTTGACTATGCGTCCACTGTCGTCCTTGAGTATACACCGCATGCGTTCCCCGTGATTAGCGTGGAGTCAGCGGTTGGTCTCCTAGAACCCACACACGCACCAAGAAGCTTGGATGCCACGCAACTCCGGGGGTCCTCAGGTAATGATACTAAAAAGAAGAGGCGCGACGGAAGGCACCACCCCATAGCTTCATATGGATGAGTCAATCACTGCGCAGAAAGAATAGGTAACTATCTTTCCTGCGCTGTGATTGGCGATGCCTATATTAGGCGAAGACCCAATCCCATATAAAGGCAGGATAGACTATTCACATGCAGTTTGACGGACTCATCCGCACAGCCTGGAATCCGTCGAAGACGTGAACATGGGATAGAAGGAGTGGGACAAGGGAAAAGAGGTAGGCACGATGGAGCGCAGTTTTTCTTTTTCGCCCGCCCACCCACCCACCCACTCAGTCTGGGGAATGTTATATGTATCACATCTTCGCGCGACTCCAGGCACCACCCCATAGCTTCATATGGATGAGTCAATCACTGCGCAGAAAGAATAGGTAACTTTTCTAACTTTACGGTGAAATTTCTCCTTTTCCGGCCATCAAACACAACATTGGACCGGTTTCCGTACAGAAGCACATGTTCCACTTACTAATTTCATGGTAGCGGCTGGCCGGTGGTATTTAGATCTTGAGATATTTGACATCTTTTCGGTAAGCACGCTTCGGAAGTGAGCGGGGACGTTCGACCACGTTCAACGGCTTATCCAGTTTGCAAAGGAAATTAGGAATGGGTGACTTTTATGAATTTCTAACACGTAAACTCGAATGTCATAGAGAACACACATATGTACGCTTGTGTCTCACTCAAACGCATTTCTCGGCAACTAACGACGCACAAAAGTATCAATATATAGAACGGAGGTGGGGTCACGGTTGTTGCTGAGTGCTTGCGTGGCCGGCTTGGGTTTGACTTTGTCTTTATTCGATACTATGTTTGACTAGACCCGTGATATCTTCATATACATGTGTTGAGGTCTGTTCTTAAGCTCAGCAATATAGGAATTCATTCATTCATTCATTCAATTGTTCTTTATCATCATTTGTGTATTGTTATAAAAGTCAGGTGTGTTCATGTGTGCGATCGTATGGTGAGAAGATACAGCTCTTTTTTGGATATTTGGGTGGCCCTGAAAAGGGCCGGGGTTCGCTTGCGATGGTGAGTCCGTCGGGTCCTTTAGCCGCCGAAGCCGTACAGAGTGCGACCTTGGCGTTTGAGAGCGTAGACAACGTCCATGGCGGTGACCGTCTTGCGTTTGGCGTGTTCGGTGTACGTCACAGCGTCACGAATGACGTTTTCCAGGAAGACCTTGAGAACGCCTCGGGTCTCCTCGTAGATGAGGCCGGAGATGCGCTTGACACCGCCACGGCGAGCCAGACGACGGATGGCGGGCTTGGTGATGCCCTGGATGTTGTCGCGAAGAACCTTACGGTGACGCTTGGCGCCTCCCTTTCCGAGACCCTTGCCTCCTTTGCCGCGTCCAGACATGATAGATACTGTACGTAGTCTTCTCGACTCAGAGTAGAAAGAATGAATGAATGCAATATCTCCTGTCGTCAGCGCTTTAATATTCGCCCTGCGGACCTACGAGGAGTCTTGGCCGCCGCCACAACTAGCCAATGGGAGCACGCCATCCCCCAGCCCACACGAGGTGCGCAAGACAATGCCATGCCGAGCGTATCCCGCCGACAAGACAAACAAGGAGGAATAATGATAATTCGAGGGAAAACAAATCATTTTCTTCTAATAAACTGACCGTGTAACGTAATGTTCTAGCTGGATGACAAATGTAGTTCGGGCACGAAGTAGTTCGTGTTGTTTTGGGGTGTACTAGATTGTTGATTGTATGTGATGGAGTGCGCAATTGTTGTAAATGTTGTAAGACTATGTCCGTTTTAATTTGGATGGCGATGTTTGTTGTGTTGTGTTGAATTTTGCGGCTGGGGAGAAGACGGTGAATTAGTCCGCGCAAATGGCAAGACGGCCTTGTGAGTCCTGATGACCCAAATCATGCCTTCTATGTTCGCTTTTGGTGTAATGCGACCTGATGACCCAAATCATACTTTGTTCGCCATCGGGGATGTCGATTCATCGACAAAAGTAAAGTAAAGCTAAAGTAAAGCTACCCAAATTGCACCCAAGAGTTTGGCTACACGTAAACCTGAGGCATTGTCTGTTTACGTTGCAGAGAAAGACAACGCCGTGCGATCCGGGCATTGTTCTAAAGAACGTCAAAAGGGACGTACATATGTCATTGCAATTGTGTTCGAAATTTATTGCGTCATAATGATATCCTTCCTTTGTTTTCCTTCTGTTGATGTATAGACGGGTAGTTGGTGTGTTATTTTACCGGAAATGGTGCAATAGTACCTGCGGTCACAGGTTAGTGATTTGTGTGCGTGTGTTTGGTCATGGAAAGCGTGACTGGTATAGCTCTTTTGTGAGGATGTGGGTGGCCTTGAAAAAGGCCGGGGTTATAGCTTGTGCCGTAGGTCTACTTGGAGCTGGTGTACTTGGTGACGGCCTTGGTGCCCTCGCTGACGGCGTGCTTGGCCAGCTCGCCCGGTAGCAGGAGTCGCACGGCGGTCTGGATCTCGCGGCTACTGATGGTAGAGCGCTTGTTGTAGTGAGCCAGACGAGAAGCCTCGGCGGCGATGCGCTCGAAAATGTCGTTGACGAAGGAGTTCATGATGCCCATGGCCTTGCTGGAGACACCGGTGTCGGGGTGCACCTGCTTCAGCACCTTGTAGATGTAGACACCGAAGGTTTCCCTTCTCTTTCTCCTCCTTCCGCGCTTCTTGTCTCCAGCGGGCCTGGCTTTGCCAGCTTTCTTAGCAGCTTTTCCACTTGGCGGCATGACGACGTTCTTGGCGTATCAGACAGCGAAGAATAATTGCACCAGTGTCTGCTTTGCCTTTATATGGGGGAAGAATGCAAATTATCGGATTGTCTAGTCCAAGGCGCGGACGTGGTAGAACCTCTCACGGCAAGCTCTCGCTATTGGTTCGCTGTCGGAAGCCGTGAATCCAGCAGCGGGGTATAAATTGTTTGGACAGGGCATTTTGTCTCTTCATTCATTTATTCTTTTGGCCGTTTGACGCTAACCGACCGACTTCATTCTACATCATGTCTGGACGTGGTAAAGGAGGCAAGGCACGCGCCAAGGCAAAGAGCCGCTCTTCCCGAGCGGGACTGCAGTTCCCGGTTGGCCGTGTCCATCGCTTCTTGCGCAAGGGAAACTATGCCGAGCGCGTGGGTGCCGGCGCTCCTGTGTACTTGGCAGCTGTGCTCGAGTACCTGACCGCCGAGATCCTCGAGCTGGCCGGTAACGCTGCCCGCGACAACAAGAAGACCAGGATCATCCCCCGTCACCTTCAACTGGCCGTCCGCAACGACGAGGAGTTGAACAAACTATTGTCCGGCGTCACCATTGCACAGGGCGGCGTTCTCCCCAACATCCACGCCGTGCTTCTGCCCAAGAAGACCAGCAAGGCTCAGTAAGATCCAGACGGAGAGATTTAAACCCCGGCCCTTTTCAGGGCCACCCACATCCTCTCGAAAGAACTGTATCATGATCACTTAACTAAGCTTTACATACAGCTATTCTATAAGAAAACTAATACAGAAAATAAATGCGTGTACGAAATCCCCCCCCCCACACACACACACACACCAAAACATAAAACACGCACATCTGCTTAGACAAATCTGTATCTTTTCTATATTCCTGACAGACAACCTTGAGCATGACATTTGTGAGCAAGAATGGTTGCCGTATCACGTCAGAACTGACCGCAGTATAGTCTTCCTTACAAGTGTGTCGCTTCCTGCTAGCTGACATACCTCTACATTATATGTACGCGTGGTCAGAGAAAACGATAGATAAAACACGTGGAGAGCGTGCGTTGTATTTTCGCGGTCAGAAACGCATGGTTAAAACGTGGAAAACAAGTTTCTTTTTTGTTTTATTTGATTTCTAGGTTGTTTGGGGCTGGGAGTTTATTATTTCACAAGTACTGATTTAATCCCCTGTCGGCTGATTGGTTTGTGTGTGCAAGTATGAGGGGGAGGGGGGCAAACGTGTAAACTTTGTGTAACAGGGATTCTGATTCAAATGTTGCAAGAAACGTGAACGATATAAATCTTTCTGGGATATGTAGGTGGCCCTGAAAAGGGCCGGGGTTGTCGATCTTGTTCTGATCCTCCTTATGCACGTTCCCCTCGGATGCGGCGTGCGAGTTGGATGTCCTTGGGCATGATGGTGACACGCTTGGCGTGGATGGCGCAGAGGTTGGTGTCCTCGAAGAGACCGACCAGGTAGGCCTCGCTGGCCTCCTGTAGGGCCATGACCGCCGAGCTCTGGAAACGCAGGTCGGTCTTGAAGTCTTGGGCGATCTCTCGCACCAGGCGCTGGAATGGCAGCTTGCGGATGAGCAGCTCCGTCGACTTCTGGTAGCGACGGATCTCTCTCAGGGCCACGGTACCGGGCCTGTAGCGGTGAGGCTTCTTGACACCACCGGTAGCCGGGGCGCTCTTGCGGGCAGCCTTGGTGGCAAGCTGCTTCCTCGGGGCCTTGCCACCGGTGGATTTACGGGCGGTCTGCTTGGTACGTGCCATGTCGAACTTCGTCTACGCTCAAGTGCAAGACAATGAAAGTAGTCGGCGCACGGCGGAGTGTGAATTTATAAGACCCGCTAATTAGATGTCCGCAGATTTCAATTGGACGCCACTCTGACGTCTGATTGGTTCTCTTGCCCAAATCAGACCTTGCCATTGGTCAGTTTTCTTGACTCTAGGATCCGTTTTTTGCAGCAAGCTCGGCACGGTTTGGGCTCCTGCCGAAGAACGTGGCAAGGAACTTGAACACTAAAGAATGGCTATTGGCTACAATGGGAGATTACAAGTGATAGCAGTTTAAACGAGACACATTTCTGCACAGTCAAGTTTTGGGTTGATAAATGAATATCGTCAATATCGGCGACGTCTTCTGTAACAATATTCTGATAGCGTGTGCGCGTGTGTTCATCATTCGTTAGTTTTTGTAGATATTAATACATTTCACGTATCTAATGTGTCATTTGTCGTCTGGTTGTTGTATGTATCTACAATAAAGGTCTTCCCTCACCATCGTCCGTGTATGTGTGTATGTAATGGGGAGGGTCTTACAGTGATTCGTTCATTATCAATTATTTGGCGGGATAGCGTGTATTTGTGGCAAAGTATAACTTTGAGACGTGAGGTAGATCTGAGATGTCTGTAATGAAAAGATGACGACGTTCTTCTGGTAAGGTAGCCTTCTTAGGTCTTGCGGCCTTCTGTGCCTTTTTGGCACACGGGTTAAGGCTTTTTGTAGAAGTCTTGAAGGTTTTGCCGCACTTCTTGGTAGACTGTCTTCATTTATCGTCTGCTTGTAGGCCTAGTAATATAGGGTTGGCTACCCTTGGCACGGCATTGGCGGTTTCTTGGTATGTGGGTTCTCGGCGGATTCTTGGCTGCCACGTTGATTTTGAAGGATCCCGACGAGTTCCTTTCAGGAGGACTCTACACTTCAATACTTTTTTTGTTCAATTATCAATGTAGTGGCGTAGTTGGGTTTGCTCGGCAGGAAAAAAGAACCGTGAGACATTTTTGATACGAGTTCTGATGGGAGAGGGATGTGGGTAGCCTTCTTGGGGGATGCTGGGCTTTGCACGTCGAATGTGGAGAGATCCGTTATCTACATCTTGCGATAATAGACATTGTTCGTACCGTGTCTTTCGGGGTTGGAAGTATTTTGGCGGCAAATCTGACAGGGACACTTCTTTTTGGAGGACCGCCGGCGATGGCAAGAAATAAAAAGTTTAGACTGCACATAGTTTCTTGGTTGACTTCTGCAGGCACGAATGGAATAGAATTTGGGGTAGAAGGAATAGAGGAGGTGTTTAGCCTTGGCGGATAGAGTGGGAGAAGTAAGATGAGAAGAGTAGAGTCAAGGGGTTTGAGATTGGCCTTAGTAGGAGGTATGGAATTTCTTGAAGGGTTGGATGAGTTAGGAATAGTAGGAGGTATGCATGGAAGGAAGAAAGGCGCCACGTATAGATTGTTATGGTAGGTCTGGACGCCACCTATATAAGTGGTAGACCTGTGGTTACCAGCACTGGTGATGCTTCTTTACCATCATGGAACGGTCTTGTCAATAGACGTCGTTGAGTAGTTGACTTGTCCACGTCGTCCTTGAGTATACACCGGCGTTGTATTAGCGTGAGTCAGCGGGGTCTCCGAACCCACACACGCACCAAGAAGTTGCGCCACGCCTCCGGGGTCCTCAGGTAATGATGAAGAGGCGCGACGGAAGGCACGCACCATAGCTTCATTGGATGATTCACTGCGCTTTCTTCCTGCGGTGATTGGCGATGCCTGCGGCGGACATCCCTGGCGTAGACTATTCACATGCAGTTTGTCATGCACATGAACCGTCGAAGACGTCATGTAGAAGGCTTGGCAATACAAGTAGTCACGATGCGAGCGCAGTGATTCTTTTGGGTCAGTCTTGTTATATGTATCAATCTTCCGCGACCCAGGCGCTTCATGTGAGTTCACTGTCTTTTCTAACTTTACGGTGAAATTTCTCCTTTTCCGGCCATCAAACACAACATTGGACCGGTTTCCGTACAGAAGCACATGTTCCACTTACTAATTTCATGGTAGCGGCTGGCCGGTGGTATTTAGATCTTGAGATATTGACATCTTTTCGGTAAGCACGCTTCGGAAGTGAGCGGGGACGTTCGACCACGTTCAACGGCTTATCCAGTTTGCAAAGGAAATTAGGAATGGGTGACTTTTATGAATTTCTAACACGTAAACTCGAATGTCATAGAGAACACACATATGTACGCTTGTGTCTCACTCAAACGCATTTCTCGGCAACTAACGACGCACAAAAGTATCAATATATAGAACGGAGGTGGGGTCACGGTTGTTGCTGAGTGCTTGCGTGGCCGGCTTGGGTTTGACTTTGTCTTTATTCGATACTATGTTTGACTAGACCCGTGATATCTTCATATACATGTGTTGAGGTCTGTTCTTAAGCTCAGCAATATAGGAATTCATTCATTCATTCATTCAATTGTTCTTTATCATCATTTGTGTATTGTTATAAAAGTCAGGTGTGTTCATGTGTGCGATCGTATGGTGAGAAGATACAGCTCTTTTTTGGATATTTGGGTGGCCCTGAAAAGGGCCGGGGTTCGCTTGCGATGGTGAGTCCGTCGGGTCCTTTAGCCGCCGAAGCCGTACAGAGTGCGACCTTGGCGTTTGAGAGCGTAGACAACGTCCATGGCGGTGACCGTCTTGCGTTTGGCGTGTTCGGTGTACGTCACAGCGTCACGAATGACGTTTTCCAGGAAGACCTTGAGAACGCCTCGGGTCTCCTCGTAGATGAGGCCGGAGATGCGCTTGACACCGCCACGGCGAGCCAGACGACGGATGGCGGGCTTGGTGATGCCCTGGATGTTGTCGCGAAGAACCTTACGGTGACGCTTGGCGCCTCCCTTTCCGAGACCCTTGCCTCCTTTGCCGCGTCCAGACATGATAGATACTGTACGTAGTCTTCTCGACTCAGAGTAGAAAGAATGAATGAATGCAATATCTCCTGTCGTCAGCGCTTTAATATTCGCCCTGCGGACCTACGAGGAGTCTTGGCCGCCGCCACAACTAGCCAATGGGAGCACGCCATCCCCCAGCCCACACGAGGTGCGCAAGACAATGCCATGCCGAGCGTATCCCGCCGACAAGACAAACAAGGAGGAATAATGATAATTCGAGGGAAAACAAATCATTTTCTTCTAATAAACTGACCGTGTAACGTAATGTTCTAGCTGGATGACAAATGTAGTTCGGGCACGAAGTAGTTCGTGTTGTTTTGGGGTGTACTAGATTGTTGATTGTATGTGATGGAGTGCGCAATTGTTGTAAATGTTGTAAGACTATGTCCGTTTTAATTTGGATGGCGATGTTTGTTGTGTTGTGTTGAATTTTGCGGCTGGGGAGAAGACGGTGAATTAGTCCGCGCAAATGGCAAGACGGCCTTGTGAGTCCTGATGACCCAAATCATGCCTTCTATGTTCGCTTTTGGTGTAATGCGACCTGATGACCCAAATCATACTTTGTTCGCCATCGGGGATGTCGATTCATCGACAAAAGTAAAGTAAAGCTAAAGTAAAGCTACCCAAATTGCACCCAAGAGTTTGGCTACACGTAAACCTGAGGCATTGTCTGTTTACGTTGCAGAGAAAGACAACGCCGTGCGATCCGGGCATTGTTCTAAAGAACGTCAAAAGGGACGTACATATGTCATTGCAATTGTGTTCGAAATTTATTGCGTCATAATGATATCCTTCCTTTGTTTTCCTTCTGTTGATGTATAGACGGGTAGTTGGTGTGTTATTTTACCGGAAATGGTGCAATAGTACCTGCGGTCACAGGTTAGTGATTTGTGTGCGTGTGTTTGGTCATGGAAAGCGTGACTGGTATAGCTCTTTTGTGAGGATGTGGGTGGCCTTGAAAAAGGCCGGGGTTATAGCTTGTGCCGTAGGTCTACTTGGAGCTGGTGTACTTGGTGACGGCCTTGGTGCCCTCGCTGACGGCGTGCTTGGCCAGCTCGCCCGGTAGCAGGAGTCGCACGGCGGTCTGGATCTCGCGGCTACTGATGGTAGAGCGCTTGTTGTAGTGAGCCAGACGAGAAGCCTCGGCGGCGATGCGCTCGAAAATGTCGTTGACGAAGGAGTTCATGATGCCCATGGCCTTGCTGGAGACACCGGTGTCGGGGTGCACCTGCTTCAGCACCTTGTAGATGTAGACACCGAAGGTTTCCCTTCTCTTTCTCCTCCTTCCGCGCTTCTTGTCTCCAGCGGGCCTGGCTTTGCCAGCTTTCTTAGCAGCTTTTCCACTTGGCGGCATGACGACGTTCTTGGCGTATCAGACAGCGAAGAATAATTGCACCAGTGTCTGCTTTGCCTTTATATGGGGGAAGAATGCAAATTATCGGATTGTCTAGTCCAAGGCGCGGACGTGGTAGAACCTCTCACGGCAAGCTCTCGCTATTGGTTCGCTGTCGGAAGCCGTGAATCCAGCAGCGGGGTATAAATTGTTTGGACAGGGCATTTTGTCTCTTCATTCATTTATTCTTTTGGCCGTTTGACGCTAACCGACCGACTTCATTCTACATCATGTCTGGACGTGGTAAAGGAGGCAAGGCACGCGCCAAGGCAAAGAGCCGCTCTTCCCGAGCGGGACTGCAGTTCCCGGTTGGCCGTGTCCATCGCTTCTTGCGCAAGGGAAACTATGCCGAGCGCGTGGGTGCCGGCGCTCCTGTGTACTTGGCAGCTGTGCTCGAGTACCTGACCGCCGAGATCCTCGAGCTGGCCGGTAACGCTGCCCGCGACAACAAGAAGACCAGGATCATCCCCCGTCACCTTCAACTGGCCGTCCGCAACGACGAGGAGTTGAACAAACTATTGTCCGGCGTCACCATTGCACAGGGCGGCGTTCTCCCCAACATCCACGCCGTGCTTCTGCCCAAGAAGACCAGCAAGGCTCAGTAAGATCCAGACGGAGAGATTTAAACCCGGCCCTTTTCAGGGCCACCCACATCCTCTCGAAAGAACTGTATCATGATCACTTAACTAAGCTTTACATACAGCTATTCTATAAGAAAACTAATACAGAAAATAAATGCGTGTACGAAATCCCCCCCCCCAACACACACACACACACCAAAACATAAAACACGCACATCTGCTTAGACAAATCTGTATCTTTTCTATATTCCTGACAGACAACCTTGAGCATGACATTTGTGAGCAAGAATGGTTGCCGTATCACGTCAGAACTGACCGCAGTATAGTCTTCCTTACAAGTGTGTCGCTTCCTGCTAGCTGACATACCTCTACATTATATGTACGCGTGGTCAGAGAAAACGATAGATAAAACACGTGGAGAGCGTGCGTTGTATTTTCGCGGTCAGAAACGCATGGTTAAAACGTGGAAAACAAGTTTCTTTTTGTTTTATTTGATTTCTAGGTTGTTTGGGGCTGGGAGTTTATTATTTCACAAGTACTGATTTAATCCCCTGTCGGCTGATTGGTTTGTGTGTGCAAGTATGAGGGGGAGGGGGCAAACGTGTAAACTTTGTGTAACAGGGATTCTGATTCAAATGTTGCAAGAAACGTGAACGATATAAATCTTTCTGGGATATGTAGGTGGCCCTGAAAAGGGCCGGGGTTGTCGATCTTGTTCTGATCCTCCTTATGCACGTTCCCCTCGGATGCGGCGTGCGAGTTGGATGTCCTTGGGCATGATGGTGACACGCTTGGCGTGGATGGCGCAGAGGTTGGTGTCCTCGAAGAGACCGACCAGGTAGGCCTCGCTGGCCTCCTGTAGGGCCATGACCGCCGAGCTCTGGAAACGCAGGTCGGTCTTGAAGTCTTGGGCGATCTCTCGCACCAGGCGCTGGAATGGCAGCTTGCGGATGAGCAGCTCCGTCGACTTCTGGTAGCGACGGATCTCTCTCAGGGCCACGGTACCGGGCCTGTAGCGGTGAGGCTTCTTGACACCACCGGTAGCCGGGGCGCTCTTGCGGGCAGCCTTGGTGGCAAGCTGCTTCCTCGGGGCCTTGCCACCGGTGGATTTACGGGCGGTCTGCTTGGTACGTGCCATGTCGAACTTCGTCTACGCTCAAGTGCAAGACAATGAAAGTAGTCGGCGCACGGCGGAGTGTGAATTTATAAGACCCGCTAATTAGATGTCCGCAGATTTCAATTGGACGCCACTCTGACGTCTGATTGGTTCTCTTGCCCAAATCAGACCTTGCCATTGGTCAGTTTTCTTGACTCTAGGATCCGTTTTTTGCAGCAAGCTCGGCACGGTTTGGGCTCCTGCCGAAGAACGTGGCAAGGAACTTGAACACTAAAGAATGGCTATTGGCTACAATGGGAGATTACAAGTGATAGCAGTTTAAACGAGACACATTTCTGCACAGTCAAGTTTTGGGTTGATAAATGAATATCGTCAATATCGGCGACGTCTTCTGTAACAATATTCTGATAGCGTGTGCGCGTGTGTCATTCATTCGTTAGTTTTTGTAGATATTTAATACATTTCACGTATCTAATGTGTCATTTGTCGTCTGGTTGTTGTATGTATCTACAATAAAGGTCTTCCCTCACCATCGTCCGTGTATGTGTGTATGTGTGTGGGAGGGAGGGTCTTACATTGTATCTTATATTTCGTTCATTATCAATTATTTGGCGGGATAGCGTGTATTCGTGTGGAAAAAGTATAACTTTGAGACGTGATTGACGTAGTTCTTTTGAGAGGATGTGGGTGGCCCTGAAAAGGGCCGGGGTTTGCAGAAAATGTGACGGTCAGGTCTCTACTTCTTCTTGGGCTTGGTCGCCTTCTTGGCGGGCGCCGTCTTCTTGGCGGCCTTCTTTACCGGGGTCTTTTTGGTGGCAGCTTTCTTGGCAGCAGGTTTCTTTGCCGGAGTCTTCTTGGTAGACTTCTTGGCCGCTGGCTTCTTGGTAGACTTCTTGGGGGTGGTAGCCTTCTTAGCCTTGGGCTTTTTAGGCTTGGTGGTCTTGGGTTTGGCGGCCTTCTTGGCCACGGGTTTCTTGACCGGCTTCTTGGTAGTCTTCTTGGCGGCCTTCTCGGCGGCCTTCTTGGCTGCCACGTTGATTTTGAAGGATCCCGACGCCCCTGTTCCTTTCACCTGGACCAGGGTACCCTTCTCCACCAAGGCTTTCAGGGCCCGCTTGATGAAGTGAGACTTCTTGTCCACGTCGAACTTGTAGTTGGCGGCGATGTACTTCTTGATGGCCGGCACCGAAGAACCCGTGCGGTCCTTGAGTGATTCCACAGCCGCCGTGATCATGGCGGTGGTGGGCGGGTGAGCCGCAGGAGCCTTCTTGGGCTTGCTGGCTTTCTTGGGGGACGATGCTGCGGCGGACATGCTGGCGTGACAAGTCTCCGATAGACGTGCAAATGAACCCGACATCTTGTCAAGCTGGCGTACAAGTAGTCACGGTGCGGACGTGATCGGAAACACGACAGCTTGTCTGTGTCCTATTGTCCGTACCGGCGAAATTTGTGTTTCTTTTCTAACTTTACGGTGAAATTTCTCCTTTTCCGGCCATCAAACACAACATTGGACCGGTTTCCGTACAGAAGCACATGTTCCACTTACTAATTTCATGGTAGCGGCTGGCCGGTGGTATTTAGATCTTGAGATATTTGACATCTTTTCGGTAAGCACGCTTCGGAAGTGAGCGGGGACGTTCGACCACGTTCAACGGCTTATCCAGTTTGCAAAGGAAATTAGGAATGGGTGACTTTTATGAATTTCTAACACGTAAACTCGAATGTCATAGAGAACACACATATGTACGCTTGTGTCTCACTCAAACGCATTTCTCGGCAACTAACGACGCACAAAAGTATCAATATATAGAACGGAGGTGGGGTCACGGTTGTTGCTGAGTGCTTGCGTGGCCGGCTTGGGTTTGACTTTGTCTTTATTCGATACTATGTTTGACTAGACCCGTGATATCTTCATATACATGTGTTGAGGTCTGTTCTTAAGCTCAGCAATATAGGAATTCATTCATTCATTCATTCAATTGTTCTTTATCATCATTTGTGTATTGTTATAAAAGTCAGGTGTGTTCATGTGTGCGATCGTATGGTGAGAAGATACAGCTCTTTTTTGGATATTTGGGTGGCCCTGAAAAGGGCCGGGGTTCGCTTGCGATGGTGAGTCCGTCGGGTCCTTTAGCCGCCGAAGCCGTACAGAGTGCGACCTTGGCGTTTGAGAGCGTAGACAACGTCCATGGCGGTGACCGTCTTGCGTTTGGCGTGTTCGGTGTACGTCACAGCGTCACGAATGACGTTTTCCAGGAAGACCTTGAGAACGCCTCGGGTCTCCTCGTAGATGAGGCCGGAGATGCGCTTGACACCGCCACGGCGAGCCAGACGACGGATGGCGGGCTTGGTGATGCCCTGGATGTTGTCGCGAAGAACCTTACGGTGACGCTTGGCGCCTCCCTTTCCGAGACCCTTGCCTCCTTTGCCGCGTCCAGACATGATAGATACTGTACGTAGTCTTCTCGACTCAGAGTAGAAAGAATGAATGAATGCAATATCTCCTGTCGTCAGCGCTTTAATATTCGCCCTGCGGACCTACGAGGAGTCTTGGCCGCCGCCACAACTAGCCAATGGGAGCACGCCATCCCCCAGCCCACACGAGGTGCGCAAGACAATGCCATGCCGAGCGTATCCCGCCGACAAGACAAACAAGGAGGAATAATGATAATTCGAGGGAAAACAAATCATTTTCTTCTAATAAACTGACCGTGTAACGTAATGTTCTAGCTGGATGACAAATGTAGTTCGGGCACGAAGTAGTTCGTGTTGTTTTGGGGTGTACTAGATTGTTGATTGTATGTGATGGAGTGCGCAATTGTTGTAAATGTTGTAAGACTATGTCCGTTTTAATTTGGATGGCGATGTTTGTTGTGTTGTGTTGAATTTTGCGGCTGGGGAGAAGACGGTGAATTAGTCCGCGCAAATGGCAAGACGGCCTTGTGAGTCCTGATGACCCAAATCATGCCTTCTATGTTCGCTTTTGGTGTAATGCGACCTGATGACCCAAATCATACTTTGTTCGCCATCGGGGATGTCGATTCATCGACAAAAGTAAAGTAAAGCTAAAGTAAAGCTACCCAAATTGCACCCAAGAGTTTGGCTACACGTAAACCTGAGGCATTGTCTGTTTACGTTGCAGAGAAAGACAACGCCGTGCGATCCGGGCATTGTTCTAAAGAACGTCAAAAGGGACGTACATATGTCATTGCAATTGTGTTCGAAATTTATTGCGTCATAATGATATCCTTCCTTTGTTTTCCTTCTGTTGATGTATAGACGGGTAGTTGGTGTGTTATTTTACCGGAAATGGTGCAATAGTACCTGCGGTCACAGGTTAGTGATTTGTGTGCGTGTGTTTGGTCATGGAAAGCGTGACTGGTATAGCTCTTTTGTGAGGATGTGGGTGGCCTTGAAAAAGGCCGGGGTTATAGCTTGTGCCGTAGGTCTACTTGGAGCTGGTGTACTTGGTGACGGCCTTGGTGCCCTCGCTGACGGCGTGCTTGGCCAGCTCGCCCGGTAGCAGGAGTCGCACGGCGGTCTGGATCTCGCGGCTACTGATGGTAGAGCGCTTGTTGTAGTGAGCCAGACGAGAAGCCTCGGCGGCGATGCGCTCGAAAATGTCGTTGACGAAGGAGTTCATGATGCCCATGGCCTTGCTGGAGACACCGGTGTCGGGGTGCACCTGCTTCAGCACCTTGTAGATGTAGACACCGAAGGTTTCCCTTCTCTTTCTCCTCCTTCCGCGCTTCTTGTCTCCAGCGGGCCTGGCTTTGCCAGCTTTCTTAGCAGCTTTTCCACTTGGCGGCATGACGACGTTCTTGGCGTATCAGACAGCGAAGAATAATTGCACCAGTGTCTGCTTTGCCTTTATATGGGGGAAGAATGCAAATTATCGGATTGTCTAGTCCAAGGCGCGGACGTGGTAGAACCTCTCACGGCAAGCTCTCGCTATTGGTTCGCTGTCGGAAGCCGTGAATCCAGCAGCGGGGTATAAATTGTTTGGACAGGGCATTTTGTCTCTTCATTCATTTATTCTTTTGGCCGTTTGACGCTAACCGACCGACTTCATTCTACATCATGTCTGGACGTGGTAAAGGAGGCAAGGCACGCGCCAAGGCAAAGAGCCGCTCTTCCCGAGCGGGACTGCAGTTCCCGGTTGGCCGTGTCCATCGCTTCTTGCGCAAGGGAAACTATGCCGAGCGCGTGGGTGCCGGCGCTCCTGTGTACTTGGCAGCTGTGCTCGAGTACCTGACCGCCGAGATCCTCGAGCTGGCCGGTAACGCTGCCCGCGACAACAAGAAGACCAGGATCATCCCCCGTCACCTTCAACTGGCCGTCCGCAACGACGAGGAGTTGAACAAACTATTGTCCGGCGTCACCATTGCACAGGGCGGCGTTCTCCCCAACATCCACGCCGTGCTTCTGCCCAAGAAGACCAGCAAGGCTCAGTAAGATCCAGACGGAGAGATTTAAACCCCGGCCCTTTTCAGGGCCACCCACATCCTCTCGAAAGAACTGTATCATGATCACTTAACTAAGCTTTACATACAGCTATTCTATAAGAAAACTAATACAGAAAATAAATGCGTGTACGAAATCCCCCCCCCCCCACACACACACACACCAAAACATAAAACACGCACATCTGCTTAGACAAATCTGTATCTTTTCTATATTCCTGACAGACAACCTTGAGCATGACATTTGTGAGCAAGAATGGTTGCCGTATCACGTCAGAACTGACCGCAGTATAGTCTTCCTTACAAGTGTGTCGCTTCCTGCTAGCTGACATACCTCTACATTATATGTACGCGTGGTCAGAGAAAACGATAGATAAAACACGTGGAGAGCGTGCGTTGTATTTTCGCGGTCAGAAACGCATGGTTAAAACGTGGAAAACAAGTTTCTTTTTTGTTTTATTTGATTTCTAGGTTGTTTGGGGCTGGGAGTTTATTATTTCACAAGTACTGATTTAATCCCCTGTCGGCTGATTGGTTTGTGTGTGCAAGTATGAGGGGGAGGGGGGCAAACGTGTAAACTTTGTGTAACAGGGATTCTGATTCAAATGTTGCAAGAAACGTGAACGATATAAATCTTTCTGGGATATGTAGGTGGCCCTGAAAAGGGCCGGGGTTGTCGATCTTGTTCTGATCCTCCTTATGCACGTTCCCCTCGGATGCGGCGTGCGAGTTGGATGTCCTTGGGCATGATGGTGACACGCTTGGCGTGGATGGCGCAGAGGTTGGTGTCCTCGAAGAAACCGACCAGGTAGGCCTCGCTGGCCTCCTGTAGGGCCATGACCGCCGAGCTCTGGAAACGCAGGTCGGTCTTGAAGTCTTGGGCGATCTCTCGCACCAGGCGCTGGAATGGCAGCTTGCGGATGAGCAGCTCCGTCGACTTCTGGTAGCGACGGATCTCTCTCAGGGCCACGGTACCGGGCCTGTAGCGGTGAGGCTTCTTGACACCACCGGTAGCCGGGGCGCTCTTGCGGGCAGCCTTGGTGGCAAGCTGCTTCCTCGGGGCCTTGCCACCGGTGGATTTACGGGCGGTCTGCTTGGTACGTGCCATGTCGAACTTCGTCTACGCTCAAGTGCAAGACAATGAAAGTAGTCGGCGCACGGCGGAGTGTGAATTTATAAGACCCGCTAATTAGATGTCCGCAGATTTCAATTGGACGCCACTCTGACGTCTGATTGGTTCTCTTGCCCAAATCAGACCTTGCCATTGGTCAGTTTTCTTGACTCTAGGATCCGTTTTTTGCAGCAAGCTCGGCACGGTTTGGGCTCCTGCCGAAGAACGTGGCAAGGAACTTGAACACTAAAGAATGGCTATTGGCTACAATGGGAGATTACAAGTGATAGCAGTTTAAACGAGACACATTTCTGCACAGTCAAGTTTTGGGTTGATAAATGAATATCGTCAATATCGGCGACGTCTTCTGTAACAATATTCTGATAGCGTGTGCGCGTGTGTTCATTCATTCGTTAGTTTTTGTAGATATTTAATACATTTCACGTATCTAATGTGTCATTTGTCGTCTGGTTGTTGTATGTATCTACAATAAAGGTCTTCCCTCACCATCGTCCGTGTATGTGTGTATGTGTGTGGGAGGGAGGGTCTTACATTGTATCTTATATTTCGTTCATTATCAATTATTTGGCGGGATAGCGTGTATTCGTGTGGAAAAAGTATAACTTTGAGACGTGATTGACGTAGTTCTTTTGAGAGGATGTGGGTGGCCCTGAAAAGGGCCGGGGTTTGCAGAAAATGTGACGGTCAGGTCTCTACTTCTTCTTGGGCTTGGTCGCCTTCTTGGCGGGCGCCGTCTTCTTGGCGGCCTTCTTTACCGGGGTCTTTTTGGTGGCAGCTTTCTTGGCAGCAGGTTTCTTTGCCGGAGTCTTCTTGGTAGACTTCTTGGCCGCTGGCTTCTTGGTAGACTTCTTGGGGGTGGTAGCCTTCTTAGCCTTGGGCTTTTTAGGCTTGGTGGTCTTGGGTTTGGCGGCCTTCTTGGCCACGGGTTTCTTGACCGGCTTCTTGGTAGTCTTCTTGGCGGCCTTCTCGGCGGCCTTCTTGGCTGCCACGTTGATTTTGAAGGATCCCGACGCCCCTGTTCCTTTCACCTGGACCAGGGTACCCTTCTCCACCAAGGCTTTCAGGGCCCGCTTGATGAAGTGAGACTTCTTGTCCACGTCGAACTTGTAGTTGGCGGCGATGTACTTCTTGATGGCCGGCACCGAAGAACCCGTGCGGTCCTTGAGTGATTCCACAGCCGCCGTGATCATGGCGGTGGTGGGCGGGTGAGCCGCAGGAGCCTTCTTGGGCTTGCTGGCTTTCTTGGGGGACGATGCTGCGGCGGACATGCTGGCGTGACAAGTCTCCGATAGACGTGCAAATGAACCCGACATCTTGTCAAGCTGGCGTACAAGTAGTCACGGTGCGGACGTGATCGGAAACACGACAGCTTGTCTGTGTCCTATTGTCCGTACCGGCGAAATTTGTGTTTCTTTTCTAACTTTACGGTGAAATTTCTCCTTTTCCGGCCATCAAACACAACATTGGACCGGTTTCCGTACAGAAGCACATGTTCCACTTACTAATTTCATGGTAGCGGCTGGCCGGTGGTATTTAGATCTTGAGATATTTGACATCTTTTCGGTAAGCACGCTTCGGAAGTGAGCGGGGACGTTCGACCACGTTCAACGGCTTATCCAGTTTGCAAAGGAAATTAGGAATGGGTGACTTTTATGAATTTCTAACACGTAAACTCGAATGTCATAGAGAACACACATATGTACGCTTGTGTCTCACTCAAACGCATTTCTCGGCAACTAACGACGCACAAAAGTATCAATATATAGAACGGAGGTGGGGTCACGGTTGTTGCTGAGTGCTTGCGTGGCCGGCTTGGGTTTGACTTTGTCTTTATTCGATACTATGTTTGACTAGACCCGTGATATCTTCATATACATGTGTTGAGGTCTGTTCTTAAGCTCAGCAATATAGGAATTCATTCATTCATTCATTCAATTGTTCTTTATCATCATTTGTGTATTGTTATAAAAGTCAGGTGTGTTCATGTGTGCGATCGTATGGTGAGAAGATACAGCTCTTTTTTGGATATTTGGGTGGCCCTGAAAAGGGCCGGGGTTCGCTTGCGATGGTGAGTCCGTCGGGTCCTTTAGCCGCCGAAGCCGTACAGAGTGCGACCTTGGCGTTTGAGAGCGTAGACAACGTCCATGGCGGTGACCGTCTTGCGTTTGGCGTGTTCGGTGTACGTCACAGCGTCACGAATGACGTTTTCCAGGAAGACCTTGAGAACGCCTCGGGTCTCCTCGTAGATGAGGCCGGAGATGCGCTTGACACCGCCACGGCGAGCCAGACGACGGATGGCGGGCTTGGTGATGCCCTGGATGTTGTCGCGAAGAACCTTACGGTGACGCTTGGCGCCTCCCTTTCCGAGACCCTTGCCTCCTTTGCCGCGTCCAGACATGATAGATACTGTACGTAGTCTTCTCGACTCAGAGTAGAAAGAATGAATGAATGCAATATCTCCTGTCGTCAGCGCTTTAATATTCGCCCTGCGGACCTACGAGGAGTCTTGGCCGCCGCCACAACTAGCCAATGGGAGCACGCCATCCCCCAGCCCACACGAGGTGCGCAAGACAATGCCATGCCGAGCGTATCCCGCCGACAAGACAAACAAGGAGGAATAATGATAATTCGAGGGAAAACAAATCATTTTCTTCTAATAAACTGACCGTGTAACGTAATGTTCTAGCTGGATGACAAATGTAGTTCGGGCACGAAGTAGTTCGTGTTGTTTTGGGGTGTACTAGATTGTTGATTGTATGTGATGGAGTGCGCAATTGTTGTAAATGTTGTAAGACTATGTCCGTTTTAATTTGGATGGCGATGTTTGTTGTGTTGTGTTGAATTTTGCGGCTGGGGAGAAGACGGTGAATTAGTCCGCGCAAATGGCAAGACGGCCTTGTGAGTCCTGATGACCCAAATCATGCCTTCTATGTTCGCTTTTGGTGTAATGCGACCTGATGACCCAAATCATACTTTGTTCGCCATCGGGGATGTCGATTCATCGACAAAAGTAAAGTAAAGCTAAAGTAAAGCTACCCAAATTGCACCCAAGAGTTTGGCTACACGTAAACCTGAGGCATTGTCTGTTTACGTTGCAGAGAAAGACAACGCCGTGCGATCCGGGCATTGTTCTAAAGAACGTCAAAAGGGACGTACATATGTCATTGCAATTGTGTTCGAAATTTATTGCGTCATAATGATATCCTTCCTTTGTTTTCCTTCTGTTGATGTATAGACGGGTAGTTGGTGTGTTATTTTACCGGAAATGGTGCAATAGTACCTGCGGTCACAGGTTAGTGATTTGTGTGCGTGTGTTTGGTCATGGAAAGCGTGACTGGTATAGCTCTTTTGTGAGGATGTGGGTGGCCTTGAAAAAGGCCGGGGTTATAGCTTGTGCCGTAGGTCTACTTGGAGCTGGTGTACTTGGTGACGGCCTTGGTGCCCTCGCTGACGGCGTGCTTGGCCAGCTCGCCCGGTAGCAGGAGTCGCACGGCGGTCTGGATCTCGCGGCTACTGATGGTAGAGCGCTTGTTGTAGTGAGCCAGACGAGAAGCCTCGGCGGCGATGCGCTCGAAAATGTCGTTGACGAAGGAGTTCATGATGCCCATGGCCTTGCTGGAGACACCGGTGTCGGGGTGCACCTGCTTCAGCACCTTGTAGATGTAGACACCGAAGGTTTCCCTTCTCTTTCTCCTCCTTCCGCGCTTCTTGTCTCCAGCGGGCCTGGCTTTGCCAGCTTTCTTAGCAGCTTTTCCACTTGGCGGCATGACGACGTTCTTGGCGTATCAGACAGCGAAGAATAATTGCACCAGTGTCTGCTTTGCCTTTATATGGGGGAAGAATGCAAATTATCGGATTGTCTAGTCCAAGGCGCGGACGTGGTAGAACCTCTCACGGCAAGCTCTCGCTATTGGTTCGCTGTCGGAAGCCGTGAATCCAGCAGCGGGGTATAAATTGTTTGGACAGGGCATTTTGTCTCTTCATTCATTTATTCTTTTGGCCGTTTGACGCTAACCGACCGACTTCATTCTACATCATGTCTGGACGTGGTAAAGGAGGCAAGGCACGCGCCAAGGCAAAGAGCCGCTCTTCCCGAGCGGGACTGCAGTTCCCGGTTGGCCGTGTCCATCGCTTCTTGCGCAAGGGAAACTATGCCGAGCGCGTGGGTGCCGGCGCTCCTGTGTACTTGGCAGCTGTGCTCGAGTACCTGACCGCCGAGATCCTCGAGCTGGCCGGTAACGCTGCCCGCGACAACAAGAAGACCAGGATCATCCCCCGTCACCTTCAACTGGCCGTCCGCAACGACGAGGAGTTGAACAAACTATTGTCCGGCGTCACCATTGCACAGGGCGGCGTTCTCCCCAACATCCACGCCGTGCTTCTGCCCAAGAAGACCAGCAAGGCTCAGTAAGATCCAGACGGAGAGATTTAAACCCCGGCCCTTTTCAGGGCCACCCACATCCTCTCGAAAGAACTGTATCATGATCACTTAACTAAGCTTTACATACAGCTATTCTATAAGAAAACTAATACAGAAAATAAATGCGTGTACGAAATCCCCCCCCCCACACACACACACACACCAAAACATAAAACACGCACATCTGCTTAGACAAATCTGTATCTTTTCTATATTCCTGACAGACAACCTTGAGCATGACATTTGTGAGCAAGAATGGTTGCCGTATCACGTCAGAACTGACCGCAGTATAGTCTTCCTTACAAGTGTGTCGCTTCCTGCTAGCTGACATACCTCTACATTATATGTACGCGTGGTCAGAGAAAACGATAGATAAAACACGTGGAGAGCGTGCGTTGTATTTTCGCGGTCAGAAACGCATGGTTAAAACGTGGAAAACAAGTTTCTTTTTTGTTTTATTTGATTTCTAGGTTGTTTGGGGCTGGGAGTTTATTATTTCACAAGTACTGATTTAATCCCCTGTCGGCTGATTGGTTTGTGTGTGCAAGTATGAGGGGGAGGGGGGCAAACGTGTAAACTTTGTGTAACAGGGATTCTGATTCAAATGTTGCAAGAAACGTGAACGATATAAATCTTTCTGGGATATGTAGGTGGCCCTGAAAAGGGCCGGGGTTGTCGATCTTGTTCTGATCCTCCTTATGCACGTTCCCCTCGGATGCGGCGTGCGAGTTGGATGTCCTTGGGCATGATGGTGACACGCTTGGCGTGGATGGCGCAGAGGTTGGTGTCCTCGAAGAGACCGACCAGGTAGGCCTCGCTGGCCTCCTGTAGGGCCATGACCGCCGAGCTCTGGAAACGCAGGTCGGTCTTGAAGTCTTGGGCGATCTCTCGCACCAGGCGCTGGAATGGCAGCTTGCGGATGAGCAGCTCCGTCGACTTCTGGTAGCGACGGATCTCTCTCAGGGCCACGGTACCGGGCCTGTAGCGGTGAGGCTTCTTGACACCACCGGTAGCCGGGGCGCTCTTGCGGGCAGCCTTGGTGGCAAGCTGCTTCCTCGGGGCCTTGCCACCGGTGGATTTACGGGCGGTCTGCTTGGTACGTGCCATGTCGAACTTCGTCTACGCTCAAGTGCAAGACAATGAAAGTAGTCGGCGCACGGCGGAGTGTGAATTTATAAGACCCGCTAATTAGATGTCCGCAGATTTCAATTGGACGCCACTCTGACGTCTGATTGGTTCTCTTGCCCAAATCAGACCTTGCCATTGGTCAGTTTTCTTGACTCTAGGATCCGTTTTTTGCAGCAAGCTCGGCACGGTTTGGGCTCCTGCCGAAGAACGTGGCAAGGAACTTGAACACTAAAGAATGGCTATTGGCTACAATGGGAGATTACAAGTGATAGCAGTTTAAACGAGACACATTTCTGCACAGTCAAGTTTTGGGTTGATAAATGAATATCGTCAATATCGGCGACGTCTTCTGTAACAATATTCTGATAGCGTGTGCGCGTGTGTTCATTCATTCGTTAGTTTTTGTAGATATTTAATACATTTCACGTATCTAATGTGTCATTTGTCGTCTGGTTGTTGTATGTATCTACAATAAAGGTCTTCCCTCACCATCGTCCGTGTATGTGTGTATGTGTGTGGGAGGGAGGGTCTTACATTGTATCTTATATTTCGTTCATTATCAATTATTTGGCGGGATAGCGTGTATTCGTGTGGAAAAAGTATAACTTTGAGACGTGATTGACGTAGTTCTTTTGAGAGGATGTGGGTGGCCCTGAAAAGGGCCGGGGTTTGCAGAAAATGTGACGGTCAGGTCTCTACTTCTTCTTGGGCTTGGTCGCCTTCTTGGCGGGCGCCGTCTTCTTGGCGGCCTTCTTTACCGGGGTCTTTTTGGTGGCAGCTTTCTTGGCAGCAGGTTTCTTTGCCGGAGTCTTCTTGGTAGACTTCTTGGCCGCTGGCTTCTTGGTAGACTTCTTGGGGGTGGTAGCCTTCTTAGCCTTGGGCTTTTTAGGCTTGGTGGTCTTGGGTTTGGCGGCCTTCTTGGCCACGGGTTTCTTGACCGGCTTCTTGGTAGTCTTCTTGGCGGCCTTCTCGGCGGCCTTCTTGGCTGCCACGTTGATTTTGAAGGATCCCGACGCCCCTGTTCCTTTCACCTGGACCAGGGTACCCTTCTCCACCAAGGCTTTCAGGGCCCGCTTGATGAAGTGAGACTTCTTGTCCACGTCGAACTTGTAGTTGGCGGCGATGTACTTCTTGATGGCCGGCACCGAAGAACCCGTGCGGTCCTTGAGTGATTCCACAGCCGCCGTGATCATGGCGGTGGTGGGCGGGTGAGCCGCAGGAGCCTTCTTGGGCTTGCTGGCTTTCTTGGGGGACGATGCTGCGGCGGACATGCTGGCGTGACAAGTCTCCGATAGACGTGCAAATGAACCCGACATCTTGTCAAGCTGGCGTACAAGTAGTCACGGTGCGGACGTGATCGGAAACACGACAGCTTGTCTGTGTCCTATTGTCCGTACCGGCGAAATTTGTGTTTCTTTTCTAACTTTACGGTGAAATTTCTCCTTTTCCGGCCATCAAACACAACATTGGACCGGTTTCCGTACAGAAGCACATGTTCCACTTACTAATTTCATGGTAGCGGCTGGCCGGTGGTATTTAGATCTTGAGATATTTGACATCTTTTCGGTAAGCACGCTTCGGAAGTGAGCGGGGACGTTCGACCACGTTCAACGGCTTATCCAGTTTGCAAAGGAAATTAGGAATGGGTGACTTTTATGAATTTCTAACACGTAAACTCGAATGTCATAGAGAACACACATATGTACGCTTGTGTCTCACTCAAACGCATTTCTCGGCAACTAACGACGCACAAAAGTATCAATATATAGAACGGAGGTGGGGTCACGGTTGTTGCTGAGTGCTTGCGTGGCCGGCTTGGGTTTGACTTTGTCTTTATTCGATACTATGTTTGACTAGACCCGTGATATCTTCATATACATGTGTTGAGGTCTGTTCTTAAGCTCAGCAATATAGGAATTCATTCATTCATTCATTCAATTGTTCTTTATCATCATTTGTGTATTGTTATAAAAGTCAGGTGTGTTCATGTGTGCGATCGTATGGTGAGAAGATACAGCTCTTTTTTGGATATTTGGGTGGCCCTGAAAAGGGCCGGGGTTCGCTTGCGATGGTGAGTCCGTCGGGTCCTTTAGCCGCCGAAGCCGTACAGAGTGCGACCTTGGCGTTTGAGAGCGTAGACAACGTCCATGGCGGTGACCGTCTTGCGTTTGGCGTGTTCGGTGTACGTCACAGCGTCACGAATGACGTTTTCCAGGAAGACCTTGAGAACGCCTCGGGTCTCCTCGTAGATGAGGCCGGAGATGCGCTTGACACCGCCACGGCGAGCCAGACGACGGATGGCGGGCTTGGTGATGCCCTGGATGTTGTCGCGAAGAACCTTACGGTGACGCTTGGCGCCTCCCTTTCCGAGACCCTTGCCTCCTTTGCCGCGTCCAGACATGATAGATACTGTACGTAGTCTTCTCGACTCAGAGTAGAAAGAATGAATGAATGCAATATCTCCTGTCGTCAGCGCTTTAATATTCGCCCTGCGGACCTACGAGGAGTCTTGGCCGCCGCCACAACTAGCCAATGGGAGCACGCCATCCCCCAGCCCACACGAGGTGCGCAAGACAATGCCATGCCGAGCGTATCCCGCCGACAAGACAAACAAGGAGGAATAATGATAATTCGAGGGAAAACAAATCATTTTCTTCTAATAAACTGACCGTGTAACGTAATGTTCTAGCTGGATGACAAATGTAGTTCGGGCACGAAGTAGTTCGTGTTGTTTTGGGGTGTACTAGATTGTTGATTGTATGTGATGGAGTGCGCAATTGTTGTAAATGTTGTAAGACTATGTCCGTTTTAATTTGGATGGCGATGTTTGTTGTGTTGTGTTGAATTTTGCGGCTGGGGAGAAGACGGTGAATTAGTCCGCGCAAATGGCAAGACGGCCTTGTGAGTCCTGATGACCCAAATCATGCCTTCTATGTTCGCTTTTGGTGTAATGCGACCTGATGACCCAAATCATACTTTGTTCGCCATCGGGGATGTCGATTCATCGACAAAAGTAAAGTAAAGCTAAAGTAAAGCTACCGAAATTGCACCCAAGAGTTTGGCTACACGTAAACCTGAGGCATTGTCTGTTTACGTTGCAGAGAAAGACAACGCCGTGCGATCCGGGCATTGTTCTAAAGAACGTCAAAAGGGACGTACATATGTCATTGCAATTGTGTTCGAAATTTATTGCGTCATAATGATATCCTTCCTTTGTTTTCCTTCTGTTGATGTATAGACGGGTAGTTGGTGTGTTATTTTACCGGAAATGGTGCAATAGTACCTGCGGTCACAGGTTAGTGATTTGTGTGCGTGTGTTTGGTCATGGAAAGCGTGACTGGTATAGCTCTTTTGTGAGGATGTGGGTGGCCTTGAAAAAGGCCGGGGTTATAGCTTGTGCCGTAGGTCTACTTGGAGCTGGTGTACTTGGTGACGGCCTTGGTGCCCTCGCTGACGGCGTGCTTGGCCAGCTCGCCCGGTAGCAGGAGTCGCACGGCGGTCTGGATCTCGCGGCTACTGATGGTAGAGCGCTTGTTGTAGTGAGCCAGACGAGAAGCCTCGGCGGCGATGCGCTCGAAAATGTCGTTGACGAAGGAGTTCATGATGCCCATGGCCTTGCTGGAGACACCGGTGTCGGGGTGCACCTGCTTCAGCACCTTGTAGATGTAGACACCGAAGGTTTCCCTTCTCTTTCTCCTCCTTCCGCGCTTCTTGTCTCCAGCGGGCCTGGCTTTGCCAGCTTTCTTAGCAGCTTTTCCACTTGGCGGCATGACGACGTTCTTGGCGTATCAGACAGCGAAGAATAATTGCACCAGTGTCTGCTTTGCCTTTATATGGGGGAAGAATGCAAATTATCGGATTGTCTAGTCCAAGGCGCGGACGTGGTAGAACCTCTCACGGCAAGCTCTCGCTATTGGTTCGCTGTCGGAAGCCGTGAATCCAGCAGCGGGGTATAAATTGTTTGGACAGGGCATTTTGTCTCTTCATTCATTTATTCTTTTGGCCGTTTGACGCTAACCGACCGACTTCATTCTACATCATGTCTGGACGTGGTAAAGGAGGCAAGGCACGCGCCAAGGCAAAGAGCCGCTCTTCCCGAGCGGGACTGCAGTTCCCGGTTGGCCGTGTCCATCGCTTCTTGCGCAAGGGAAACTATGCCGAGCGCGTGGGTGCCGGCGCTCCTGTGTACTTGGCAGCTGTGCTCGAGTACCTGACCGCCGAGATCCTCGAGCTGGCCGGTAACGCTGCCCGCGACAACAAGAAGACCAGGATCATCCCCCGTCACCTTCAACTGGCCGTCCGCAACGACGAGGAGTTGAACAAACTATTGTCCGGCGTCACCATTGCACAGGGCGGCGTTCTCCCCAACATCCACGCCGTGCTTCTGCCCAAGAAGACCAGCAAGGCTCAGTAAGATCCAGACGGAGAGATTTAAACCCCGGCCCTTTTCAGGGCCACCCACATCCTCTCGAAAGAACTGTATCATGATCACTTAACTAAGCTTTACATACAGCTATTCTATAAGAAAACTAATACAGAAAATAAATGCGTGTACGAAATCCCCCCCCCCACACACACACACACACCAAAACATAAAACACGCACATCTGCTTAGACAAATCTGTATCTTTTCTATATTCCTGACAGACAACCTTGAGCATGACATTTGTGAGCAAGAATGGTTGCCGTATCACGTCAGAACTGACCGCAGTATAGTCTTCCTTACAAGTGTGTCGCTTCCTGCTAGCTGACATACCTCTACATTATATGTACGCGTGGTCAGAGAAAACGATAGATAAAACACGTGGAGAGCGTGCGTTGTATTTTCGCGGTCAGAAACGCATGGTTAAAACGTGGAAAACAAGTTTCTTTTTTGTTTTATTTGATTTCTAGGTTGTTTGGGGTTGGGAGTTTATTATTTCACAAGTACTGATTTAATCCCCTGTCGGCTGATTGGTTTGTGTGTGCAAGTATGAGGGGGAGGGGGGCAAACGTGTAAACTTTGTGTAACAGGGATTCTGATTCAAATGTTGCAAGAAACGTGAACGATATAAATCTTTCTGGGATATGTAGGTGGCCCTGAAAAGGGCCGGGGTTGTCGATCTTGTTCTGATCCTCCTTATGCACGTTCCCCTCGGATGCGGCGTGCGAGTTGGATGTCCTTGGGCATGATGGTGACACGCTTGGCGTGGATGGCGCAGAGGTTGGTGTCCTCGAAGAGACCGACCAGGTAGGCCTCGCTGGCCTCCTGTAGGGCCATGACCGCCGAGCTCTGGAAACGCAGGTCGGTCTTGAAGTCTTGGGCGATCTCTCGCACCAGGCGCTGGAATGGCAGCTTGCGGATGAGCAGCTCCGTCGACTTCTGGTAGCGACGGATCTCTCTCAGGGCCACGGTACCGGGCCTGTAGCGGTGAGGCTTCTTGACACCACCGGTAGCCGGGGCGCTCTTGCGGGCAGCCTTGGTGGCAAGCTGCTTCCTCGGGGCCTTGCCACCGGTGGATTTACGGGCGGTCTGCTTGGTACGTGCCATGTCGAACTTCGTCTACGCTCAAGTGCAAGACAATGAAAGTAGTCGGCGCACGGCGGAGTGTGAATTTATAAGACCCGCTAATTAGATGTCCGCAGATTTCAATTGGACGCCACTCTGACGTCTGATTGGTTCTCTTGCCCAAATCAGACCTTGCCATTGGTCAGTTTTCTTGACTCTAGGATCCGTTTTTTGCAGCAAGCTCGGCACGGTTTGGGCTCCTGCCGAAGAACGTGGCAAGGAACTTGAACACTAAAGAATGGCTATTGGCTACAATGGGAGATTACAAGTGATAGCAGTTTAAACGAGACACATTTCTGCACAGTCAAGTTTTGGGTTGATAAATGAATATCGTCAATATCGGCGACGTCTTCTGTAACAATATTCTGATAGCGTGTGCGCGTGTGTTCATTCATTCGTTAGTTTTTGTAGATATTTAATACATTTCACGTATCTAATGTGTCATTTGTCGTCTGGTTGTTGTATGTATCTACAATAAAGGTCTTCCCTCACCATCGTCCGTGTATGTGTGTATGTGTGTGGGAGGGAGGGTCTTACATTGTATCTTATATTTCGTTCATTATCAATTATTTGGCGGGATAGCGTGTATTCGTGTGGAAAAAGTATAACTTTGAGACGTGATTGACGTAGTTCTTTTGAGAGGATGTGGGTGGCCCTGAAAAGGGCCGGGGTTTGCAGAAAATGTGACGGTCAGGTCTCTACTTCTTCTTGGGCTTGGTCGCCTTCTTGGCGGGCGCCGTCTTCTTGGCGGCCTTCTTTACCGGGGTCTTTTTGGTGGCAGCTTTCTTGGCAGCAGGTTTCTTTGCCGGAGTCTTCTTGGTAGACTTCTTGGCCGCTGGCTTCTTGGTAGACTTCTTGGGGGTGGTAGCCTTCTTAGCCTTGGGCTTTTTAGGCTTGGTGGTCTTGGGTTTGGCGGCCTTCTTGGCCACGGGTTTCTTGACCGGCTTCTTGGTAGTCTTCTTGGCGGCCTTCTCGGCGGCCTTCTTGGCTGCCACGTTGATTTTGAAGGATCCCGACGCCCCTGTTCCTTTCACCTGGACCAGGGTACCCTTCTCCACCAAGGCTTTCAGGGCCCGCTTGATGAAGTGAGACTTCTTGTCCACGTCGAACTTGTAGTTGGCGGCGATGTACTTCTTGATGGCCGGCACCGAAGAACCCGTGCGGTCCTTGAGTGATTCCACAGCCGCCGTGATCATGGCGGTGGTGGGCGGGTGAGCCGCAGGAGCCTTCTTGGGCTTGCTGGCTTTCTTGGGGGACGATGCTGCGGCGGACATGCTGGCGTGACAAGTCTCCGATAGACGTGCAAATGAACCCGACATCTTGTCAAGCTGGCGTACAAGTAGTCACGGTGCGGACGTGATCGGAAACACGACAGCTTGTCTGTGTCCTATTGTCCGTACCGGCGAAATTTGTGTTTCTTTTCTAACTTTACGGTGAAATTTCTCCTTTTCCGGCCATCAAACACAACATTGGACCGGTTTCCGTACAGAAGCACATGTTCCACTTACTAATTTCATGGTAGCGGCTGGCCGGTGGTATTTAGATCTTGAGATATTTGACATCTTTTCGGTAAGCACGCTTCGGAAGTGAGCGGGGACGTTCGACCACGTTCAACGGCTTATCCAGTTTGCAAAGGAAATTAGGAATGGGTGACTTTTATGAATTTCTAACACGTAAACTCGAATGTCATAGAGAACACACATATGTACGCTTGTGTCTCACTCAAACGCATTTCTCGGCAACTAACGACGCACAAAAGTATCAATATATAGAACGGAGGTGGGGTCACGGTTGTTGCTGAGTGCTTGCGTGGCCGGCTTGGGTTTGACTTTGTCTTTATTCGATACTATGTTTGACTAGACCCGTGATATCTTCATATACATGTGTTGAGGTCTGTTCTTAAGCTCAGCAATATAGGAATTCATTCATTCATTCATTCAATTGTTCTTTATCATCATTTGTGTATTGTTATAAAAGTCAGGTGTGTTCATGTGTGCGATCGTATGGTGAGAAGATACAGCTCTTTTTTGGATATTTGGGTGGCCCTGAAAAGGGCCGGGGTTCGCTTGCGATGGTGAGTCCGTCGGGTCCTTTAGCCGCCGAAGCCGTACAGAGTGCGACCTTGGCGTTTGAGAGCGTAGACAACGTCCATGGCGGTGACCGTCTTGCGTTTGGCGTGTTCGGTGTACGTCACAGCGTCACGAATGACGTTTTCCAGGAAGACCTTGAGAACGCCTCGGGTCTCCTCGTAGATGAGGCCGGAGATGCGCTTGACACCGCCACGGCGAGCCAGACGACGGATGGCGGGCTTGGTGATGCCCTGGATGTTGTCGCGAAGAACCTTACGGTGACGCTTGGCGCCTCCCTTTCCGAGACCCTTGCCTCCTTTGCCGCGTCCAGACATGATAGATACTGTACGTAGTCTTCTCGACTCAGAGTAGAAAGAATGAATGAATGCAATATCTCCTGTCGTCAGCGCTTTAATATTCGCCCTGCGGACCTACGAGGAGTCTTGGCCGCCGCCACAACTAGCCAATGGGAGCACGCCATCCCCCAGCCCACACGAGGTGCGCAAGACAATGCCATGCCGAGCGTATCCCGCCGACAAGACAAACAAGGAGGAATAATGATAATTCGAGGGAAAACAAATCATTTTCTTCTAATAAACTGACCGTGTAACGTAATGTTCTAGCTGGATGACAAATGTAGTTCGGGCACGAAGTAGTTCGTGTTGTTTTGGGGTGTACTAGATTGTTGATTGTATGTGATGGAGTGCGCAATTGTTGTAAATGTTGTAAGACTATGTCCGTTTTAATTTGGATGGCGATGTTTGTTGTGTTGTGTTGAATTTTGCGGCTGGGGAGAAGACGGTGAATTAGTCCGCGCAAATGGCAAGACGGCCTTGTGAGTCCTGATGACCCAAATCATGCCTTCTATGTTCGCTTTTGGTGTAATGCGACCTGATGACCCAAATCATACTTTGTTCGCCATCGGGGATGTCGATTCATCGACAAAAGTAAAGTAAAGCTAAAGTAAAGCTACCGAAATTGCACCCAAGAGTTTGGCTACACGTAAACCTGAGGCATTGTCTGTTTACGTTGCAGAGAAAGACAACGCCGTGCGATCCGGGCATTGTTCTAAAGAACGTCAAAAGGGACGTACATATGTCATTGCAATTGTGTTCGAAATTTATTGCGTCATAATGATATCCTTCCTTTGTTTTCCTTCTGTTGATGTATAGACGGGTAGTTGGTGTGTTATTTTACCGGAAATGGTGCAATAGTACCTGCGGTCACAGGTTAGTGATTTGTGTGCGTGTGTTTGGTCATGGAAAGCGTGACTGGTATAGCTCTTTTGTGAGGATGTGGGTGGCCTTGAAAAAGGCCGGGGTTATAGCTTGTGCCGTAGGTCTACTTGGAGCTGGTGTACTTGGTGACGGCCTTGGTGCCCTCGCTGACGGCGTGCTTGGCCAGCTCGCCCGGTAGCAGGAGTCGCACGGCGGTCTGGATCTCGCGGCTACTGATGGTAGAGCGCTTGTTGTAGTGAGCCAGACGAGAAGCCTCGGCGGCGATGCGCTCGAAAATGTCGTTGACGAAGGAGTTCATGATGCCCATGGCCTTGCTGGAGACACCGGTGTCGGGGTGCACCTGCTTCAGCACCTTGTAGATGTAGACACCGAAGGTTTCCCTTCTCTTTCTCCTCCTTCCGCGCTTCTTGTCTCCAGCGGGCCTGGCTTTGCCAGCTTTCTTAGCAGCTTTTCCACTTGGCGGCATGACGACGTTCTTGGCGTATCAGACAGCGAAGAATAATTGCACCAGTGTCTGCTTTGCCTTTATATGGGGGAAGAATGCAAATTATCGGATTGTCTAGTCCAAGGCGCGGACGTGGTAGAACCTCTCACGGCAAGCTCTCGCTATTGGTTCGCTGTCGGAAGCCGTGAATCCAGCAGCGGGGTATAAATTGTTTGGACAGGGCATTTTGTCTCTTCATTCATTTATTCTTTTGGCCGTTTGACGCTAACCGACCGACTTCATTCTACATCATGTCTGGACGTGGTAAAGGAGGCAAGGCACGCGCCAAGGCAAAGAGCCGCTCTTCCCGAGCGGGACTGCAGTTCCCGGTTGGCCGTGTCCATCGCTTCTTGCGCAAGGGAAACTATGCCGAGCGCGTGGGTGCCGGCGCTCCTGTGTACTTGGCAGCTGTGCTCGAGTACCTGACCGCCGAGATCCTCGAGCTGGCCGGTAACGCTGCCCGCGACAACAAGAAGACCAGGATCATCCCCCGTCACCTTCAACTGGCCGTCCGCAACGACGAGGAGTTGAACAAACTATTGTCCGGCGTCACCATTGCACAGGGCGGCGTTCTCCCCAACATCCACGCCGTGCTTCTGCCCAAGAAGACCAGCAAGGCTCAGTAAGATCCAGACGGAGAGATTTAAACCCCGGCCCTTTTCAGGGCCACCCACATCCTCTCGAAAGAACTGTATCATGATCACTTAACTAAGCTTTACATACAGCTATTCTATAAGAAAACTAATACAGAAAATAAATGCGTGTACGAAATCCCCCCCCCACACACACACACACACACCAAAACATAAAACACGCACATCTGCTTAGACAAATCTGTATCTTTTCTATATTCCTGACAGACAACCTTGAGCATGACATTTGTGAGCAAGAATGGTTGCCGTATCACGTCAGAACTGACCGCAGTATAGTCTTCCTTACAAGTGTGTCGCTTCCTGCTAGCTGACATACCTCTACATTATATGTACGCGTGGTCAGAGAAAACGATAGATAAAACACGTGGAGAGCGTGCGTTGTATTTTCGCGGTCAGAAACGCATGGTTAAAACGTGGAAAACAAGTTTCTTTTTTGTTTTATTTGATTTCTAGGTTGTTTGGGGCTGGGAGTTTATTATTTCACAAGTACTGATTTAATCCCCTGTCGGCTGATTGGTTTGTGTGTGCAAGTATGAGGGGGAGGGGGGCAAACGTGTAAACTTTGTGTAACAGGGATTCTGATTCAAATGTTGCAAGAAACGTGAACGATATAAATCTTTCTGGGATATGTAGGTGGCCCTGAAAAGGGCCGGGGTTGTCGATCTTGTTCTGATCCTCCTTATGCACGTTCCCCTCGGATGCGGCGTGCGAGTTGGATGTCCTTGGGCATGATGGTGACACGCTTGGCGTGGATGGCGCAGAGGTTGGTGTCCTCGAAGAGACCGACCAGGTAGGCCTCGCTGGCCTCCTGTAGGGCCATGACCGCCGAGCTCTGGAAACGCAGGTCGGTCTTGAAGTCTTGGGCGATCTCTCGCACCAGGCGCTGGAATGGCAGCTTGCGGATGAGCAGCTCCGTCGACTTCTGGTAGCGACGGATCTCTCTCAGGGCCACGGTACCGGGCCTGTAGCGGTGAGGCTTCTTGACACCACCGGTAGCCGGGGCGCTCTTGCGGGCAGCCTTGGTGGCAAGCTGCTTCCTCGGGGCCTTGCCACCGGTGGATTTACGGGCGGTCTGCTTGGTACGTGCCATGTCGAACTTCGTCTACGCTCAAGTGCAAGACAATGAAAGTAGTCGGCGCACGGCGGAGTGTGAATTTATAAGACCCGCTAATTAGATGTCCGCAGATTTCAATTGGACGCCACTCTGACGTCTGATTGGTTCTCTTGCCCAAATCAGACCTTGCCATTGGTCAGTTTTCTTGACTCTAGGATCCGTTTTTTGCAGCAAGCTCGGCACGGTTTGGGCTCCTGCCGAAGAACGTGGCAAGGAACTTGAACACTAAAGAATGGCTATTGGCTACAATGGGAGATTACAAGTGATAGCAGTTTAAACGAGACACATTTCTGCACAGTCAAGTTTTGGGTTGATAAATGAATATCGTCAATATCGGCGACGTCTTCTGTAACAATATTCTGATAGCGTGTGCGCGTGTGTTCATTCATTCGTTAGTTTTTGTAGATATTTAATACATTTCACGTATCTAATGTGTCATTTGTCGTCTGGTTGTTGTATGTATCTACAATAAAGGTCTTCCCTCACCATCGTCCGTGTATGTGTGTATGTGTGTGGGAGGGAGGGTCTTACATTGTATCTTATATTTCGTTCATTATCAATTATTTGGCGGGATAGCGTGTATTCGTGTGGAAAAAGTATAACTTTGAGACGTGATTGACGTAGTTCTTTTGAGAGGATGTGGGTGGCCCTGAAAAGGGCCGGGGTTTGCAGAAAATGTGACGGTCAGGTCTCTACTTCTTCTTGGGCTTGGTCGCCTTCTTGGCGGGCGCCGTCTTCTTGGCGGCCTTCTTTACCGGGGTCTTTTTGGTGGCAGCTTTCTTGGCAGCAGGTTTCTTTGCCGGAGTCTTCTTGGTAGACTTCTTGGCCGCTGGCTTCTTGGTAGACTTCTTGGGGGTGGTAGCCTTCTTAGCCTTGGGCTTTTTAGGCTTGGTGGTCTTGGGTTTGGCGGCCTTCTTGGCCACGGGTTTCTTGACCGGCTTCTTGGTAGTCTTCTTGGTAGTCTTCTTGGCGGCCTTCTCGGCGGCCTTCTTGGCTGCCACGTTGATTTTGAAGGATCCCGACGCCCCTGTTCCTTTCACCTGGACCAGGGTACCCTTCTCCACCAAGGCTTTCAGGGCCCGCTTGATGAAGTGAGACTTCTTGTCCACGTCGAACTTGTAGTTGGCGGCGATGTACTTCTTGATGGCCGGCACCGAAGAACCCGTGCGGTCCTTGAGTGATTCCACAGCCGCCGTGATCATGGCGGTGGTGGGCGGGTGAGCCGCAGGAGCCTTCTTGGGCTTGCTGGCTTTCTTGGGGGACGATGCTGCGGCGGACATGCTGGCGTGACAAGTCTCCGATAGACGTGCAAATGAACCCGACATCTTGTCAAGCTGGCGTACAAGTAGTCACGGTGCGGACGTGATCGGAAACACGACAGCTTGTCTGTGTCCTATAGGGCTTATTCACGTGACGTCATCACCCCTTGCTCTCGTGCGCCGCCATCTTGGGGTCCATGCGCTACACAGTACAGCGATGTACAGCGTGGGTCTCCAAGTGTCCGAAGAAAGTGAAGTGGGTTGCACGATGTTTGACTATACAAAGAGTCTACAACCTTAAATCTTATTTTCACTACATAAATCGGGTGGAAATTACCCATTTTCCCATTATCAGTGAGGGAAAGTTTGACCCACTCCGCGTCCCCGCCTGAGCACGGCAACAGTGACAGTGGAGTATCAGTTGATAGTGAATTTTGTGG
Source organism: Branchiostoma floridae x Branchiostoma belcheri (assembly GCA_019207045.1). Classification (NCBI taxonomy): domain Eukaryota; kingdom Metazoa; phylum Chordata; class Leptocardii; order Amphioxiformes; family Branchiostomatidae; genus Branchiostoma; species Branchiostoma floridae x Branchiostoma belcheri. Next base: position 10,770,273 of record CM033039.1, on the reverse strand, counting down.
GTGAGCTGTGACGTTGTTGTTCACAGACACTGTGATTAACGTTAAATGTTGTACTTTTGTTTCATAGAAATTCTTCACAGAACCTGGGAATATGTTCTTCCTATCATTTCTTGGCTTCGCTGTTTGTGCGGCTCTATTTTGTCCTTCCTGCTTTAGTGGAGTGTAGGCCCATGTAACGTTACATGTATTTACGTTGTGCCGGAGTAGGTACCCACCGTCGTTGAAAGTTGTCTGACAAATCGTTTACTGTCTTGTTCAGATACAAAATTTGTACTACACACATTCGTTCTGAAAATTCTACCAGTAAGATGAGCTCTACTTATGGCAGAAACCCAAATTTGTTTCCGAGTCGTAGCACTAGTACATGACTTCGTTCCCGTCCCGGCTTTGCTTGTTTGTTACACGAGAAACGCGAAACAAACTTAACTGTTACCCGATGTGTGTAGGCTTTACCAGTGCTAGACCAACATCCCACCACAAGATAGGACACCCTGATTATGAACCTAAACGTTTTTAAGGGAAATTGTGCGTTGCATAAGAAATATTTTCAATTTTTACGGAGAGTTGCATGGCGAGCCGCTGTGAGCCGCGCTCAAAGTGGACCCCAAAATGGCCGACTTCGCTCGTTGCCATGGCGTCCGGAGGGTGGATCACGTGACTGAATAAGCCCTATTGTCCGTACCGGCGAAATTTGTGTTTCTTTTCTAACTTTACGGTGAAATTTCTCCTTTTCCGGCCATCAAACACAACATTGGACCGGTTTCCGTACAGAAGCACATGTTCCACTTACTAATTTCATGGTAGCGGCTGGCCGGTGGTATTTAGATCTTGAGATATTTGACATCTTTTCGGTAAGCACGCTTCGGAAGTGAGCGGGGACGTTCGACCACGTTCAACGGCTTATCCAGTTTGCAAAGGAAATTAGGAATGGGTGACTTTTATGAATTTCTAACACGTAAACTCGAATGTCATAGAGAACACACATATGTACGCTTGTGTCTCACTCAAACGCATTTCTCGGCAACTAACGACGCACAAAAGTATCAATATATAGAACGGAGGTGGGGTCACGGTTGTTGCTGAGTGCTTGCGTGGCCGGCTTGGGTTTGACTTTGTCTTTATTCGATACTATGTTTGACTAGACCCGTGATATCTTCATATACATGTGTTGAGGTCTGTTCTTAAGCTCAGCAATATAGGAATTCATTCATTCATTCATTCAATTGTTCTTTATCATCATTTGTGTATTGTTATAAAAGTCAGGTGTGTTCATGTGTGCGATCGTATGGTGAGAAGATACAGCTCTTTTTTGGATATTTGGGTGGCCCTGAAAAGGGCCGGGGTTCGCTTGCGATGGTGAGTCCGTCGGGTCCTTTAGCCGCCGAAGCCGTACAGAGTGCGACCTTGGCGTTTGAGAGCGTAGACAACGTCCATGGCGGTGACCGTCTTGCGTTTGGCGTGTTCGGTGTACGTCACAGCGTCACGAATGACGTTTTCCAGGAAGACCTTGAGAACGCCTCGGGTCTCCTCGTAGATGAGGCCGGAGATGCGCTTGACACCGCCACGGCGAGCCAGACGACGGATGGCGGGCTTGGTGATGCCCTGGATGTTGTCGCGAAGAACCTTACGGTGACGCTTGGCGCCTCCCTTTCCGAGACCCTTGCCTCCTTTGCCGCGTCCAGACATGATAGATACTGTACGTAGTCTTCTCGACTCAGAGTAGAAAGAATGAATGAATGCAATATCTCCTGTCGTCAGCGCTTTAATATTCGCCCTGCGGACCTACGAGGAGTCTTGGCCGCCGCCACAACTAGCCAATGGGAGCACGCCATCCCCCAGCCCACACGAGGTGCGCAAGACAATGCCATGCCGAGCGTATCCCGCCGACAAGACAAACAAGGAGGAATAATGATAATTCGAGGGAAAACAAATCATTTTCTTCTAATAAACTGACCGTGTAACGTAATGTTCTAGCTGGATGACAAATGTAGTTCGGGCACGAAGTAGTTCGTGTTGTTTTGGGGTGTACTAGATTGTTGATTGTATGTGATGGAGTGCGCAATTGTTGTAAATGTTGTAAGACTATGTCCGTTTTAATTTGGATGGCGATGTTTGTTGTGTTGTGTTGAATTTTGCGGCTGGGGAGAAGACGGTGAATTAGTCCGCGCAAATGGCAAGACGGCCTTGTGAGTCCTGATGACCCAAATCATGCCTTCTATGTTCGCTTTTGGTGTAATGCGACCTGATGACCCAAATCATACTTTGTTCGCCATCGGGGATGTCGATTCATCGACAAAAGTAAAGTAAAGCTAAAGTAAAGCTACCCAAATTGCACCCAAGAGTTTGGCTACACGTAAACCTGAGGCATTGTCTGTTTACGTTGCAGAGAAAGACAACGCCGTGCGATCCGGGCATTGTTCTAAAGAACGTCAAAAGGGACGTACATATGTCATTGCAATTGTGTTCGAAATTTATTGCGTCATAATGATATCCTTCCTTTGTTTTCCTTCTGTTGATGTATAGACGGGTACATGATTGTGTGTTCTTATTGTGATGCTTGGCAACTGTACAAAGGTACATTGCAATTGTTTTCTTGAACTGTCTTGCCTCAAACTACAGGTACCCAGTTTCTGTAACAAGCTTATCTTTCCTTCAAATGTTGCATAGAAAGTAAGCCAAGGGAATAGCAAAGCTCCAAATGCTCCACGAAAACTGGACAACTCCACTTGTACTTTCGTCCTCCCCCATGAGCTTTGGTACGACCTTGTTCCAAAACTTCATCCGGTCTCCTCTAAGATCAGTGTCGGAGGATGACGTCAGGTCTAGCTTCATGTAGGCTTTAGAGGACGGCTTGTACCGTGGCCAGTCTGCAGAGTCACGCAAGCGGGCTGCACCGGAATAGTCGTTTGGATCTCTGTGGTTGATAAAGACAACAATGAGTTGTCAAAGAGCAATTGATATGCGTACTACTTTCTTTAGAGTTTCTTTCCACAAGAGATGGTGATCACTGAGCGACTGTACAGCACGCAAGTCGGATTTGTACTGCCCTTGATTGGTAGTTGGAATCTATATATTGCAGCAATATAGTGCCTTTTTTATTTATGAAAATTTGTTCAGCAATCTTTCAAATCTTTGGTCACTCAGCGGCCACATAATGGTTACAGCTTCTTCTGGAAATGGGGTGTTATTTATTAACTTAAATAATAAATAGTAATCATAGAAAGGAGTCATTAAGATAAGACTAGATATGTGCAGAAATGTTCTATGATCCAATAATGAATAAGGAATCTTTCATTATACACAGTGCCAACTGTTTGTATGTTTGTAGCATAGGTTTTTTGATGGCAAAGGTTTTTTTTCCGTAACTGGTAAACTTGTCAGTTACATCAATGATGGAATTAAAAGACTTCTAGTGATACAAACAGATTATTTCTTATCTTTATCACTTTTATTTAAAGTGATGTAACTATGCTGCAGGTTACAATGCCTTTCTCATGATTAAAGGCAACCTATATTAGCCCAAGTCAGGGCTGTAGAATTTCAATTATTAAATTCAATTTTTAGGGGCACTTTTCTATGTAATAAGATGAAGCAACTCCTAGTGCAACTTGTTTCTGTGCCTCTTTTAACCGCTCAAGTATGAAATAACGATGGAATGTGGGGAAATAGTGCAGTAGATATTAATTACATACAGATTGCCTCGTCCAGAATATTTCCACTTTTAACGCTCTAATATTGCTTAGGGCGCCTTTAAAAATGTGACCAATTTTGAAAAGTTGGTTTGAGCTCCACCCACCCATTGTTTGCAAAGTTGACCCAATAGGCCATGATGTCCAGGCTCAGGTCTCTCTCCTGGTCAGTAAACGAAAGCTTCCACGACGAGTCTTCTCGTAAAAGTGGGATCCCGAAGACGTAGAACAACTCGTCCAGGTGCTCTGCCTTCACAGTGTCCGGCTTGAAGGGGAAAATGGAAGATCGATGCTGGAACTCGTACTGGTACACTCGAACAGGCAGAGCTGTGAGAACGATTCCCAAGAAAAAAACAATAAGTAACAGTGAGTGTGGTGTAACTGGTAGAGTGTTCGGCTTGGAATCTAGAGGTCCCGAGTTCGATACTTGCCATGACCCTGACGTTGAGCCCTTGGGAAATGCACTTTACACGAACTTCCTCACTTCACTCAAGTGTAAAAATGGGTACCTAACTTTGATCGGGGTAGGTAAAAGAAGAAAAAAAGTTGATGTTTTGGTGACCATCTGTCGCCGTTCTCAGTGCAATACTGACTGGTTCTACTTTACACTGCAGCTAGGTGTCGCTGTCATGTGTACATAGATATTGTTTTATACACATAGCTGTTATACGTACCTGATTGAGCTTCCACCATCAAAGCAGTTGATGCTAAAAATGACATATCAGTCTTGAACTGGAAGTACTGGTCACGGATGGCGAATGGGTCGTCTGTGTCAACTGAGTCCAGGTACTCGTGTACCACTGCAGGGATAAGTGCGCTCGTGTTCCCCTCCTGCGACAGGGTGAAAATATACAAGAGAATTAACGTGATTTTAAAGATATCATACCTCCATGAAATATTTTTGTGATTCACCAAATGGTTTGTGAGTGCAAACAAACAAAAACAGAACACCTTCGGAGGCGAACCTTCCTCCTGGCAACCAAAATATAGTCTGGCAAAAACAATGATAAAATTGAAAATAATAAGTGGCTGGCCCATGGGCCTATATTTTCTTTCTGTATGGAAAATGTTTCACTGCCTATGCCTGGCTAAGGCTACTTCAAAGAATAGGTCTTGAGACTTATACATTGAGTAAAGAACTACTTTTAGCACATGTAACTACCCATCCGTTTTATAGCAGAAGTCAATGTTGCTTTGTGATGTTTCTGGTATGGACTTGACTGAATCTCTTTTGATGTCCTTTCTTTTGTGCTAGAATTTTCAGACAAACTGTTCTACTTGCAATGATATCTAATATGTCAACTTTTTCTATCACAAGGCAGCTGGATTTTTTATAACCAAGGACATTACATGGTATAACTTATTTGTGATTGTCCCAAGAAACCTTCTCTTTGTTTTTGTAAACCTGATATATAATTGTGTGTGTGTGTGTGTGTGTGTGTGTGTGTGTGTGACAAGAAAACAACAGAGCCCATACCGGATATGTTAGGCCAACAAAGAACAAGTCATTAGGCATTCTGGCTTGGAATTCGACAGCGTTCATCCCATCAACATACAGATTCCTGATTGACAACATCCAGCCATATTCGTCATTGTTCGTGCCCAGAAGGTAGTCGACCTTGTTGAGCGTCTTCTTTCTGACCAGTTCCTGCAAGAAAAAAGATTTATTTTGGTTCCTTCATGCAGAGCAGACAATGCAAACAATGTCAAAAGCAATTGTAAAATGCAAGGGGTTGATAACTTTGATAACGATACAATTGTTCGACCTTGTTTCCTCATTCTGGGCCACACTGTATTGCCCCAGTTTGATACAGAGTGGAGGGGATACACTGTAAATGCATTCATGCGGGGATTTAATTTCGCGGTAGCGGGAAAAGGGACCTTTCGCGGTGGATTTGAGTTCGAGGTTACACCATAGACTGCAGTCTAATACGATAATAGAAAAATGTTCGCGGTGGTTCTCAGTGAAGTGGTCACCACAAAAACCGCGAACATTAATCCACCACAAACATTTCTGCATTTACAAAATTTGTATTGCCCCAGTTTTGATAGAGTGGAAGGGATATAGACTAGCTGAATCACGGTTGCCACAGCGCCCCAATTTACCTTAGGATTGCCCATCAGGAAATGGCTGTCAACAACTGGTAGAGGGAAAACAGCTGGGCTCCCTGCCTCCAGTATGTCCTCAGCCGGCTTTCTGTAGAAAAACATACCTTTAATTATTCAGTAATCCTGTACTGAAAGTGATTCTTACAGTTCCATCACGACTATGATGGTCTCTACCAGAGCTGTCGCTCAAGTTATCAAATACCGGTCAAAGTTTTCAAGCAAGCGAGGAGCTAAGTGCCATTCATAATGATTTACCCTATTTTGATCATTTTTCTACAACTTTTTCTGTTGGTCTAGTAGAGGACATCATCCGTCACCGTTATTTTTAATAATCATTACAAATTCTGGCAGAAATGATCAAGATACATAATGAATTTGACGGAGCCCACGTTATGGCACCTGGAGTAGAATATTTAAAAGGGCAGATGATAATTTTACCATGGCAGCAATAGACCGGAAAATAGAAATATGCTGGCACTGCATGCAAAAAGTTTCACTCTTTTATCTGGTGAAGTCACAGAACCCTTGTCCTGCTGAGCCAGTGTGCATACAGGTTTCAAATATATAATGCTTTTATGTGGGTCCTGTATTATATCTTCGAAGGATTTGCTTGGGGGCATTTCCCACCTAAATCTTGCATACCGCAGCAAAGCGCATCGATTAGGGAAGTACATATCTGCAGCAGCAGCACAGAATAGGTCAAGTTTTACTGATCTGATTAATTAAAGGGGGAGGGGAGGGGGGGATATGTAAAAAGAAAAAAATTCAAGATTGAATTTTATGCAGTGTTGTACCCTCTAAGACAGCTCATCATGTCGCCGTAGGGTGTTGTGGCACATCCAACTGCGCTAGCAACTGCTTCTGTCGCCGCCACATCCCCGTGTTGTCTGGCGGGAAGACGTCCCGCGCCGCTCTGTGAGATCGCTCGGTGGAAAAGTCCCGTTGCCATGGGAGACATGACAAGTAGGGCCACGCTGTGACCTCCAGACGATTCTCCGAAGATGGTGACCCTTTCTGGATCCCCGCCGAAATTACGGATGTTTGCTTGCACCCATTGCAAAGCCTTAATCTGCAAAACAGTATTACAATAATTTTACTATCATTGGAGTTTGACACGAACATTCGCCTTATAGATGTTGATATGGAAACCTTTTTTTATTAATAGTTCAGGGTAGTCCCTACAGTTTTGATAAAACTGATTTCCAAGGAAGCCCAACTTTCTTCGAGATAAACACCGAATTTTAGATTGTCTCATTTAGTACTGGTGGTGTTACAGCTTTATTAGCTATTCTAAAACGACATTCACTAAGGTCATTCGGCTCTGAAGAAGACCATAATAGAGATATAGCCGCTGAATGTGTCCCGAAAAGTGGTTAGCATGCCTGTCCTTAGTGCTGAATACATTCCACAAAAACAGGTATTGAGCACAATCCATACACAATCCATAAAATATCTGCAGCTGAAATGTTGATTTTGATTTTAGTCAATTTATTTGAAAGTAGCGTGCATATATCATCATAACGAATGTATATACATGATTCTGGCTAAAAACTTGCAGTGAATTATATATCTTATTTGGTCACCTTAGAAAGACAGTGGAGGCTACCTGAAACGTCTGGCCGTTTTCCAAATCTATGGTTGTTTGGGTAACTGTTAGCTCGCATCGGAGTGCATCGTCAACAATTCAATACAGATTGAATTCCATACTAAATATGATCGTTCTGACCTGGTCGCGGAAGCCAAAGTTTCCAGGCGCGTCGTCCTCCAAGGTTGGAAGAAAACCGAAGTGACCGAGCCGATAGTTGATGGTAACGAGGACAACATTGTGGTGAGCCGCCAGGACCTCGCCTGGGTAAGAACTACCGGTTCCCTGCGTAAAACTTCCGCCATGAATCCACACCATTACCTGTCGAAGGAATAATAATTGTGAGGAATGTTTATATTTCATCTACTCCATTGTGACCCGCGTACTCTTTTAGTTTTGGGTTTATTGAGTGACCATAATGGGACTTATCTTCCGGAACTAAAAGGAAAAATACAAATACATACAACAAATGTACACATTGGTGTATAATAGAATTGCAAATGACATACAAATACAGACTTAACACTTAACTGTGAACCAGTTAAACATTCGGACGTTGGATTGCCATACCTCCAAAGACTTTGTATTAGATTGTTAGACAGGCGTTGCTATTCGACCATTTTACTCGAGACAAGGTACGAGAAAGGGACACTCTGTTGATAACAGTAGGTCAAATAGCACGCAGTAATTAGGAGTTCGACTGATTGGAAGTCTTGAAAAGTCTTGTTCAGACATGGGCATGTTCCTGAAGCCTGTTCTTCAAAGTTCAATACTATGAATTGCAAAACGATGTACATTTCATACCTTTCTGTAAATGGTTATCACACCAACTTCTTTAACGGATATTTCTGTACAAGTCCAGTAGGATATTGTAAAGGTCTACCATTTATCGCTTACTGTAAGAGAAACCGACGTGGGCTATAAAAGCCTCGGCGAAGTCGCACGGCACTATCAGCTACCAAAAAACTATCACTTCGAGTTCGATAAAAAGAAGAAGTATGGGATTGAGTAATATGTACTTACAGGCTGATATGCAAGCACAGAGACATTATGTGTGTACACGTTCAAATTCAGACAGTCTTCGCTGGTGGAGATATTCCCGTGGTCCCAAAATTCCCCATACAAAGGTGCCGCCTCTGGCTGCACGGGATAAATAGAGGGCTGTTGAGCACATTTGTCCCCAAAACTGGAGGCATCACGAATTCCCTCCCACGGCGTTGGGTCTTGTGGAGGGCGAAACCTGCCAAATGGTATATCCAAACAATCACTCAAACGTAATTGCGCCAGGGTTGTGACGAGTAAAATATATAGCAAGTAACTAAGGCATAGGAAAGTTTACTATACGTTCTGAAAAATATTAGGGTCCGGTGGGTAGGATTCTCTTTTTCATCTTAATTTTGGCCAAAGTAACAAATGCAGTTAGTTGCACAGATACACGCCAGACAAGCACATGTCACGATATTTATAAATTGAGATCAATGTTTACTGCACATTCTTCTATCTAGGGACGAAATTGTTCTGAACAATAAGTCTAACACGTGTAATTACGTTATTCCATATTGAAAACAATATTATATAGTTCTTTGTGTTCACTAATTCCCCTGTTTTATAAAAGGCCCATTGTCGGTGCCCCTTTTGGACCCCTGGTTAACAAATTACAGTTATCATGGATTTGCTCAATGGGTATCTGTAATAGCCTGCATGATGTTGCAATAGTAGGCGCACTAGCTGCCCCAGTCATAACAAGAATCTATGTTGACTTTTGAGTGCGTTTTTGTTAAGCTGCCTTAATGGAAAAGGGATATTCTATAAATACAATGAAGACATGTTGTATAAGTACTATAACACAAACCTGAGGTCCCCTGTAGGTGGAGCGGCGTAGGGAATGCCTTTAAATGTGTAGATATGATCGAAGACAGGTCTTCCGATGGAAGAGGACGTTTCAAACTCGTAGCCTTGAACATCACCCGATGTCGTGGGCACCACAACGGAATCTGAACAAAGGCAGATTCTCATTAGCTTCCGTTTCATTTCACAGGACATGATGATAATGTAACTGTTGATGATTTTAATAGATACCCGTGAGAGAACACCACCCAGTGGTGTACAACTACATGGCACTGGATAACACAGAGAGACAGGAAATGGCTTGAGCCTGCGTCATAGTAATTCAAGCGAACATGGCCGAATTTTTAGATCGGCTGGAGCTCGACAAATTTCAAAATCCCGAGCGTCGGCCGTATTTTTCGCTGAAATTTCGTCAGAAATTGACCTGGGCTTAGTATGCCACTCTGGAAAGTTTAACTTTCTTTTTCTTAAGTCCTTTCTGCCTTTTTGGTGCACAGCTGACATCACTTGGAGGTTTAAATTCCAACAGACGAGCTGCTAAAATCGGCCGAAACCCTATAGTAATCACCAGAACTTTGGTAGAAAATGCCCATTTGGATCTCGCCACTAACTCATCCGAGTTCCGTTTACTTTGTGACGGGGGCTTAATGAAGAGTTGCCATACCTGGAATTCTGCATTTCCTATCTGACCGAAGATTCTACATGCATGGCAACGTTAACGTTTGTTCTGGCCAGGCAAGGGGATTCATTAAACTTACCTCCAATCGCAGAACAGATGCAAAGAAGCGCAATAAAGATGTAAGCAGCACTGGGCCCGACGGCCATCTTGCTAATACTGATCTGTGTGTGACCTAGCTCACGTATGTCGCTTGCTCTAAATGAGGACTGAAATGTGATCACTGTGGTCCTTCTCGAATTGTTTGGTTTGCTTGCTTGCTTGATTGGTTTGGTTTGGTTTGGTTTGGTTCGGTTTGGTTCGGTTCGGTTTGGGTTGATTTGGGTTGGTTTGATTTGTTAAGATCCCCATTACAGATACATCACTATCCTTCCCACATGGGCCATGATACAAACTTATTTTTGATAGTTCGATTACGCAAGTGTTTTAAAAGTATGTCAGCGTAATATGTCATAGCAATTCTGTGTTCTGTTGGATATAGGTAGAAAAACAGAATAACGTTGAAAATCGAAATTAAATGATACGATGAAAATGAAATGTTCAGATAATTTTTTGTTCAGTGGAAAGGAAGCGACAGATTTGCAAAAGAAAAGTAGATCTATACTACGTTTGATTGCTGTGAGCCTTTTCTTTATTTGTTACTTCTACGTGATACGTTTTAGTTCAAAGTTGTACCCTCGTTTCTATCTGAATAGCTGTAACCTTTGAACTATTTGTCATCTCTTCTGCGTCCCTAATCATCATTCTGCTGACATATGGCTTAAAACGATGGCAGGCTTTGAACTACAAAACGCCGATCAATTGTCATATCATAAAACGATCAACTGAGAGATAAGAGTCAAAATGACGAGCAAAGACACTCATCAATTCCGCTTAACGTACATTGTGACGACAGAGCAAGCGGCGGTGAACTGTTAGGGGAATTGTTGCCTGGACGATTTCTTCGGGCGACCTCTCAATCTTTTACATAAAAGGGTAAGGCTTATCTTTTATCATCCCAATTGTGTATTTTCAAGTATTCCCCAGCTTGATATACGATAAAACTGCACAGCCAAGACAAATAGAGAAGGTTCAACATTTCTTATCTTATACACAAGGGAAAGGAAACGTTGGTTGAGTTTTCTCATACTCCCTTAAGTACAGGATGTAGTAACTTCAAAGGCGCTTTGAAATCATACATTTGTTGTATTCAGTGTGAAGGTTTTATGATAAAAACAATGAATAAGAGCATGATTATTCCTGCACAGCGAATTTCCATATATTTATTGAAATCAAAACATTCTTATATAAATGTTGTTTACCGTTTGCAACATCGTTTGCTTTCTGTGAAAGTGTTATACACACGCCACGGTGAAAAACTGATTCGTTTGACCGATGCGCCTTGTTGTTTTGTGAATTGGTTTAGATGTACAGCTATATATGCAGAGGTCACATGGGGCCCGACCGGGCAGCTTTCGGGAACGAAAAATATGATACAAAAGACACAAAAATACACAAAACGGAAAAAGAGGAGCTAGTCGTGGGCATGATTTGTGTTTATTTCTAGGTCTACATTTCTTTATTATTTTTATCCAGTACATACGCTGTATATCTATCACACCCGTAGTATGTCCATTGGTTGAATTTGCCACTTTGACCGTTTCCAATCTGATTATTTACGTCAATACGTCTTTTGATAATCAATCAAAGTGTTTAAGAAAACCCTCCGACGAAACCTAGAGGGGACGTTAAACAGAGCAGAACAAACTGAACGCTACGTTGAGCGACTACAAAGACAAGTTTGCAGACTTTGATCATCATCTGATCATCCTCGTATAAAAGCCTCTGTACGCATATGTAAGGTAATCGTGCGATTGAATTATTACTGCACAGTTGCATATGATACGGATAGTTACCTGAGCAGCCTTACTCGGCAAGATATCAGTTCTGACTCTTGTCTTTATCCTGTGAGTTGCAGCCAGTTATCATTGCCAACATGACCATCTCGCCAGTGCTCCACTATGTCGTCGTTGTCATCATGATCAGTAAGTTCATTACCATCAAAATCTCCTATATTTCATTTCTTATACTCTCTGTTTCTACCCGTATGTGACCTAGCTAGAGTGCTAGTGCTACAGTCTTTGGTGACCCTACAAATATGACAGTTGTATTCCACGGGAGATTTGTTTTACTTGCTTGTCTTATTCTAAAACTTTCGGATGTTTTACAGGGCTGACAGGCAATTCAAGCTGTGCCCGAAAATTATCATACTAGCTAATCAAGTCTAGATTTTTATGGTATTAAATGGTAATTCATCCTTTTTTTCTGTCTATAACTTTTTTCTGTTTCCTTCGTTAGTGTCCTAAATATGTTACGTGTAATGTATTGTCGAAGTTTCTACAATGGCTCTGGCAGGAGCAAGCTTTCAAAGTCTACAGCCATTTATATACCTGTATTATAACGTTACTACCAGTAGTCCCATGTTTGAAAGAAATGCCGAGAAAAACTCTATCATGGAACAAAGCACAATGAGAGCCTATCAACCAGCAGACAGATCCCTGTTATCTAACAAAGACGCTCCTGTAATGGGGGAGGGGGGAAATTAGGTAGGCACGGTGCCATATACTCTCCAAGCAGAGGTTAGGCTGCGACTGCTTTTCGACGTTTATTTAGGCGTTTTTATCGGGCTTTCTATTTTGTACCATTTTCTTGATGTCTCGTGGCCTTGGCAAGATAGATAGCTCGATGAAAACGCCTTAAAAATTTCGAAAATAGTCGGAGGCTAAGGAGAGTGTGCGCCATACTACTATATTCTTACTTACTTAGGCCTACTACCCATCCTTGGGCATACGCCAAAGAATATAGCTACGTATGTTATTCTTTCATTCTAATTCTGATTTCTGCCCTGCAGTTTTTATTGCTCAGAGTATCATCGGGAATCTGATGGTCATTCTGGCGCTCACGCTGTGTCCAAGTCTCCGGAAACGTGAGAACGCCCCCCTGGCGAGCCTCAGTGTCTCGGACATCCTCTTCACCGCCCTCCACCCTCCCATGTGGGTCAACGTGCTGTTAAACCCCGAGTTCCGCCTACCATGGGGCCTGTGTGTCCTCCAGTCGTACACCGCTCCCGTACTGTGGGGCGTTTCGCTGTGCCACATGGGGTGCATCGCCGTGTACAGGTATTTCCGGGTTATCCACTTCCACCGCTTTCCCGCCATGACATCCACCAAGGCAGTGTGTGCTGAGGTTGCCCTGGCTTGGTTGGTTCCCGTGTTAGCGTTCATCGCACCACATGTACATCCTGTGGACAACGTTTCCTACAGCCAAAAGCTGAAGCGTTGCGCGGCTGTACGGATGATCAACACCCAGGTGAAGACCACTTTGGCAGTGGGGGTACTAATTCTCCCCTGCGTCGTAGCGATGGTCTTCTACGTCGCCATGTACATGGCCACGAGGAGGAGCACAAATACAATTCTGGTCAACTCGCGACAAAATTCTGCATCGGCTGCGTGCATGTCCCATGCAGAGCATACAAACAATGTTATTGATACTCGGGAAACCGGGGAAACCGCTGGAAATACTAGATCAGAACTTACGACAAAGACAAATGACTTCACAGTAGAAGACCAAGAGATTTGTCTGCCTGGTTCGATATCAATAGCCCCAAAAGACAATACCCAAAATAAAGAAGTTCGTATTGTATGCAAGAAGAAGCAAGTAGGAATGCAAGTACCAAAAATATTCTACCCTGATCATGAGTCAGTAAACAGACCTTCGACCAGCTTCAGTAGCGATCCAAACACATTACATACTACTACAGATGACACAGCAACACGTAAACCGAAGAGAAATAACTTACTCCTCTCTGATTGGACAACAGAATCTGGGCAGTTACCACTTGAATCCATCGACATGGCGACCATCCACAGCGATAAGACTTGCGGATCAAAGGCGGGGATCCTGACTCAAAAGAAAACCAACCCCCGCCTTACGGTCTCTCTTAGTTTAGAAAGCAGATCATCAGAAGATCGCGATTTCAGAATCACAGAAGACAACATCTCTTCGGTAAGCGATCGCGACACGACAACGTTACAACCTCCATCAGACCGCTGTAGAAGTCCCAGAACACTGTTAACGTTGAGTGGTAATCGTAGCGCCACCACAAGCTTGGCATCTATACGTGATGTCGGAAGGCAGTTCGACTTTAGGAGGTCCCGCGCAGAGAGAGAAATGTTCAAGATGCTGATGTCGATTTTTGTGTGCTGTGTTGTTTGTAACGTACCAGCGATGGTGATGGTCATTATAGACGACCGTGTTTCAGAGGAAGTGTTCCTGATAGGGTTGCTTTTGTGGGCAGGGAATGCTGCCGCGAACCCCATAATCTATGGCGTCATGAACACGAAAATCAGAAAAGGGTACAGGGAAATATGGAACGTACTTACGAGGCGGTGTTTTAATGGGAACAATAACGTATAGTGTTAGGAGTCGAACCCAATAACCCAGGATCTAGAGTTAGCTTTTACTAAGTTTAGACTAGAGTAGACACTTGAGATATTGTTTTTACACTGTTTGAATCTCTTATGTTACTTGCAATTAGCCCACGGGCAAGGATTTGCAATAAACGTTTATAGTATTACACTCCGATGCTCTGAAAAAGTATTAGTTTGCCTCAAACTTCAAAGTCCATAACCTCCACTGGGCCTCCCTATGGGGATACGGATCGTAGAATTTGACAAAAAAAGCAATAATTGGCCAAAGCCAATGAAACCCTATGGTGGCCAAACTCCCCTGGCGAACTATTCTCTGGCCTATAGCTATCAGTGAAGTTAGCCAATGACGTTACTCATAGAATACAAAGACAACAAGCCGTTATTATTTTGTCTAGATGATCTGTATTGCCAATTCTACATTGCACCCATTGTTAAGATTAAACAACAAAAACAGATCATGACATCTTTGTTCTCTTGTTTCTTCTGACATAATTTCTAGTGCAATAAATGTTTACTGTGAAAGTCGTTTTTATTTGCCTTTGTATTGTCTGTTCTACATCTAATGTAATTTTAACTCAAATGATTAATTGTGTCTTATTTGTAGCAGTGCTGTAAATATATATTTACATCAAAAGTGTGTACATTGTATTCGCTGTATCAAAACATATATTGGAAGATGTCACAAAATGAATAAAGAAAGGTTAAACTACACATATATGAGCATTTGCTTTCAGTGATATCTTTCCCCTATGTTATTTTTTCCAGTTTGACTTGTAGCAGAGTTTGGGTAAAAAGCGATTGGTTAAAAGAGTATAAGATGCTCCCAAAGATACCTTTGCGCTTTAGGAGTTTTGACTCCCGTGGAATGAAGGAAATCAGAACTACTTTCAAAAATTATGGTCAAGACTATTCTACCATTTTTCATTTTGAATAACATCGAGGTTGTAGCCTAAATACATTTTTTGCCACCTGTTACACAGCTCAGATCTCGAGCCTTAGTCTAAGTTACGTCATTTCCGGTTTGCGTAACAGTTCTGGGAACGACGGAGAATATTTCGTGACGCACTTCCTGTTTGAACTACCCTGGGAACGTGACGGCGGTGGTGATCGTAGTGGTCTTGAAACAGTGGGAAAAATCTCCATAAAATCCAGGTATGTAGCAATATTTCAGTTACATCAACCGTTTGATAAGCACTGGACAACACCAAAGTATCTCTTCAACATCATTTAGTGGTTTTGGAAACAAGAAAAATGCTTATATTTACCGATTTACATGCATGCTTCGGTCAAGCCGGTTCCGTGCCTCATTTGCATATGAAGAAGCCCTTTTTGGTCTGTAGATTTAGGCCAACATTACAGGCTTCCCAGCTTCTTCCTACGATATTTTCAATCCTCTGCCTTCCTCAGAAGCTGTTGGGTTGGTGTAAATGGAGCGATGTGCTCGGGTTTTTAGAGCAATGGGTGATTTTGAGGCGGATTTATCCGAAAGGTCATACAAAGTCGTCTGATCCGCCCTCCCAACAAAATGGCGGCGTGCATGTTCCAAAGAGGGCGTGATCTCATCATCCTGGCTTCTCTGCACCCGTTTCGCCAGTAAAACCACCCCCAAATCACCAAATTTCTCCATCAATAGCCCCTATATCTATTCACACATCCCAAAAGAAACCAAAATTGGTCGTAACGTTCCTCTTTTGGTATATTTTTGCAGCTGTCGTAGAAAGAAATTTCCATTTCTGTCAACCATGCCCTAATTTGCATGTGATGACCTTGCGCAGACAGGGGGTTTTAATAAGGTCAATTTGGATTATTTTGACAACGCAACGTTGTTTTAGTATATCGCTGGCACTTGTATGTTGTATGTATGATTTCAAAAATGATTTTTAATGTATTACTTTCTAAAAATTGGAATGCAAACAGAAATACAAATGTAGTAGTATAACCAAGCAAAGGGGAGGGGCAGATGGATAATTTTTAAGTTAACTACGAAAGAAATCGATTGCTTTTGATTTTTTAATTACCTTTTTATTGTTCAACATTGATTTCAATCATCCTTACATCTAGTATTTTGTTACAAATGAACGCATGCAGTTAAGATTTTTCCACAAGTGAGAGTGAACATTTTAGTAGATGTTATTTAGACAACATAAAATAAAAAATAATCTTTAAGATTAGTCTTCCTCTTTTGTGTACCCTCTAATCACCCATACAATCGTATATGTGGTAATTATGACCGGGGGAATATGCCTTCTCACATTAGTTAGGGCGCATGTGCAGCGACAGGAATTCTAGGTAATAATATGTCAAAGGGCAAGGCACACAAAAAGTAAACAGTCCTTGTCTTCACCATTGTTTTGATTTGCATAACAATGTCCAGACGGGTTTTGTTTTCTTTTTGTGCGCCTTACCCTTTGACATATTACCTAGAATTCCTGTTGCCGCACATGCGTCCTAACTAATGTGAGAAGGCTTATACAGTCCTGCATTTGATGAGATAAAGTGTGCATACTACTAAAATTAATTCTTTATCTTACGTTGTTTTTTTTCAACCCCAGCCAAGATGAGCTACAGTAAAGGCATCGCTAAGGGCCTGGGAGCGGCCATGGTTGGGTTCGGCATAATCAGCGTGATCCTCGGGGTCGTCTCTGTGGTCGTGGGCGCCAACTCCGCCTTCAACTGCAACTGGTTCGCCATCGTGTCTGGCAGCATTGTGAGTATTCGATAAAAATAGTATTGAAGTTGGATTTTGATATGTCACTTTTGATGTACTGTCTACCAGGGTTCTCCCCAGAATTTTTTAGTATAGTGGAGGGGCTGGCTAAAATAACCCAAACCAACGTGCTGCTCTTTCATGAAAATAGGTGTCAAATACTACAAGTATAATATATTATTGTGATTCCATTGTTGTGAAGTGGCATTCATAGCCCATTCACAAGTTTTTGCAGACAATGCCCACTGGAAAAGTGATGCCACTTGGCACAAAAATCTGTGAATTTTCATTGATTTTAGCAAAGCTAACCAAGAAAATAGACACTGTGAAGAAATACCTTGAATCTGATATTGCAGAACAAGCCATGTACACTTCAATAGAGTCAACTTTGCATTTACTCAAACAATTATCACTTACAATTGGATACATTGTAAAAGCAAGTGACATTATATTTTATACATGTACAATTAGTATGTATGTATGAAAGAATAGCATATGTTTTGCTGCAAAACATAGTACATATGTTATAATGTAGTAAGATGCAAGATGTGAGTGACACTGACTGTTGTGTTAATTTTTTGTGGCACTGTCCAGGTGATTGTTGCTGGAATCCTTGGATTCGTAAGTGGCAAGATGACTGACAGCAAGGGCAGCATGGTAAGAAACATTTAAACCCTAAAATAGTTTTCTTCACTCATTTGGTATGGCTTCTCATATGAATGCACATTTGTCTAACACATGCAAGTTTAAAGTTTGACTCTAAGATGGTAATATCTCGATACATGAAGATCTGATAATCTTGGCTTTAAGAGGACAGGGAAGTTAAGTAACAAAATTTCTTTGTTAAAATCTTTGTTACTTTATCAATTTTTATAAAAATAACTGTGAGAAAATGTTGAATTTTCTTTTGTCCAGTCTATGATGACTGCATAATCCATATAGAAGTGATGGGTGTTGCATTTATTTCGGCACACAAGAACTGTGATACACATGGAAACAAGTAGACTCAGATGCATGGTGGGCATGGAAAAGCTGTCATTTCTTCCATACAACTCATACACTACTGTCTTGTACTTTTCATGGATCTCAGGTCACAAAGTACAGGGGACAGCTCATGCAAGAAGAAGAAGAACACTTGTTTTTTTGTTTGTTGACTTGATATTTAAATCACTCTTTAATCCCTACCCTAGGTTGTTGGATTTCTGGCTGCTTCTATCATCAGTATTCTCATCAACCTTGCCTGTCTCATCCTGATTGTGCCCGGAACACAAGTTGGCTTGGCTCGTCCTGAGGTATTCCAAACCCATGGTCGCCCCTCAAAACAAAAGGATGGTTGAAGTTGAAGTGTTTCAAGCCCCCCTCCCCATTCACTCCAGATATTTTCATATGCTGGAATGTCACATAATCTTCTATGTGACATTTAGGTAGCGCCCGTACTCCAGTGATTAGCAACTCTGTACCAAGAGGTTAGGAGTTCAAATCCTGGCTGTTGTCACGCACTCGACATGTACGCCACTGAAAAGGGTTACCATTTTTAGGAACTAGACTTGAACTCATGGTTCATTGTACTCATCAAAAAAGCCTACTGAAGAATTTCCCCAGTTCAATGAAACTATAAATGCTGTATATAGCATCTGTCATGACCAGTAGAAGATTGTCTCTTCAGTGTGATTAACTGGATTGAGATCACTTTTACAGGTGTAGCTGAGTATGGAGGATCAGAAAGAAGACAAGAACATTGGACTCATATAGCAAGAAGTAAACACTTGCACTGTTTTCCAGAATTAGGCATCAGCAAAGACCTAGAGAAGACAGGATAGGGAGAAGCTTCTTCGGGCATTCTTAACCTTTAGGCTCTTGAGGAGACAAATCCAAGGCTAGCAAATGCTGTTGAAAATATTTGCCTTTGTTTAGCGAAAATGCAGCGTTAGACAACAAAAATATTACAGAAAGTTGAATGACATGACTATAGGGAAACTGTTGCCTCTACCCTGATTTTATTTTCTGCATCTCTCCAATCTTACATAAGGTTTAGATTAGAAAGAAATGCCTTCTGTCCCTCTCTATATAGGTTGTTCTCAATATTCCTAAGGAGGATTCGCCCAGAATATATCTAGAGTGTAGGGCAAAGTGCAATGATGTTCATGTAGATACAACTTCTTTAGATCCCAGCATCCCTGTATGCTAATGCCTTCAGTATCCTCCTGAACCTGACAACTGTCCTGGTCATCACCCCTGGATACATCACCGGAGATGATTTTCCACTTAAGGTACCAGTGTGGTAATATCATGTTATTTGTGGACAACATAGCGGTATCATTATGGAGAAAAATGTGTAAAACAAAAAGAGTTAGTTGGTACACAATTTGAATTATGCATGTACAGTGTGACCTATTGTGGGTTATATGTCAAAGTTCACGGCCCATGAGACAAACAGCATGTCTGGACATGATCTAGACAAGAACTTGTTGCTCGTTAGGAGTCTTCACCTTTGACCCTGTACATGAACAGTTCAAAACATGTGCCGACTTATTTTGAAAATGGTAAATACAAAATGATTTGATTCAAAAGGTTTTAAACTAAGAAGCAACTTTTGAATGCTCCAATCTTTACGGAATATATATGTTGCTCAACTTTAGACAAAAGTTAAGCATGATTTTAAGAAAAAAAAGTTTCTTTAGTGTAATAGTTTGTCCACAAATAATGATGTTTATCACATGATTACCTGAGGTTTTTTTGCCACGTGTTCCTCCAGTTTCACCAGCTGTTTGCTGGTGTGGTTCCTCAAGTTCAATTCTCTGAGTTCTCTAACAGAAGTTCACGTTTAAGAAACATACATGTAGGACCCTGTTTGGGAAGAAAGTCACAAACTTCAGGAACTTCAACCACCCTTTGTTTTGAGGGTCATGATGTTGAATTTTATTGACATTCATAGTAAGTAATGTTACCTTTTAACAAAGTGTACTGCTTACATGTTTTCCCAAAGCATGTTTGTGTTACCTACAAGTATTGTGATAAACTGTTGGAAATGAGGTAAGTTTTTCTAATGTTCATTCTAATTTACTTACACTGCCAGGTAACAAAAACATTTTTCTCTGTTTTAAAACAACGTTTAAAATAGTAACTTACTACCAATATTTCAAATTGAGTTATATGTAGTGATACTGTAAGTTCATTTAAGTTCGCGAGATTTTTAAGTTCGCGTATTTCGCTGAGACCTCTGCTTCGCGAAGTCATCAACTCGCGAACATGCATGTTCAATATTGTCCCCCTCCCCACATCCTCCGTCCAAAAGATCCAGTCTCTGAAACTTTACTATGATAGCAACTTATACCAATGACAAGACTCAATTGATAACAGAATATTTATTCTTTTCAAACCGAAATAAAAGTTGATTCAACACATATACGATACATGGAGTCATTTATTGTATAGAAATGTGCCACTGGCGACCGGAGGAAAATTTAAGAAACATGTCGGCTTTGTTTACTAGCAAAACTTACGTACACGCCGTGACATGGCTGCGATAACAATTTACTTTGTAGATTATCCTAGTTTAACTAGATTTCTATAAGTTACAAACAAAACAAAAATAAAACTGAGTAGTGCTGGTCTTTACAAATACAAGTAATGGCTATGGAATTACAGCAACTAAGAACAAGAAATAGCGGGGAAATTTTCACGACTAGAAACGTGGCAACAAAACTCCGCTTACATGTCGAAAAAAAAAAAGACATTCGTTTCATAATTCTAAGTTAGAACTGCTGTAAATATAGGAGGGATAAACTCTTCACCTTCTTGTGTACAATTTGTGTCCACAAATTACGCTGAAAGTTTAAAACTTAGCGCCGTCTTTCACGCCGAAAATATTTCAAAATGGCGCCCGCGTCGCTTGTGTTTGGCGTGGGTATCCCGTCAGCCTATGCGGCAAATGTGATTGCGACATATCAGAAGTCATTGGCCCTGTTGCGTTCCGTGCGCTATCGTCAAATCACGGCCCAAACAGGCCGAAATGAGCCAACAATGAGACAGTGGCTTGGTAGAAACACATTTTTTATTTGAGTACACCAACTTTAGACATTCTTTGAAGGGTAACTATGAACTCTAAGGCGTAAATGGCACCTTTGACGGCATGGCTGGTGTTGCGGTGTGGGTGGGAGGGGGGCACTCGCGTTACCGTCTTAGTACCGGATCGTAACTTTTGAAAAATAATTGAAACACCTGCTCGCGAACTCAAAGATCTCGCGAACTCCCGATTTGCTCAAACTCGCGAAATTAAGTGCTCGCGAACATAAATGAACTTACAGTATATATTTCAGAAGCATGAACGTAGATGCTCAAGATTTGTCCTTTTGTTTGTATGCAGTTTCGGTTAACATTTTAGTTAGGTTTTGTAAGAATATTTTACTGTAAATGTCCTAACTTAATGGAATAAAGGAGTGTTATCGGTGGCTTTAAGTTCACAAAAGTGCTTATAATAGTTGTTTAGCATTGGAAACACTAGTTTAAGGTCGCAGTGAAGATTTCACAGGAAAACTAGGAACATAAAACCACTGCAAACATTTTGGCATTCACACAATTACAGTATTCAGTATGGAATACTGAGTGTTGAATGGTTGCAAAAGTACTTTTGACTTTCCAGTTGTAATCATGTTGTTTGGTATTTCCATGATAGGGTAAGACCTGGGCCGTGTGGATCCCCTCTTGCATTTTTGCCTTCTTTGAGATGGTGACTGCCGTGTGCTGTTGTATCCTGTGTCTGGAGTCCATGGTTGGATACTTCACAAAGGTGCATATCTTTCAAACTTAATATGTTATAATTTTGAATTTAATATCTGTACACAAAATAAAGCACTTACCAACAAGCTTTTGGTCAGTGCTCAGATCCTTATCAAGTTGGAATGATCCAAAGCCTATGTCACACATTATGTGCAAAGTGCATTTTAAAACTTTTCCGATTGTTAAACAATCAAAAACTGATGGCATTCTTGGGGTAGACTTGTGTTAGTCGTAAGAAATACAGCTATCATGATAGCAGATAAATAGAAATCACAAAATTACCAGAATTTTTATAGGTACAATATGTAACATGATAGGTACAATATATTATATGATGGCATATTACCTTGAGAATAGCATTTTCTGATATTGGCTTTTGGCTGCAACAAGTTGAAGTATACAAGGGGCTGCTTTAAGAAATGCCTCCAACCAGCTTGAAACAGAAGTAGAATGGCCATAATAATATAACTGAGTGAACACTATTTGCATGGCAACATACAAGACTTGTTTTACCCTTTTATGTTGCCCCCCTTTACAATGGACAAGTTTCACTGGAAGGTGCCGTTTCTGATGAAATACAATTACTTCGGTATTGCATTCAGTGCATGCGGCATAACGTTTTGTTCCAAGTTGTTTGTTTATTTTTGCCGTACCTGCACGGGCAGCCATATTTTTCTCCGTTGTATTTTGTGCTGTATTGTGTCATGGAACTCTGCATGAGCTGGAAAAAGTTGTTTTGAAGTACATCATCAGCATTTCTTGGACAAGAAGAAAGTAAGTTGTTTTTATCCTTTGTTTCTATCTTTTGCTCTTTCTTTCTGACTACATAAGTCTATGCATAACTCAAAAGCATGAATCCCTTTGTCTTCCCTTCAATTTTCTTGTGTGGTTATATATTGTTATATATACTAATATTTAGATAATCTTACAAAAATGGACTCTTCTGAATGTTTCAAAGTTCCTGAGCATAGAATTGTAGTACATTTCTTCTTAGTTCATATAACACATTTATTTCACTCTATTTGCAACATCTCTGTTGCCATGTTTATTTGACTTCAAGCTGATTTATACATTGAGCACAAAGAAACACAAGCCAACATGTATTTTATTTTGTTAGGCCACACCAATTTAATTTCTTGGTTCACGGATTTTTTCATAAAAAATATGGAGCGAGAGGGCGAAATAAAAATAAAAATAAAAATTGTAAAATGGTTGGGGTAAAGGTAACGGTTAATCCAAAACATAAAGAAAAAAAGTTTTCAGCTTGAAAAAAGTACAAAAACACTATTATTGTACAGTAACAGCACCTTTACCCACACTTTAAGGAGCTTATAATATAAAGGCCAATTTGATTCACCAGAAAGTTTGGTGAATGGTTTCATTAATGGTTAAAATTTGCTGAGTGGTAATTTTTATTTTTATTTCTTTTTCCAAAAAATAGGAGCGAGCGAATCCGTGAACCAAGGAATTAAATTGGTGTGGCCTTAGTGACAGAAAATGTTCTGTTTGGAATTTTAACTTCATTGGAAAAAATTCAATAAATACAAGATAACACAACTGTATAGCTATACTGTTGTACTAGCTACATGTAGTAGTAATAATTTGTCAGCAAAAACTTGTGGTTTTAACAGTAGGCGAAAGTCATGTCTTACACCTGTATCATTAATGCACTTTTTGCAACCTTTGCAATGCAACCTTTGTTTAACTAACGATCCCCTTTTCGTTTGTCATTGCAGGGGCCAAAGTAAGGCCATGTCAGACATGCATCAGAAAACTTTCAGTTAAGCAGTGGGCCCCTCAGCACTCTTACCTTAGATTTAGTAGACTTGTAGGCACAAGGTACTGATCTAGGGTAAGAATGCCATAAGAAAAACACTGCATAACTGAAATCAGTACTGAAGAGCTACAACTACAAGAAGACGATGATAGAAGATGACCAAGCCACTATACTGTGACTAGATCTTTGTTCATAGTTCATGATTCCCGTAGAAGTTTTTATTTGTCCTTCTGTTTCATGCAAAGCTTCTTTCAGAAACTTAAATCAAGAAGAAATATTGATAGTTAACTACGAGTCTTTAAAGAGTTAAGTTCAACTTACTGTATTGACATTGTGTGAATGATAAGTAGTGTTGACTGAGATAATGAAAAAGGGATATTCACATTGTAAAAAAAAGCACATTCTATTTACTGTTTGGATTTTCCAAAACAAGCCTTGCTTCTGTGAAATGCTGAAAAGATTCTGGAGAAACCGAAATTTGCCTAAGAAAGGTATGAAAGTTATTCCCTCCCCCATATACAAACTGTGGTTCATTCTGAGTGCTCGGTGATGATTCGATGACGAGTCCGATTCTTGGGTACCGGAAGTTCCTTCTTGTTGTACCTCTCTTGACGACACGCACGAGGCATTTGTCTGAGAGTACTTCAAACCCTTTTCAACCAACCGCTTGCAAAATTGTCGTACTCAAAACATCTTTAGTTTGGTATCAACTCATTCTATGTAATGATTGGCACTAAGGATTTTAAAGGTACATTGTATAAGCAAGCACAAGACTTAGTGTAAGTACTCGTACTACCAGCCAGTTCATTATTTAGTCTACGTGTGGGAGATGCATTGTGCCTAGTATGTCAAAAGTGAAGGCTCCCTATATTCAAAGTAGATTGTGTTTAGACTATTCTTAATACATGTCCAAATGTGTTCTGCAATTGTCTTAGGGCCTTTGACATAGTATGATTTACCTACAGTATAACTCCCTGCACATACGCAGTTTAAGCAGCATATCTTGAAAGATTGCATCTGCCAACCACCACAAGATAGACATATATATGTATATTGAAGATATTCAATGTATGGTAAACCTTATAACCTGTAGAAAAAACTCAGGACAGTACAAGCTTGACAATAGAGGTTATCTTCAATATATAACCAGTCCTTACATTTGTTATGCGATCTCTTCACAGAATGAGGCACAGTAACTATCTCAGCTTGGTTAAGAATAAAAAGGAAGAATGAATGTGATAGAAGAAACTACTTTGTATTGTAGGGAAGTAGATATGTACACGGTAAGCCCTGGACACTAGCATCCTTTAGTTGAGTGAATTAAATTGTGAGTAACACATTGAAATTAGTAGAAGGCCCCTGAAGAAGGGGCTCCAGTAGAATTGTGTGTGTTTTAGACTACTAAAAAAAGTTTTGATTGCATGTTTTAGTGAACTGTAACAAGATATATTGATCGTTACGTTTAACTTACAAAGATGTACAAATTCAAGTGGAATTCTTTCACCAACATTGTATCTACACTTCCCAACCATATCATACTTTTTTTTTTACCTCTCAACATTTTTTCTACAAGGTAACGGAAAAATAGATAACATTTTTTTTATATCTTCTGCAACATACATTTATCACAATTTCTTTTCCTCAGTGTCCAAAATCCTAATCACAACTAATTACATGTAAATGTATTATCCAATTTTACAGTTGGTTTAGATATGCTATATGCTCTGTATTGTTGTCTCAGTGCATTCCCTGGAGCAATCTTGAAAACAGTGTTGTACAAGACTTCAGTGTACACTTGCACTTATAATCAACCTGTACACAAAGGAATAAAGATCACTGCTCTTTGTGTCTGACTTTTGCTCTGCTTGGAATGTAAAAATATACACTAAGGCTGCTGTGATAGACCAAACATACCATCTTGTAATAGATGTCAAATTTCCTGATAAAGAAGCATGTAATAAACACATTTTAGACAGCCTTCAAAAGGCGTATTTCAAAGTGCATTTATTGTCTTTATCAATGTTTTCTGTACTTTTTCAGCATGTCCATTCATGCATAAGGCCACACCAATTTTTTACTGGTCCACTGTTTTTTGAGAATAGCTTACACCTAGAGATATTTCGATAAAGATAAAATAAAAGTTTTGCTCTCACTCTCCGTACCAAATTTTTAGCATTTTTTTGGATGAGTCAAGCTCAGAGTGGTACATGAAGTGTTTTTCATTCTGAGAAAAAAATCAAGTAGCTAAACCAAGTAGCAAGGTTATTGTGACTGCTGAAGGGTTTTTTTCCTTACACACTTGCTTCTATACTCAGCTGCTCTGTGTTGTTTTTTCATGTGTCTTTTTTCTTGCTCACTTGGACTACAGAAGGGACATGTGAGAGCTTCACTGGTAAGGTCTCCTTTCCACTGGCTGGAGCTAACAAAACTGTATCAACATACATGTATACATGATGTAAATGTATGATGTGAAAGACAACCAAATATGTTTCTTTATGAATGAAATTTATCGAAACTGCCTATGAGAGTTTTGGTCTCTGCCTCAGTGGAAATTGGGTAAAATTGCATTAGACTATACAATAGATTAAAACTCTGCAGACAATCTGAAATTTTCCATCTTTCATGTCAGCTTTACACATTTCTAAGCATGTCTGTTAACTGCATGTTGCTGTTTACATTCTAGTCGTAACTGTTCATCTTTTGAACTAAGTGGCCTGCCTTCCTATGGTGTAAAATCGTAGGCACCGGCTCCCCTTCAACCTTAAGTTAAGATCAAGGTCAAACTACCAACCCTCAAATACCCGGTTCCAGTGCTCAGTCACAGAGTGCTAAAGATTTATAAACCATTGGTATGTGAAAAGCAAACATCAGGGGCTGTTTAATTCCCATATACTTGTACTATAGAGTGAAATATGTTACCCTCAAAATGGCCCACTGTACAGTTACATAGCAACTGATGTATAGATACTACAGTATAAATCTTCAGTGTTTGTTTGAGTGTTTGGAGTTTGCCATCTCTGATTGCTTGTGTTTGTTGTTACAGCGCGAGCCTGGACCAGTGCTGTACAAGGACGAACAGGCCACCATGCTGCCAGCAAGTAGGTTTCCACTTGTTTCATTTGACAAAGACATAATTTCCAATTCAATCAGAATCTTTTGTACAAATCACACAGTGAAGGCCTGGCGAACCTCTGTCTTGTATCAGCAATACTGTTATCTACACCATTCACTTGGATGGGAGACCTGGCGTATCCCCGTATTGTAATCAATCAGCCAAGGAAAGGGGATGTCCCCCCGTAATGGGCGGTATAACCCCACCGTGTGTAAGCACATCAACCGATTATGATGATTTTGTACAGAAACTACCGGTACTGGTAATTTTTTTCTTTGGCAACATTTCAGCAGCTGCTCTTCTGCTTTGATCATGCCAAACTTTTTTGTTGTTGTATTGTGACATAACTTGTAACGACAATTGTTTCCTTACAATACAAGGAGAAAGTTTACAGTTACGTCACATTAGGACGTGGAGAAAGTCTTTTGTTTATAAGTCTTTAGGGAACTTAAATTTCCACATGTATCAATTGAGAAATTCATCACAGATGGTTGTCTAAAGTACCGAATATATGTCGTAAATTCCTGATCTTCATGCTAGTGCCCTGTAAGGGCAACTTTCCTAATACAAATTTGCATGAGTAGAGTAAATGCATGCCAGTAATTCAAGTCTTTTCCTTTGTACTTCTACCTTGTGCTCGACATTGCTAGGCAAGACTCGTGTGTGAGTCAGTCATGTAAGTACGTATCAACTGGCTGAGAAGGTGAACTGTTGACTAACTGTGTTCTCACAGAATGGTTCATGCTTGTTTCTCTTTTCGTTTACTTAGTTGTTTGCCTATACTAGGAGTTAAACTTGCACATAGAGTAATTGAGTTGACAAAGTACAACCTTTAGCGCTGTTCCAAGTTTTAGAATGAGAAATAAAACTGTATGATCACTTTTCTTTTAGCTACACTTTAGTTGTACACTCACACATTATGACATGCTAAAGTAACCTGTTCAACTTGAGAAGCACTTGCTTTATTTGTACATAGTACAATGTACGATTCCTTCTTTTCCATGATGCTTATCCAAGATTTAGAATGAGAATAAAGCTGTTAGGTCTCTTTGTTTTCAGATACACTTTAGCTATGCACTCACACATTATGCCTTAGCAAGAAGTTACCAGTTCAAATTGGGAAGCACTTGGTTTATGTGTACATTGTTAATGTGCAATTTATGTTTTCTATAATTCTTTTTCCTGGCATCTGTTTTCAGTTGATATGTTTCAGTTCAGAAAATGTGTTTTTAATTTTCAGATCAGCATTACATGTGTGTGTTTTAATTTTAAGAACTAAAAAATGTGGTGGCCCAAACAGTGTTTTTAAATAGATTTCAAAACAGTATTGTCTTTGTGAACATGAAAGTAATTCTGATTTATGTTTTGTCTTAGGTGGACAAGAAGCCGTCCAGGTTGAGGAAGAAGGAGACAAGACTAAGTGACAAGGCCAAGATGTCAAGATAACAGCTTCAAGACCCACCACACCCCCTAAAGACATCTTAGTTTAACATCAATCACTTAATGATACAAGTCATCACTATACATTTGGCTGTTATGGAGATAGGTAACACGTGTTGAATAAAGTATCAAATTTGTGATGTAAAAAGTTGATATTTCACTTAACCTTTCATTAGAATTTTTGAGGCTTGTATATACAAAATGTTTGAGATTACTGATTTGTAGAGCTTCATTCTAGAACTGTTCAGGATTTTGACACGCAACTCACCCCATCATTCAGCTTCATCTGCACTAGTGTGCACAAATTTTTGGTGATTCTGTATGTTTGAAATGTCTTTGTAAGTTGTTTTTAGATGAGCCTCTTGATGGTGTAGAGCATATTTTGTAGCCTTTCAAATGGGATTTTGGTGTTCTTTATCTAAATGTAGAACGGAGTGCAAAAGCAGTGCATGCATATGGTGTAGGAACTTCATGTATTTATCAGTCTAGAAAGTTTGGTGTGCAAAGTTTGGAGGGATATGCATTAGCATTAGCAATTTCTTGTATCTCACTAAAAGGGTTATACAATACAGTAACCCACTTACACTTTCACACAGTTTTAGACTATACAGTATACTAGAATATGGACATTTTGTAAATTCCCCAAACAATTGTTTCCTTTGTTGTGTAATGTTATGATATTTTTAACACTTATGTTTTTAACAATTATTGAGTGACTTTCCTTTGTAAAATTTTGCCGACAAAAGCAAAACATACTACTATTATTAGGGTAATATGTTGATTTGAAAGTAGATGTTGTAGTGTAAGTGTTCATTGTTTCAGCCAATGTGCTTGCAACAGTTTATATGTGTAACAACTTGTATAAGCTTAAGCAGAGGTTGATGTCGAAAGGCACGTTTTCAGCACATGATGAAGATTTAATGTGCACGAAGAGTTAACAATGGTTGTTCAATCTATAGTTGAAGCAATAAAAGATTAAGATCATGAACTTGTGTGTAAACTCACTTACCAAATGTTTGGAAAGGCTGGTTTTGAAAAAAAGGAAAATTGTACACATTTTAGGATATGAGGCAACCCCGAAGTGCTCACATTTTGGCCATGTTGATTTGAATATGTTGATTGCATCTATGCCTTGGCATTGATTGTTAGTTTTTAAAAATCAACCATACTGTAAATCAGACAAAGCAGCTGTAAAATGAACGAATAAATGTAGATTGGAACAAATATCGCAAAATATATACTATTGTCATAGAATGCAAAAGTCAATTCCAAGGTCAAACAGTAATATGTAAAAGAACAATACAGAATCTATTGGGTTAAAGGTTATACATCCAGGTAATAAGATACACCAAATACATTTAGTTCCGCAAGCAACTTAATTATATCTGTAACTGCTATTTCATATTCTGTGTATTACGTCATTTATTCAACCTTCCTAATCACTAAGATTTCATGATGAAATCAACTTTGGGGGGAGGGGGGCAAACTTTTTTTGGTTGAATTTCACAAGCATCATTTTAGTTCCAAGACGTTATCCACTTAATCAAATCAACTTGGCCTTGTCATTACATTAAACGTTTACGATTCATACGCACTCAGTATTTTCTTCAACACGTCGAGAACCAAGAAAATGAACTGATATGGCCCAAAGGCACCCTCATGGACTATGTGAAGAATGCTCAAACCATTATTTATTGTTTGACAGACCTACTGTTGCCATCAAGTGTGTATATCCGGGAGGATACGGAAAGAGTAACGTTACTATTATTACATCAGCAGACCAGCCGAGTGTTAAGAGCGTTTCTACATTTGTACAATTCAAAAACAGTTCCATTTTTTTTGTCTGGAAACTGAAAATTCGTATCTTTTTGTCTTCTACAATATCACACTTCGTTGAGTAATCAGGTCTCAAAAATACAAGACAGTCCAATGTCCAATCGATCCATATTAAGCTGTTAGATCAATTAGCAAAGTCTGAAAATTATATTTAATCGCAAATTCAATGTCAAAACCGTCGTTCAATTTCATAGTCCACAAAACAAACACAAAAGATTGCAAGCTTCTCTCATTGGTCGGTTGGGGGAAACGCCCCCTTTTGACCCCCAAATAACTTTACGTTATATTAACCACAGCTGTTTTCTGTTATGTCAAAAACTAATATTTTATCGACACTCAGAAACGCTTATGAAAACGCAAATTTCTTATCATAATGATTTAAATCATTTTTTAAAACCTAGAGTGTAAAACGACACCTCGATCACATGATTTACGCAATTTAAGTCGACCAGAAAGTCACATGACAAACACACACGTCAAGGACAACAATCCAAGATGGACGCAGGACACTGGCCGGAAAAACGGGCAAAACTCGACAATGGAGACGAGGTATGTCCTTTCTTGGCTCTATTTTCCTTACAGTTATGTAGTACAACTTCTTATGCAACTGTCACGGAATTTGGGTGCACTAAAAACGTGTTGTTTAGACAGTAGATACAAATTGAGTGTGTCGCAAGTTGTAGGTAAATATGACTTGTCTGACTATTTGCAGTGTTATTATCTATCATTGGACCTTGTTGAAAGTACTTCAAGACATGTTTGTGTGTCTTGAGGTTTGCTTGGATCAGTTAAGAGGTTCTTAAGGTTGCATGTGAGTTAAGTAACGCTTGAGGAATAGTTTCAGACTGCCGTGAATGACGAAACGTTAGGTCACAACTTGGACTAAATTGTGAAAGTACAGAACGAGTACTTTTGTCAGTTTTCCTTGGTTTGTGTCTTCTTGTTGGACATAAAGTAGAGTATGATTTTCTGCAATGTCGATAGATTGTTTTTGCATTGCTATGGTCAACTTTAAATATCTCTCCATATGATATTTTCTTGGAGGAATTTCCTAGTGCCATCAAATCATCAAAACAAAATCCTCTAGTAGTTAATTTTTGGCCAGTGAGACACCAAATTCCACCTCCCATATGGTACCATTTAACCTCCTAAAAAGGACGATGTGTCTGTAAAGATTCCTTTCTTCAGATTCATTGTCTGTGAAAGTGGCTTCTTAAAGTGTTTTCTGATATTGGTGAGGTTGTCTCAGAGCTAAGGAAGTTTTTGCTTGTGCTTCTTTCTTATCTGTTGTTGTTTTCCATTCCCAATATTCTTTATCTGTTGTTGTTTTCCATTCCCAATATTCTTTATCTGTTGTTGTTTTCCATTCCCAATATTCTTTATCTGTTGTTGTTTTCCATTCCCAATATCCTTTATCTAAATCAAAGATCTAGGGTCTATTTCCTATCATCTCAACCATGAAATCACTTGTACAAACAATAGAGGATAATCCCCTCTCATGTGTTCTTTCCAGCTCATCGGATTACGACACTCAGATTAGTTGTAAAAACTTAAACAGTTTCCACTGCCATGTGGTTAAGACTGGACAAGATAGCAACTAATTCTTGTAGCCTGAAGGAAAATTTGTCTCTATGTCTTAAGACAGCTTATTCCTTAAGTTGACATGAAATGTTGTATGTACTCTCAAACTGGGTAAAGCTAGTTTTTCAGGGCTCGAAATACCACCTGCATATGCAGGTTAGTGCAGGTAAAATTGGAGCTGTGCAGGTATTTCTGGTGTCTACCTGCACCTAACCTACACTGGGTTTTATACATTAGATATCATATCAGGAGTATATGGATTGTTATTAGCTGCATTGACTGTTACCACCTGTAAAATATGAAAGAAAAATAGCAATGGTTCCTGAACATGATCCATACTTCCTAAATTCAGAGTGGTGCAGGTAAAATTTGTCTGGTGCAGGTATGCAAAGTTTGATAGCTGCTATGCATTTCTTTTCTATTATTCACTGAATTGAACTCTCACATCCCAGCTTGAGATATAAGACCTCCTTTTCAAGCGACTGTACAGCGATCAGAATTGGGATTTGTTTGATCCATAATTTCATGATTAGATTATCATGTGAGATTGAGAATATGACTCAAAAGACAACAAAACAGACAGACGTTTTTTCCTCATAGAGTTTATTGACTGGTCTGTCAAATCATTGTTCACTTAGCATTCACAGCCCCTTAATTGTGGAAGGGGTCAGTAAAAGTTGAATACTAGTAGTTTCATAACACCTGTAGTTATACTAGTATATGTGTGCTGCACAAAAGAGTTGTCAGACTAGTCTTGTTAGTTTTATTTGGAGGCCAAACATTCAGACTACTTTTTCCTCATTAGCATAACTTTCCCTCATTAGCATAAGGAAGCTCTGAATTCTGAAGGTAAGTAACATGACAAGTAGTAAAAAAGTACTGAAAGCTTCTTTGACGATTTATGAGACTAGAATTATAATCAACTAGAAAAAGTTGCATAACTAGAACTTCTCTCAGTTTCTGTTGATAGAAAACTTTTGACTACTTTTACTAAAAGTTGGAGTTGTGCATTGTATCTTTTTCAATCTCTCTTGGATGCTAGACTTTCAGACTACTTTTTTTTCCATCTCAGTATTTTTCTGGGCACATATTGACCTCACAACTCTTATCAATAAGATGAGGTTTGCCCACAAACACTGAACCCTATATTAGCCAGGTCCAAAGAGCTATAATAACGTTATACATTTACTCATATACATTTTGTACCTGTAATGTACCATATGCATTTAGTGTCCAGGAATCGAAACTCCAACCTCGTGATTAACAAAATTTGCAAACAGCAGAGTTACTTGTTACTAGTAGTCTGTATGGCATGAAACCTTATGCCTGATTCCGTATTCCGAGCAGTCTTCTAACATCTTTCCTGTGACCTGACTTTGTCCTTCATGTCATGGCCTGGCATTTCTGACTGAAGAGACTGAAATTAACATTTTGACCTCTACAAGGCAAAACCAAATGGCCATTAGAATCTAAAATAACAACTTTTTTTTTACATTTCTAACATTACATGTTTTCTTGTCTTTTGCATGCATACAAATGCACATACCCTCCTGTTATGTCTGTACCATATTTCTTAAGCGTGGGATATTGTCAATTTTGAAAGGGTATAAAACTATATAGTGATAATATAGTGTAAGTTATATGTTATACATGTATGTCCTTGGTTTGACAAAACCCTATGTGCCCCCCTTACATACAGAAATAGCTGTCTGGTAATAGATAGCTTCCACTTTCCATATAAGTTGCCCTGTACCAAGGTCTTGTGGAGTGATAACATTTTAACAGTGTATATTCAAGTATTACGCGGTCGTGTGCAAGCACGTCTAACGCTCGCGAGAGACGAACAACAGAAGATAATCCAGATCGTGAGGGTGTGTCAGGATGGATAACTTGAAGGACTTAGAGAATAGGGTTGAAGAAATCGGGCGCAGTATACAGGTTAGCTTTTTATTTTAACAAAAAAACATGCAGATAAATTTTTTATCAATGTACGGTATTGTTATTAGAAGTTTACTAGGAAATATCTATATTTCAAAATCAAAACATTTAAAAATCCATAATGTCTTCTGTTATTGAAGGTTGAAATGTTCATGTCATTTGAATGTTCTGTCCAGCTTACAAAATTAAGATTCAGGTTGCATTTAGTTTTTATCGTGTAGACTGAAAAGGCCAGTTTCATCTTTCAACTGTATAGAACTATAATGTGTTAATTGTTAAGCGATGACACTGTGACAAACAAGTGTGCATATTGAAATACTGTGTACGTGAAAATTTTAACAAGCAAATTCCACTTTGAAGCAGTAGACTTAATTCAACCATGCAATTCACGTACAAATTTCATTTCACAGTTAAGTAGTGTGCTACTCAAAAATTTCTCAAAGACTAAAATTGATTTGAACTGCAGTATTTTACAGTAGAAATTGCACTGGTATGTGTGAGCATTTATTATTCAGTACCTTTCATTAGTAGGATTGCTATAGTTGAGTGATTCCCGTGGTATTCAAAAAGAGTCATATGAATGTCACAAGACTGGGATAGTCTATTATGATGCCACGGGGGACCAGGTTGTCTGAAACAATTTTTAGTCAGACAGAGACTCCGCTTCTAGAGGTGGTTGTACTGCTGCAAAAAGGTAGATTTGATTTCTATTCCATTTTTGGATATTTTGTGTGGCAAAAGTGAATATTTGATTCAGATAAAGTATTCTCCTGAAGCATATTTAAGTTAGCCTGGGTACCATCCAATTTCTATTGAGGCACCTTACACCAATGCTTGTATAGGGCAGCGAGTGTAATGAGCCCCAGTAGAAATAGGATGGTAC
This sequence comes from Branchiostoma floridae x Branchiostoma belcheri, assembly GCA_019207045.1. Taxonomy (NCBI): domain Eukaryota; kingdom Metazoa; phylum Chordata; class Leptocardii; order Amphioxiformes; family Branchiostomatidae; genus Branchiostoma; species Branchiostoma floridae x Branchiostoma belcheri. The sequence goes on along the minus strand of CM033039.1, from coordinate 10,735,844 downwards.
CCAGGCTATGTTAAATTTGGATAAGAACAGTTTTTACTCAGTCAGAAAAAGTGACATTTTTGTGTTTTTTTACAGTGATTCTTCCTATTGTCCAACAAGATAAACTGCCATTTCTGGTTTACCTTTACCTATTGTATGCCAAAGAAGCTACCACCTTTCTATTGGTTACAGGGTTAAACAGCACCTGGAGATGGTTTGATATTACTAGTAGTAAGAATATGGTATTTTTTCAACCCAAATTTCCAAGTTGATTAAAGTTACAATGTGCATGTACTTCAAGTCAGATTTTTACAAATTCGCTTTGTGAAGTTAAGTCGTCCGTATTGAGTGCCTTTAAGTGTTTTAAGCACCTTTCACTTATACATCTTCTATGATGTCACTTGCCCGGATTCTTTCATCATCAAAAAACGACCAGGCTGTTCCATTTTACACAACAGGGGTTTCTGTTTCTGTCCTGACATAATTTCTTGTCTTCTTGTTGTTGTTTTTGTCCTTGTTTAACATTTCCTTGCTCGACCTGGTCTCTACTGTAGGTGCTGAAGCATTCTTACAATAGATGATAAGTAACACTAACTTGAACGACATCCCGCAACATCCAACCCTTGCAAGACAGGGGACAATGAACCAGGGTTGTAGCCAGCACCCGTCCTTCCGTCTTGCGGCTGGGGACGGAAAAAGATTTTGCCCATTCCATCTTCTTTCCTAAAACAAATCCAGCCCGAAACCATTGTGTAATTTTTCACAAAAACAGACGCGGTTGAACAACTTAGTCTACCAGCAAAATTTACATCTCAAAATGTTTAAAAAAGCATTTCAGAGGGGCTAGATTTCAAAATTTTCTGTGGGAGCATACCCATGGACCTTCCTAGGAACGCCTTTGGCGCTCGATTGGATTTCCATTCAAAATCAAGGGACAGAAAATGATTTCAGGCTGGCTGCAACCCTGCGATGAACGCTAAACCGGGTAGTGAAGTGTATGTGAATGAACAGTAACCCCTAGTTGTCTAATCCGTTTTCTTGCCTTACCCAGGGGCAGAAAACTGGTTCCTACCTGAAGGAAGGAGAAGACATGGCGGGGACTATGGAGGTGATTTTCTCAGTGAATGAGGAAGTTGGAGCCTTGGCCAAGGCACTCAGGCTGTTTGAGGTATGTTTACTACATCATCTATGAGCTGTGATGAGGGGGGATACAAACTCAGTCACATCTGGGACTGCATTCTTCACACTGCAGCAGAGACACCTAGCTGCACTGTGAAGTAGTACAGTTCTGGTCAAACATGACTTTTTAAAGTGGCGGATGTACATAACCTGATGCATGTGCAAGTGATATGAAGCAGAGTTCAAAAGTTCTGACCGTCTTTTGAGAAAATATTCTAATTTCTATATATGCACAAAATATGGACAGACTACAATGCAGATCGCTACTTTCAAAATCTGCAATCCTTCCAGATCTCAATCTCTGCCCTGCTTTTCTATATATTGAATTTGTTTCTTGGATCGTCAGTCTCACAAGATCAACCTAACCCACATCGAGTCACGCCCCTCCAAGAGGAACCGAGACCAATACGAGTTCTTCGTGAGGTTCGACCCCAACGCGGCCGGCGTGAAGCCAGCACTGGAAGCACTGAGGTCAAGTGCGGCCTCCGTACAGGTGCATAGCAGGGACACCACCACTGAAGACTCAGGTAAATAACATAAAAAATCCTTGTGGCCTTCATACAGGTGCACTACTTTTGTAAGATTGTGAAGATTAGTCATCCAGGATACAATGAATTACCTGTGTTGTTTATTTTAGAACACCATAGCCGTTACCTGTTTTGTTTATTAAAAACATAAGAATTATTCCTTGTTCCGCTAAATTTGTACAATTTCATTTTCAATTCACGGTGGACACCGTTCGAAACGTCTAATCAAAATTTGATAATTATCCAGAAGCAGAGACTAAATCTTCTTCAATTTACTTTGTAAGAGCTATAAGCGCTCCAGCCATCACTGAACAAAGACGGTGGTCGTTATAAGCTTCCTGGCATGTTTGACCAATTCCTGACGACACGTATCCGGAAGATCATGTGTTAATAAGATCAGGTGTCCGTAACTCTCTCGAGTTTACATTCTAAAGTGATTGGCCATCAGTATTGGTCCTGAAGAAGGCAACAGTGGTCTTTGAAATATTGATCCACGTGTACTTTTGTGTTGGAAGATAGTTTAGCTTTGTACTACCAACACAGAGGAGATTCCATGACAACAAAAATCCTTGTCTGGTTATATTCTAGTTCTGAATTGCTTCACTTCTCCAGTTCACATGAATATACAATATAGACCATCCTTCATTAGATCATGTTTAACAATGTTGTCATAATTTTGTAACGTAATGTCTGACTGTGTTTTTGTTGTTTTGTGTGATCTGATTTGTTGCTGTTGGGATAACGTGATCTTCGGGGAGTACAGATCACGCCGACGCGGGTACGTAAGCCAAAGTGATGTTGACTTTGGTGATTGGTGTAATACTGTAAGGGTCGAAAGGCATGAGACTGAATTACGTATCGGGACACAAACCTTGTAACCTACTATCCATCCTATACTAAGGCCCCGTTCATGATGCAAAAAATGAAACGGTTCTATCGGTTAGGCCACCTGAAACGGATAAGTTTTGTCATCATGAACGCTCTGAAACGGATCTGAAGCGATAGGAAACGTTTTTTTTCGGAACCTCCTCGCGAGGTAGTATTGAAACGGTTTCTTCCTTATCCGGAATTGCAAATTTGCATCATGGACGCAAAAGCGGCGCGATCCGTTTTACATCTGGGCATGTGCGTTCATATTTGGTGGCGCCAAGGGGGAAAAGTACAATTTTTAACCTATCATTCGGGTGTTTCCGCCGCGTTTTCAATCGTAAAATTCGTTTCTATTATCGGGCCGCCTCCTGGTCGACTGGGGAGCCAACAGTCCTGATTTGGCAAGGGAATGTGTCAGGAGATCCTGTGGAAATGTCATGGAAATGGCATATATCGGGACCACAATGTTTTCAGAGGCATTTCCAAGGTCATAACAGGACCCAGCTTCGAATTCAATAAGACATTGGTTCAATTTCGATCAAAGACCAATAATCTGACACATAAGTACAAGTTTGGACAAGATCACAACAACCTCAGGGGTCAGAGGTCGCATTACCATGCCTTTTCAAGGAACTGAAACGGTTTGCAAGTTTGCATCGTGAACGCAAAATGCAATCCGTTTCCTGTCGTTTGCTGTCGGATTTCCAGGCCTAACCGATAGAACCGTTTGATTTTTTGCATCATGAACGGGGCCTAACTCTATACTGGTTTTCTCCTCTGCAGAATAGTCTGTCACCTGTTTGCCTTGAAACACTTGGTCCTTAAACACGGAGCATTATTTGGGGAATCAAATATTTCTAACCTAGTCCTTTTGTTTATTTTTTTGTACATGTGTATTGAGTTCCGTGTGCTGTGTTGTTCCAGTTCCCTGGTTCCCGCGAAAGATTTCCGATCTGGACAGATTCGCCAACCAGATTCTGAGTTACGGATCAGAGTTGGATTCTGACCATCCTGTAAGTACATTAGTCTTATCTGACCAATCACTATTCATTAGTATTAAAGAGCTGAGTGTCTGATTGATATTAAAGAGCTGAGTGTCTGACTAAAATCAAGAAAGTAGCTGTTATATGTTACACTCAGTCTAGCTGTATAAGGGTCATAGTCTTGATAGTGTCACAGACATTGCTTTTTAGTATTTGTTCAATGACCTTTGACTAGCAATAGAGTTTAAACTATAGCTTTGATGAAAGTATGTTGTTTGAAGACCCATTCATGCTCTACATCTAATACAGATAATTGCAATGCCCAAGAGAAAATACTAGTATTCCAAAGCAAGAATTGAAATATTTCTATGATCAGTTGTAAGATTTTTTGCAACACAAGACTGTAACAATTTATCTGATTTTGATTTGAAGAAAGTGAAGTTTTTACTCCTTGCTGTTTTTCTCTCAGGGTTTCACTGATGCCGTCTACAGAGCTCGCCGAAAGGAGTTCGCAGACATCGCTTTTAACTACAAACAGTGAGTCAGAATAATCATTCCTTCTTTTTATCCAAATAGTGCAATGTTGGTACTAAAGTGCTTGCTTTCAGTAGTTTTCAGGGTTGATTCCCGATCAAGTCTTATACTGAGGTCCAAAGACTTTTCACAGATTGCACGTATTACACTCAGCACAAGGGGAATTGTTACAGTAAGTCGTTCCCAAATGACTGGACTTGTTGACTGGACTTGTAGTGATTTCATGGCTTTGTGACTGTGGGATTTTGTGTGATATTTGGTTGACACAAACTTATGTCAACTTTGTTTTCAAACATTATGTACTTTTTGTCTATTGTACAGTGGCCAACCCATTCCAAGAGTGGAGTACACTGAACAAGAGATCAACACATGGTGAGATACCTTAGACACCTTAGAGTTCCTACATACTAAACATTAAGTTTAAATCTCTTTGCCATAAATTAAATGACTTTTAGATTGTATGATTTCATCAGTGAACTGCTTTTAAAGTTGTTTTTTTTTCTTTTTTCAGGCGGCAAATTTTCACCGAGTTGAGGAAGCTGTACCCAACTCACGCCTGCCGTGAACACAACTATGTCTTCCCTCTGCTGATGGAGAACTGTGGGTTCAGGTAGGTCTGGAGTTCAGGCATCCTGATTGGATAGGAGCCAGCCAATCACACATCCCCATCAACCAGTTACTGCTGCCTGATTGGTTAGGACTCAGTAAATTACTTTTCACCACAGATTAGAGCTGCCCGATTGGTAAAGAATTGGCCAATCATTGTCATTATCATACATGTACCTTGGAAACTGTCAGAATAAGCTAAATGATAGGAATGACAACTGTAGTTGTCTATTATTAAGTGTTGATAATATGCACACTTGATTAATGGAAAGAAAATGCAATTATACCAGATACATGCACATGTAGATCACTGACAGGAAAATGTCTTTCCTCAACAGAGAGGACAACATCCCACAGCTGGAAGATGTCTCCAACTTTCTCAAAGGTAAATTTTGATTTAAAAATCTTACACACTAATGTACAAAATCTGGTCTTTTAGTCTTATAGTGATGTCCATCCAGTTTTTAGCAACCCTTTCCAGAGAATAGATATACATGTAGAATGATTAGATCACACCCATTCGATATGTTAGTTTAAATCAAGATATTTTTAAAAATGAAAAGAAAAAATGCGAAAAAGATCATGAAAACAAAGTCAGAGGACCAGATGTATTCCTTGGTGCACTCAGGTTTATTGAGTGGAAATGGTCATATTCAAGTTTTCCTCCCTGCCCATTGCATTTATGATGTCAGCTTGCAATATTTTTGCTTTAAAAAATCCGTGAATTAACAAATTAAATAGGTGTGGCCATATCTGTCTTTACAAATATGTAGATATTTTGTATCTCCATCCCCACAGATTGCACAGGTTTCACCCTGCGGCCCGTGGCCGGCCTCCTGTCCTCGCGTGACTTCCTGGCAGGACTGGCGTTCCGCGTGTTCCACTCCACCCAGTACATCCGCCACCACTCCAAGCCTCTCTACACGCCCGAGCCAGACGTCTGTCACGAGTTACTCGGACACGCGCCTCTGTTCGCTGACCCAAGCTTTGCCCAGTTCTCACAGGTAAACACATGGTTTAAGGGTTTTTAAGTCAGACTCTAGGAATCCTGGGTTTAAATCCCTAGCCAATCCCAATGGTTTGTCCTTAGGTCGCAATTTCCTTTCTAAACCAAGATAGAAATGAATGCCTAGCTTCGATAGGGGACCTCCTTTTAGATTGGACATAAAGCCTTAGTTCCTGTGTTTTAGGAGAGCCACATCTTAATCTCAAACTGAAATTGTCGGGCAACAGGGGTCGTGGTAGACCGAGAAAAACTTGGATGGAGTGTGTTAGGGGGGACATGGAAGTGTGTGTCTAACAGGGGTCGACCTTCTCAGGGACACAGCCGCATGGAAGCGCGGTGTGAAAACTAGCTGACTGCTGCCTACCTCTGTGTCAGCAGCAGTATAATCAGCCAATGGATATATGTAGTGAGGGCCCACCACGTTTATCGATAAAAATAGGGATACTTCCCAGTATGAGTGGATCAAACCCATCAGTCTTGTGCAATGTGTGCTTAACATACAAAACTCAGATATGTTGTTCCTTAGGGTGATTTGCCAGTTACACAATACAGTGGAAGCCGTTTAATTGCACAGCCTATTTGTCAGAGGGTATTTCGTGCAATTATCCAGCTGGTGCAATAAAAAAAAATCGAATAATGCAAAGTTATCCAGCTGAACTGCACCAGTTTGGCATTCTGGCATTTATGCAGTTAACAGAAGTGTGCGTTAATCTGCTGTGCAATTAACTGGCCTCTACTGTAAAAACAAAATCCATGACGTGTTGCAGGAGATCGGGTTGGCGTCTCTCGGCGCGCCGGATGATTTCGTGATGAAGCTGGCGACGCTGTACTGGTTCACGGTGGAGTTCGGGCTGTGCCGTCAGGACGGGGAGGTGAAGGCGTATGGCGCGGGGCTGCTGTCTTCGTTCGGAGAGCTGCAGGTGGGAAACATCATTTTTTGGCGACGCCTCAGGGGCAAGCCAAATGGTATATATTAGGTTCAGTCTGCAAAAATTCTAGGAATTGCACAGACATGTTTCCACAGGCATGCTAGGCATGTTTCCACAGGCATGTATGGAATGTTAGCCTTGATGAAGGTGAAATGGAATTTGTTTCATGTCCTAGGAAGCTTGGATCAAGGGGATGGTTGGGTCAGCTCAGGTCAACTGATAGGAACCTGGGATCAGGGTGCTTTTTTTGTATTTTGTTTTCTTTTCTTCTTTTGCTGGATTTTCAAAACTTGAGACTTGTATAAATGTCCTCCATGAAAAATAATGTTCCCCATGCAGAAATGTCTCCCCTGAAAAAGTGTCCTCCACGAAAAATTGTCCCCCATATGGAAATGTTCCAACAATCCAGCAAAAGACCCAATAGCCATTGCAAGTTTTCAGGTTTCCTATTAGAATAAATGAATTTTCACAAAGTGAATGAGGGGGCAAAACAGGTGCAAATGCAATGGTCACTATAGAGCGCATTGTATGGGTCAATGAAAAGATTTATCTAACTAAAGGTTCAATCACCAAAAGGTGGCCCTTATGTAGGGGTGGTCACTAAGCTTACACCTTTCCTGGAGATCGCTCAACATTGAGCTTACAGATCGCTCAACATTTCCTAGATGAAGAACAATTGTTTAGACATTTTGCTTGTTTTATTGTCTTTTAAATGATACTTTAACATCTTGCACCATATTCCAATTAAAGGATCAAGGGATGCACAAGTCCAATGTTGGTCTTGGTTGTTTGTTTGAACCTTTATTTATTCATGAAAGCTCAAATCGGCATGCAGGCTGCTCTTCATTGAGGTCATGAGAGAAGAGGCAAGGGTCAGACAAAGATACAGTTTACATCGTTTATGTAGAAAGTAGAAAGGAGCCTTAACGAATCTGACCACTCTATCTTGCCTTCTGTTCCAACAGTACTGTCTGACTGACAAGCCGGATATTCGACCCTTCGAGCCGGAGAAGATCTCAGTGACAAAGTACCCAATCACAGAGTACCAGCCCATCTACTTCGTCGCTGACAGCTTTCAGGACGCCAAGGAGAAAGTCCGGTAGGATTATTTGTTTCCCTTTTCATTCCTAGTTTATTGGACAGTCAGGTGTTTGTTTGTTTATTTGTTTGTCTGAACATTTTAAGACATTCTTTTTAACATTGTTGTCTTAACATTGTTGTCTTAGGGGACCCAGTATATAGAATTATGAGCATTAATAGTACATATCAATAGAACTTCACTATAAGCTGTATAAGAACCTGGTATATACTGCCAGCCACTGCTTGCAGTTTCATACTAAGTTGCTAGGTGGCACTTCTGACCTGTCTACACTTCCCACAGCACCTGGTCCCACTCCATCCCGCGACCCTTCTCGGTGCACTACAACCCTTACACCCAGTCTGTGGAGATCCTCGACAACAAGGACCACATCGTCAACCTGGCCGCCAACATCAAAGGTGGGACACTGAAAATGTACACAGTCAAACCTGTCTATAGTGACCACTCAAGGGACTGGTCACAATAGACAGGTGGTCACTATGGTGAAGATTCTAGATGTTAGGATCAGTGACAATTATGCATCAATGAAGGTTTAAGACCTCCAAGAACATACCATGTTACTCAGAATGAATTTAACAACCAAGGAAAAGGTTTCTAATCAAGACACATGTCTTAAGATACTTGTGAATTCTTTATGGCTGCTCAATCTAGCATTTCTTTCTTGGACAGCAAAAGACTAAGAAAAGGCAAAGAGGGGCAGTAACACTTCAGTGTCAAAGAAACATCATCATAGTTAACGCTAGTTCACCTAAATAAGATTCGCAGGGTAACCTATATCCATTGTACCTAATAACAGGATATTTAGGGATATCACATAGATGGATGGTGGTTTCAAATTGCTTTCTTTCAATATAATGCAGTTTGAGCACCGTCAGTCGACTTGAAATCCAGAAATACCCTGGTGTTAAATACAATGGATAAAGGTTACCTGGCGAATAAAGGTGAACTAGTGTTACATGTGAAGACTTTTAGATACAAATTATTAGATTTTTTTCCTTTCTAAAGAACCAACATACAATGTAGCTGAAGTACAAGAATACATTGCAGTGTACATTTCATACAGTTTTACACCATGATATACTAGTTAATTGATTATTTGTATTTGTCTATTCTTTTCTTCCCAATAGGTGACTTTGACATCTTGGTGGATGCACTGCAGAAGGTCAAGATGTAAAACATTAAGATGTAAAAAAAATGTCAAGAAACGAACGCTGGGCTTCCCTCATTTCTGGAGCATAATGTTTCAAATAAATATATACAATACAGGGACAATGTCGTGAGTGGGAGTAGAAGATTTATACCATACCCCCTGTAAATGAATGGTGTAACCTTTGTTCAGATGGGGGACATTGTGGAGTTGGACCACTACATTTGTTGTTTAGGGGAGAAGAAAGTGTAATGGTGTGGGACTTACTGAAGACTGTTGTGGTGTTGATCTTTTCAGTCTCTCATACCAAGATGTTATCCTTATCTTATACATAAGACAACAATCTCTGCTTATAGTGTTCTAAGATCATTGAAGCAATTTTATCCACTGTGCCTTGAGTTGAACTTTCCAGAAGATACATTCATCAGTATTTTAGGTATATGTATCTAATCTTAATCTATGTGACAATGTATAGAAACAGTATTTTGTGATAACTATTTTCCTGAAAATTCAGTTTTAATGGTGTTGAATCAGGGCTGGGTGTAGGAGGAGGGACTCAAGTTTCGAAGGAACAGTGTATTGATTGAGAGCTGTAGTTTATTTGAGTTCAACATACTACTAGTCTAGTAGCTGTATTTGACTTGGAGAAATACAAAATGTATCAGAAGCCATATTATTATATTGCAATCCATACTACAGTATGGATGCAATATATTGCTTTTCCTTTGTTTCTCCTCCTGTCAAATCTTCAAATTGATTCAACTTTTTCATTTTGGGGCCAAATGAGCTGAAATTTGGCATGGAGGTAGGGATAGCAAATACCCCTAGGCATTTTGTTTCACTTTTTTGATAGAGGCCTTAGAATTTATGATATTTAGGGTTTTTGGTCATTTTTAGACAAAATATGTATATTTTGGGCCCCTGTGCCCTGGTATTACAAGCTAATGACCTAAAATTTGGTACAGAGGTGCATTGGACATATGAGCACAGAAAACCATCAACACTTTCGTCATAGATTACTTCAAAAATTACTTATTTTAGGGTTTTTGGCCATTTTTGACAAAAAATGTATATTTTTGGCTCCAATGCCCTTGTATTAAAACCAAATGACCTGGAATTTGGTACATAGGTGCGTTTGACATATGACAACAGAACCCCATCAATGCTTTAGTCATTGTTTACTCCAAAAATGAGTTATTTTAGGGGTTTGGGCCACTTTTGACTAAAAATGTATATTTTTTGCTCCTATGCCCTTGTATAGAAACCAAATGACCTGAAATTTGGTACAGAGGTGCATTGAACATATGCTCACAGGACCCAATTGACACTTTCTTCATAGATCACTTCAAAAATTAGTTATTTTGGGGTTTTCAGTCATTTTTGACTAAAAATGTATATTTTTGGCTTCTATGCCCTTGTATGTAAACCAAATGACCTGAAATTTGGTACAAAGGTAAATTGGACACATGACAACATGACCCCATCAACACTTTTTTCATAGAGCACTTATAAAATGAGTTATTTTGGGATTTTTAGCCATTTTTAACTAAAAAATGTATATTTTTGGCTCCTATGCCCTTATATTGAAAACAAATGACCTAAAATTCGGCATGAAGGTGTGTAGGACAAGTGCCCACAGTACTTCATTTTCCCTTTGAGCAAACATTACTTCAAATTGTTGAATTTTGGGATTATTGCAAGAATGAAGATGGATTGCAATATGCTGTATTTGCTCCTAAGCAAAGGTCGGCCTTTCTAGTTACATGTATTTTGCCAGGATATAGCAAAAATAACATTATTAATATAGGTACATGTATATGATGGTAAGAGTGTTTGACCAAGTTATAAACAAAGTAATGTTACTTGGGTGAATTCGTATCTCGTATCCATTTTTGATTATACTGCTGCTGGAATCCCTGCCTGAATTGGAAAATAAGATTCTTATTACTCAACAGAAAAGAAGTACCATGCCAGTGTTCCCAGTATCTAACCTCTCCTGATTGATGCCTGTTTTTGACAACTGAATTCTTGAACAAAATTGGCAGTAAAAACATGCACCATTTATGGAAAGTTTAGGTTAACGCTGGTTCACCTTTATCCGAGGGTAACCTATACTCGTTGTTTGTAAGAAAAAGACGTATTTAGGGATATAAAGTCGATGGACGGTGGTTTCAAATCCAAACATTTTGAAAATATTGCAAATTTGAAACCACAGTCCGCAGACCTCATACTCCTTAATGTGCTGTTTTTAAAGACAACGGATAAAGGTCACCCCACGGATAAAGGTGAACTAGCGTTAAATCTCTTCTTGAAGGGTAGTCAACATATGGATCACAGGATCAACTTTGGGCCTTGGTGTTTGAAGAACACTTGACACGAGTACAGTACACAAGAATATTGCAAATGTAGATGGCTGCATATCGTATTCAAACTCTATGCACTTGTGCTGTTATGTCACAGCTTAAGGAATTAGATGGCTGTGTATGATACAAAACTCTATGTACAAGGTTGTGCTAGTGTGAATCAGCTTGAGAATTAAACCACCTCACTTTGACCCAATTCACATTTCTGATGCATTATATAGAGAGAGGGGAAACATTCTTTATATAAACATGCAGTTTTCACGTATCTTTATACAAGTGTACAATGTTGAAAAGTGAAAATCTTGGATTACCTTCACAACATGTCTGGAAATGCTTATTAGAATATATCATAACCCCCACCATCTTCCCCCACCAACTTCTGCTTGGGGATGCTGAAATGGGTCATTTACCCTTATAAACATAACGTATACCTTATATCATTACATGGTGTGCCATAGTCCTTGGCCATACTTAATACTAGTATACAGTCCAGCCGTACTCTCTTGCAAGTGCAAGTGCAAGTGCAAGTGTTTCCAAGAAAATGAGTGCACTTTTCATGACAGCCGCTAGACGTCGCCCATACTGTCAACAAGGTTGGTCGTCACAGGGAAACATTAACAATGGGGTCATTGATGCATTTGCTCCCGGCGGTGGATTTGTTATCCTACCTGCTAAAATCGGACAAATTTCTTGGTGGAAAAGCATCTGGCCTCTCTTCCAACAAAGAAATTATGCATTCTATATGTTATCCCGGACAGAAAAGGTGTCGCGGGGCTTATAGTCCTATTGACGAGCCCCGCGCGGGCGGATAAACTGTTCCCGCCACAGCCCGGCGTGGGCCAGCTGGACTCAATTTACCGGGCCGCGCGCGGCTTGTCATGGTTGTCATTAGGGCTCGCGGCCTCCGTAATCTGGCTCTAAATGGTTGGAAATTAACTACTCTACCCCAAAAAGTCAATACTTTGGCAAATATATGCGAATTACATCTCAAAGTATACATTTTCCCAACTAAGTGTGGCCTACATCAAGGGAGAATGCCGACGGTATGTCCTCACTCTTCAACTTGCCTAAAATAAACACCAGCGCGTTCGGTCATGCCGTTTTCACCATGTTGTTGACAACAAATTCATCCACAATTTGGTTTTTATCTCCAGTGCGAACGTGTTGGTGAACTTTATCTACAATTTGTCAAAGTTATAGGATTTCTGAACATGCTCATGTCCCAAAAAATCCCGTAAAAACTAAAAAAATTGACTTTCCTAGCGGCAAATTTCTTCCTTCCAAAAATGGCGCCTTCCTTGATCAATTTTCAGTGGAAAACAACCAAATGCGCATGTCTGAGAAGGAAAGGACTTTTAATTGGAGCCCCAGTTTGGCGGGAGGTTTGAATGGGCCAATTGGGACGCCATTTTCCCCTAATGTCGTAAAATCGCCAAACGCCTCATTTGCGGCTATATTTCTTTAACATAGGCTGTGTCCCTGTGGTCGTCGCTGTGTGGAGAGAACAAAATTGTACAAAAGTATATCAAGGAGATTATAACAACACTCCTAGAGTCTATGAATCTGTAATGTGAATAGTGTCTACAAATAGGGCTGCAATAGTACAACAACAGGGTGAAAGATTAAGAAAATTCGGTCGCACTCATTTTTACCGCGGATAAAAACGTGTGTTGTGCGGTCCCAATGTGGTGTTGACGCTGATTGGTTATGTCAGTGTACATACCGGTTAATACCATGAATATTACCGCACATCAAGCAATACTTAGTGCTGGTTGGTCAGCGAAAACTAATTGAGCAATCAATATGCAGCTACTTTGACAACAGTGTCAAGTCACAATACGATCTAAAAAGTTCATGTCTCGCTGGCTTTCACGTTAAAATGTTTATAATTGGTGTAAATTGGCGGCAACAATAAGACGAAAAGATTAAAAATTTCGGTCGCACTCATTTTCACCGCGGATAGAAACTGTGTTGTGCGGTCTCCATGTGATGTGGGCTCTGATTGGCCATGTCGGTGTACATACCGGGTATGAACCATGAATATTACCGCACATCAAACAATGCTATATGCTGATTGGTCAATGTGAATCAATTGACCAATCAATGTGCAGCAATGATGTAACATTCTAGTCAATCTAGAGCATTCATTTCATTGACTGATAGGGATCGCTCTTAAACAATCAATGTAAAATCGTATTTGCAATATTATTGTTACGTCATTCTCTTTATTCCGCTACGTGGCGCCCTTGACACGCACAGATAAGGCGCCCTGATCGCTACCAATGAGTTGTTTTCGTTGAGGGGAAGAAGTTGGGAATTTGGGGATCAAATTTTTTCCTTCATGAAAAGAAGTAACGTACATCTTCCTAAATAACATGGATAATATTCACACTTGACTTAGATGACCATTTTTTTTCTACTGGCGTCAGATACTAGTAGCTACATAAAAACGCCCTGATGTCCATAAGTGTTGATTCCAACGGAAGTAAATGTTCAAATTCACGGGTTCCATACTGTTATTCCTCAAAACTAGTTGCAGGTAGAAGCAGGCTGAGGCTCAGTACTAGAAATCTAGTGCTGGCGGCCTCCCCAGTGCTGATAAAGGAACCAGCGACTTTTGTATATTCGCAGAACTGGAAAGGTTCACATTTTCATCGAAAGAGCGATAGGTCATGTGCCAGGCTTGTTTTCGCTAGACTTTTCTTCCAATGAGCATCTGTGGTCACTGTCCCTGGTGCTGAACTACAGCAACAGACACGAACAAGAACACAGTCACACAACAGTAACAACATCCTTCAGAAGCCTCTATGGACAGCCCAAACTGGTTGAACTTAAGTATATTTTAAAGGTTGAAATTTTCGTTTATTTCTCTGTTTAGTCATTGATTCATAGTGTTCATTTTCTTTTGACGTTTTCATTTGATTTTTCTTAGCTGATGGTAGTTTCAAATAACGCTTGGTGCAAACAGTGTGTATCTAATCATTTGAAATCTACAAGACATTACCACCTTGCGGGTCTATGAAGCTGGTATATTCATATGCCGTAAGTTGTTAAACATATTAATTGATTTAAATACAGAGGGACAATAATTTATGAATGCTACCAACTGTAGCTACACTCAATTTTTGTTTTGCTCGTATGCATATGTATCGCAAAACCGGGAAAGTGTCTCAAATCGAAACAGTTATCTTACAAACCAGTTTGTAGAGTAAGTGCAAGCTAGCTACAACCAGATTTGATCACACCAGTGCGGACCCCTATCGTTATATTAAAGTGTGATAGGTTAACGTTCTTAAACGTGTTTGATGTGTGGGTATCCTGAAACCACAGGACCTCCTAATCTCCAACCAGATCCACGGTGCGTAATGTATAGTATCAAACTTCCCGTTGCCCGTTTGACTCCCTTAGCCGGCTACACTCCTTGGCCAGCTTTGATACTATCTTATCATTATGGCACCGTAGAATCTGCTTTGAGATTAAGGACCTCCGGTCTAACACACCATTCCAATTATTGTTACTTCTTCCCAGTAGCATGCAATATGAACTTACGGTATTCGATCTCTTGACCACCGTATCCAGACTTCCTCATCCCTGCGTTACGTTTCACTGGACAAAGTCAGAATATTGGACATTAAACAGGATTACTTTGTAAGAGATATAAATTTAAAGGAGGTCGTATACATCAGAGCACTCGAACCATCATTAGACAGAGACGGCATGCTTGACCAATTGCTGACGTATCTGCAAGATTAATAAGATTACGTGTATGTAACTCTCACGAGTTTATGTTCTGAAGTGATTGGTCATTAGTATTGATCCTGAAGCTTCGAAAAAGGCCACAGTGGTCGTTGAAGATTTAATCCGTATATACCTTTATGTTGGAAGAAAGTTTAGCGTTGTACTACATTGATACCCTTAAAACACTTTCCTGATAGTACAGCCAATGTTGCGTCGACCGCAAATTTATCCTCAAGTATACTTTTAGCGAACTCTTCTAGACTTCCAGTCGTTCTTGGTGTATAATTGCTCAAAAATAAACTACACG
This sequence comes from Branchiostoma floridae x Branchiostoma belcheri, assembly GCA_019207045.1. Classification (NCBI taxonomy): domain Eukaryota; kingdom Metazoa; phylum Chordata; class Leptocardii; order Amphioxiformes; family Branchiostomatidae; genus Branchiostoma; species Branchiostoma floridae x Branchiostoma belcheri. Next base: position 10,720,577 of record CM033039.1, on the reverse strand, counting down.
GTTTTCAAAAGTGGCGTGTTCCTGACGTCACTGCTGGAGATAGAGAGGGTCATTCTGTGAACAAGGTCGACGGAGTTTGACCGAAAATTTAGGGTAGTCCCTGTATTAATTTCAGTATTGGAAATAAAGTTTAGCAATTTCTATAATACACGGTTTCAAGTCCTACCTGCGCCTAGTTATCGGTATGGTTGGTAATGGCCTAGGTAACCACAGGTGACGTGGGAACCAGCCGTTACGGAACAGCTGTCTCATCAGACAACGTCATTTTGACGTTCATCTGTACGCAGACACATGTCAATGATATACATATGTCGGATGATTAAGGGCGTTATATAACGTCCTTGGGATGATATAAGTGTTCTTCATCAAGTTAAGGGCACAACCCGCCGTACGTGCAATTTGTCCGTACGTTTTTTGAGAGGCCACGTCCGCCACGTATTTCTGAAAACGTTCAGGCTGTACAGGACAGGCGCGGCGCCCGTACTGGAACGCACGGGGGCGAATCCGCAGCCCGATGGCACAGAGTTTTGCCTGCATGTAAAGTTCTACGGCGTGTCTGTGTGATCCAGAATCCGTTGGATTCCCTACGAGTTCGTACGGAGGCGGTACTTACCTTTTACTGATCCCAAAAGATTGGCCACGTTTTGGCACGTAGACAACACAACACGGGTTGTGCCAATATCATGCTGCTGATCTTGTGCCCCTAGGTACTTTACGCACCTCTCCTCACTTCACTTATGTGGAGTACCTAGCTTGGGTTAATGACGTCCCTGGGATAGGACGTTAAATGGTGATCGCGTGTTTGATGGCAGTCACGCCACGTTCAAGAACCAACCACACTTTTCAAAAAGAGTAGGGGGCCTTTTCCCCTTTGATCAAACTTTACAGTACCAGGTATATAGCAGGGCTCGAAATACCACCTGCATATGCAGGTTAGTGCAGGTAAAATTGGAGCTGTGTAGGTATTTCTGGTGTCTATTTGCACCTAACCTGCACTGGTCCATGTACTGTGTTTTATACATAAATTGCCTATGATGTATGTGTATGTGGATTGTTATTAGCTGCATTGTCTGCTACCACCTTTAAGTATAAAGAAAAAATAGCAATGGTTCCTGAACAATTTTAGTATGATCCATACTTCCTAACTTCAGAGTGTTGCAGGTAAAAGTTGTCTGGTGCAGGTAATTTTCAATGTTACCTGCACCTGTGCAGGTATGCAGAAAAAAAGTATTTCGAGCCCTGTATACAGGCTACAGAATCCTCAATAAGTTAAAGTTAAAGAAGACTACAGAAACGTTCGCAGATACCATTTTGGTTGTTATCGTTCTTCATGTAGGTGACGTCACTTCGAATATTACTTATGATCCATTCAACATCATCTCATCAAGAAAAATTACATTTCGAACGAGCCAATTTTTCCGCATCGCATGCGTAAAGAGGTACGCTATGCCGTCAGATATAAAACAAAGGATTTTGCGAACACATATATTCTACTTTTCTATTGTATACTTCTTCAAACACTTTATGCAAAAAAATCTATATACTGAATTACTGATCGTCTTGAATATCTAAGATATCGAATAATTCATGACACACTTTCGGTCGACCTGGCGGTCGAAACAGTTCCTATGTAAAATTGTCTTCGAGAGCTCTTTTCGGGATGATCCGGTCTGGATAGCAGCTTCTCATGCCTGTCAATTGACGTCATTGCGACGTCAGTGTTGCGTCATGACGTCACGAGAGAGCCACGTGAAGGCTGTTTTTAGAGAGATCACTCTACATAGTTCCGCCAAGCCGACGTTTTACCTTCTCACGTACCTTCAACAAATAAGACAACTAATGCTGTAATCCCAGATGATCCGGGATAAGTCCCTGGCCTTGGTTTATGATACATGATCTTTATTGCAAAGTCATGATTGAAAGGCTAATCGTAAGTGAATGAAGGCCTGTACGAGTGCAATAGATGAAGGAGATATGAGAAAAACATTATTAGAACATAACATGCCAGCTTTAAAACTACATATGAATTTCAAAGTTTAACTTCTACTCTTTGACCTGGGGCATCTCTGAAGGCGATGTGGGAGGAAGTATTCAATAATGAGTTCATTTATTTGTCTGCTCGTTTGTTTATTTGTTTGTTTGTTGGCTGACTGGCTGGCTGGCTGGCTGACTGGCTTCTTCTCATGATCATCAAATCTTATGTTACAATTTTAACACTTTATATCCGTACACAAAATAAAGCCCTTACCAACAAGCTTTCGATCAGTTCTCTGATCCGTCTCAAGTTGTAATGACCCAAAACCTAAGTCACATTTCCGGAACGGAAGTGTGACGTCAGTAAAGGGTCAAAGGTGCTAGGCAATCGGTATCGGCCCCCGTCTCGGTTGAGGGAAGGTTGGTGGGTTGGTGGGTGACTTAGGTTTGGGGTCATTACAACTTGAGAAGGATAAGAGAACTGATCGAAAGCTTGTTGGTAAGCGCTTTATTTTGTGTACGGATATAAAGTGTTAAAATTGTAACATACTGTTTGCTACTGTCACAGATGAACTTACATTCAAATCATCAAATCTTGATGATCTTCTGGGTTAGACCCAAAACCTATCCCAGTAAGTAGATAGGCTTACGCAACATTGCTCTTGTCACTTTAGACTTCAGTGGATGAGCACTAGAAAGCGTAGTCTAAATTGCAAAGAAGATTTCAAGGATTGACGCAAACTGACCAAATGAGATCCTTGTGATAAGTATCATCTTTTACGTATGTAGAAAACCGTCTCCGATCGATGATGTAGTAAAGAGCTTTCCTTGTTTGACTTGATACTACTCTCCAAGCAGAGGTTAGGCTCCGGCTGTTTTTTAACGTTTTTTTTAGTCGTTTTTATCGGGCTTTCTATTTTTTTATATCTTGTTGTGTCAAAACTGTTTGGCTGGCGTACTTCAAGAAAAATGACAAAATAGAAAGCCCGATAAAAACAGCCGGAGCCTAACCTCTGCTTGGAGAGTAACTTAATACGACACCACTTCGATACTTTCTACCTTCGATAGATATTTTCCAACATTCGTACACGTAATAAGGTATGGTAATGAGGTATTGTATGATAGAGTAAATGAATAAAAGAGTTTTGTAGAATAACAAAATCGTTGTTTGTTATCAAATCTTCAGTTGGCCTCGCTTTCTTTTAGGTCGTTTACGTACATGCAATACTGATTATGTACGCAAGATGGTGTTACATGGATTATAACGGTTAGCATTCTGAGCTGTGTAGCCGAATACTGTAAATGCATTTAAGTTCATGGGGATTTAATTTCGCGGTAGCTGGAAAAGGGATTTTTCGCAGTGGCTTTAAGTTCGGGTTTAGCACCATACACTGTAGTCTCTTACTGCCATGGAAAATGTTCGCGGTGGTTTTAAGTTCGCAGTGAAACGGCCACCGCGAAAACCACGAACAATAAAACCACCGCGAAAGTTTCGGCATTCACAGTACCTCTTGGTAGGAAATTACTGCAATGATATTTGCATAGCTCAACAATACAGCAATATTGAATTCAACGTCTCACAATTTCAGTATGTAAATGATAGATATTTCTCTAACCTCATTGGTTTAAATTTGCTGTTTCATCACTTGTAAAGTTGTAAGCATATCTGTAACATCCTCCTACGCAGGGACATCCAACAGCCAAACTGCCTGTCTGGATGTGCCCTGCTCTGTCAACCGTCACCCTTAGTTCCTGTGGACGCCCCCCCCCCAACCAGCTGTCAGCCAATCAGAGAATAGGCTTTCCGTTTTCAAAAGTTGTCTCGCGTGTATATGGCCGTAACCTCATTAATATTTATAAGCAGGTCGGTCAGGAACTAAGGGTGACGGTTGAAAGAGCAGGATACATCCAGACAGGCAGTTTGGCCGTTGGAGGTCCCTGCATAGGAGGATGATCTCTTAGTACAAAGTATTTACCTATGCATGCTTCGAGTGGAACAAAAATTAGAAGAAAAACAGCTGAGAAAAATTTGAGAAGTTCTGTAATTTCTGCTCTATTAGGTTACCGGTTTGGTAACTCATAACTTCAGAACATTGAAAAAAATTGTCCTAAACAATACGTATTAAGTTTTGCAAATCTTTTTACAAAACAATGTTTTCAACCATACAATCGTACAAAGAAGCTATAAAAAGAGCACATGTATACTGTATACCGTAAATTGACCCAAAAAAAATAGGAAATTAAACGGATACTGATTCCAAAAGACAAAGTCCAAGAAGCATCCTCCTACGTAGGGACATCCAACAGCCAAACTGCCTGTCAGGATGTGCCCTGCTCTTTTAACCGTCACCCTTAGTTCCTGACCGCCCTGCTTATGAATATTAATGAGGTTACCTTATACATGCGAGACAGATGAAAACGGAAAGCCTATTCTCTGATTGGCTGACAGCTAGTTGGGGGGGCGTCCACAGGAACTAAGAGTGACGGTTGAAAGAGCAGGGCACATCCAGACAGGCAGTTTGGCTGTTGGATGTCCCTGCGTAGGAGGATAAGAAGAAGCATGTGTTCAACCTTGCTGACTAAGGGACCGTACGGCATTTAGCGAGGGGGGAGGTCGCCAGGGGGGGGAGGGCCAAGCAAAAAAATATTTTGCCAGGGGGAGGGCCTAGCAAAATTTTTTTTACTTGGGGGGAGGGCCAAGCAAAAAAAAAAATAGCTTGGTCTGCCAGCAAAATATATGTCCCTTAAAATCCAAGAAACGGCGTTTCAGAGGGTCAAGATTTCAATTTTTTTTTCTGGACCTCTGCAAGGGATCGCCCAAGGTTGGCGCTCGGGACACAGTGAAAATGCGAAAGGGAGGGGGCGGGGCTTATGCATGACGCCCTCGAAAACCCTCTTCACGTACAGAAATGTTATTAAACTCTAGATTAGTCTGCCAGCAAAATTTACCCCTGTCTTATTGCCCTCAAAATGTAAGAAATGGCGTTTCAGAGCTCGAGGGTAAATATTTGCAAATTTCCCTGGATCCCTTTTGATGACCGACATCGTGATAATGTGTTTGGGGGGGATTTAATTTTGTATTTCTAAATTGAAATGCTATTAAAGTTAGCTTTGTTTGTCAGCAAAATATCTCCTCAAACTGAAGGAAATAGCTTTTAAGAGGGTCAAGATTTCAAAATTCTCCCGGACCTACCTTGCGATTCTTCGTGCCTTTGGCGCCGAACATGGTGTTCGGAACGTCGTTCTCAAAAACTTGAAACTCTCGTATTTTTTTTTTTTCATAGAAATGTCATCTAACCAGCAAATTTTCCCATAAAAAAGCAATGCAGGAAATCGTGGCAAAAAAAGCGTGGCATTTCTAAAAGATCTCCTGCAAGTCTGCGGTCTCACGCCCGCCGGCGGCTTAGTAGAGAGAGGCGACTGGTCTTACCCCGCCGTGGGAAAATCAGCGTCACGCGTCGGCGCCCCCCTCCCCACTACAGTTTTGGAAGTCGAATCGTGCTGTCGTTTTGGTTTTCATTTTCCCCCCCCCCCCCCCCCCCGATTTACCGTAAGTTATTACCACCACAGAACCAAGAAAAAGTCCAAAATATATGTAAATTGAAAATAGTTTCCGTCAAGCCGCTCAGGCCCGCGAGCTTGCAATACGTAAATTTAGGGAGCGGGGCGCGCGCCGCTTCGTGGCGCAAATCTACTAGAAATTCAGGTACAAATGCTTTTTAGGTGTTGTTTTAATATCAAAACAATGAAATAGCTTCTATAAAGCAAATATCTATGCCTCTATGAAGCAGATATTTATCCCTCTATTAAGCAGATATTTTGAGCCATTCTGTTTTCCTTATTTTACTAGGGGTGAGAGATCTGCTTCTCGATGAAAATCATGAAAAAGTATGACGCAAAGCACATTTCCAAATGCGGGAGCGCAGTGTTTTATTGGCGTCTTGAATATTTTTTTTCAAAGTTGATGGGAGGGGGGAGGGTCAAGCAAAAATATTTTGTCTTGGGGGGAGGGCCTAGCAAAAAAAAAATTACCTGGGGGGAGGGCCATGCAAAAATTTTTTGACCCGACCCTCTGGCGACCGGCCCTCCCCCCTCACTAAACGCCGTACGGTCCCTAATAAGCTTTAAAAAATGGCAACTTTTTGGCCGAACTTTTTAATGGCCTTACAGCAAAATGATAAAAGATATGATGTTCAATAGGAGGTTTGTCTCCCTGCAATATGAATATTAATTTTTCTACAGTACATACATGTAAGTAGATAAGGTAGAGAAATGTAATTTGTACATTGGCTATTGGTCACTGAAGCAGGTTATAAGAAAGAAAAAAAAGTACTTAATTTTCACCACCCCACCTCTTGCCCTAGCCTAGTTTCGATTGAGGGCATTCATAAATAAACTACATCAAAGAGAAATTCCCAGATAAAATTGGGGCTCTCTAGCCTTGGCAGTTCAATTTCGCAAAGAAAGAAGGATGAGTCGATTGAATCTAAGACGAAGACAAAATTGATGACACTATCTCCTTCGGACTGTCGGGGCCTCTCCAGAAGATTGTCTGTAATGCGAAACGTGCTTTTGATGTGGAAATTGCCGGGTTTGAAACTGAGTCAATGGCGGTGGCGCCTGAGAAATGGCGCCCGCAGACGCTATGATTAAAGGCAGGGCCTTGGTGTGGAATAACGGAGTCAGCACTTAGGCGGGACCAAAAACGCTTCTTCTGTGTGATCGATGAAAATGTATGAGAATTGGCTACAGAAAATGTATGACTTTTGCACTAGTCAGTGAAAAAACTGTGGCATGATGCAGAAAATAGGGAGGAGTGAGTGAGCGAGCGAGCGAGTGAGTGAGTGAGTGTGTGAGTATGTGATTGAGTGAGTAGGTGAGTGAGTGAGTGAATGTGAGTGAGTGAGTGAGTGTGTGTGTGTGTGTGTGAGTGAGTGAGTGTGTGTGTGTGTGTGAGTGAGTGAGTGAGTGAGTGAGTGAGTGAGTGAGTGAGTGAGTGAGTGAGTGAGTGAGTGAGTGAGTGAGTGAGTGAGTGAGTGAGTGAGTGAGTGAGTGAGTGAGTGAGTGAGTGAGATAGGGAGGGATTGGGAGATAGGGAGGGAGGGATTGGGAGATAGGGAGGGAGGGATTGGGAGATAGGGAGGGAGGGATTGGGAGATAGGGAGGGAGGGATTGGGAGATAGGGAGGGAGGGATTGGGAGATAGGGAGGGAGGGAGGGACAGTTAGTGAGTGAGTGAGATCTAGAGTGAGTGAGAGTGAGTGTGTGTGTGTGAGTGAGTGAGAGTGAGTTTGACTGATTGATTGATTTATTGATTGATTGATTGAGTGAGTGAGTGTGTGTGTGTGTGTGTGTGAGTGAGTGAGTGAGTGAGTGAGTGAGTGAGTGAGTGAGTGAGTGAGTGAGTGAGTGAGATAGGGAGGGATTGGGAGATAGGGAGGGAGGGATTGGGAGATAGGGAGGGAGGGATTGGGAGATAGGGAGGGAGGGATTGGGAGATAGGGAGGGAGGGAGGGACAGTTAGTGAGTGAGTGAGATCTAGAGTGAGTGAGAGTGAGTGTGTGTGTGTGAGTGAGTGAGAGTGAATTTGACTGATTGATTGATTTATTGATTGATTGAGTGAGTGAGTGAGTGAGTGTGTGTGTGTGTGTGTGTGTGTGTGAGCGAGTGAGAGTGAGTGAGTGTGTGTGTGAGTGAGTGAGTGAGTGATCCTTTTTGCCATTCATTTCTTTTATCGTTTTCAATATTTTTATTCTGCAAATAACTCTTTTCAGCAATCTCAATGCTTATTCATTTGAACACCTGAATTGAATATCTGAATTGAATATCTGAATTGAATATCTGAATTGAATATCTGAATTGAATATCCTTCATTCCTTTTTTGCACATTGGTGCATTGGTATCTTTTGGAACATTTCAAGAACGACATGAATAAACTACTAGTAGTGCTTCAAAGTTATAGTCACGCGAAACTTGCAAATGTCAAGAATGAATCTTCCCCTTCGGTGCCAGAAAACGCTTATTGGCTGTCTACTCGTCACAGACAGTGAGTAAAACCACCTTCGGAAAAACGCATCTTTTATTCAAGACTTTCATTAAAACTTCGCTTCTTTCCCGCTGCGCAGTTGACGTGCGAACGGAAGATCCTCGTGATTTTTCGTCTTTCTCAGACGTTTGCGTCGACGCAAGAAGATGCGCTGACGCATTCAGGTGTCTAATCTAATCCCATCTTACGCTATCTCCCGTGCCTTACAGATAAATTCTCATCTGAGGAAAACCATTTTTAACCAATCCGTGACTTATACAGGATCATTTTAACCTGGTCGCGAGGGTACTAATAACAGATATCGAAATTACACTCGGCTCTTGTATGATTAACTGCAATTTTACATTAACGTTACCGTTGCAAAAGTTGGTGAATAGACTACTTTGTGGTGTGAGTTTCATAATTTTTGACTATGTTCTTTTCTGTGAAAAATTGCTTGCCATGGGAAAGAACGCTCGGTCTTCAATCATCACATGTATGATCAATATTTAACTACTGCATACAGTAGTTTGGGGCAATATCTGTACGTATGAAGATCGATTCTTTTTCATCTTCAATTTTCTTGTAAGGAAACAAATATCCCCCTTTTTGTACAAAAACTATTCAAGAAAAGACTGGAAATTAATAAAGTGGATTTTCTGCTTTTGGATTCTGAGAAACAAAAAAAGAAAGGAAACAAGGAAAACTTTCTCGGAGCACTTTCGGAGTTTTTTTTACAAAAACAAAACAAAAATGGTCTTTTTTTCACATAAAAAGGATTAGAAGCTATGCTCTTTTGGGCTGTTATATTTGTGTTTTAACATTTGTGTATTTCACAATGAAAAACGAAACTGGACTGTTATCTTACAAGGAAAATTTGCAAAACTGGAAGCACTTTTTGGGGCTATTTTTCCAGGCACAGACACCCTGGATCCAGCACAAACATGCGTGAGCGTTTTCGATTTCCATTTGATTCATTTTCCCCTCGAAGTTGCCAACAGACAATTTGTGGCTTCATAAGCGAAACATGACAGTCGGAGATAACCCCTACAGCACTTCAAACTGCCGGCACACGTCAGGCCGTCTTGCCCGAGGAAAGACAAACTGCGCCGCCAACGTTCCTTGGCAGCGACCGGCAATTTTCGAGCAGTATCTGCAGCCCGTAAGTGGCAGGACTCGTATATCGCCGTAAAAGATGAGTTTTACCATCTTACCGGTGTCAGAATAGATTAAAGTTTTCATGACCTTGACCCCTGAATGTATGACCTTGTGGTTATTGCGCTAGACAATCTTGCCTCAGCGCAGTTTACGACTTTGGCGCCCATTTCGACCTGAATGTTCATAAATAGCAGAGGTTATAAACATTTTGCTGTAATACACAGTTAAATAAAGCAAAGCGTTAGAAATAGAAAATAAATTCTGGAGTCGTGAGGTAAAAGTACCTCACGACTCCAGAATTAATTTTCTATTTCTTCTAACAAATTGATTACCGAAGCACCATTCATTTTTTTATCATCATCTTTTATTATTATTATCGGGTGGGCCGACTACTCTCTCTTTGCGGTCAGGGGCTGAATTGCGAGGAGCTTACAATATGCGGGGCTAATTCGTGGAGCTGCCATTCTGTGCCACTCAGGTGACCTCAATACGACAGCAATTGCCCCAGGTGCGGCCATGGGACTAGGTTTTGAACCACTCACACCAGGAAGGACCCCTAGTCTTTTCGATAAGTGGCTCTCCTCAAACACGGGGACTCCTATCCGAGGGACGGCCCTATTAAACCGAAGCTATGTGCTCATTATAACCTGAGTGAAGTGAGGAAAGTCGTGTAAAGTGCCTTTCCCAAGGGCACAAGATCGGTGACACATCAACGATTTTGAACCCGTTACCTCTGGGGTCTGGGTCAAACACCTTACCGATTGTGCCACATGATCATAAATAGCAGAGGTTTTTCAACAAGGAAAAAATATCTGAAACCTTGACGGTATCCCTGATACAGCACGTTCTATACCTGTACTACAAGTAAGTAAATTTTTATTTAAAGTGTCCTGTTTCATAACACGAGAATAGACTAATATGGTGTGATGCAATTTTAGGTTGTTTTTTTCGTCCATAGTCGTGCAATTTCTGTAACGTTGCTATTTTAAAGTTACAAAAATAGCATATTTTTTTTCGATCCATGCCTTGATTGAAAATAGCCCAATCCTATTTTTCTCAAGTACTGGTTGTTCATGCCCTTATAAGGACTATGCTATATGAAACCGCTGGATTCCTGTCAAAAACGTTTTGTCACATAATGCCACGCGTCACGACATATAACGTAACCGTCAACTGTTATGATGGACTATTAATAGAGGAACCTGAAATACTGGCGCGCGATATAGCCATTCGTGTCTGAGGAAAACTGCGTCATTGTCTAGCCTTCATAGCAAGCTCTTGGGGCCTTTTTTGGGCTCATAATACACTTTTGCTGGCCATTTCTATTTGTACTCGGTCGCTGATTGATGGCGTTTTCTGATTGCCGGAGTACAAATAGAAATGGCCAGCAAAAGTGTATTATGAGCCCAAAAAAAGGCCCCAAAGAGCCTGCTATGGAGGCTAGTCATTGTCGTCTGACTTTGATTACTAGAGCCAAAGGTGGTATCTCACTGCATTTGGGGCACCGGCGCGACACTGCGGGGTTCGAAAGGTACTCAGAATTTCAGAGATTAAGAACGAATTTTCTTACGTATTTTGTTGTCTTCTAAGTCATACTTTTACGTATGCGTAATACAAAGGTCTTTTTAACCTCCTTGGTAATACCTAAATTATGCAAAATCGGCGAAAATAACAAAACAGTGCCGCAGTGAACGAACCCTGCAGTGCCGCACCGGTGCTCCAAGTGCAGTGAGATACCGCCTTGAGAGAGAGAGAGAGAGAGAGAGAGAGAGAGAGAGAGAGACAGAGAGACAGAGAGACAGAGAGACAGAGAGACAGAAAGACAGAGAGAGTGAGAAAGAGGGAGAGAGGAGGGAGAAAGGGCATAGAAAGAGAGAGAGAGAGACAGGGAGACAATGAGAGACAGAGGGATAGAGGGATCGGAGTGAGTAAGAGAGAGAGGAGGGAGGGAGAGAGAGAGAGAGGGAGGGAGAGAGGGACAGACTTCTCACAGAAACACGCATGCACAAGCAGGCACTATGACCACTCGACACCACAAGAAGTAGAATGTCTCAGGTACATGCGAATTTAACCAGTTACACATTTGCTTCTATATTGCTAGCTTCATGGCATTTCAAATTGTGCTATGCAGTGGTTAAAGGTCCGCCAAATAAGTTTTGGTCCTTGCAAAAGTTATCATTATCTACAACATTGGAATACATGTACTAGTAAATGGTCTTGGATTTCAAGGCGAATATCACTATATCATCATATCTATGCATAATTCAGTTTCTCCCACGGTGGTCGAGATAATGATAACGTTAGGTGACTTGATATGTTTCTATAATGTCTAAACTGATATATGACGTTAACATTGATGTATCGGTTATTGGACTGGCTGGCGGCAGTTTTGTTCTAAGTGGGCTGAACAAAGTTTCTTAGTGCAAAGATAAAGCAAGAGCAAAAAAAAAAAAGCGTATATCCCATACTTCAGAGGAAAATTTGTGATTTTTTTAAAATTCATAAATGGCATAGCTCTAGCGTTATCATGTGGTATAACAGTTAATGCTCAACAAACTGGGTGAACCACATTGGGGTCATCGACCTTTCCGCGCAGACCAGATGTCTACGGATTATACCACTGTATTTTCAGAATGGGGGTGTCGGTTTGTAATTCAGACATTTCTGAAAAGGTGTATCTAAGGGGGCCAAAATCGCAAAGTTTCCTCGATACCTGAAATAGAAACTACTTGCACATAAAAAATATCACGCAAACCAGTTAACACGATCTTGAAAGCACATATGTACACAACAAAAACAATACCTTCCGTTGGAGGTGAACATTTTTACGGAGGTAAAAAGGGGACAGTTCCAAAAGATGGACTCACCCGAATTTCAAAACGCAAGCTCCATGTTATCCAATATGTTGACTTATTCATACCTATAGATATCCATATAACGTTATGTCTTTTTAGTTGTACTATAAGTTATAGATGTTATACATGTAGACCTTACGAAAATCGCTGTACTTTTGTCGCGTCAATAAAGATTTCATGTAACGTTGCCCGTTCCTCTCGTGACATTACTGGTGGGTTTAACTTTTGATAACATAGAAAACTGCGTTCGATTTTTAGATACATCGGCGATATCAAAAAACAACAGCTGTGGGAAAATAGAACTCCTGTTCGAAAACATTGTTACACAGCTAAACCTAACGCCTTGCGAAACGAGACGATGATGTGTTGACAGAATGTTCTGAAGTATTAGCTTCTGTAACTAGATTGTCTTTTCTGTTAGATTAGATTAGTTGTTAAATTCTAGCAATAGTACATAGTTCAACTCCCATGTATTTACAGATTGCCATACATTGTGTTACAATTGTCGCACAATAAATGGCCCACAAAGTTCTTCTTCTTTCATCCAAGGAAAAGCTACTTGTTTCGACCCGGTGCCCGGTCGGGCCAAATAAATACGCAAGGTGTCCTAATCACCATGCAGATCCACGGTGGCGTAATATACAAAATGTAGTATCAAACCCACCTTGGATATTCGTGTAGCTGTTGATATAGCACAGGGAGGGACAGAGACACCTTTATTCAATAGAAATGCTCCTCCCTGTTCGAATGAAGGCAGATCTCCGGTGCCCGTTTGACTCCCTTTGGCCGGCTATACTCCAGCTTTGATACTATATCATGGCACCGTAGGATCTGCTTGGAGATTAAAGGTGTCCCACAGGGACCAAGTGTGCCCAAAAAACGGCCCGTGAACTGCCCGGCAGGGTCCCCTCTTAAGCCTAAGTCTGGTAGAGACTACAACTAGTTTGTCCCGAGCAAGGCCCGAGGAAAATATTTACTCAACGCCGCGTCCCCTTGACTTTTACTATTCAACTTCAACGCGTGACGTCACGTGTACGTCACACCACCCGGCCATTGCCACACACCGTGCCAACAAGCACGGACAAACAACACCGCAAAGTAAACAAACAACTCTGTTTACGAAAAAGGCCGTCAGGTTATAACAGAATCGAAAAACAATATGTTGGAGGGAATGGATTTTTGTCGCGCCGTTATAATTACCTCCCCTGTCATTTTTTTCTCCCTTTTTAACCAGCGTGGTCAGTCTGCCTGCCTGCGCTTCACTCCTCTGCCTGCTTTTGATATCTTAGGATTTCTTATGCATGTGCTACCGTAGAATCTGCTTGGACTTAACACCACTTTCCTAGCTCGACTCAGAAAAAAATGAGTACCAAACTTAAACGGCTAGGGACGTTTCTTGAATATGACGTTGAACGGATGCCCCGCACTTGACTTGAGAACGTTAAAAGAACCAAGGAGGTTGAAAGAGGGAATTCCCTCTTGCAACCTCCTTGAAAGAACCCACCACACTATATAGAAAAGAGTAGGGGACCTTCCCGATGTGAGTGAATCAAATTAAAATCTGTTCTTATATCATATGCAGCTTGTACTCTTCAGTACAAACCTGGTGTGTAACGCCATGAGTCGGTAGCCTGGTATCCGGCCGTATTATAGCTCCCAAGTCTCTTCTGTCCTCTCCGCAAATACTCAGGAGCTATAATACGCGTTTACGGCTGGATACTAGGCTAATAAGGCGAGTTTACATGCACTTCAAACAAATAAGCAAACAAACAAACAAGTAAACACTTGTCAAACTACATTCTCTAGATGGTGATAGCATTAGATTTTGGAAGTCTTTTTAGCACAACGGCGGTCAAACTTCCCTCAATACTGGACACAGTGGACAGCCAACAGGCGGCTGCGTCATAGAACGGGGTTGAATCGTCAACAACAACACGAAGCTGAAAACTGAGAATGTTGTGGTGCGAGACAACAAAAGATGGTGTAACACAAGTCGACGTTGCCTTTCTGACGTCACATACGTCATAACGGTATAACTTTCCCCGTGTGGGTATGTGAAAAGGCTCAGAGCTATCAGCGCTAGAGTACGGCGCAGCCGGGGTCGTTTTAGGTGAAAGTTTGCTCGGACTGTGGTGAACTCTGACACGTACATGTAGACATGAAGAGTTGACAGGCAAACGGTTTGCATGCCTGCCACATGTATACAGTAGTGTGTATTTAAACACGGGAAGGCTGGCCAGTGTAAGATGTGGCGAAAATGGGTATTCAAGGATGTTAAACGTTACAATCACTGTTATTTTGTTCAAGCAGATGTAAGGCTCCGGTGCAGTTTTGCTACACAGAAGACGAACAGTTTTGAAAATGCTCTATGAGAAAGAAATACGATTTTCATGCCTGCCACATGGAGTGTCTATTTAAACACGGGAAGTCTGGCCAGTGTAAGATGAGGCAAAAATGGGTAGTCAAGGATGTTAAACGTTACAATCACTGGCTTTCCAAGCAGATGTTAGGATACGACAAGGTTTTGCTACACAGAAGTCGAACTATTCTTAAAAATGCCCAAGGAGAAAGAAGTACAAGTTGGATATTGCAAAAACGCACGTAAAAGACACCAAGAGTGAGCCAATCCTTACCTCTGCTTGAAGATTAGATTTCCGAACACTACATTGATGAGTTTATATATTTATAGGGGGCGCAATATTCACAGGGATTTAATTTCTGGGAGAAAATGCAGAGTTTGTTGTGGTTTTAAATTCTCGGTTGAAAATGTAATGCAGGGGTTTGCTGTAAAAACGGAAATATTCTTGGTGGTTCAAATTCGCGGTCAAGAGGTCATCTGCAAAAACGCGGACATTATTAAAGTCACCGCGAATATTCTCTCTTTTACAGTACATGCACGAGCAATGCTATCTTGGCATATACTGTGCTGCTTTCTATATGTTCAAGGAGGTTCCTTTTTTCAATCTCCTTGAGTGTTATATCATTTCTGATTGTACCCGTTTTCAACAGTTACCCAGTGCTGATATCGTAGTACAGTGAGATAACAATACATAACTAGAAAGGCCGACATTTGCTTAAGAGCAAATACAGCATATTTCAGCCATACCCCTTCCCACGCAACATTGGACTGTTCCAAATCACCCCTGCGCAAAAATGGAACATCCTCTTAACAGTACATTATCCCCCAAAGTGGACTGGTATTGTGAATTGATTCCAGGTAAAAACAGAGCTTGCTTCTATTTTTCAGAAAATGACAATAATCACACCTTCCATTCAGAAAATTTTCATCATGACTGAAAATTGTTGAATGACTTCATGTAATGTCATTAACAATTTTCAGTACGATAACTAGGTGTAAGTTTAAAAAAGTATAAGCTCCTTGTGATGTGGGTACATTTATTATTGCAGTGAACTTTTTTATTCAAGTAGGGCATACGATTTAATAATTATCAAGCAGGTGTAGGTACTGTAGGAGCGTTTGTTTTCTTCAAGCTGTAAAACTGTTAAACTGTTTTACTTTGTATGCAATCAGCCATCGAGCCTATTCTTATTTTAGTTGAACAACTTCCTGCCAGACCCGGAAGATACGATTGAACCTTGTTCGAGGATTTATTTTCGTCTGTCTGGTCAGTCTGTTCATACCCTGGCGCTGAGAGTGTTTTATTGGGCTGAAACTCTGGCAGATTAAAGTTACTTACAATTTAAATGTTCAAAGTTTATGTCAAACAACAACAGCACTAGGAAATGTGGCCACTATAGACAGGTGGTCACTATAGAGAAAATGCTGATCTATTGACTAGGAGCCATACGTTACACATGATTTCAGTACACTGATCATTCATCATATAAACATTGCACAGGTAAGCCAATTGTTTAGATGTACAATTAAGTTCAAATAATTCTGAAGAGAAATATTGATGAGAAAATAATCATTCTCGCCACTGTCTAACTTATAATTACGTATCAAAACTAAACGCAGATTTTCTAACTAACGCACCTTTCGCCGACTTCATCAAAGGACCGCCGGCTATCAATCAAACACGGCTGTTGATTAGACTTAGAGCTTCAAACCGTCATGTGCTGTGTGCCAGTTGACAGCAAACTTCATGCTACGTGATGTTTTACATTGCTTGGACCTTCTTTCCTACAGCGGTGCTTCTACAAAATATTTAGACTGTAACACTGAGTCCCACATGTTTTATAGAATAAAGTTTGACGCAGAACAGCGTTTTTTGCTGGGTATTTTTCTTGAAACATGTCCGTGGGAATATCAGCGAGGCGGCGACGTAGGGATATCAGACCATCAACAAAAGTCGCACGGCGGCTAACGGCGCAGCGAAGATACTAGCGCTATAAATAAGCGCTTCAACTAAGGATGGCAACCCGTACAATATTTTTGTATACTGTTGAGCTAAGTAAAGTTTGTTGTTTTTGAGGTTTTAGTTGTCATTGAAGCTTTGACCCGAAATATTTTAAAGTCAAACTGCTGAAGAGAAGTAAGTGACTGCTACGATTATCGTAGATATGGCCCTAAAAAAACTGATAAAAGAAGCCTTCTCAATAGTCTAAAATGCAAGAGCTTCCGGGGGGGCTTCGCCCCACAGTGGCCCTGCCCCTGGACCCCGCCTGGGACATTCGGCGGCCCCCGGACCCCTGTCCGACGCTTTGAAAAAATCCTGGCGAGAAGTCTGTACGGCCTGAGTCTTCAAGTTAACGTATTGTGTGGTCCCGCTTATGAATATTAATTAGCCTTCGCTTTCCTCTTCGCTGATTGGCTGAACCATTAATTGAATTAACTCTTCCTGCCGGCTAGACGCAGGTGCAGATGTCGGCTCTGTGGGGTGAACGTCCGAAAGGTCATGGCATGGAGAACGAAAGAAAACCAATTTCCCCTAAAAAAAGTGCTGTAATTAAGCCTTTTACAGTACTTTATGCCAAAAATTTTACTTGGATCATTTTACCAACTATCTTATGCCTATCTATACCAAATGTTACTCATACCAGGGTACAGGGGTGCAAAATATACCGTTATAAGACCGTCAACAACAGTCGCACGGAGCTAACAGCGCAGCGAAAATACCATCGCTAGCGTTTCAACTTCGGATAACAAGTTATAAGTACTGTTGAACTCAGTAACGTTAAAGTTTGTTTTTAGTTGCCTTTGACGGTTTGACCTGAAATAGTGTTACGCTAAACTCCTGAAGAGAAGTTAAGTGACTGCTGCGATTATCATAGATATGCCCCTAAGAACTGATACAATATAAAGCCTTCTGAATAGTCTAAAATGCGAGAGCCTTAGGCGGGCTTCGCTCTCCCTGGCGGGAACACGGCTATATACGGGATCATGAGGCCCCGCTTATGAATATTAATTAGCCTTTGGCCTCCTCTTCGCTGATTGGCTAGGTCTTTGATTCAATTAACTCTCCGGCTGACGCGCACAGGTGTGGCTCTGTGCGGGGTCACGGAAGGTCACGTCAGGAGGCCAAAAGAAAACAAATTTCCCCTCAGAAAAGTGCCAAAATTAATCATTTTAAAGTTGTTTATGTCAAAAATTTTACTTGAATCTTGTTACCAAGTATCTAATGCCTATCTATACCAAATTTCAGGTCATTTTATTGTAATACCAGGGTACAGGAGCCAAAAGTGTCCTTTTTTGGTCAAAAATTGGCCAAAAATCGAAAAAATAAGCATTTTGTTGCACTGTACACCAAAAGTGTTATTGAATTTATATGAAGGGATTATCAAGGCACATCTGTGTCAAATTTCAGCTCATTCGGTTGCAATACCAAGGTACAGGAGCCAAAAGTGTCCTTTATTGGTCAAAAATTGGTCAAAAAATCGCAAAAATAAGCATTTTGTTGTACTGTACACCAAAAGTGTTATTGAATTTATATGGGGGCATTATCAAGGCACATCTCTGTCAAATTTCAGCTCATTTGGTTGTAATACCAGGGTACAGGGGCCAAAATATACAGTTTTGGTCTAAAATTGACCAAAAAATCTCAATAAAATCATTTTAGAGGCAGATATGAAAAAACTGAGAAAAAAGCATCAAGGTATTGG
This sequence comes from Branchiostoma floridae x Branchiostoma belcheri, assembly GCA_019207045.1. Classification (NCBI taxonomy): domain Eukaryota; kingdom Metazoa; phylum Chordata; class Leptocardii; order Amphioxiformes; family Branchiostomatidae; genus Branchiostoma; species Branchiostoma floridae x Branchiostoma belcheri. Next base: position 10,702,503 of record CM033039.1, on the reverse strand, counting down.
CCCATTCTACCCCTGTGCCAAATTTCAGGTCATTCGGTCCAGGAACGGCGGAGATGAATCACTTTGAAGATTTGACAGGAGAAAGAAGAAAGAAAGAAAGAAACATTACGAATACAATATATTTCACCATACTATGTATGGCTGAAATATAATCATCCAAAAAGAAGCCCTGTGTCCCTGGATTTCAAATTCTATTCAATGACATGTACTCTATTCTGCTCTACTCTACACATGTACATGCATTCCCTTTTTCCTCGATCAGCCATTTTGATGTAGTATAGTTTGGCTTCTCTTTTTAATTTTCTCCACAAATCTAAGATGATCTAACTGTCAACTGAAAGCTACATTTAACTTAAGATTCTGCAGGCACAGCGATTTCATCGGTCCCAGCGTCACACAGTGTGCTAATGGCCCTGGAAATTTTACGCAATTTCACGCGAGTTTCATGCGAGGTTGTGCAATTTGGCGCGCTCGCAACAGCCGCCAATTCTTGCAGACACGGAATAGTATGAAATCTTGGCGGTGCAGGCTTTCTATTCGCGTTTTTAATCGCGAAAATTTTCTATCCTTTTACACTATGCCTTTTTGACAGTTTGAAAACGCTACTCTCCAAGCAGAGGTTGAGTCGCGTAGATATAGTAGTAGTCGGAAAAATTACACCGGCGCTCCTCTTACCTCTGCCTCAAAACGGAACGGCACAAGCTTATTAAATCGCCGGTGTAATTTTTCCGACTACTACTATATCTACGCGACTCAACCTCTGCTTGGAGAGTATGAAAACGCCACTTTCTCCCCAATTCACCGCGAAGATTTTCCCTTCTACAGTGCCCAACTGAAGCATATATGTAAGTGAAAAGCAAGCTTTTGATGGCGCATTTTTAGTTGTAGGTGAAAACGCCACACTACAAAAGAGCGCGAACGGAACAATGCGGCCTTGCAGCGCGGCTAGGGACCACACAAGAGTACTTGAGATTTTTCGCACCACTGGTGACGTCAGAGAGAAGTGTGTTGTGGTGGTGTCCCGTAACAAGGACGGCCTAATCTCCAAGCAGATCCACGGTTAACGTTGCGTAATATAGTATCAAACCCACCGTAAGCCCATTTGACTCCCTTTGGCCGGCTATACTCATTGGCCAGCTTTGATACTATCTTATGGCACCGCAGGATCTGCTTGGAGATTAGGATGGCCTGCCAAATAGGCTTTGCCAAATTAGTCTCCTTCAGACGATTAGGATGCAAAAAGACTCGTGAATTAGTCTCTATAACAGACGTTTAGGATGTGACAAAGGCATACTTCAGGTTTTCTTGGCGCAAAGATTTTTTTCATAGCAGGCTCTTGCTTGGAAATGACAACAACGCAAAACCTTCGTTTCACCGCGGTTTTACCTCCGTATAAATGGAGGTAACACTTTTTCCTGTCTGTTTACCTGTCTGTTTGTGTTTCCGAATGCTTTGGTCAGTATATCTCAGCTCAGCAAGCTAAAGATGGATTGTGATGATATTTGGTATGTTGTTATATCTTGAACAGAGAACGTTCAATGTCGATTTTGGGCCTTCCATCGGCTTCCCTTGGTACTGCAGCAGAAGTTCTGGTTTTACATTTTCTTGACATGCTTTGACTAGATTTTAGGTTCAGGTAATTTATGATGTAGGGAAAAGTTAATGCCTTACTCAGTTACTGGTTAATGCCTTTCATTAAATCAGTCCACTGAGTTATGACTGAACGAAAATCGCATTAACGTACTGCTGCGAGCAAATCCTTCCTAAGTCCTAGATAGTCTTCTTGAATGTCACAAATCCCAGTTTCTCTCACGAAGTCGATTTTTCACTGACGATATCCGCTTTTAGCATTCCATACTACGTTTTTTCCCAGTATTAACAGTAGTGGAAAATGGTGGGAAAATATATTTGATACAATTTCTTTCACTTGACCATTTGATATTAATATATTGGTACTAATTGACCAGCTATTAAAACCTTCTATTAAAGTATAATAAAATTCGACCAGGTTTTGCAGACTTTTCTACCAGTGATTTATTCCCAGTATGCAGCGCGAAAATAGTTTGTGAGTATTGATACAAGACCACATAGCTACCATAACATTGTGAAGGATTTGCGTGATGAAATAGTTGGAAAAACTTTTGACTAGATTTTTTTTCCGGAAAAATATTCGAGAAGTAAATGTGGAAGAAGGCCATTAAGCCCTGTATCGTCAGGAATTTGAAACGATGGTTTCTTGACACACTGTGGCTGATTTGTTTTTGATTGATTCATAAATCTTGTTAAGTTTGCTTTCTATTCCCTTTTCTGGTCGTTTAGAAAAAAAATCTTTAGTCTCAATACAAATAGTTAGAAAAGCAGTTGTCTAGCTCAGTATCGTTAAATTTTATTTTATTAAGTTTATACCTTTAGCAATATTGCTTTTTTGTTTTGTTAACACTTTGTCCTAAACATGAGACTTAGTGTGCATGGAAAGTTTGTGCATAGTTGTAACGTAGACATTTATTTTATCTGTTTCTATCTTTTAAATCTTTGTTTTATTCGCCTGCTTTATTGATATTCTGTAAAAATTGGCAAGAACCAAGAAATTGAATTTGTGTGGCCTATAACGTGTTATATGACATGTTATATATTTGTCCTTCGCGGTGACGTACACCTGTGTCCTAATCAGGCAAAGGTGTTGGGTAGCTAGGCGGTCCTGTACTTCAGAAGTATCATGGCGGTCGGGTGAGAAGGAGTGTCAGTGTTTCTGTGCGCGGACTTTACTTCTGTCGTCTGACAGCGTTCTCCCATGGAGTTTGCCTCCTCCCGAGAGACCAGATCGTCTTCCTCCTGCAACAACGGCTACGTGCCGGCATTAGTACGGCCGCTCGAGCCGGGGAGGGAGGGTAGCAGGCTCGCCCTGCTGCTGCCGTCCCCCGAGTTGGGGATGCTGCCCCGATGGGGCTGGGGGCTGGCGCTCGGCGCCCTGCTCGCGTCGCTGTGGTGCGAGTCGCCGTGGCAGCTCGCTCGGGGCCTGGTAGCCGTCCTCTTACCGCTCTGCAGCGTGACCTGGGCCTTCTGCGGGCTCGCCTTCTACTACCGCCGGGCCTGGAGAGACTCCAACGTCTACCTGATGTTCGGTGGGCTCTGCCTGGTCGAGTTTTTCGTACAGGTGAGTTATCGTACTACGACAGGAGGTTTCAATTTTTTCCTCGTCTTGTCGATCGTACGATAAGATTTTTCCTCAATCTGTCGTTCGGTATTTTTCTCTAGCCTGTAGTCATCTGGAAGTTTTTTCCCGAGCCTGTCGCCTGACAGTTTCTTTCTCTTCAGCTTGTCTGATTTTTCCCCCTGTCTGTCATCTTAAAAATTTTACCTCAGCTTGTCTTCTGAAATTTGTTTTCTCAGCTTCGTTTTTCCTTACCCTTTTCCCTCAGCTTGTCGTCTGGCGATTTTTTCCCTCCGCCTGTCGTCTGAAATACCCCTTTTTCCTCAGCCTGTCGTCTGGCATACCTTTTCCTCTCAGCCGAAACGTCCCAGTTGGCAGTTGGTGTCAGAACAACTTGCACTATCAAAACAATCACTCCAGCCGTGTCCAAAAGGCACAGACTTCCCCACAAAAGCCTAGCTCTTACACAAAATATCACGAAAAGAATCGCCCTAAGTTTTGACAAATCGTTGGGTATTGTTGTTTTGACATTCCTATCGCACCAGCCAAGTCGGTAGCACGAGAAAAAGACCACACAAAGACTGAAAGAGATTTATATTATAAAGGAATACGGTTATGATGAATTAGCTTTAACAATAACACTGACCTTAATAATGATGACTTATCTCTTAGCATGATTGTTATCATCAAGGTTATCACAAAACTGTTGTAATTACAGGTTGGAACACTGTCAAATGCTTGATTTGATAAATGTACTCTTAGTCTTACTCTCCTAATTTTCTTAAAAACAGTAATTTTTGCTCCCTACTGTTAAAAAGATGTCAAAAATCAACGTGGTTAGCGCATGATGATCGTAGGAACTTAAGGAAGTTAATGTGAATAATGTGTATCAACTGCCTTAGGCTAGAAAACACTTTGGCAAGCTGGCAGAGTGTAGCGTCAATAAACATTGTAGGATTCACAGGGCTCGAAATACCACCTGCATATGCAGGTTTAATAGTGCAGGTAAAATTGGAGCTGTGCAGGTATTTCTGGTGTCTATGTGCACCTAACCTGCACTGGTCCATGTACTGGGATTTATACATAAATGTCCTATGAAGTTTGATGTAGGTGTATATAGATTGTTATTAGCTGTGTTGACTGTTACCACCTATTAAGTATAAAAGAAGAAAGTAGCAATGATGTAACTAAACAATTTTAGTATGATCAATACTTCCTAAATTCTGAGTGGTGCAGGTAAAATTTGTCTGGTGCAGTTAATTTTCAATGTTACCTGCACCAGTGCAGGTATGTAGAAAAAAAGTATTTCGAGCCCTGATTCACGTATACTCTTTTCTCCTAAGGGCAGGGCTCGAAATACACTTTTCAGTCAACTTGCACCTGTGCAAGTTAAGCCAAAGGTAACTTGCACCAAAAGAAACTTACTTGCACAACCCAAAATAGTGAACTGTTAAACCCTTATCTCCTCTTCTGAAAATTTGCAAATGTACGTGACTAGTAGTAAATGGGGATACATACCGGTAAAGACCACATGTTTGGATATTTGTTTTTCCGTAGCGTATTTTATTTTTGGTTTGAAATTGTATAAACTGTTTCATAAAAACTGTGAATTTAGCCTCAATTAAAGACAATTCAATGTCTACAACTCGATAAGATCCATAGATTTCTTCTGGACTCTTCAAGTGACATCCATCACAGTAACTAGTCTTAAGCATCTCCAGAATGAAGTGGTAGAACAACTCAATACAATACATATAACTGGAAAAACCAGTTGAACATATTTAGTATGCAAATGTAACTCATATGCAAATCAAGGTAAGACAGCACCTTAGGAATCATTAGCATTGTAGAGATGGATTTGTTTAAAAAAATAGTTTACCTGGATGTCTCACCAAATTTAGAAATAACAAATTTAGGCTTTTTTTTATTCAGTGTTATTTTCTTTTACCTTTCAATGACAGACAATATTCTCGGTGTGTGTAAGCTTTTTCTAATGTCAGGTATTAGAGGACAAAAGTAACTTGCACTGGTGCAAGTTTGGTCTAAACTTACTTGCACCACACCAATTTTACTTGCACAAACTTGCATATGCATGTGGTATTTCGAGCCCTGCCTAAGGGTAAATGCTTTGCATGATACAAGAACAGTAGGTCAAGACAGAGATGCCTTAGCGTGATCAGGTGTCACAAGGTTTGAAACCTTGATGTACAAACCTTTTTATAATTCCAAATTTTGCTTTAGCCGAGTTTAGGGTTGAATAATGTGTCAAAAACGCAGTACAAAATGCTTGACATGCTGTAAAACGCATTGAAAGATTATAATTACAATGGCTAATGTTTGCTTTATATTTCATTGTTGTGGCAAAACATATTTTGTATCTCTGAAAAATGCATACCATATGATGGCATATCTCTGAATTTGTCAAAGGCTCTGAGGGCATACAATCACGCTATGATAGTAGATAGTACAAAATAAGGATTTTGTATAATCAAGTACATATAAGGTGGATTCGAAAATTGTATCAATCTACGGTAAAGAAAATATGTTAAAAATGGCTTGGAATATCACTCAAGTTTAGTAATGAAAATCTTTGCCTGAGTGCCATACTTATCTCATTCTCATGTGAAGGAGTGGTCTTGATTAATAGTAGTATTACTAGTATTGGATAAGGATCAGACTAATACTGGAAAATTATATTGTTTGCCTTTGGTAATTGAAATCTTGGCATATTTTGCAACGTATTGCCTTAGCATGGGCGGTACGGATGCTGAGATACCAACCGCAATTACACAGCGATACATGATTATACTAGTAGCACTTTCCTGTCCAGGAATTGAAATTTACATTCCTGGTCAGCGTTTTTTGTGCAGGAATCACCTGTTAGTTGTAGGCTAGCTCCACTCTTGTTTGGTGTACATGCTATATCCATAGAAAAGCCCATTCTCTACCTCCTCGATCCTGTCATAAATTACCTTTAGTTCATCAGATATGCATACACTGTGAAAGGAGGACAAAAAGGTCTAGAGAGACCTGTTTATTTGTTCATGGTCCCCAAAAATTCACTCTCAGAACTGCAGAATTGCATTGAAGCTACGTCTTTTTACATTACAGTAGTGTAGGTAGACTTTGTGTACGCTTGGATGTAGAACTTACTAGAAGTGTCGAATTTTGAAAGTTGGGTAAACAATTACAAAAAGTGCAAATCGCAGCACACCCAAAAGTAGGATTTTTTTTTAAAGATATGATATTCAATGAGAAGGTTTTCTTTCAGCTGTTACTTTGAAATTAACTTATTAAAGGAATGGCATGGAAAAGACAAAATAGTTTCAATCAAAAACATCTTGGTTGTTTTCAGTTTTCAGTCTTTACCCACCTGTTGCATTTCAGATAATACTATCAGAAGACTTGTTGACCTTTGTATGTTCAAGTACCTATAAAGCAAGATGAAATGCCTATGCAAAGTGACCTGCAACTTGTCTAACACTAAATCAGAAGTGTGTCGGTGAAAGTGTCTTTAAAAACTCTTGCTGAAATAACTAGAAGGGAAACTTTGAAAAAGAGTTTACAAGTTTTAAAAGAATTCATCATTTGCTTGATAACTCTTTCTTTTACATTGTTGAGTTTTAACTTAAGGTGAATTTTTCTTGTTCCAAAATGAAAGATATCGAATTTGCTTAGTGTGAGAGTTCGGCAAGTTGTAACTTTTGTTAGAAACTTTAACATACATTGTATTAAGTATCAAGTCAAGAATGGATAACTCTAGAATTACATGTGTTATTACATGTCCCTCTTATCTGTATTTACTGATGATATTGACTGATACATTCCATTGTTCCCTTGTGTTCTACACAGGTAACCCTAGGAGAGACAATAGGTCTTCACCTGTTTATGTGGACACTTGTAACGTTTCTCGGCCTCACGGTGCTGTTTCCGCTAGTACGGAACACGCAGTACACCTCGGTCGGACTCAGCCTCATCGGCCTGAGAGTTATCCTCGGACTCAACCCGGACTCGCTTCCCGGGTTCGTGCGACCCTTCGTTGGGTATGTTTGTTGCCTGTGCGGCTACGTCCTCTCACGCTACCTCGAAACAGTGGTGAAGTCATCCATGCAGTTCACCGCCGCCGACCCGCGGATTTCCGTCATGAGGCGAAGACGAAGCAGCCAACCGCCACCACCGAGCAGCCACCACAGGCATCGAAGAACGTCCCTTCCCGCGTTGTCACAACGAAATCAGGTATGCTTGTCTCCTGTAATATTCCTCTGCGCCGTCGGTACATTATGTCTTAAAGCGTCCCATAATAAATGCCTGCACTTAAAAGGGCAAGAGAAGTATTCACCTTTCGCTTTCTACCCTTTCCCTACACGTTTACCCAACAGTAGACAATTACATACACACAACAGGTTGTCACACGAACATGCATTCCTGGTGATAATGTGGTTAACTGTTTAGATCACTTGAGGAACATGCTAAGACTGTATTGTATATGGCCTTGGCTATTGATGGTTCTAGAATTTGTAGCACACAGTTTCGCAAAGTATAGGTTTGCATGTCATATACTATATATAGTAATAGTTGTCGTGATTTGTGGTAAAACACCCAGACAGTCAACAACTATATCCTGTTGGCCTCGCTGTTACACTGTTACATAAACATTGTAGTGTGTAGAAAAAGTCCTGTACTTAAATGCTATAGTTGATACTGATTTATGTGACTATTGTTTTCTAATGGCTCATGATACTTGCCGACAATACTGTATACACATGTACATGTAACATACATGTACAAGTGTACTATACGTCTTATTTTTTCTCCGGTTTGCTCCTCCAATTGTTTTCCATACCAAGCAGTCTGGCACCTGTTAGAGAAGCGATTGATTGGCCTATGTATATTTGCCTAAAATATGAGCAAGGGTTCTGATTGGCCCCTTAGTCACACGGTTCTTGTAATGGCATGGGAACGGATGAAGCGTTCAGAAGTTTGATCCCCGTTACATTTCTTCCGAGAAATATTTAATCCCCGACGTATGTCTCAAGGACCCATCCTTCCATCCCAGGAAGGAAATTTTCTTGATGGAACGGTAAATAGTTTTACCCCATACATCCCCAAGATGACATGAAACTGTTAAAGATATATATTTAACCAGCCCTGGTCTGGTCCAAGGGTTTGCTACAGAAGAAATTATAGATACCATTGCCACAGTTTGCTGGGTTTTCCCACGTACAATTAGTCAAACTCATTTCAGGCAACTTGTTAGATCATGATCTGACTGGCTCCTACTGTGCAAAACCCATGAACAAAACCTGCCCAATTGTTATCATCTAATCAAGTTCTTCAGCACACAGCAGGTGCATCCGCTACAGTGCATCGCACTAACTCAGGTGTAACATGTCATTCCCTCTTCCTTTGACATTCCTTCTATTGTTACTAGTTACAAGAATTATGTCATCTAGTGGTCCGAGGTGTGTTTAATTGGACGGACACAGTTTCATTTGTCACGACGCATTTAGCCGCTGGGAACGTTGTTTCGAGCAGTACAGTAGTGCAGCATATATTTTCTGTTTACTGCTTCTGTGTTCAATAGGCACCTTTGTCAAATTGTTTAGGCACTTGTACAGGTGCCTAGACGACTCTATTTGTACCTGATGTTATGTTGCGGTACGCTTCCATACCTTTTTTTTTTGCACTTTGACAGTCCTAATAATTTATGACGTCCTGTATCTTTGAAGTTAGTATACTAAACTATGGAGTATTACTATGAACACCTTAATAATGTCCAATGATAGTCTTAAGAGTATATCTAGGGAGCAGGTGTGCTTTCATAACTTAGGCACGATCTAGACACAGTTTTTCCCGATATCGGCAAGCCGACAACCTCTCGCTGACAGCTTTTTTTTAGCGTCTATATGGAACGGCAATATCGCCATAAAGATATCGGCAGAATTTCTCCCGAAAGGTCTAGGTCATTCGCCTGATAGCTTAGCAGGGGTCCCCGACAGCTTCCACGCGTGTGTAGATGTGTCCCGACTTCGGGAGGCTCATTAGCATATAACACCGGCTCATTAGGCTACATAGCTGTTTATGACTGCTATCGCCACGGGTGTCCCCGGGCCAACGTTCCAGATCCCCCCCGACATCTCCACAGATATCGGTAAAAACTGTGTCTAGATTGGGCCTAATACTTTATAGCCAAACCTTTCAAGACAATCCCATACATTTCCAGCTTATTGCAAATCGTCTACATGCAAAATGAATATTCAGATCATCATTTATGATTTCAGGTTAGAACTGGAAAAGGGAAAAATTGTACCATCTTGAATGTGACTTGTTCCATACGTAACTAAATATAAGTCATTATTTTCCTTTTTTGTGTGTTCTACTGTAAATCTGGAAACTTCTGCAGTTTTATTTTCACTTTTTTGTGACATTGTGAATTCATGAATTCACAGCGGATATATGTCTCCCTTGTATGACTACTATTCTACAGAATTATTTTAACGATAATTCAAAACAATACAAACCATCTTTTCCTTCTTACTGCAAAATAAAATCACAATGAAAGTAAGTGAATTTACAGTATCATCACATTGAAGATATATTTGCTAGGGTAAGCAAAATCTCAGTAGCATAACTAATTGTTTAAGTTGAGAAATCTAATCTATTAGTATTACACACACACACGCATATACATTTTACATGCACTCACTAACAGCTAGTTTAAACCAACCATTAAAGTATTAATAACTATTATGTAAACCTCTAAAATCCCCAAGGTAAAATTGATTGAACCAAATTAAACATTGATACTAACAAATCTGTCTGAGTCTTGGATTCATGCTGTTCACATTGTCTAATCATTAGCAAAAAAAGGTTAAGAATTTATCACTGAGCATATTTTGAATGCAACGCATAGAAATTATTGACATTGTTTATTTCTTCAACTTTATTACAAAATTATTGTGATTGAATTTTGTTTGGTGTTATGATTTTATATGTGACAAAACAACCGATAGCCGTAAAAGGTGGACTGTACCAAAGCTGGAAAAGGGGGAACACTTTGGATCCTTCAACAAATAATGTGTGGAAAAACCTGCAGGTGTTGAGTTTTGCTCACATGTTAAAAAGCCATTTGTGTGGCTACAATTCATAGACTAATTTTTCCAGCATCCGGACAAGTACGTCCCATTTTTATATATTTCAACTCTCAGACAGAAATATTGTAGCAAATAATGTTATTTTACTCTGTGAGACGAGAATTTTATTAAATCATGATCTAGATACAATATTTTACATCCTACGAACTAGCGTTATTTGTGTTGCATTCCACAAATTGTAAAATAAACATTGAAAGAAAAAGAAATTGCAAATTGTCAGTGGTCACTGGATATAGTGTACAAACATGTGTGCATATTTGCTGGAGTGTTGGTAACTATAACAGCATGTGTGGTAGCCTTGTGACCTCATGTAAGTTGTTTACAATTGCCTTGTTTGGTGAACAATCCCATATGTACCTGTGTATTGTTGGCCTGGACAAGTAAATGTCGCAGAGTTTGCTCCACAGGTGAATTAACTCTTCCACTTGAAATAATCCGTTTGGACATTTGAAGTTCCCCTTGGGGGATGGGCAGTAGTGTGTGTGTATGCACTTAGAAGTAATTTGTTATGATAGATGTAATATTGTCTAATCTGCCCAATAAGAATAAAATCTGGTCTATGTGGATAGGTGGCCTCTATAGACATGATTGTTAACACTTATGTCAATACTACTAACAGTCAGTTGAAGAGGGGCATGAATTTGTTGTTTTTATTGAAATATCTTTAATCTTATTCTATTATGTTGAAATTTTGTTCTGCTGCCTCCCTGTAGATATTTTTACTTGAAACCATGAGCCGTTAGACTAGAGAAGTTGGGTTTTCCGACTTTGAAATATTCAAGCAGCGCCCGAAAGATGAAGAGTTTCCTGTTCTGGTGCATCCAAAGGGTCAGAAAGATGACCCCTGGTAAAGCTAGAGCACACTTTGACATTTGGTGTATGTCCCTAATGTACAATGTATATACATGTACGTACACTTCACCTCTGATGGCATCTGTGGTCAGGCTGGTAGAGGCAGCCACTCTGAATGGGCAACTCGAAAGCAATACTGTGTTACCAGCCAATACCCAACTGTACATTGTATACCTTGTACACAAAAGTGTACACAAAAGTGAAAATGAGATTGACATTATTGTGGTGCATTTAAAGATTAGTTAGTTCTTCAAGGTTTGTGGTTTGTGAATGTCAATTGAAGAGAATGGTGTCAAAATGGTATGGGATGGTAAGGTTTGGAAGCTTTTTTATCTAATTAAAAATCATTTTCTAATAACTACAGATCATTAGAAGATATCAATTTGTGCTAAGTTGGGTTTGTACATTGTGTAGCTTTCATCATTATTCAGTTGAAAAACATAGTTTCATTGCAGTGGTATGCACCAAAGTGGTATATTTTCTCATAGAAAAAAATGATATTAGGGGCAATAAAACCTGATGACATCATCAGTAATGAGAGAGTTCGGAGGTTGACGTACGTCCGTGACATAAAATATCTGTCGCCTGATGGCGGGGGTGTGTTCACGCGAAGTAAAAAAAAAACCAAAAATGCCCAAGACAGACAACTTTGCCATATGCCATTGTCGTACAACCAGAAATCTTCCTTAGGCCACAGCAAGTAAATTTTATGGATAACATCCTTTGCAGACTGCAAAAATAGTGCAATAGGGAAAAAAAAAACAAGATGGGTGGAAAAAACAAGATGGCTACTTTTTCAAAAATAGGCACCATAAAGTTGTGATGAATGTTTTTAAACATGTACTGGTGTGGTAAAAGTGACACTAGTGTGGTAGACTGACATTAATACCAACAAAGTTGGTAACCACACTCATAGCTCTCATATTGATGTCACTTTTACAACTATCCAATAAGTTTCATTTCTACAACTACAGTCCTGGGTACCTCGCAAATGTCAATTCTACAAGTTCAATGATTAGGCTACAACACAATATATTTGCTCATTTTGGTACGTTATCGTCATGTTGACCATCCCTGCAGAAGAAAAAATTTCTTGTTTTTTTTTTCTGAAATCAGGCGAAAATTAATGCGCGCGCTGATGTCATCCATAAAATTTACTTGCTGTGGCCTTATGTGAACAGGCCCGAAGTTCTACTTCAAGAAAAGTTTGATTTATTGTGGTAACATGTGTCCCCAAGTCTCCCTGGACAATACAAAATGGATGACTCAAACCATGGACATTAACCACATGCCAGGAGAATCCCTCCTTGTCCTAAGCAAAGCTGCTGGGAATGAAAAGCCTTGAATAGTGAATACTGTGGTGTAACATCGCGCACAGTGGTTTGGGCCATTTTACTAAGTCCTGCCTGCGTGACCATGAATTCATGGTGTTATTTTGATGGCAGTGGATTTGTAGCAACATGCTTTTAGCAGTCTCAGTAGTACAAAGTCCTATTAGAGACACACAATCGTAAAATACAAATCATTAATGCAAATATGGTATTTCCTGTAACTATGCCTTTAACTGGTTCATGCAAAATGTAGGCTAAGAAGAGAGCTTAGCAGAATCTATATTCGTAGAACAGAAAAAGTAAATAGCTATCAGAAAGAAAATTAGAGCTTAGAATTTTGAAAGACTTCTAAATACGATGGTGTCACATGTATATATGCAGCACCACTCCAGTTAGTTTTGTACATTTGTGGACTTTTGAAAGAACCTTGCGTCAAGCAAGAGCTTTAAAGTATAATGTGTAATGTTTTTGTAACAGCCTTGGTTTAGAACAAGGGGTCTTTGCAATTGCTTTCCAGAGAGATGGAAACTTGATTTCAGAGCTTTCACGCATTGTACATGTGCTTTAGACTAGTCCATCCTGACAATGCGGTTTCTTTGAAATTTAAGCTGTATTTGTAGCTCCACACTAATCTTAAAACAGACTTGTTTTGGGGGGCTGTCTTTTACCTGGCTACCGTACATCTTGAAACATTTGCAGGAGTTTTATTTTTCTGTTGACCTCTACAGCGTGAATTCATGATGTCTCCAATATTTTACTACTGTACAATACTACAGAATTTTTCAACCTTAACACTCAGTAAAAACCTCATTTTCCCTCCTATTGCATAATTAAGAACCAACGAAAATAGATAAATTTACAGTACTATCTTTCATTTTGTATCTACCATTTCACTAAGTTGACTAACTTGTGGACCCTATCACTAAATATAGGGAGGGGTGAGCCTTTCACAACAGGTGTCAATTCTACTCCCCAAATACCATTTAATATATGGTCTTTGCTTGTCCATGTATTTCTATAGTCTATGCTTTTCATTACCATTAAAATATGGTCCTTGCCAGTATTTTTATTGGTAGAATTAACAGTCTTTTGTGTGTGGCTGGGAAATCCATTCAGCTGTATACCTCCCGCTGAGTCCAGCCTGTAGGGCTTCATGCCAATTCTCAAGGCCATCATAACAGTAACATCTTGTATAGCTATGAGGGGCAGTGATTAAAAGTTTGCTGGTATATTTCTGTCACTTGAAGCCAATCTGTATGTATCAACATCAGAAGTTCTGCTGCAGTACCTAAGGAGCTGCCAGGAGGCCTAATAGTTTCTTTGTCCAAAGGACGACAGCCAACCACAAACCAAATTTCATCATAATCTATCCATAAAATGATAATTATAAAAGCTTCTTGGTTGACATACATACATGTGGAAGCCAGCTACCAGAAACATGTTTGAAGGCATTATTACTATAATATTAGCAAAAAAAAACCCATCAGATTTCGTCAAAATCTTATGAAATTTTGGTCTCCGGGTTGACATCTTGAAAAGGTAATAGTCACCTGTTATGTCAATCCTTCCACAAACGTGGTAAATCTAAATAAATAAATAAGAAAAAGTACATTTGACAAGACCTGGTTATGTCTTAAATGTTGTGAAACATTGCAGAAATATTTCTAGTGTTACCATTACTGTAGGTAGATATTGCGACCTACAAATGTTTGTGTGTCAAAGTTGTCATATTTGTCAGTCAACAATATCATCCCCCCTTCTCTTGGAGGTGGTAATGCACTATCTAACATATGCATCCAGGTAACACTAAATTATTATTACCTTTAGCTTTACTATGTTCTCAGTTCCGTGTACTATGTTCTCAGTTCCGTGTGTGTTAGTGTGTCTGTGTCTGTGTCTGTTTATGTATCTAAACTAGAATACTGCAAATATAAATAAATTGGGTCATACAGGTACGTGGCCACCTACATTTTTGTACATCATGTAAAGTGTGGTCTAGAATGCAACCTAATACACATATACCTCTCCCAGCAATTGGCACACCTGATGTGGTACTGAAAATGCGCATAGGCCATTAGTAGGGCTTAAAATATCATCTACATGTAGGTCAGCACAGGTAAAATTGGAGCTGAACAGATATATCTGGTGTGTGCTGAAACTTAAGCATATGTGGATTTTTGTTTCAGTTCGGTGAAATGAAAAACTGCAAAGGTTTGATCTAAACAGTTAACAATTTGCTTAAAAGCAGTTACTCAAGCAACTGAATATGATTTTGGAAATGGTCAGACAATATCCGATGTCTTTCATTAGTGACACTGGAGAAATCTTGTTGGGGATAGTTTTATATCCTAGCTGTGAATGGATATGCAAAAGAGATCTAGTTGAAGAACAGGTTTGTCCTACTGGTAACTATGAATTGATATTTAACAGTTTGATTCATGGATTCTTATATCTGCTATTTCGGCAATGAAAGTGTTAAGTTGCAGGCATGATTTGTCCATCAGGTACAGTACAGTCAAGTTATGGTACAATGTATGGCAACAACTACCGTATATTCTCGAATAAAGTACGCACTTTTTTAACTTTTCAAAATTGAAAAGGTGCTACAAGTTGTTGCCAAAGTTGGGGTGCGTACTTTATTTGAGGTCACTGCACAGAGAAATGGTAAAAAAGCCTAAAATAAAGCAAGGTGGAGGGAGCTACACTTCTAGTAATGTTTCAAAACATGCACATTGTTGTTGTCTTGTAGTTGTCTAAACATGAGACAAAGAAATTGTCTAAACATGATTTACATAAGATTGGTATTTGCATACAATCCTTTTGAGTTAGTGACTTTGACTTGTACAACTGGTTTTCCCTGATTTCTTCTACCAGTTCTCAGTGATTTTTATAATTTGCAGTAGGCAATTCACAAGTCTATAGAGACAATGACAGTGTAAATGCAGGTTATTTCATGCAAAATAACCTGGGGAAAACATCATAAATTTGAATTTATCCAGTTAAAGGTCTGTTCAAAATTGGTGGAGAAGGGGTGTGTACTTTATTTGAGTTTTTCCATTTACCTTTCAGTCCCAAAGATCTGTCTAAGGCTTGTCCAAAATCAGGAGTGCGTACTTTAATTGGGGTGCGTACTTTATTCGAGAATATACGGTGTTACACAAAGTACAAAATAGGTGTATAGAATAACTTTAATAAGACTTAGCATCCTAATTAACATAACAAGAAGGACTAACACAAGTTTTGATATAGTGTTACAATCGAGTTGGGCTAATCATGAGTTTCAGTATTCTTTCTAATAGCAAAGCAGTCTTTGATATATTTGCCTATCTTTGCATTATGGGAGTTGTGGCATCTAAAGATATATACAAATCTGTCTGTAGCATCGAGTCTCTTGAAATCTGCTGTATTTAAATGTTACCTGCACTAATTATATAACTAGGTATGAAGAAGAAACTATTTCGAGCCCTGGCCATTAGTGGTAGGGTTCCCCTAATCCTCCCGCGATATCCACTTTCGTGAGAGCGCAGCCCGCCGTGTCGTCTCCCGTCTCCCTCGGACGCATTGTTGGTGCCAAGTAAGGCAGGGCTAATGTGGTGACACGTTTGTTCCAGAAGAAAGGCTTAAGCTTGCCTCCAATCCCACCTGTTGATCGGCTACACAAAAGGTTTATACATGTAAAAATAATCCTGGTCAACCCGATACTTTTGTCATGTTTTGTCGGTAATAGTTGGAGTTATGAGTCTCTTAATCTTTCAGAATTTTTTTTCATTTCACTTTGAAAGTTACGTACAAAATGAATGCACATGTCTTGTAACATTCAGGATGTTAAGACTACATTTGTATATTCTAGAGCATGTGAAAATAATCCTGGTCAACCCTATACTTTTGTCATGTTTTGTCGGTAATACTTATAGTTGGAGCTATGAATCTCTTAATCTTTACAAAAAATTGTTTCATTAAACTTGAAAATAAAGTACAAAATGAATGCAAACGTCTTGTAACATTCAGCAGGTCAAGACTACATTTGTATATTCTAAAGCTACTCAACAAGCAGAGGTTCAAATCCGATTGTTTTTGACATGATTTTAGGCGTTTTATCATCAGGCTTTCTTCTATTTTGTACATTTTCTTATTATTGTCTGGTCGTGCTACATAAAGAAAACAGTACAAAATAGGAAGCCTGACAAAAACGCTTAAAACACCTCAAAAAACAGCCAGAGCCAAACCTCTGCTTGGAGAGTAGAGTAGAGTAGAGTAGAGTCTTCAGCTAGGTAGGAGCTATAATCTCAAAGCAGATGTTGGGTAGAAAATCATTTTCTACAAAAAATTTCCTAATCTGCCGTTTTTGTCTGACAGCATTTTTCCTCCCTCTTCCTCCCTGTCTGAAAAACTAGGATATACTTCGGAAGCAGCATGGAACAATATCACAAGTCCAAATTTCAACTCTCAAAAAAGAGCAGATTGGAAAATGTTTTGATTTTCAATCCCAACATCTGCTAGGAGATGAGGCACTGTATGATATCAGTTTGGTCCCCTCTTTAATTGATGGACATCTCAGACCACTGTGGGTTATCCAGTGCCCTGTACTGTAGTTGTATACCGCTGGGTTTTAGTCTGTCATGAAGAAATATCGAAGTTGACACTCGAAAGTCAGCTTGTGTATTTTGACTGCATGGAGGAATGTCAATCGCAAACCATTCTTGAAATTCAACAGGAAAATTCACTCAATTTTCAACCGCTCCGACCTTAATACAGTAAAACGGTAAACCAGTACATGGAAGATAATTAACTCATCTTTTTTCTTCATCAGTGGGCTGTTTGGTTCCTTATGCTATTGTCATGTTTACGAGCACTCTTCAATTACATGATGAAAACCATTAAGCTTTAACGGCACTTCTTGTTCCAGTAAGAAATGGTGAATTAAGAAAGATTCGATGTGGGTTCGTGCGTAACAAGATGACGCATTACAACCCAAGTTAGATGTCCAATTAGCTACATGGAAGATAATGAACTCATCTTTTTCTATATTAATAGGCTGCTTGGTTCCTCGTGTTTAGAAGTACTCTTCAGGAGTACTCTTCGAGTGCACGATAAAAAACATTAGCTTTAATGGCACTTCTTGTTCCAGTAAGAAGTGCTGAATTGAGAAAGAGTTCGATATGGGTTCGTGCGTAACAAGATGACGCATTACAACCCACTAGATGTCCAATTAGCTACACCTGTATGCCAATTATCATTGATGAAGGGCTTGGAACATACCGTATATTCTCGAATAAAGTACGCACTTTTTTAACTTTTCAAAATTGAAAAGGTGCTACAAGTTGTTGCCAAAGTTGGGGTGCGTACTTTATTTGAGGTTACTGCACAGATAAATGATAAGAAAAGCCTAAAATAAAGCAAGGTTACACTTCTAGTAATGTTTCAAAACATACACATTGTTGTTGTCTTGAAGTTGTCTAAACATGAAACAAAGAAATTGTCTCAACATGATTTACATATTAACAGTGGCATTTGCATACAATCCTTTTGAGTTAGTGACTTTGACTTGTACAACTGGTTTTACCTGATTTCTTCTACCAGTTCTCGGTGATTTTTATAATTTGCAGCAGGCAATTCACAAGTTTATAGAGACAATGACAGTGTAAACCCAGGTTATTTTATGCAAAATGACCTGGGGAAAACATCATAAATTCGAATTTATTTAGTTAAAGGTCTGTTCAAAACTGGTGGAGAAGGGGTGCGTACTTTATTTGAGTTTTTCCATTTTACCTTTCAGTCCCAAAGATCTGTCTAAGACTTGTCCAAAATCAGGGGTGCGTACTTTAATTGGGGTGCGTACTTTATTCGAGAATATACGGTATGTGTCTTTTCTTTTCTTCCTCTCAACAGATCTAGATCTATGCAAAAACTCGATCTGGAAAGACATTTGCACAAGGTTTTGTTAGGGTAAGCTGTGCTTTGAACAAGGAAGCCATATGGCTAAGAAAGAGAAGACCTTAGTTTACTTATTACCAGTACATACTTTGACTTTATTGACAATGAGACAAGTCATTACAAGGGTCTGCCTAGGCAGCTTTGGGCTGGTAGCGGCAGAACCTACAAAAATGTGGACAAACATACAAGGAATTCGTAACAGGAAACAATACAACAGAATACAATAAAATAATCAATAACTACAAAATGTCATACAACTACAGATATGGAAGAAATTGATCTATACCATATAGGAATAGCATACTTAAAAGATTGGAGTAGGTGGAAGGTCAGTAGACTATTGCAAGATATTGATGCTTTCTTAAACTTTAAGCCTGGGTGGTTTAGTGTAAGTGTAAGTTCAAATGGTTCAATGCCAGTGGTTGAAGAACCATGATATTTTCTGTGTGTTCGATGCGATAACAACTTAACCTGTTGGAAAGGTTTGGTCATTTTAGTTTTTCAAGATTTTGTCTTCCAAAAACTGTGACACACTTTCTGCTCGGTAAAACCTTTTGTGCAACTGCGGTATCAAATGGCAGGACAACGGGCAATACAAATAGCTATATGTTTGCACTTTGTTCAACAGATCCTATAACCATTCACCCACTGTTTTCATGTTGTCTTTCCAGTTCTTTTGTGATGGTTTGAAAAACCTCTATACTAAATTGGAACGACTGCCATTGTTTCGGAATGTAATCGAAGTCTAGCCAAAGCTTAAGCACTGTGTAATTGGATCAAACTGAAGTCCTTTGTCTTCTGTTGTAACCTCAAGTACATTGTCTGGGTTAGGATAAGTGCCTTAGGGAGTCCAGGCGACATAGAATACCTTTAATCTCTCTATAGATGGAGCAAGGCAGATAAAATCATTTCTAAAGCAAACTTACGTAAAACACCACCAAAACATATCCATTATCCCCTTTTACCACAAAATCATATCCCCTGTGAAAATAAACAAATTTACAGTATGGCCCCTATCCTGTCCCTGTGTTTTAAGATCTTGTTTGACAGGCACTAAATCCAGATTGACAGGACAGGGATGATTTGGGTAGGTGTAGGTCAAGGGTTAATGGACCATTTAATGCAGGCATTGACCAGGCTGTCCTCAGTAAGGGAAACAGGGACCCTGTTGTACTGCATTATCACCCTCCATAGCAAGCAAGTAATTTTGAGCAACAGACATTTCTCAGGTTATTATTTAAAGAAAAGTTGATTTTGAAGATATTTGTTGTGGCAACTTTTTTGTTGTAAGATGTAACGCTGGGTCACCTTTATCCGAGGGTAACCTACATTCGTTGTTTGTAAGAAAAAAAAACGTATTTAGGGATATGAACGCGTAGACGGTGGTTTCAAGTCGGAACATTTTGAAAATATTGCAAATTTGAAATCCACTGTCTGCAGACTTAAGTTAATGTGCTGTTTTTAGAGACAACGAATAAAGGTCACCCCATGGATAAAGGTGAACTAGCGTTACATGTTTCCCTGTCGAAGTTAGAAAAATAAACGGAGTGCCCACTGTCTCCGGGAGTTGTTCAAAGTTGTGCAAACAGACGTCATGAGATGTCTGCTGAGAGTGCAGCGATAAATCATGGCAGGTCAAGTATGGTCAGAAGTCAAAGTGTGCACATACTTGTCCCTCAAGTACAAGCTCACAACTGTCAGTATGCAGGATGTTTGTTTAGGACGCACCTATTTAGTTTTTCGGTTCTAAAATCACTCTTTTTTTCCTTAACGGCCACACTAGATTAATTTTATGGATGACATCGAAGCTTGCAGTGATTTTCGCCCCTTCTCAAAAACATTGGCCACATGGGACCAAACAGTATCCCTATTCAATCTGAATTTTATGCTTGCAACATGATCTGCTCTTCAGGATAAGAGGGCACATGGACAGGGCATAGGGCCAGGGACCAACTGGTCCTTTTCCTCTTTAAATAAGAATAGCAATAAAAATATTATGCATGATGTTTGTTCAAGACCATGTGGTACATGCTGGTCTGTCAGTGTGTCGATTAGATAGGATATTTACTCTGTTGACTTTTTTATTCCCAACCAAATTTTGTTTTTGTTTTCGGTTTGCAGATTTTCCACTTCATTACCTCCATGAAAAATGGAGGTACAGTGAAACCTGCCTTAGGGGTCACCTGAGTATAGGGGCCACCTGGCCATTGCGGTCACTTTTTGTCGGTCCCTTGGATTTTTCCCATTGACCTAAGCATTAAGAAATAGTCTATAGCGGTCACCTGTCGAATGCGGTCGTGGCCAGACGATTTTCGGTCCGGCCGCTATGCCAACACTGCCGATAGCGGTCACCGGCGCGACTGGCCGGCCGCGTTACGCCGCGCTAAACCCACGCGGGGTTCACATTTTTTTCAAATTTTGCACTGCATCAGCAAAATGTAGGCTCAACTTGGACGATTTATGAAGGGAACATGGAATAAAGAAACATTATACAAAATTATGTGATTTTATGCGAAGTTTTTCCACCAAAGTGTTGTTGGCTTTTTTCTCGTCTCAGACTCTTTGCACTCTACCCTTCTCTACATCGTCATTTCTGTGCAGACTGGAAGACTATATGGACAGATTTTACAAGTAGACCGTCCGTTCATGTATCTGATGTTTTAGGTTCTTGAAATGCATGTACGCTGGTCTAATTTTCGTATTCCGCGGGCCAAAAATATCGGAATCGTATTCGCGTGGTTTTCCAAGATGGCGCCCGCAGCAGCAGTAAACAAGGTCAATAGGGGTCAGTGGACGACTCCATTTCTGCCAAGGTAAAATGTCGCAACAAGAATTCTGATGTATAGCACAAAATACGGTGATTATGGTATAAAAACGATTGAAATCAATTAAATCAACGTTATTTATGTGACAACTAGACTAAGTTAGATTTTAGTCAAAGAAATAAGCCTACGTAGAGAAAGTTTTATTTCGACGTGACCATCTCGGCATAATGGCGCATGCAGACAAGTCAAGCCAAGCCTTCGCAAGCTTCGTGAACAAATGAAACTTTTTGTGGCGTTTTGATGCTTAGAAATGACTATGAACTTGTGATCGGTAGTGATTGAACGTCTAATTTTGCAGGCAACTAGCGGAATTTACATGATTTGTCTATTCGATTGGCAAAGTTGCCGAAGACTCGCGCTGTGACCCAAGCTCAGAAAAGATCATCGAGGAACAAAGAAAAATGGCGGCGCTGACTTCGTGTTCAAACAATTCTAACTGTATAAAACTATAAAAGACAAGAGAAACAAGCAAATGTCTGTCCGTTTTGACTCAGACATACGATGTCGAAGGCTTCGACTCCCGAGGGACACGCATTGACGTTGGTCATTCGGCGTTCCGAGAACGGCAAGTCCTCCCGTCAACTAGTATAGCGGCTGATTTCGGAGCAGATTAGTGTTTAAATGTCAAGTAATAGTACATGTGTATGTCTTCTCTGTTAATCGTTGATGTCATGATTGAGATACATTTTGACTATACAGAAATAAGGGAACAGCTACAGTGCTGTAGCAGTAGTAGTAATACAAATGTATTTGATTAAACTTTGTTTTAAACTCATATTTAGTTTAATTGTATAACCTTAATAATATTGTCAATAAATACTCAGTATCTCAGTGGAAGCTGAATGCCTAAATGTCACTTATTGCTTGTGGTGAAATGTACGTTTTTGGCTATACTGCCTATAGGGGCCACCTGCCCATAGGGGCCAAATTTGGTCAGTCCCTTGAGTGACCCCTATAGACAGGTTTCACTGTATATTTTTGGCTTGTATGTTTGTTTGTCTGTGTTTCTGGGTATATCCGGATATGGGTGGTCAGCATAACTTTAGAACCTCTTGATGGACTATGACAATATTTGGTATGTGGGTTGTGGGAAGACGAAGGTCATGGTCGATTTTGGGCCCCCTGGTGTGTGACCTTGTTACTGCAGCAGAACTTCCATTTTTTCATCTTTTGACCTGGACATGCTATGGTCTTGATTTTTTTCTTGGTGGCAGATAGCTTGTGATGTAAGGAAGAATTGACGTATGTTTGGGCTCCCTAGCAGCTTGCTCTGGAACTGCTGAGGCATTTTTGTCAAAATTTTCCAAGGAGTATAAGTAAACATATATATAGGAACAATGGATTTCCATCATATTCAGTGTGCAGGTATCTGTGACAGAGGGTTATGTTATTAACATGCTGTGGTGAACAATAATCATGGGTTTGAAAGATCACCTCAAAATATCTAAATCCAAACTTTTGGCTATATCACATAGTCACATCCTGCATGTACATTGTACTTCTGATGCCCCAAAGCCCCCATGCTGCCAAATCTTCTTGGGATAAAATGGAAACCGCGTGGAATTATATGGTTATATTATAGGATTATATGTTGTTTCCCCATGCGTAACTCCACTGTGCAGGACAACTGTGACATTTGCAGGCCGTAAAAAATAAGACGTCCTTGGCCTTCATGCTATAACGGCCTATCGCATCTCCCATTAAAAGATCCATCCTAACTGTGTTACTCTGGCCTACATATTATTTTAGCACAAAATTTACTTTGTTGAAGTGATTGATTTTTATGTACAGTACATGTACAGGTAGACCTACCAGAAGGAATATCACTTCACTACTGTAGAAATTCTGAGGGGCGAGTAAGAACAGAAATAAACAACATCCCGACTCCCGGGATTCGAACCCGCACCGAACCCGGGCAGCCGGATCACAAATCCAACGTGCTAACCACAACACCAAAAGCTCAAGAGCTGTTGGCGTGGTCAGTTTGGCAGCGCTAGAACCCCACTGTTACACTACCACATTTGCCCATGATAACTGTGACGTTTGCCCATAAACAAGTAAGACGTCCTTGCCCTTCATGTATAACAGCCTATCGCATGTCGAAACAAAGAAGTGTCCATTAGAAGATCCATCCTAACAGTGTTAATTTAGAACAAAATTAAATAAAGCTTTGTCAGCAATTGATTTTTATGTACATGTACAGGTAACCCCCCATGGAGCATCCTACCAGAAGGAATATCAGACAAAACATTAATCTCCAAGCCAATGTTAGGGTACACTATTAACTGCCTGGCCTATGATAGCTAGTTACCTCTATCAAGGAGGTTCACTTCTGACAGAGTACTGTTTTTGGCTGCATTTGTGTGTTCATGCCTACATTTTTGTACAACTCAAGATATTCAAGATAGATTTGCATGAATTTTTGTATCGTTGCTTGTTATTTTTGTGCGAAAGAAACATGGCAATTTTGGTCCCCCAGTCAGTATTGTTGAGATGTGTACGTAGCTGTCAGAGATGCCAGGCAATCAGATAACATCATAGTCTAACTTCTACCCCAACATCTGCTTGGAGATAAACGAACCATTTACTGTAAATGCATTTAAGTTCGCAAGGATTTAATTTCGCGGTAGCGGGAAAATGACTTAAGTTCGCGGTAACACCGTAGACTGCAGTCTAATACCATAATAGAAAAATGTTCGCGGTGGATTTAAGTTCGCGGTGAAGCGGTCACCGCGAAAACCGTGAACATTAATCCACCGCGAACATTTTTGGTTTTACAGTATTGCACAGGATGGGTACACAAACTGCAGGGGACTACGTATACATGACGTCAGTCAACATAATGGTTGTTACTCTAAGCGAGGCATAGCATGTCACGCCTTGGTGCAGGGCAATCTCTGCATGTGCTGAATATTCACCACCTTATTTCCTGGTTCGGCTCGATACGATGTTATCCGCAGTTTGACCTACATTTGTGCAAGATAGGAAACATGAAGGTCGTTCACAAACAGATTGTGTCGTAACTTTTTCTGAGGTAACGTAAGGGACTGTACGATATTTATCAGGGGGGGAGGGCTGGTGCGTTAGGGGGGGAGGGCCATGTTAATTTTTTTTGAGGTGGGGGGAGGGCCATGTTAATTTTTTTTAGATAGGGAGGAGGGCCATGTTAATTTTTTTAAAGAATTGTTTATACTCTTTTTGTTTTGATATCTTGACATGGCCCTAAAACTGATAAAATAAGCCTTCTGAATAGCCTAAAATGCAAGAGCTTCCGGGGGGCTTTGCCCCCCTAGGCCCCCCAAAGTGGCACTGCCCTGGACCAGTGTTCCCGCCAGGCATACGTCATTCCGTCTACGGACTTATTTTTTTCTCGAAAGACGCACTCGGCTCGGCTGAGTTTCCCAAAATATTTAAGTTACAAAAGCGGTGCACGGTAAATATGTGAAGAATCCAAAACCATACACTTTATTTTTTATTTAAAACATTTCTTTTGTTTCAAAAAGACAAAATTTGCGGCAGAAAAAGGGGCCGCAATATTGTTGTCAAGTGTCGATCTAGTCGGCTGTGCACTGGCATTGGCGTCCGTAGCACATGGCGCGGCACGCCCCCCTCCCCAGACGGACTGTCGATCGCAGCGCCCAGCACGTCTTTTCTGGCTACTCCTTCAAGACTACACCGGCACTGATCACTGCCAAACATGTGTCAGATCGCCCTCCTTCGTATAATGTATAACGTTCTTGGTCTACTCTACTCTATGTAAAAAGAAATCCAGCGGTGAGCCAAAGATTTCACGCCGAAAACGGGGTTACCTGAGGTCGCGCGAAACAAACGCACGCTCGTGGAAAATGACGGCGCGGCCTTGTAAAACCCGACCGATTCAATAAATGATAAATTTGAGTAAAATCATCGGGCAAAATAGAAAAAAAACACAAGGTGTGATGGCGCCGTTTATTCTATCCTCTGGAAAAACTACTAGCATTTGATGCGGGAGGGCGCAACATCGATCACACGAGGTAGGCAAAAAATTGGCAGGATTTTTCCATGGGCTGACGAACTCACTGGCTAGAGCCCTGTTTGGAAGCATCAAAAACCCCAAATTTTCATATAGACATGACTGGACAAATAATACCCGGGCCAGATCACGGACTGCTGATTCCCCGAGCTTATAGTTATAACGTATTTTTGGGGAGAGGGCAGACGTCGATTACTGAAAAACGGGAGTAAAAAAGGCAACCGGCATCCAATCTCAAGGGCATAATTTTCCTCTCAAATTGCAGGAAATTCTGTTTTAGAGGGTTTGAAAATCCAAAATTTCCCCTGCCCCGACGCTGTGAAAAAATCCTGACGAGAACACTGGCGCCCTTGTGCCCTGACATCTATATTAAGATTATTTTATCGGTTGTTTTTCTACCTGTTTAATTATGCCCGCCTGTCGGGGGGAGGGTCATGTTGATTTTTTTTAGGTGGAAGGGGAGGGTCACGTTAAATTTTTTTGAGATCGGGGGGAGGGCCATCAAAAATTTTTTTGATCCGACTTCCAATGCACCAGCCCTCCCCCCCCCGATAAATATTGTACGGTCCCTAAGAAAGGAGAGAATTTTTTCCTTTTACTTTTAGTTCAAACCAGGGCTGTCTGCAGCTTGAAATTTTTTTCCGTCCCACTCATTGTTTGGGAGCCCGTGTTGTTGATTTTCCGGGTATAACATGTCAGTTTAAGCTTATAAAAATATATTTTGAACAGTTTCATATTTTTGGGACGGTAAAATTATTTTCTTTCCCAATAAGCAAATTTCCATATCCAGGACAGGTCCTACAAATGTATAGACAGTCCTGATTCCATAAAATACACTCAATGATGTTACATGAAAGAAGGGAAAACTAAGTCTCCTTCCTTGCCTTTTGCATAATGCAGCCATCAGTTTGTGGAAGTAGAAAGGTTAACACTCTTTTTACCATTCTCCTTACTAATGTTAGGAATCTTTCATATGCATGGGAAGGAATCCAAGACACCTTGTGAGGAAAGAGATGTGACATTTATCTTCTTAATTCCTCACACATGAAGGACGTGTCATCGCGCACGTAGATCCCATGGTTCAAAGAACGTCTTGAAGTTGACAGATTCTCTCATGTAATACTGTGCATGTATTCTCTACCAGTCTGCCCCACAGGCTTTTAGCCAGGCATGTGTATATGTAGCCTGATTAAATCTCGCTTATACATGTCCTGCCCAACATCTGCCGGCCTATGCGGGGAGGGGCCAGTTACAGCCCCGGACAGCAGAGTTTGTTACACAGACTAGTGTATATGGCGTCATTTGGAGGTGCTTTTCTAAAAATAAGAAATTGGATGCACTAGAGGCTCTTACACTGTGGAGCAGATCCTCTGACAAGCATGAAATTCTGATTGAGTAGGCATGCCACTAGGTCATTTGTGGTCACAGTCTTCTACTGTGAGTGTGACCTCTCTGATAGTAATTTTGCCCATCAGGATACCTCAGAATATACCATTTTAACGTAAAACTCTTGAAAACTCTGCACCATGGAAGGTGGATGCCCCTCGGACCCCCCTACAATAGTGGCACCTATATCACTTACAGCAACTCACCAAGAAATTTAGACCCCGATGATAAAATCCTAGCTAAAAGCCTGCAGACCGCCCCATCCTGATTGAAAAAAAAGTGGCAGAGATTGGTCCGAATCGGGATATTGATTGGAGAACTATTCGTTTGGAAGCAAATGTGTACTATGTGGCCATGCAGTTAACTCTTCTCGCAAATTTTCCAATGTATTTATTTTTTAGTGGATGCAAACTATTTCTCCAGCTAACACTACTTCACCTTTATCCGCAGGGTAACCTATAGCCGTTGTATCTAAAACAGGTTATTTATGGGTATATCACGTAGACGGACGGAGGTTTCAATCTACAGTAGTTTGAAAAGATGCAATTTTTGAACCACCGTCCGTCGACTTACCCTGTTTTTAAATACAACGGATATAGGTTACCCATACCATAAAGGTGAACTAGCTTTACCCACGGAGTCTGCGTTGTGTGGGTTCCCAGACCTCAGGTGCTGCCTAAATCTTGTGGTTTTAGTAAAGCCAGTGGTTTAACATTTATGGAAAGGTAGTGCTTTAAAGTCTTTAAATGATTTTACACAAGCTGTTCAGCCAGGTGGGCTACCAAGGCTGTCCCAATTTATTTCAATGGTTTTATGATATTTAAAGTAAAAGGGAAGTAAGAGCAGAAAACGAAAAAGAGGATCAGAAGAAAAGGTATTTACTATCTGTAAAGCAAATTTAAAACGTGCTGAAAAAAACTTCCACAAATGTAAGTGAATTTATAGTAATATTACCCACATAGATAAAAAAACTTCCACAAATGTAAGTGAATTTATAGTAATATTACCCACATAGATAAAAAAACTTCCACAAATGTAAGTGAATTTATAGTAATATTACCCACATAGATAAAAAAACTTCCACAAATGTAAGTGAATTTATAGTAATATTATCCACATAGATAAAAAAACTTCCACAAATGTAAGTGAATTTATAGTAATATTACCCACATAGAACAATCTTTCCCTGTCATGTACTGTAAATGCATTTAAGTTTGCGGGGATTTAATTTTGCGGTAGTGGGAAAAAGACTGCTAGCGGTGGTTTTAAGTTCGCGGTACCATACACTGCAGTCTCTTACTGCCATGGAGAAAGGTTCACGGTGGTTTTAAGAATTCACCACGAAAACCGCGAACATAAAACCACTGCGAACATTTCTGCATTTACAGTACTCCTTCACTGACGTCATTGGTGTAAATCAAAAGAAATGTAAGCAAATAAAGCTTTCACTGGGGCAAGACTCTTAAGGCAGCTGCCCTCCCTAGGGGACCATATTATTCACCCCTTTGATGGGAGTTTACCTGATCAAGCAAAATCTGTATATGAAGGAAGTGAATTTCTAGAAGCTAGATTCTGTCCTTTAATATGCTTAGTACAGGCAAAAACATTCGTTTTCATTTTCCTTAGACAGAAAGGTGATGTTCAATAAAGCTTGAAGCTGACTTTAAACTTCAGGTGTCCAAAAAAAATGTTGGATACAAAGCTTAAAAATTCAATATGGATTATATCAACACAGAAGAGCTTTCATGTTAGAAATAGAGATTGTAGCCTAAAAAATAGATTGTACCCTAAACCTGCCAACAGAACCTCAAGCTCGAAAAATTAGGATGAACCCCAATTCTAGATTTAATTTCAAGATTTTGTAAGTTGTATATAATAGTTCCTTTAGGTATGAAACACACAACTACATGTTCATGTAACTGGGTGTTGCATCAACAATAAAAGATTAGGGGCATGTTCCAATTTTGGGTGCGCAAAAGAGCGGTATTTTGAGCCATGTCCTAGCAACGTTTCCAGTCACTATGAAATAATCACTCTGGGACAGACTTTATGACTTCAAGGCAGTCATGGGTCAAATACATCTGCCTGGGACCTGAGTGTGCATTTGCACGTTGATGATAGGTATCTTCCCCCTCGAAAAGGACGGGGCTGCTAGTACATGTATACTGTAAATGCAGAAATGTTTGTGTTGGATTAATGTTCGTGGTTTTCGCGGTGACCACCCCTTAAAACCACCGCGAACATTTTTCTATTATGGTATTAGACTGCAGTCTATGGTGTTACCGCGAAATTAAAACCGCCGAGAAAAGTCCTTTTCCCCGCTACCGTGAAATTAAATCCCCACGAACTTAAATGCATTTACAGTATATTTGCAGCACCCATAAACCAGGTGTATAACCTAAACTTTTTATTATGCATGGCTTGTAGCATGCATATAGTCCTGCGGTTTACAACTGTGTCTCTAGACAAAAGGTTACGAGTTTGAATGCATACCCAGAAAGGGTAAATTCTGTCATTAGGATGAAATGTTACGTGGTCCACCGTTCATTGCAGAGTCCTCCCCAGAGGATGGAATAACGGAGGCCCTCCACTATACTCCTAGCCCAGCTCTACTATACTCCTTTTGAAATTTAGTGTGTTTCTTCCCTATTTTCTTGGTTAGTTTTGCTAAAATTGATGAAAATTCACAGATTTTTGTGCCAACTGGCATCACTTTTCCAGTCGGCATTGTCTGCAAAAACTTGTGAATGGGCGATGATCAAAACAATAGTCGTTTTGCTAATCCACAACAAAGGAATCACTATAATGTATTTTGTTTGTAGTATTTGACACCCTCTGTCATTGCAAAATGAACTCATTTTCATGAAAGCGCAGCACACTGGTTCAGGTTATTTTTGCCAGCCCCTCCACTATACTAAAAAATTCTGGGGAGAACCCTACATTGTACTTGTGCGTGTCGAGCTAGCGAAATTTTTCCTGGTACAGTGAACCCCAAACACTGGCAGTATAGCTCTTCAGTGACTTAAAGAAAACTGAGCTCACTTAAATTCTTTCTCTTCGAGGTAGAAAAAATGGGTGCTAGCTTTGAGATACTGTTGAACAAGGAAGTTGACAACAAGAAAAAGATTGCAGTAAAAAAAAACAAGTCAAAGTTGTTTTTGTGAAAAAAGGAAGAAAATGACTAACTATTTTGTTTTTTGTCAGGTGCCTCTGATATGGAAATAGTGTTTGAAATTAAAAAGCATACACATGAAAATTAGTCTGTCCAGGAAGACATTTCTTCCTGGAAAACCAACATAACTGGAATACCCAGCAGGAAGATTGTACTTTGAAGAAAAGTAATTACAGGAAAGCTATCAAAAGTCCCCAAATTCGTCTCATATGGCCTCACCTAATAAAATCATCAGGATTCAACCAAAGCATTTACAGCCTTGAAATAATGTTAGGCAGCTCATTGGCCAGATGTTAATATTCTATATATAAAAGAATAAAGATGTGTAAAAAATCTTTGAAATCATAATTAGTATTGGAAGATCGCAGATGAAATTAAAAAGCATACATATGAAAATTGGTCTGTCCTGGGAGACATTTCTTCCTGGAAAACCAACATAACCAGAATACCCATCAGCAAGGATGTATTTGAAGCATGGTAATGTTACATTATTTGTGCTAAACATTAATAACTTGCTGAATAGCTATAGTTACTCTGTGACTGGAGGGTTGATGCGTACAGGATTGTGTTTTACATTTGACCGTAATAGGTACGTTTGCTTTTAAGTAAGTTTTTGGTATAAGTCGATGTGATGTGTTCTGTATGTGATATAAACACAATGTCACAGACCACAGAAGACAACACAAGTAAGGCCCAATCTACACACAGTTTTTACCGATATCTGTGGAGATGTCGGGAGGGATCTAGAACGTAGGGGGCCGGACACCCATGGCGCTTGCAGTCATAAACATACAGCGCAATTTTCCAAATGGCGTTATATGCTTATGAGCCTTCCCGAAGTCTGGAAGCATCTACACGCGCGCAAAGCTGTCGGGGACCCCTGCTAAGCTATCGGTAAGGTATCGTACGAATGGTCCGGACCTTTCGGGAGAAATTTTCCCGATATCGCACTGGCGATATAGTAGTTGCATCTAGACGATGAAATAAAGCTGTCGGCGAGAGGTTGTAGGCTTGCCGATATCGGGAAAAACTGTGTGTAGATCGTGCCTACACTACCAAAAATGGTTTTTCTTATTTTTCTTCTTTTCTTATGGAGAGAAAGATTTTCTTCGGTACAGAAAATTCAAGGAAAGTAAGAAACCCTCTGCAAAATCTCCGTATGTTAGTTCTTGGAGAAAGAGTTTTTCTCTATTTTTTCTTAAGTGAAGAAAGTATTTCTATTAATATACTTGCCAACAAGAATTTTCTAGAAATTTAAGAAAAACTTTATTTTTTAATCTTCCCATAAGATTCATTTTCTCTAAGGTCAAACAGAGTATTCCATAGATTCTAACCGTAAGATCTTTAATCTTGTCATTTTTCAAATTCTACGTAAAATCTTGGTTTGCTAGAAGAACATTCTTGACTTTTCTTGATTTTCTTATCCAGGAAGTTTGAGAAAGATGATTCTTGTTTTTCTTTCTAACAATTAAGAAGATACAAGAACATTTTCTTCACTTTCTTGACCAAATAATGTTAAGAAAAAGAAGAAAACAAGAAATTCTAAAACAAGATAAGGCAAGCATAAAATTCACAAATGTTCTTATTTTCCTTATCCAGAAAGTTTAAGAAAGATAATTCTTGATTTTCTTGGTTATGTTTAAGAAGATACAAGAATTCTTTTCTTCACTTACTTGATCAAATATAGGTATGAAAAATCATAAGGTGAAGAAATAAAAACAAAAAATTACAACTAGCATAAAATTCTTTAATGTGCTAATTAAATGGTTTGACCCCTGTGGCCCAAACCACCCCTGTTTTCCTTATTCAAAAAGCTTAAGAAGATCATCATCAGTGCTTCTTGTTTTTCTTGGTAATGTTTAAGATATACTAGAATATATTTCTTAACTTTCTTGATTAAGAAAAACAAGATAATTTTTTGGGTTCTTGGCACCTAAAGGTAGTTGTAAGATATAACATTTAGTTGAATAGTATGGTAACCTTTCTTTTGAAATTTCTGTTGGTGACCAAGCTATGTTTATTTCAAAGTTTTGTTAAACTTTGCTTTCCTTAAATCAAAACCCATTTGGTGTCTTTGTTAAGAATCAGTCTTGGTAACAAGAAAACATTTCTTGATTTTCTAGCCTATCTTGTCATGTGACTTTTTCTGAACTCCTGATTGGTTTATTCGTATCCCAGAGTACTGTTGGGCTACCCCAGGTTGTCCATCTCTATTTTGAACAGTTATAAGAAAATAGTTCTTAACATTTCTTGTTTGTCTAGCCCCTCTGGTCATGTGACTTTTTCTGAACCCTTGATTGGTTGATCCGTATCCCAGAGTACAGTTGGGCTACCCCATCTCCATTTTGAACAGAGTGACAGTTGCAGCAGCTCAGTTCACTACTCTTTGTATTAGTTGATGACTCGTGCCAGTTTTACAGTCAAAAGTAAAGTAAAAGCAAGGAGGTTAAAGAATCACTTTCTTTAACCTCCTTGGTAAAAGGGACCATGATCATGTGAGGCATTGGGGACTGGATTCAATTTGCTAAAAATCAACAAATATGCAGCAGAAACAGCTGGGAACCAGATATGAAGGATTAGGTAAGTGTGCCCCCCTCCCCCACCTTGAAATACTTCAAGATAAAAGAAGTCTTAAGTATTGGGTTCAAAAGCAACAAGGCACAGAATCTTTACAAAGCAGTAGATACGGAGAGGCAAGAGTTGTATCCATAGATATATCCACCTTTTGGCTGCCAAATTCTATGTGCACATTGTATGACTTAGTTGAACAAAAAAATATGTCGTTGGAAGATTCCATTTCAAATCACAGGGTTAGTCTGCTGTATTTCGGTTCAAAAACAAATTTCACTACAGTATCAAGTAAACATACATATCTATAGGTGTCACCAGTGGGTTAAAAAAATAGATATACAGTACAGTGCATTACTGCAGTTGATATATATTATTCAAACTTGTTTACTTGATACCTTTTTTTGTTGTTTTGTGTAAGACTGCAAAGTAACAAAGGTCTTTATACCTTTTCTCCAGGTGTCTGGAGGTTTTGACCATACGAAATGTCAAGAATGAAAAGTTCACACTGCAAGAGTTTGCTCTATTTTGGAATGTGATACTCTGCAACCATATGGAATAGTTATATCGAAGTTTATAAATTATGGCCTTAGCATATTTGGCTACAAAACAGCTACACTGCCATTACAGTAATATTGCTGTAAATGATTTAAGAAGGGTACTGAATTTGAGACTTTTCTTTTTGTACGTATATCAAGAGGAGTAATCGGCAATTTGAATGTAAAGTAATTAATATGCTCCTTGGTTATTGGTTATATATTATTATAGTTAATAAATTCTACCATAATTATTAATGTTTGTTTGGTACTGTCATCGTAAAAGTATTCCCATTCAAAGACTGTTACTGATGTGATCATGCATACTTCATAAATTTTATGTAAGAATGTGGTAATAAACATTCCTATACTATACATATAATTAGTTGAGATTTCTTCTTCTAACATTTTTGTAGTTGCTTTTAACGATTTAGTGATTTTATGTTTTGAAGTATTTGACAGCATGAATGATTGTTCAAGAAAGTGAATCTCAATGCAAGAAACATTTTCTTGGTGTAAGAATAATCTGTCTTTAGGAAGGAAGAAATTCTTGAACCAGAAGCTGATTCTTGGTGCAAGTAGAATATTCCTGGTGCAAGATTTCCAGACTTGTAGAGAGAATCACTGTGACACAGTCTTAGAGTAAGAGTATCAGTCTTAAGAGTAGAAAGGAATTCTTGAGCAAGATCCTGAATCTTAGCACAAGATGCATATTCTGTTAACTGGTAACTTAGTTCTTGGGGACAGAAAGGTTTCCTTGCTTACAAAAACTTTCAAGAAACTGATTCTAGGTTTGACCTGCTACCAGAATCTTAATCTTTGTACAAGATAATATACATTGGGTTTAAGACATCTATTCTTAAGGACGGAAGGTTATTCTTGTTGAAAGAATCTAAATCTTCATACAAGATGCATAATATGGTTAGTGCAAGAAGCAACAAGAAATCGATTATTAAGGAGAGAAAGATTTTCTTGCTACGAGAACCTTTTAAGAAACATAATCTAGGTTTTCCTGCTATAAGATATTTAATCTTTGTTCTAGAATAAGATGATTTTTCTTAGTTTAGAGAACATTTATAGGTTTGAAACTATGATAAGATATAAATTCTGTACCACAGAATCATTCTTGCCACAAGAAAATTTATCTTAAGTTTTTAGTCCCGAAATTTAAGAAAGAACAGCTTGGTCTGAGAAAAAAAATCTAAGAAAACTTTCACCTTCTAACTGACATTTTCTTATTTTCTTATTTTCTCACACAGAGAATAATTTTCTTTGTGGAAGATAACTTTTCTTCCACAAAGATGAATAAGAATGGCATTTTTGGTAGTGTAAGTTAGAAACCATAATTACTTCACAGAGTATGTTACCTATGGTCACTTGTTCTTTTTTTTACGCAGCTTAATGCATACTACAAATGTAAGCTATTGTCTTTCCTGTTAACGTAGAGTATTAATTTATCCTTAAGCTGGGGGGGTAAACACAAAAATTTAAATAATTATAGGTCTTTTTTCATCCCACGTAAGACGACATCTTTCCTGCTGTTAATGCCTTTTCTAAGCTTGAGGCTTTAAAAGCTATAGTTTAACCTTAACGAATGAAACCAACATCTGTTTTCTGCCTTAAGCACCTAAAGCAAAACACCTGAAACTTAAGACCTTAACGTTGGGTTAATCTCCCATGGCTTTAAACGCCTGTCTTAGTTCATGATTAATTCACCGACGTCACCTATGCTGTGTTTAGTCGTTAATCTACCAAGGTGTTAGGAGATTAGTGTATCCCTTGATCCCTACTTTATCCCCTTTAACCCCCTTGGTTATTTTTTCCACCTTACTTTGCACCTCATTTTTCATTCAGTAAGCTCTCCCACTCATGCAAGTGCCAAATCTGTTGGCATGGAATTTTACATTTAAAACCTGTGTATTCCCCCATAAGTTTTTTTTGAAAATGTTGTAAATATGAAATCATAAAATTGTTGTAAATATGAAATCATATTTTGAACAAATTTATGTTCCTATCACTGTACAGTATCACTTACTTTTACATATGACACATGGGGATATGCCTGTTCGCTCACATGATTATTGTAGATATGAAATCATATTTAGAACGCATGTTACTGTCACTGTACAGTATCACTAGCTTTTACTCATGACACATCTAGTGACAGCCATCTGCAAAATTTCCAGTAATATTATATCAAACAAAGGCATATATAACACACTGTCACCATAATGAATTCATGATTAAATCACATTAGCAAGCCAATATGTTACAGCACTATGCAATATTTGCATCTTGTAACTCAGCCTTATACGTGATATGTTGTGGCAACCAGCTGCGAAATCTCCAAGAACATTGAACCAAATGGCGCATATGGGAGCTAACCTTCAAAGTAACACCTTGGGTCTTTTTACTGGTTACCAACTTCCAGTCCCATGTCTGTTTGTTGCAGAATCATTGCTTAGGCCCAATCTAGACACAGTTTTTACCGATATCTGTGGAGATGTCGGGAGGGATCTGGAATGTTGGCTGCGGGCCGGACACCCGTGGCGCTTGTAGTCATAAACAGCTATATAGCCTAATGAGCCCGCGTTATATGCTAATGAGCCCTCCCGAAGTCGGACGCATCTACACGCGCGCGGAAGTTGTCGGGGACCCCTGCTAAGCTATCGGGGACCCCTGCTAAGCTATCGGGCGAATACTCCGGACCTTTCGGGAGAAATTCTGCCGATATCTTTATGGCAATATTGCAGTTCCATCTAGACACTGAAAAAAAGCTGTCGCGAGAGGTTGTCGGCTCGCAGATATCGGGAAAAACTGTGTCTAGATCGTGCCTTAATCACGTTCAATTTGCAACCAAGTCCAGACTAGTTTCAATCTTCTGAAGTTCTGTACTTAACGTTGAAATAGTCAGAAAAGTTGTTTTTTCATTACAAATACTGACATCACCCACATACATGTACATGATTAACATGAATGCTGTCAAGTTGAAGGTGACAAATATACAATGGACTTGCACCCTCCTGTAGTGCTTGCACAACTGTGCGGCCCAAGGGCTATAGAGATGGGCACCGCCCTGTACATTTAAAGGTGTGGGAAGGGTTTTTATCTGTTTTCGGTATTGTCAATGGTTGAACATATGTGTTGTACACTTTTACAGTGACTACCACATTCCTAACACATCTTCTGTGCATTGAAAAACTGGGACTGTAGACTTTTCCCCCCTTCACTCCCTTGACAATGTTGTTAAGCCCTATTAAGGTAAGACTGATGTAGTTGTCAGTCTTGATTAATGCATTGATGTCGCTCAGCATCCAACACACTTAAGGTGTATCAAAATTGATGCTGTGCCATAATCTAATCTCTTAAGTACCTTGGGGACACTACCATGACATCCTTAAGGCTGTGCAAACTTGATATTATTGATGAGTCAACAAAGTAGGGAATCTGGGAGAAGATTAAGTTAAGAAAAACAGATTGGTTTCTAGAGGGTTTATTACGACGAGTCCTCTTCCTCTAACACTGTAATGTCTTCATATCCTTGCATTTTAGCTGTAATTTATGAAGAAACATGTCTATTTACAGCCACTTTGTAGTTTGCTACCATAACAGTTTATTACAGATGTGTATAAGCATAATGACAGACATACTTCACTCTAGTAGTATCCATCTATCAAAACCTACCATGTTTTTTCGTATTTCGGCTGTCAATTTCTGGATGCTCTGGACTAGACGTGTTTTATACTTTCTTCATTCTGCTTTTTTTAATCATCATGTACATGTATGTAAAGTAACTTGTACACATACAGGTACAGAGGTTAAGGTATTGGCCACCTGAACCTATACCTGAAAAAATCAGCCTATGGTCCCCAATGACAAAAGAAACGTGGATAAACACAGTTAACATAATGTTTGCGGAGAATTCAGGTATCTTGTGCAGAGAACCGATGCTTTTGTGACAATCTCGTATCAATGACCATACAAATGTTTTCATCTTTTTCCAGCACTAAGTTTTCTTCTTTGTGTTAGGAATAACAATATGTTTTAGTCACAATAAAAGAGTGTACATCTATGTAGCTACGGAATGGTTACATCGATGTTTTCAGTATTTACCTCCATGAAAAAATGGAGGTATAGTTTTGAGTGTGTCTGTCTGTGTGTCTGTGTGTCTGTTTGTGTGTCTGTTTGTGTGTCTGTGTGTCCGCATATTTGTGGTCAGCATAACTTGAGAACCTCTTGATGGACTACGATGATATTTGGTATGTGGGTAGGGGTTGGGAAGACGAAGGTCAAGGTCAATTTTGGGCCCCCTGGTGTGTGACCTTGGTACTGCAGCGCAACTTCCGGTTTTGCTATCTCTGTGTTCTGAAC
Source organism: Branchiostoma floridae x Branchiostoma belcheri (assembly GCA_019207045.1). Lineage (NCBI taxonomy): Eukaryota > Metazoa > Chordata > Leptocardii > Amphioxiformes > Branchiostomatidae > Branchiostoma > Branchiostoma floridae x Branchiostoma belcheri. The sequence continues at coordinate 10,665,211 of CM033039.1, read as the reverse complement.
ATGCTATGGTCAAGATTTTTAAGTATTAGATAGCTCTTGTGCTCAGGAAAAAATGACATAAGTTTGGGCCCCCTAGCGTCTAGTTTTGGGATAGCAGGGGCATTTTTGTCAAAAACTTCTGACGAGGATAACTCAAGAAGGGAACAACGGATTTTCATGATTTTTGGTATGTAGGTACCTTAGACAATGTTGTACAAGATAAAATACTAATTATGCAAAATAGGAGTACATTTGCATAATTAATGAGAATATTCTATCATAGCAGTTTTTTCAATGTATCTCTTGTCCCGTACGTGATATGGTCGTGACATTTGGCTGGCAGATAGCTGTCAGTGTCATGGCAAAGTGGGGCAAGTTTCAGTCCCCTAACATTCAATTGTGGAACTGCAGTGGCGTTTTTGTCAAGACATTCCAAAGAGGATAACTGCAGAAAGGATTGACGGATTGCCTACATTTTAGGTATGCAGGTAGCTTAGGCAAAGATGTTCATAATGATATGCATGTTATGCAAATGAGGAGTTAATTTGCATAATTAATGAGGAAATTGTATAATTCCATTGTTTTCAATAACTGGACTTCAATAAATGTAACACATGTTAATATGATAGGTGGAATGTAAGCAGATACCAAATATGATAATGAGGAACTTATTTGCATAATTTATGTAAAAATTGCAAAATCGCTTTATGATTTATAATGGGAATTTTATAATTGTGACATGTGTACGTTTGTCAATGATGAACAACACCATGCATAAATTATGTTAATGTCTTAGTCAATTGCATGAAATTTACAAAAGCTCTGAATTTTCATGGAGGTATGAGGTCGCCGAACTCTAGTTTGGATCTGTACCAATTAGGGGTGGGTACCGGTACAAAAAATTCAGGTCCGGTTCAGGTCCAGAGGATCAGGTCCAGATCCGGACCTGAACCTGGACCTGATTCATTATGTGAAAACTTGTGAATGGACGATACTCAAAACAATGGTCCATTTTGCTACAAAGAAATCTGTTTTGTAGAGTATTTTGTAGAGACTTCCACTGGCGTTTTTAAATCCTAAATGGCTAACTGCCTCGGTACTGTTGACTGTAAAACTTGGTAGAAATGACTATAGACTCTACAATACTTCGCTCTTCTTATTTTCCTCGACCGGTAAGCCCAGAAATGTATAAATGCCTGATCATATGATACGTTCATTTTCCAATAGGTCCAACATCCGGTCCACTGAATTTTTTCAGGTCCGGTTTTGTACCGGTATACCGTATCAATTAACCCAGCCCTAATCTGTACCTATGATCCCTACACTACTTCATGTAAACTTCAATGCAAGAATAAATGGCATCCATAGAATCAAGGTCATACTGCCTAAGGATGTGTTGTTTAGTATGATTGGACGATACAACTCCACGGGATTTTGCTCTACTAATGCAACGCAAATCTTGATAAAGGTGATCCTCATTATATTCCTGAGAGAGAAATTGTATTGTCATGCACAGCTCTGTCATCAGTGCGCATCCCTATCTTGTCCTATCTATCAGTCCGGGGTCCTCACATACATCCATTCATGTGAATGCCCACCCACGCTTCCAAACCTTAATGACGTTTTCTGGATGAAGAACCGCATCCAATTGTTTATGGATGCTGTCCCATTAGGCTAGAGGCTACTGATCCTAAGTTGAGAGAGAGAGTGTATTAGTATGCGGAGGTTCGTGCTAAGCAGGGTACCCTAAAATGCCAGGTCACACGTAGGCTTGAAGTCGAGCCCTATGAGCCACACGGATTTTATTCCAAGGATTTGTACATCCTCGTGAGACTTACTAATAGAATCTTACATAAGAGATAGAGAAAGTTTTGTGACGGCTATATCTTGCTTGTGCTGTGTGATTTTTTGTGGGTTTATTATGGTCTTGCACATGTTAATGCTAATAGGTATGGATACATAAAGCATGCACGATTTCTGGAAAGCAACAACTAGTTGCTAGATATCATAAAATAACAGTTATCATTGTCTAAAAATGAGTAGGATTTCTATACTAAGCATTCTTCCTGTAATATATGCATCTGTCAGTTGTAACATCCTGTTTTTATGTTGTAATGACATAGCAGTGGATCTAAGTATGACCCCTTCACACAAGCAGATTAATATCACTAGGCACACCAAGCAAGCAAATTGTCATTGCTAACGCTACCGAGTGATAAATACGTCATTACTACATGTAGGCCAAAGATCACCTGAATTTGCCCCCGAAACACCATTACACGTGTACTCCTGAGCTGTTTGATATTAGATTACACCAATCCTGCTGTATACAGATTGCATTTTCATTAATATATCATGATTGATTAAAGTGATATCATAACAGTTAGGACTGGTGTCACGTTGTGTCTTATTTAGGTCACGACTTTTGTCAAGAGTGAAATTGCATCAATTTAAAGATTCTGATGTCTGCCATTTTAGCATTACTTGCACACAGATGAATTAATAAGTCAAATTTACAATAATCAATTCTGCTAGGGTGTCATTGTATGATGCTTCTATTTCCTGTATATAGGCGTTCTCCTACCTTATCTAATTTATTTTGCAAATTTGCCCAAAATTATGAAATTATCTTAAAGTTTTATTTGGCTGCAAATTTCTTTTCGTACATATCAGATTCTATGTTTCAATCTTTCAATGTAATATCAAGCAGTTGGTATTTAACATATACATTTGCATTTTGCTAGTATTCTAGAATATGGTCTAATATTTGGGTGGTAAGTTGCAAGTTATGTCTGGACATATAGTAAGACTAACTCAATCTGAATCAGTTCCATTGAAGCCGGTTTTCTGTTTATTAGTATTAAACACAAACATCTCTAAGTAATTTTTATTTACTCAGAAAACTAATGCTAGTGGGTAGAGTGTTCGCCTTGCATTCGGTAGGTCGTGAGTTCTATCCCCGGCCGAGTCATACCAAAGACTTTAAAAATGGTACATGCTGCTTTCTCTGCTTACCACTCAGCATTCGGGAAAGAGTATGGAAGTTGAACACACACCACTACCAGTGGACTAGCCCCGTGCTGTAGTGATTGCGTTGTGTGGCCCAGGGCTACTGAAACGGATATGGGTGCCATCCTATGGGCGGGAAGGACTTTAACCTCCTTGCTTTAACTAACTAACTAACAGAAAACTGATTACTCAATAGTTAATACTAGCAGTGTATATTCCTATGTTTTATTTCATTTGAACAGCTTTGGAAAAGAAGGTCAGTCAGATTCTGCTAGTTGTGTTGTGGATAGCTTCTCAGGTATTTTTGGTCTGAGTAAATATTTAGTTCCATTTTCAGTCTGCCAGAAGACGTTCTGCCCCAGAAACAACCAGACATTACCGCTGACCTGTTAAAGGTTGCTGATTTAGAAGTAGTTCTATTAACAACTGCATTTGATGATGCCATTTGTTAAATGCTTTAATATCTTTTCTGGGAAGCTAAGGTTATGTATTTGGGTCTGTGCGTAGTGAAGTTACGAAGGAATGTTTATGATATTTGGTATGTTCAAAGGTCTTGGCACAATGAAGAAATGATTGCACTATAGCTTTCTACAGGACTCTTTGTTTTGATATCTTGTGGTCTTGACATAAAATAGACATGATTTTTAAAAGATTTCTATGCATATAGAATGAAGCATTTTATTTTTTTCAGTGCTAATTTACGATTGTTCAGAAAAGGTATATTTTACTTTTTACTTTTTTTCTATAATTCTACAAGTAAATTTGTGCTTACTTCATATGGGGCCCTATAAAATATTAATGGTGCCTATAAAAGTTGGTCTTGAAAATTTGCCAGACGGACCCCCCCAAAACGTTTGAAAATGAACGAGCCCTTGTGAAAATACAAGTCAGGATGGGCTTGTTTGTGTATGTTACATAACCAGGGTTGGAGTTCTGTTATGGCATGGGGTAAGGTAAAGTGCCCTTTCACTCCTGCCAGGTTTACTTTAACCCGACACCACTGTAGCAAGGTCAGGAATCATCTTTTCTTACTCATAAAACAAAGACAGGAAATGGGATAACCTTTGATAAAATATTCTAGGACCTTTGACCTAACTTCCTTTGAGTGTCCCTAAGGTTGCTAGCATCTGGAAATAAGTGCAAAGAAAACAGACACACAAAAATATTAGTATGATATTACTTCCCATATCATGGGGGTAAAAAAATGGACAGTAGGAACAATTTACCAATTTCCCATCCAGACATCTGTATGGATATTAGCCGAGCATACCCAGTGTGTCTTGATGTTGACCATTCCTACAGAAGCCTTCCACAAGTTCCAGGTTTTGTTGGGTGTACACAGTACATTACGGGCTGACATTTCAGAATTCCTGGCTTTTAAACAAGGTCAAGCAGTGCTCCATCCAAGCTGGCAGCTCTGAGTGGTTTCAGATCGATTGTTTGAAGTTCTCTAACAAAGCCAGCAGAGAGGAAAAAGTGCAGTGAAATACCTTGTAGGATGATGGCATGTTTCTTGGCTATTTCATTGCTCTGCTGTATATTTGTTTTGATCTCTAAATGTTTAGTGGCCGAGTGGCTAGCCTAGCAAACAGATGAAGCAAGGGTTCATATTCTGAGCTAGAGAAAGCCACTTAACATTACTTTCCTATGTGTCTCTTGACCTAGGTATCCAAATGGTTACCTGATTTTGGTTGTCAAGGTAAAACTACTACATGTAAAAGGTTGAGGAAGAAGAGAGATAGGCTCCGCCTTCCAATACTGTGCCCAATGCACTTTGAATTAACAACTGACCCTTTTCTCTGCAGTTTCCAAGCAAGAATAACTGAATTTACACAAATGTAGGTGGATCACAAATACGATTATTGGAGACAGCAGTTTTGTCACGTAGGCCTTACTCAGCAGCTTTATGTAATTTTCGTCTGTTTCAACCCAAGATACAAATGTAAATGTGTTTAGGTTAGTCTCTTTGTGTTTGATTTTTGAAGCCTTGCTGATCGATGAGTAGGGGGGCTTAGAGTTACTCAAATTTTCCTGTGTACAGGTCGTTGACTTTAAGTACATTGATGTAAATGTCCTTGGAATTTTCCAGGAATTATCCTCCTGACGTTGCATAAAACAGGAAAGAATTTTCTTAATTCAGGTTCTAATAAGGAGAATTGTTTGGATAAGTGATCGATGATGTATTAATATATAATAATTTTTAACACAAACTCACCATACTAATCAAAAGTTTAATTATCACTTTAATTGCCGATCCGTCTCAAACTTTTCTACTTTTCCATTCTTGTTATACGAAGGCTACGCAAGGATGCATGCTGTCATCATGTTTCAGAATGAGAAAAAGTTAACTTGAAGGTTGTTGGAAACAGTATACAGGTATGCACCTTGGCATTGTGCCGTGGAATTCAATTACTAGCTATAGTACCCAGCACTTCAAGAACCTAACACCTGTCGTCTTGTCTGTTGAAGGCTCCAAGTTTCTTTTCAAACAACTTATCTGCAGCTGAGACTTAGAGGATGGAAAGTTTTGGCTTAAGTAGTCAGCTATTTTTTCCACAGAAGGAAGGATGATGTGTGTTGATGGAAAAAAGTAAGCCATGAAAATGATGAAGTTGAATGTATTTCTTGTAGTCTTGTACTGCTGTTTTTTGTTCAGATGGTCGTGGGTTCAAATCCTGGGCTTAACTTGCCAGTTCCGAACTCTTATTCAAGTTGTATAGATAAGCAGGGTTGTAGTTCTTACAGCTGAGAAAGGGATTGTTCTTAGGGATTGAAATAATAACTGTTGAGTTAGAAGTTTTCTTCTTGGATAGTATTACTGTTGAGGTAGAAGGCTACTTAAAGGTTTGTGCTTCCTTGCAGGGTATTAGAAAGCAAGGAGTTAAGTTAAAGTTAAACCCTTCCCGCGCCTGATGGCACATAGGGCGGCGAAACATCTCAGTTTCCTTAGCCCTGGGCCACACAAAGCAATCACTACAGCAGGGGGCTAGTCCACTGGTAGTCACCAGGTGTGTTCAACTTCCATACTCTTTCCCGAATGCTGAGTGCTATTAAGTAGAGAAAGCAGCATGTACCATTTTTAAGTCTTTGGTATGACTCGGCCGGGGATCGAACTCACGACCTATCGAATGTAAGGCGAAACACTCTACCCACTTGGCCATTGCACCGGTTATAGAAAGCAAGGAGATGTACCATTAATGATTAAGCATTGCTAAGTTTTCTCCATACAGCCCTTCAAAATTAAATTATAGATCTAATCAAAAGAATCTTGCTTACTCCAATCTTTGATGACCAATTTTCAACCCCTTTTTTCACATAGTACAGTACACTTATGCAGCGTGTAATTACAATGTTACGCATGTATACCTGTTAAAAAGTGAATAGATCGTTTTCACAGAACGTTCGAAAACCGTTCGATCACGCGTGGGCGCCATGTTGGATGATAACCTGGATGACTAGAACACAGAACGGCGCTGTCAAAGTTACTTGCGGGTTCAAGTGTGCTGTTTTGTCTCCATTCTGTGAATCATAAAAGTGATGTAGCCAAGGTTGCAATAATCAGGACAAAGTTGCAATAATACGTCTTGATCTATATACTTTTAAAAATGGCAATTTTTTCAACGATCTAATGCTGGTGCCGATCGTGAGGATTTACTTTTGCGGTAGCGGGAAATGGAGTGTTCGCGGTGGTTTAGAGTTCGCGGTGAAGCGGCCTCGCAAAGACCGCGATCATTCACTGTACCTGGCCTGCTACCCTGGGTGATATTTTTTTACTGACAGGCGGCGTGCAGAGGACTAGCTACCAATCCCCACCGCATGCGCGCACGAGCTGGCCCTCACTGTCCACTTGCCTAACAAGGGGCAAGATTTAGCGCTTCCCCGACCCTAACTCCGTGAGGCAAGCGGATAGTGGGGACCAGCGGGATAGTGGTACACATGTATTAAATAAGTTCGTGCGCGCGTCTCTTTTCCGTATTTTGGCTTTGTCAACATGTGTATTAGGAGGGTTTGTTTACAAAATTACAATTCAGTTGATCAAATAACGTTAAACATACGAATCAGGGCTGCTAGCGCTGACGTTACTGCGACAGACTGTAACGTTGCACTTAATACTGAAAATTCAGATGCCAAATTGCGTTTAGTGCCCGTCGCGGCATGGAGGTGACAGAACTCGACCGGACTTGTAGAAACTTCCCTCGCCACAAGTGCAAAGCTCGCTGGAAGACACACCACACTTTGTCGATTCAATACTAAAATCGTGCGAGATTCGGACAAAGTTTTGTGTAGGGGTGCCGTCACACGTGCGTATACCTGTTGTACATGTAGACCTTACGAAAGTCACTGTACCTTTCTCAATAAAGAATCTTTATCAAAGTTCATATGAGGTCCCTATGGACTATTTGTCTCTATCAGGCTTCACATATCTCACTGGGAAAAAGCAGGAATTAAACAAATATAGACACTCAGATAACATGCTAGAGAAGTTAGTTGGCCGAGGGAGTATGTTTGCGACCTAGCTAATTTAATATATTTGTCCAATTTTATTTTCCCAGCGACCTGTGGAGCACGGTGGGGGCTGAGAATTTCATACGAACCTCATACGGACATGAATGTATACGCATGTGTGACCGCATCCTTCAGGTGCAGTCACACGAGCGTATATATCAAGTCCATATGAGGTCCGTATTGACATTTTTCTTCATATGATCATGTACCAGTCGTATGCACAATACACACCTCACCTCATACTTTTAGGTAAGCGTACTGGGCCGTGCTGAGCGTAAAACTCACTGAGATGCGCGTGAGGGGTGTATTGACATGTTTTGTCTTGCCTTAGGTAAAGTTTGCGACTGAAGAAATTTTTGTTTTGTTCTACCAGCTACACAATCGTGGGTAAAAAAAGTTCGAATTTCGTTCCTCGTGAACAAGCCAAACAATTTTTAATCCTCGCTTGATTATCGACAGAACATTGGGGGCAGTAATGGTGAAAATATCATTCACAGCTCAGGACGCGATCTGCCGTTTTTTATGAAGAAGAAATAGAACATGCTTGCTGACATTTTCGTGTAACATGGTATACGTCCATGACATACCCTGTACCAGAAACCAACTTTCTCCCAAAAAATAAAAGAAAGCATGCACAATCTCCGCGGCAGGGCTACTGTTGGTGGGCTGGTAGGAGAGTGGTTTAATCAAGTTATTGAAAAGCCGACGGACTGTAGGTAATATTGTTGAATAGAAACGGCGAGTAGGCCGTGTCCTGTGTTTATGGAACTCGCAGTTAGCACGGCTAACATCCAGTCTGTTTCTGAATAAAAAAAAAGGGCTTCTTTCCACATACGAGTCCACCACGTGCACACACAGCCGTATGGAGATCGAGCCGCTTATCATCCAACATGGCCGTTCGAACGTTCGAACGCGACTGTGACGTCATTGTGAAAACGATCTATAGGAAATCAGAGTAGCACCCAATTTGTAATATTGCCAAAATGTGCTTTGCATATCTACTAAGCATTCAGAAACATTTTATTCGATTGCCACATAAGTGCACATTCAATTGCAAAACCCTGCATGATTTTGCACAGCTATTGCATCCGATGCAGTGCCCACATCCACACGACCTAACCCATTACTCCTCCCCTCTTGAGCAGCCCTAGAGGTGAATCCGCATTAAATCAAACCTCTGGATCAAACGCTTGTGACCAAAGCGTTCTTCGGTCTAACTTTCATGAATACATGAAGATGATATCTCTCCATCCTGAGTGGTTTCAGCTCAATCTGTCAGGCTCCAAACGTCACGGAATCTACGTAAGCACATCGGTAGAAGCTTCCAGGTATTTCCCGGCTTACGTAAGACATGCAGATACATTTTGTGCATGGATAGAGGGTTTAAACACTGCCACGGACTCGATACATTTATTTTCGGAAGGTATTACAGGGTCAGTAAAGTGCCTGAACCTCCCAGTGTGAGCTTAACACGCCTTTTTGCATTCATGCATTGCTAAATGACTCTAATGCGACTCTAGTACTTCCCCCAATCTCATCTATTAGGAAAGGGAATGACCACAGCTGCACATGTTACCTTTAATAACTCACTCTTACCTTACCCTTAACTACAAGACTGTTGAATCATTTTGTTAAGTGTTACTCTTAATAAGTGTCCTTTAGTTTCTCGGCCCTTGGTGGAAAAACCCTTCTTGAGGAGAAGATAGAAGGGCATCTTTACTTGTTTCAATATATGAGTCTTGGTAGTTATTCCTTACATACTGTACATGTAATGATGGAAAAAGTGGGTTGGATTTAAAAAAGCACAAATGCCTATTCTACAAGAAGCACTGTAAATGTATTTAAGCTAAAGCTGGGATTTAATTTTGCAGTAGCGGGAAAAAGGACTTTTCGCGGTGGTTTTAAGTTCGCGGTAGCACCATACACTGTAGTCTCTTACTGCTACGGGAAAATGTTCATAGTGGTTCTAAGTTCGCGGTGAAGCGGCCACCACGAAAACCGCGAACATTAAACCACCGCGAAAGTTTCTGCATTTACAGCACTAAGTTGCTACCTTGTCCCCAAAACGACCTGGAGGTCAAGGAACTGTTGAATTACTTGAAACCAAAAGTTTAAAATGCAGCACAGGTATACGTACATGTATACATGTATGTAATCTTAAGGCATGTCTCCACTCATATCTTTTTTTTCTAATTTACCAAGATTTTGAAGCTTGATTTTTTCGTGTGTGTCTGTCAGTTTTTTTAACAATGTGTGTGTAAGTTGAGAACTTGCGGACAAATCTTTATTAATATGTTGGGATTGCATTGGCAAAATGAAGAAAATGATTAGATTCTTTGTTGGCTCCCAGGCAGTTTCAAATGGGAGTGCGGTAGGAGTCAGACTTTTAGTTTTGATATCTGCTATAATTCTGTTCATACTATATGGTCATGATTTTCTTACAGGCACATGTAGATACCTCTAAGAGCCGTTTCTTTTTTCCCTCTTTTCCCGGACAGCCAGACTGTCCGGGCCCATTCTAATGACATTAACATATTTGTAGCAAAGTAATTTGTCCGGCCGCATACTTGGATTGATTGAAGCTCTTTCTATTGACGTCATTGGCGAGATTGGCGTCTTGTTTCACCCCGATCCCACCAACTGATAATTACATTAGCTCTGTAGACTCCTGCCAGGTGAAGCACACTCCTGTATGGAGAGGTCTTTAACAGTCTGGCTATGTGGCAAACATACAAATGTGGCAGGCTATGTTATTCTTTTTTTCTAAGTACACAAAGAATAGTATAGTACATAGTTTTCTGACATGGTTTCTGATTGCTGTCAAGAGCTTATAACTAACTAAATGCTTTTACTTTCGAAATTTGTGGTTGTTTTATATCTTGTTAGGAGCATACATACGAATGTTGCAACCCATGGTATTCTTTTTTTCTAAGTACACAAAAGAATAGTATACAATGTACATAGTTTTCTGATAATAAAGTGATATGTAGTACATGGTTTCTGATGGCTGTCAAGAGCTTATCACTGAATGTAAATGCTTTTACTTTCGAAATTTGTGGTTGTTTTATATCTTGTTTGGAGCAAACATACAAATGTGGCACCCCATGTTATTCTTCTTTTTAAGTACACAAAGAATCATTATACATAGTTTTCTGATACAATGTATGTAGTACATGGTTTCTGATGGCTGTCAAGAGCTTGTTCATATAAATGCTTTAATTTACTTTTGTAATTCGCAGTGGTTTTGTATCTTGTTGAAGCAAACATACAAATGTTGCAGCCCATGTACACAAAAGAATTTATGAGTATACATAGTTTTCTGATATCTTCTGATAGCTGTGAAAGCTTTATCATAAACTGTAAATCTAAATGCTTTTACTTTTTAAATTCTGGGTGGTTTTATATCTTAAAGTTGATAGGAGAGAAAAGGAGGTTTACGTCATGTTTTAGATAAGTGGTTGAAAGACTTTTGAATATTGATAACATGGTCGCAGTGGAGAGGTCACCAAAAAAACATGAAAATGAAATGCCCGCAAATGATACAAAATTTACAGTGGTCTGTGCGTTAAATTCTTGAAAACTTTTTGGGTGGTGGAGGTCACAATCGAGGCTACAACATGTTAAATATGATTTTATCCAATTCCAGTTTACGATCGTTTCTCGTAATAGCATGGTAGCAAGTGTACAGAATTTCTATCCTGGTTACAATAGCTTCTGAGAAGCATTCAATTCTGGAAACAATGCAGGAGATACAGACTTTAAATGAGGACGTGAATCAGACTTTTCTGCGTATAAGCGATCAGAGGAGTGAACTAGAACAGGGATAAGATGGATCGTAGGCTAAAGCTGTAGCTCCTGTGGTGTATCTGTCATCAGGAGTGTGGTCTGAAACATGTCGGAGTTCCACAGGGATGAGATTGGTGGCAGTCCCCTTCAGAACGGTATGCAGGACAGACAGGCAGGTGTAAACGGACTCTAATGGTGATGAACAAGGTCAGGAACAACAGGGCTCAAAATACTGACTCTAATGGTGATGAACAAGGTCAGGAACAACAGGGCTCAAAATAATGACTCTAATGGTGATGAACCAGGTCAGGAACAACAGGGCTCAAAATACTGTCTAGCACCTGTCATTTATGGTGATGAACAAGGTCAGGAACAACAGGGCTCAAAATACTGACTCTAATGGTGATGAACAAGGTCAGGAACAACAGGGCTCAAAATACTGACTCTAATGGTGATGAACAAGGTCAGGAACAACAGGGCTCAAAATACTGACTCTAATGGTGATGAACAAGGTCAGGAACAACAGGGCTCAAAATACTGACTCTAATGGTGATGAACAAGGTCAGAAACAACAGGGCTCAAAATACTGACTCTAATGGTGATGAATAAGGTCAGGAACAACAGGGCTCAAAATACTGACTCTAATGGTGATGAACAAGGTCAGGAACAACAGGGCTCAAAATACTGACTAGCACCTGTACATTAGACTGGTTCTAATGGTGATGAACAAGGTCAGGAACAACAGGGCTCAAAATACTGACTCTAATGGTGATGAACAAGGTCAGGAACAACAGGGCTCAAAATACTGGCCAGTAGTGGGCCCAAATGCCTTTCCCTATTCATTGTCAACAGTTGCATTTTTGAATGCAGCAAATAACAGTGGATTAAAGAACATTTTCAAGATAGAGTTTTTACTATGAAAGGCATAGAAATTTAGTGGGTTAGGTAAGTCTAGTGTAGTACAGATGATTTTGAATGTTATCTCACCAGTCAATGGGTATGCAGAAAAAATAACAGGATTTTTGTTCTTGAGCCCTGGACACTGCCTTTGCCAGGATGGCTAATTTGATTGGTTGGTTGGGAAGAGAGAAGGTTTTCAAAGGCCCTCCAGCTGCTACTCATCATGCCTGATGACGCACTTCCCAGCCTTGGAACAGGTGACCATGATGAAGGGAGATGGGGCTCCTGCTTTCATGTACAACTTCTTAAAAACAGCTTTCAGACAATTGTCCTTCATATATATTGGTGCCTTCAGGGGTCAAAATGTCCACCTTTGCAGACATGCAATCTATCGAAAAAATATCAGATTGCACGTGCTAAAAATCTGCATCTGGTAATTATAAATTACTTGCAACCTTGCAAACAATCTGACAGTTGTGTACTTCTCAAAAGCAGCTTTCAGACAATTGTCCATCATATATATAAGGGTCAAAATGCCCACCTTTGCAACATGCAATGTGTAGAAAAAATATCAGATTACATGTGCTAAAAATCTGCATCATAAATTACTTGCAACTTTGCAAAAAGATCTGACAGTGTGAGTTTGCCATTGTGTGTACTTGTTACATGTACTACATGCATCTTTGTGTGACTGTGTTTTGTGTCTGTATGCATGTATTACAGTAATAGTGTATGTGTGTGTACATTTGTATGTGACTTTTATGGCTATCAAAGTTTACCCAAACTTCTGGCAAGTACTAACTAAAAGGTAGTACTATTGTTACATGAAGACATATGCATGCCAATTTACTACTGTAACATAAGCTTGCTAATATTAACTCGGGAAAGGTTCACAGTCAAAGTTCGACGTCCCGCTGAGAATAAAAGTTACAGTCAGGCCCCTGCCAAGGTCGCAGTAATGTCACTTTTGTTTCTGTTACAGCAGGCTTGAAGGTGGACTCATTACTCAATGTACTGTGGTGTCATCAAACACTGATTAGAAAGTGGTAACGGATACAAGGAGGTGGGGGCTTGTCCATACATCATGGCAGCAGGTGGTCGTGTGATATTAAGGGCTGGGCCATTTTTGCCATAGGGGAAATCTAGTTTGCCAAACGTCTGTTGTTTGAGGAAATTCTATCAGCTTTGACAGATGACAAGCAAGAAATGATGGTCTGGCAAAATTGGCTTGTCTAATATGAAAAAGATTGAAGTGAGATCAAATTATGCCAGGAGGAGGTTTTATGCTACTATGATTAATCTAAGGACTGAGGGGGAAATGATGTAATGAGGATATTCCATATTAACCTTGTCTTCGCACTGGGTGGTACCAGATGATATTATATAACCCCAGGTATCATGCTACATTGACTCGTGACATTGAAAGGTAATAGTGCCTTATTAAAACAGGACAGGAAAGTATCAACTTCTAATCAAGGTGACTTCCCAAAGTTCAGGCATGGTTTAGGTGACTGGGATTTATGATTATCAGATGACTGGGACATTATCAGGTGACTGGGGCAATGTCAGGTGACTGGGGCATTGTCAGGTGACTGGGACATTGTCAGATGACTGCGACATTATCAGGTAACTTGGACAATGTCAGGTGACTGGGACATTGTCAGCTGACTGGGACATTGTCAGATGACTGGGACATTGTCAGATGACTGGGACATTGTCAGATGAGTGGGACATTATCAGGTGACTGGGACATTTAATTATATGACTGGGACATTGTCAGGTGACTGGGACATTGTCAGGTGACTGGGACATTGTCAGATGAGTGGGACATTATCAGGTGACTGGGACATTTAATTATATGACTGGGACATTGTCAGGTGACTGGGACATTTAATTATATGACTGAGACATTGTCAGGTGACTGGGACATTTAATTATATGACTGAGACATTGTCAGGTGACTGGGACATTTAATTATATGACTGGGACATTGTCAGGTGACTGGGACATTTAATTATATGACTGAGACATTGTCAGGTGACTGGGACATTTAATTATATGACTGGGACATTGTCAGATGACTGGGATATTATAATCAATGGGACACATTTTTCTTTTTCTGAGCTTTTTCGAAAATGTTTTCGGGTTTAATCCCACCTGAATATACCCAACATTGGGCATTATTTTTAACATGAAAGTAATATATTTTTTCTTTCAAATCTAAACAAAATTTTAAGAAACAAAACTCAGTTGGTCTTACATTGTAGCTGAAGATATGATATTTGCACCCCATATATATACAGTTACTTCGCTTCAGAATGGTTCCCTATACAAAAAAACATGTACCAGACTTGAGGTTGTATAGCCTCCAACTGAAACCCAAAATAAACTGGGCAGGTGTAACCCCCTAAACCCAGCAACGCTCTTAAGAAAAACAAGAAAGTATCAACTTGTGATCAAGATGACTTTGGGAGAAAGAGTGATCTTAGAGTCCAACTTCAGGCATGTAACGCCAGTTCACCTTTATCCGCGGGGTAACCTATATCCGTTGTTTTTCAAAACAGGGTATTTAGGCACATCAACCCGACAGGTAGTAGTTTTAGACTAAAATATACCGAAAATATTGCAATTTGAAACCAACGTCCGTCGACGTGATATCCCCAAATACCCTAATTTTAAAAGCAACGTATATAGGTTACCCAACGGATAAAGGTAAACTAACGTTATCAGATGACTGAGATATTGTTGACACTGAGTCTTAAAGTGACCTAACATCCTTGTGACATTTATGAATTTCAAGGCAAAGTATGTACGTCAGGAAACATATCATTTTCACCATGCTGGAATATTGATTGAAAGCATTGGAGGTCGTGTGTAAAATATCCTCCCAAAGTTACTGACATTTCAGTTTGGATTACATGGGGACTATCTTAAGTTTAGAGACCTTGGGAAAAAGCCAGATTTGATATACATGTATGTATCATAGTGTTTATGATATGCTGTGAAGGTTATGTTTAAATCTGTATACAAAATGGAAAGCGATCTGGGTATGATATGTAAAGCAATATGTTATTAAATCTTCAGCATTTCTTACACAAGAATCAGATATCACTTTCTACACTCTTAAAGATAGCCAACATAGAAGTTTATCCTTTGGTTTTTGTAGCATGCCTAGGCCAGTGGTTTAGGGGATTACTGTATAAATGCAGAAATGTTCGAGGTGGATTAATGTTCGCAGTTTTTGCGGTGACCACTTCACCGCGAACTTAAAACCACCGCGAACATATTTCCATTATGGTATTAGACTGCAGTCTATGGTGTTACCGCAAACTTAAAACCACTGCGAAAAGTCCTTTTTCCCACTACCGAGAAATTAAATCCTCGCGAACTTTAATACATTTACAGTGTATGGAACACAGAGTCTGTCTTCTCTGTAATGACTAGGGGAAGATTTAGTTCATCTTTCAATGAGAGTTTATAATTGAGTTAAACTAGTTCAAGATCACTCATTCCCTTTTTCCCTTTCCTTGTTTGGTTCAGGGAAAAGTGAAACATTCTGTTTTTTGTTCAGCTTATTGTCTAACATCATATGTTAAGATATAGACCAAGACTTTTAAAAAACAACATAGCAGCATCAGTTAGATTCAATTTGATTCTGGACCTATCCCTATGTTGGGGACTCCCAAAGGTAAAAAAAAGTCATGAACATGCTTTCATACTGCTGGCTCAGGGCTCTAGCCAGCGTCCGTTTTTCCGTCAATTGACGGAAATTTGCTGCGTGTGGTGGAAAAGTTTTAAAACCAATCTGTCAACCTTGACGGACAAAAATCTGATAAAAGCTCCTTGGTGGAAGCTACAGGCGGCTTGGGGACGCCGTCCACGGCCGTAAAAGCCACACACTGTTTGTTTTGCTATTGTTATGATTGTTGACAATGTGTGTTGGTGCCCTTTCGCATACGATAGTCTCATTAAAACCCGTTTTTCAAGGTCTCAGTTCAGTCTCTCTAACTCATGGAATAGTGTTTTCGCGACATTGGGATTGGGAATTGGCTGACGGAAAAAAAAAATTGAGCTGGCTAGAGCCCTGTGCTGGCTACATGTACATATAGTGGCGAGAAGCAGAACTCCAGATAGAAGCTATGAGAAAGATGCCTGACAGGCGTTAAAATGTCAGCAGATTAACTGGCTGTGTAAAAAGGAAACTCTACTATATCCTTTGTCTTCATACTTTTATACTTTCCCAGGGAAGCGTCCTCAGAAGACCCTGTAAGATCGATATTGTTTCTTAGAAAATACATGCAGTGCCTTCACTTAGGTTACTTTGAACTAAGGATGTTATAAATCAAGCTTTCAGACGGTAAAAAGGAAAAAGACAGAAACAGACACAATCTAAATTGCCTGCCGGTACGGATGGGGCAAAACTGAACGCCATAAATCAAGAAGTTTCCCTTCCTCATAAATATGTATTAGTTAGGTTGCTGAAAGATAGTTCAGTTTAGTTCAGTTCATCCTTTTATGTATGAGGTGCCATGAATAATATTGCTGTCCTAAACATCTGCGGAGAGATGTCTTATAGGGAATTGATCAATACTTACAATTGCAGTGTGAGACACGACATACAGAAATTCATAGCTGGAAACAGCCCTGTATGGTAGCATCAATAATTTTTGTTAAATATTTTCAATTTGTTTTGAAATGATCTGTTTCCCTAATTAAGAAATCTCATGTAGGGAAAAGGTAATTTTTCTGCTTTTTTGGGGGGGGGGAGATTAGAAGGGACATGTCCAACAGTTGAAAAGAAATAGTCTGCATTTGCTCGCAAACGTTTACCTTCACATTCACTCTGTATCAGAAGTAATAAAGCATGATACAGAAGATGTTGGAGATAAGATAACTTCATAATTGTATAACAGTTACAGTACAATGATGTATTGGATGCCCTGTTGCGATGGTGGGCGTAGATTTGGATCGTTAAGTCCCATAACGCCCATGAGTCGGTGCAAGGTCTTGCTCGTACTTCCAGCTGTCATCTTTTATCTGTGCACGTAATCTGTCTTATTGATTTTGAGATCAAAGTAATGCTGGCTAGGCAACCAACTGCCATTTTTTATAAGCTACATGTGGGTGTGATATATTGTTACTAGTACCTCCATGAAAAATATTTGTGGTCAGGGTAACTTAGAACCTGTCGAGGATGATGATGTTGTTTGGTAGGTTAGTTGGTCTTGGGAAGATGACAAGATCAAATTTGGGCCTCCTGGTGTCTGTCCTTGGTACTGCAGCAGAACTTTCTGTCAAAGTAATTCTAGCTAGGCAACCAACTGCCATCTTTTATAAGCTACATGTGGGTGATACATTGTTAGAGTTATCTCCATGAAAAATATTTGTGGTCAGCGTAACTTAGACGGCTCAAATTTGGGCCTCCTGGTGTCTGTTCTTGGTACTGCAGCAGAACTTTCTGTATTTGTGTCTTTTGAGATCAAAGTAATGCTGGCTATATAACCAACTGTCATCTTTTATAAGCTACATGTGGGTGTGATATATTGTTACTAGTACCTCCATGAAAAATATTTGTGGTCAGCGTAACTTAGAACCTGTCGAGGATCGTGATGTTGTTTGGTAGGTTAGTTGGTCTTGAGAAGATGACAAGGTCAAATTTGGGCCTCCTGGTGTCTGTCGTTGGTACTGCAGCAGAACTTTCTGTCTGTCAAAGTAATGCTGGCTAGGCAACCAACTGCCATCTTTTATAAGCTACATGTGGGTGTGATATATTGTTAGTGTTACCTTCATGAAAAATATTTGTGGTCAGCGTAACTTAGATGGCTCAAATTTTGGCCTCCTGGTGTCTGTTCTGGGTACTGCAGCAGAACTTCCTGTATTTGTGTCTTTTGAGATCAATGTAATGCTGGCTAGGCAACCAACTGCCATCTTTTATAAGCTACATGTGGGTGTGATATATTGTTACTAGTAGTAGTACCTCCATGAAAAATTTTTGTGGTCAGCATAACTTCAGAACCTCTGGTGGATGAATTGTGTTTGGTGTTGTTTGGTAAGTTGGTAGGTCTTGAGAAGATGACAAGGTCAGATTTGGGCCTCCTGGTGTCTATTCTTGGAACTGCAGCAGAATTTCCTGTTGTTATATCTTTTGCCTGTCCAGGAAGAAGTGGTGTAGATTTGGACCCCTAAGCAGCTTAATTCTTTAAAGGTCTAGAATGTAAACTCTGTAAATGTAGCCATGATAGGTCAAGTTTGTGGTTTAAAGAAGAATATCATACGTACATGTATCTAGATGTAGAAATTGTATAATTATGGAAAGTTACAAAAGATGAAGTTTCAAATCTTTTGGGCACCTCTTTATGATCTTATTTCTTTAGAATGCCAGAATACCTCAACTTGGAAGTTACTTTAAAGAATTTAATTGTTGGGGTTTTATTTAGAGAAAAACCAAAAGTATAATTCCAATAACTTACAATGTATTAGATAATACAACATAAGGTAGATACAATGATTTTAAATCAAGCTGTGTAAAATGAAATGAAATGAAATGACATTAAATATCAGCTTGGTTTGACTATTATATAGATGTATATAGTCACAATCTGACATTGTCATATTTCTTAACATCGTGTTTTGCATCTGTATTCCCTACACGATATACTTCACTGTTTTTCTTTAGTACATGTTTTCAATATCTTCGTATTCATGCATGCCCCCTGCTAAGTTTAGAGGACCCAATCACGAGTATTTGGCACGCAGAGATCCCACAGAAACAAATTGCCCATGATGTTGTGGTAATGCCGCGGGGCATCCCTGATTACCTGTCAGAAGAACGGGATCCGACCTTTTCACTGATAGCGTATCTTGACAGGACCAACGTCACGGTACTCAGATGCAAAATAATCAGTTGGAGGTGGGAGCTATTTCAAGCACATGTTTTTGCCTTCAAGTAGATTCGTATCGGATCATGTACTACATACAATGATACAATGTACATGCACGTTGCTGACAGTGTACTACACATATCAGACTATGTTACATGCCAAAATTTTCTGGAAACAAATTAATATTACATTTAGTGTCAAACAGTAAATCATATCCAGCTTAAGGTAAAATATCAGTCGAGAGATTCATATTTAATTAAGATTCAAACAAGAAACAGTCATGCCTTCAAATACCAGAGTTACCAACCTAGGATTGATGTGTTCAAAAATTTGTACTTTCCCAGAACTATCGTAGAGTAGAATTTGTTATCACCAAGCACAGTAGGGGCATCTTCTCTGGGTAGTTTTAAAGAATGCTTGCAGGTAGATTTGCAAAAGTTAGGTGTGACGGGTCGTTCGGTGGAACATAACCAGCTGCTGCCGCACCGCGTGCCTGCGAAGCTGGTGTGTTAAGCTGAACGCGGTTATACCGGCTATATAGATACAGATACAAATACATAACTTCAACCAAGAACGCTCACAAAACCCCCCATTTCCCCTTCACTCACCTTTCACTGCACAAAATCACAGTAAAAGTAAATACATTTTAGAGTAAACGAATAAATTACAGTAATTTTGAAATTTGAATGATCGGAATTCAAATCATAACCGGTCGCAATTCTGATGGTGATGATTTGTATGCAATAGTGGCTATAATAGCAGTTTGTCAAATATGTAATGACAATGTAGCATGTAATTGTGGAGTGTCCTTTAAAATTATCTTCAAGCCAGTGATTATAGTGATAGGGGCAACATTGTCGTAAGTCACATTGGTCTCCCCTTCACCCCAGAAATGTGTTCCCATAATTATCTCATTAAATTATTTCTAGCGTGTGCCTATCGGCCACAGGGGATGTTAGGAGATGGGGGCCATGGATATGATATTAATTTGAAGAGCAGGGCAGAAAAATGATGATAAAATGATGCTGATACATTTACATGATTGAAATTAGAAAACTTATTTTGTAATGATGAAGGTCACTTAAGAGTAACAGTTATTCTGCTACATTCTTTTGAAATTTGAGATGAGAAAAATACATTTATTTGGTTGCAAGATTGTACATTAGAAGCTAGTTAATTGCACAACAGATTAACGCATACTTCTGTTAACTGCACAGAATCTCAAAATCCCAAACCGGTCCAGCTAGGTAATTTCGCATTATTTCACCAGCCGGAGAATTGCACGAAATACGCTGGTAAATAAATCGGCTGTGCAATTAAACGGCTTCTACTGTATTTTGATTCCTTGGATAACTATTTGTAATAGAAATCATATAGTATCTGAATATTATAAGCATGTGAAATAATGTGTTGCTTACAGCGTATTTGACCGACCTCTAGGACATTTCTTCTAACCAGCTTTTTAATGATACACAGAATCAATAGCATGAGTTGACTCTCGTCTTGTGTTTGAAGTGGGACTGCTTGCTCCAGCTCTTCAGTGGAGAAGGCTGTTGAAACACTTCAAACACTCCTGAGTTAGAGGCACCGCCGTGCTTTCAACACCATAGATCTCATGGTGGAATATTCATGGAGGCAGGAATGTATGCAGGAACATAGTAGGGAAGCCTCACTGCATGTAATCAGAATACAGCTTTGAAAAACAGTTTTGTTTTGGTGAAAAGATAGAAAGGTAGGCTACAATATTATTGTAAAGATTAACCGCATGAAATCAGAATACAGCAAATTGAAAAACAGTTTTGTTTTGATGAAATGATAGAAAGACATGGTACATATTATTGTAATTACAGCTTTGAAAAATGTTTTAATTGCATTGCAATAACAATCTGTTAGAGAAGGTTTGAAATACTATTCTGTTACACTTTGCAAATATTATTAAATAAATGTCAGGTAGGGAAGCCATGCTGTAATTCTAATTAGCATGTAACTAATAAGTTTTATTGCATTTAGATGAATAGCAGGAAAGTCACGCTGCAATAATATTGTTATCAGCTTTGAAAAACACATTAATTTTGTCGCAGTGAGAATAGATACATTGTAAATAACTGCATGATATTTATGACTGTAATTATGTACATACTAAGTTATAGTTCTGCTTCAACTTCTAGAAGAGATAGAATCAGTAAGGATGCAATTAAGATACAGTTTTAAACTCCTTGTTAACTGTCTGGCACTAAGTTAACATTTGGCAGCACATTTGAAGGATTTTGACCTCTATAGTGCAAAGATAAGAACAAGGTTCTGGTGATGAGGAGCTCTTCAGATAGACCTGGAAAGAATCTAATCTCGGAAGTGATTGACAGTCCAAAATTACAAGAAAAATCAGCAGGTTAGAGATAGATCAGTTAAAAGTTGCAAAGGGTCCATGCATGAAGGTCAACGAAAAACTCTACCAAAGCTTAACTTGTAAAAAGGTAAAATGATTCATTCATAACTATTAATTTGCAATCTATATGTATGCTAGTTTCAATTTGGTACTTTTTTGCCCAGGTTTACCGTTATGTTGTAAACTGTAAGTTAGAATTGCCAATTGAATTGTTTCCCATATGCATACATCTACACTTAAAACTCTGTACTAATGTTAGTATGACTGGAAAGGGCACGAACGTAAAAAAAGGTAAACTCTTGGTATTTGAAGACTTTCTGAAGCATGCTGGGGTGTCATTCCTCGCTGATTTGAGTGCACGCCGGAGTTGCGATGCGTACATTCTCATGTCGCACTCTGTATCCCCTCTCGCTCGCCTGGGACCGGCTCTCAAGAATTATTACGTCTTTTATGGCGCAATTTGCCACCAAATTGACTCCTGATCTATTAAGTAAAGGTCACTGGTGACGTTTATCAATTGATCACAGCGACTTGGGAACTAAAAGGGGTAACGGTCTCATGCTGAGCTACATGGTTTATTGCCTTTAATACATCTGATATGTCACTTTGCGCCGTCATTAACTTTTGCGATGCAACGGGGCATTTCTATAAAGTTCAGGTTCAAGTTCTATAGCAGCCGATCGGTTATTGTTGGGGCCAGTGGGTGTTGATGATTTTATGGGACTTATGAATATGCACTTTGCAGAATTTTGTTCAATGATTGTTTTTGTTCAAACAAGAATTTACTAAATCTAAAGACAAAGTCACATGAAATCAGGAAATTTTGGCCAACACGTTTCAACATTAAAGGATATGGGAAGTGTTTGTTTTTCTTATATTTAAGGGGAGATGTACATTTGGGTATTCTAAATATTCCTGACTCTTGAACGTTTGCAGTGATTTTTTATTTTCACTTCTCAACTGCAAATTCATGATACCGCAAATATGTTTCGAAGAGGTAACTACAGAATTTTTCCAAACGCCAATTTAAAACACCTTGAAAAACTCCTTTTTCGTCTTTAAAATAAGACTAGAACTAACAAAAGTGAAAATACTAAAATGTGTTCTTTTTTGTCCCAAAACTTCTTGACAGTGAAAGAGATCACAAATTTGATCGCACAATCTTTTATTGTATAACAAGAGCTACATCTACCCCTCAAATATCTATATCATAGCATGTCCAAAATGAGACATAAGAATGCTGAAGTACGGTAGAAAGCTGCTAGGAGACCCATTTTCAAACCTTTCATCGAACCCCCTTTATAAGTTTATTGTATAACAAGAGCTATAAAAGTCCCTCAAAGAATTATTACCATAGCATATCCAGAACACAAAATATCAGAATGGCAGTGCCGTAGCAAGCTGCTAGGAGGTGCATTAAGGAGCCTTTTCAATTATCCCTAGTGTTCCAAATCCTTACCAACCTATACAATAAGAATCCATCAACAGCTTCTGGAGTTATATTATATGCTGGCAACACACAGACAAGCAGCACATAAAACATTACCTTCTTGACAGCAACTAACAACATACTCCCTAGGGCCTTCATTAGCGTACTGTAATAGATTGTTTACCCACAAAATATGGCAGGAAATAGTCCCTCTCCATATTTCATCACAACCAAGAGAACGTTACCTCCTACTGATATTGATAATGCAGTATTGAAGGACTTAATAGTGGAAGGAAGATTGGTTATGGGACATGCAATTCTCCCTGTGGTACATGAATTTTCTCTTATGTACTCGTAAATCTTGATTCAATCTTGCAATACAAAGTATGTATCTAATGCGTTTCATGTAAGTTATGGAAATACATTTCAGAGATTTAGATGCTGCTGTGACTTACAGTGAGTTCTACTTTTACGGTGCTTTTATTTTGTGGTTGGAAAAAGGAGGATTTTGGCAGTGTTTTATATACAGTCAAACCTGTCTATAGCGGCCACTCAAGGGACTGGAGAAATGTGGCCACTATAGAAAGGTGGTCACTATAGAGAAAATGCTGATCACTTGACCACAAGCAATAAGTTACACATGATTTCAGTACCCACTAAATCCAAGGGACCGACAAAAATTAAAGTGACTGCAATATCCAGGTGGTCACTATGCAAAGGTGGCCACTAATACAGGTTTGACTGTATACGTTTGAAACAATTCTGTGTACAATTTAGAAACACACACAAATGTATTCGCAGTGTCATAAATTCATGGTGGAGTTTTGACTGGAAAAACTGAGAAATAAAACCCCTGCAAAAATTTTAAGATTTACAGTAACACTCTTTGGGAATGAAAAATAGTAAAGTTAATTACATTCACAGAGAACATTAGCCAGTTGGGGGTAATTTCCTCTTGGGGTATATAATTTGTCACCTAACAAGTCATATATATTTTATACTGTAATTGTTTTCTTGAAAAGTATCAGATTTTGGGTTTTCTGCAGAAGTTGCTTGAAAGGTGACAGCTTGTATATGATAGTGTTTAAAATACTCTCCCTTTTACATAATGCTATTAGTATTACCAGGTCCTGGGACCGAGGGCTGGGACCAAGGGTGATGCGGAATACACCGTGTTGTATTTTATCTATGTCATACCCACCTGAGAAAACCCCTGTTTTGATGCGAAATGCGCCAGAAGTTGAACAAATTTGGTGCCCTCGAACAAAAAGTGTTGCAACAGTAATGTTCCAACGTCCGAATCAGGTATTCGAACTTTCGATGGCGCCGCACTCTGCCCGCTCGAAACAGTTCGATTAATTCGAATGGAGCCTGTGTGATACGCCTTTCGAACCTGTGCGATACAGTTATGGCCCAGTCCGGAACACCCGTATCAAACGTTTTCACATCACAGGTATGACATAATATACACTACGGTCACCCCAGTGTCTATAAAAGGTAATATCCTGGACATGATAATACCCCTGCACCAAGCCAGGGTTTCAATTTCCTGACAGGCAGGTGGCCCGGCTCTGATAAGGACACCACAATCATGGGGCCTCATCAATCCAATTTCTTACTTCTGGTTAAGGTGGTATCTCACTGCACTTGGGGCACCGGTGTGGCACTGCGGGGTTCGTTCACTGCGGCACTGTTTTGTTATTTTCGCCAAATTTTTTTATAATCTAAATATTTCATAATACGTAAAAGTATGAATTAGATGTCTGATAAGGACACCACAATCATGGGGCCTCATCAATCCAGTTTCTTACTTCTGGTTATGGCGGTATCTCACTGCACTTGGGGCTCCTGTGTGTCACTGCGGGGTTCGTTCACTGCAGCACAGGTTTGACTGTGAATCGAATGTCTGTTTCTTTCTATGCGAAGCTGTTGCATTACTACATCCACTGGGAAACATGCCTTATTACTGTAAATGCATTTAAGTTCGCGGAGATTTAATTTCGCGGTAGCGGGAAAATGGACTTTTCGCCGTGGTTTTAATTTCGCGGTAGCACCATGCACTGCAGTCTTTTATTGTTATGGAAAAATGTTCGAAGTGGTTTTAAATTCAAGGTGAAGCTGCCGCCGCGAAAACCGCGAACATTAAACCACCGCGAACGTTTCTGCATTTACAGTATTTTGTGACGTTGAGTTGTGGTCTGAGTACAGATCGCTAGTCTTCATGCCTTCATGCGCAATCCATAGGGATTTCATTTGAAACAGTAAATTGGGCTCGTGGCTTGCCATTACCTCAACTCCATTAGGTAACCACCGCCAGGCTAATCAATTCAGTAATGATACCGTGCTCTATCTTATATTAGATCAAATGCTAATTAAGATTTGTCATGATTTGTTAGCTACAGAAGAAAAAAAAAATTATTCAAGACTGATGACTTGGCATTTCAGCATAGCATAGCTATGAATTGCAATCACTGTACATGTACATGTATATATGAAGCTCCGTCTTTATACTTTATGCTATATGCTTTTCACTTTTGAGCTTCACTTTGATTCAAAAGAAAACAAAGCACAAAGTTTGTGCTAATAAGCTGCAGGAAGAAAAGGCCTTACTTGATTTGATCATATGGTGACATCCTCTGGGAATCCGAAAACGGATGTTAGCATGCAAATAAAAAAGAAGTTTGACCAAAAAAAGTTGCCTTCATTATCAAATCTTATAGTGGACGGGAAGGTTTAACAAATGACTGAACACATAGAATGTAGTATACAGAAGAATAGATTCTTCATTTTTGTTCTTTCACATCTTCTTTGTTCACATTATGTTCTTTGACATTAGTATGCATTTTCAGATATTTCTTTTTGCAATCGAAGGCATATATTTGCTTATTTTTAAGCTGCTTTGTACGATTTAGAATATGGTTGAAAATGGCCGATAATTGATGCAGGTCCTAAGAATATGCATAGACGCAGTGAAACTGTCTGGGTAATCCTTTTTTCCTTTGCCACACTTCTTCGCCGGAAGTCTTGTTGGAGTCTTGCAAGTGTCAAGACGTCTCCCAGCCACCATCCCTCTGGGTATTACACTCGTTTGAAGTAATGGCAGTTGTTAACTTTGACATTTCCAGCACGAGGCCCCCAGTCTGACCCAAAGAACATGAGAGCTCAGCTACGCATGACAAATAGGTGAAATGGACACCAGAATTGCCCCTTCTATACCCACCGGAGTTGTCAAAGCTTGGGGAAATGCCTCGACATTGTGTTTATGACTAACGGAATTAGTAAGCAAGGCATACACTGGAAAAGAAGTTCCCACGTACAACTATGGAGTCTGAACAGTACAATACAACATAGACACGGACAGAAAGAATTTCAGTACCAAGGACACTGTTATCAAAAGACCAACAATTTTTCATGGGAGTGGAAGAATTTTGGGAATACCATACTAGGATTTGTCAGGCTCAAGGAGTATACATGGTGCAGTTGGTGTCTGGTAAGCCTTTGGTTGAATGATTGTTAGTCATCACTTCACCTGCCTCTGCAAAACATCACTTTGTCTAGTGTATACTCAACAGAAAGTACAAAAATAACCTTTATTCTTTTCTGTCATTATGTGTAAAATGTAAAGATGGCAAATTGCCTTGCTTATCCTTGGATTTGTTTAGGGGTACAGACACATAACTTGCCTTGCCTATCCTTGGATTTTTTAGTGGTAGTACAGACATAAAAGATTATTCTTGTAGACAGGCATGTTGAACAGCCAGGCCATGACCATGAAACCTAAACACTTCGTACATAACGCTGATTTGATTGCCATAGTAATTGAGGGTGCCTCCCGGCCGTAATGCGATAATGGAATCGTTTGAATGCATCCGGAGAAGTGGCGCGGGTTGAAAAGCCTCCATTACTGAACCACATCTCGCTGATTAGCGATCTACTTTGTAATATAATCTCTCCAGCACAGTAGACATGCATTCAATGAGTCTCGTTAAAACCGCGGGAATAATCCGACACCACCCGATAACCATATATGGAGTTTGTTTGACCTGTAGTTCTCGGACATGACTCCGAACCGTTTTTCTTGTGTGGGTGTTTCAAACTTCGAATACATGTCTGTGGTTGCAGATTGGTGCTGCCGTTAAATCACATACGCTTCGTTACAATTTCCAATCTGGCTAAATTGACAAACACATTAGATAATAGGTGAACTGGACTTTCGGAGAAGTGATGGAAACAATCGAGCGGATGATGTCCCTATCGATTTCCGTGTGGGACGTTTTGTGAAATCTTTTTTTCTTCTCGCCAAGCGCAGGTCGGCAAGAAATTGATATTGATGTGAGGTACCCTCCATGGATTGATGTGTCTACATGTACCCCAGGCGAGTTCTGAAAATCTGAATTCCGATGAAGAAGTAGCTTTGAAGTACGGTTTTGAATTCATGTGCAGATTTGTGATGTACAAATCAATACACTTTAATGTGGGTTCTATGGATTGCTCTATTTGAGTGGGTTTTTCTGAATTTAAAGTGTAGGAGTGAGTGATATTTGGCTCGGTCATCAGAGTAAGAAGGGCCCTGGCCTTGAGTGGGTCGAGGTTGTCAGGGATTCTATGTGGAGATTCGGCACTGATTATGGAGTGGCTACAGTGGCGAAGTTGTTCTGATTTAGAGCTGGTCACTTCTGAAGGTTTGACTGTACTAACAGCTTGATATTAATATAACTGGTTGCTAACAACTTTGAAATGCACACTGCAAAAACTTTCCATCAAATCCATAAGTAAAATATGTGTAGTTGTGTTGTTCTTCTACTACCACCTAACATGGTTAGCATGGCTTGTCCATGGTGCTGATTTTTTGGTAGCTATTGTGCTGTTGTTTCTGATGGAAAACCATGTTTTCAAAGTTTTATGTTGGGTAAGTCCTACATGTAGAAACAGTGCAAATAGCCTGGTAAGTAGAGTGTCAATTTTGCATCCAGGAATTTGCAGGTTCAAACCATAGTTGGGTCTTGCCAGCGACTGTTCAACACTGAGCACAAAGAAAGGGTATGGTGGCTGAACACACACCACTTACACTAGTTACAGTGGACTAGCCCCTTTCTGTATTGCTTGCACATTTGTGTGGCCAAAGGGCTATACAAATGGAGATGTGAACTGCCACGTAAAGAGGAGGAGAGTTTTCATTTAAACAAGTTGTAGATGTATTATCCAACTTGTATCGTATACTTTCCGGTATTCCTTAGGCCATGGCGTCAGCTAGGCTCTCCTTGCTTAATAGGGATAGACAGAGATGGACATCCTTAAGATATCGTGGGCAGGGGTGGAAAAGTGCTCGCGGGAAAAGAATCAATGGTCGGCCATGCGCGGCCGAGAGGCGGCACGGTTGGCAGGCATACACTAGCCTATCGTTACTACAATCGATCACAGTTCAGCAAACTGTGACATCTCTGATGGAAGAGGTTAAAGTAGGGCATGTATTGAGCCGACCGGTTGGAAGGTTTTCTTTTGTGCATAATGCAGGTATTAGTCTCCATAGTGCCCAGTACCTGCATGGGCGGTCAGTTACAAAACCTTGCTGCAAAATAACCATTATGATAACCATAATACTCTCCAAATGGAATACCATAAGTGTCAAAAAAACAGACTCATATCAGGTTCACATGATCCTTTCAGCATTTAGCTGGGAATATTGTACCTTAAATGCCGAAATGTTCGTGGTGGATTTAATTTCGTGCTTTTCACGGTGGCCAGTTTACCGCGAACTTAAAACTACCGATTCCATTCTAGTTTTTGACTACAGTCTATGGCACTGCCGTGAACTTAAAACCACCGCGAACACTCCATTTTCCTGCTACCACGAAATTAAATCCCCGCGAACTTCAATACATCTAAATGCAGTCATCTTTTTCATTTCAAGTTCATTTTTCATCATAGATGTATTATATATGTATGTATCAGGCTTTTGACCAGACATATGTCCAGGCGTCATTTAGAGCTGTTCTAAAAATAAGAAGAAATTGGAGACACCCTAAACGGGGACCGGATCTTCTGACAAGCATAGAATTCTGATGACCAGGGATGCTGCTAGGTCACTTGTGGTCACAGTCTTCAACGCTGATCTCTCTGACAGTAATTTTGCCCCTCAGGATTCTCTAAAACTCAGCACCATGGAAGGTGGATGCCCCCGGACCCCACTGAAATACTTGTGCCTGCATCACTTGTCATATGACTCACCAAGAAATTTGGACCCCCTGTGATAAAAAGCTAGCTACATGTACAAGCCTGATATGTATGCATCATTGATTGATCAAAATACTTAAATAGGAAAATGACATTATATTTACAATTTAAGTGATTTTTTAAACCTCTTATTGAGTCTTTTATGGGACCTTTTACCATTTTTTTTCTGGTTATTCATTTATCCATAACTAACAACCCAGAGATGTACATTGCAGGTTCCATTCTGGCCCATGTAAAATGTAGTAGCATTAAAACAAGGAAAGACAATGTGCCTGAGCTTTACATAGTTTGTTGTTTGATCGAACTCTTTGGTAGCAATAAGGTGCAAAAGGTTATAGATACTACGTTAGATATATGTTGTGTAGCTACAAATGTAGCTAGTTTGCCAGGCAACTCCCATCACTCTCCAAAGTTTTATTATATAATATTTATCAAGGATTCACAGCATATAGCAGATCAACTGAAGATGAAAATTGATACCCAGATCAAAATACAAAACAACATTTCTCACGCAATTCCCCCAATCCCTAACCATACAACCTGCAATCTGACCACCCCATATTGATAGCAAAGAGCACTTTTTGCAGAGCATCTCTAATAAAGAAATTGCTGTGTGACCATTTTTCACCACAGGTCCTTTACTGAAGAGAGCGCGCCGTGCCATTTAGAATTGATTTGCCATCCCCTGGAGTCAGTCCTTTTAAAAACCCACAGAGAAACCTCCTGTAAGGTTCAGTACCGTTGTATAAGGCGGACCTTATCAGAATTCCCAACCTGTCTTTCCTTGTTCCCTATGGATTTTGTAAAGGGCAGGTTTGAGCCATGCTCCTGAACTATGTGATTCAATGAGAGACCTGAGATATACACAGGTCTTAGAGGGAATAATCTATCGCTGCTGACTCATGAACATCAGTGTTAAACTTAGGCCAAGGTAAAAAAAATCTTTTGTTCCCAACTTAACCCAAGGAACCTTAAGGTGGACTCTCACTGCACTTGGGGCACCGGTGTGGCACTGCGGGGTTCGTTCACTGTGGCAATGTTATTTTGTTATTTTTGCGGTTTGTAATAATCTTATATGTTTGTAATAATCTTGTAATGATATTGCGTACTAGGTAAAAGTATGACTTAGAAGACAACAAAATACCCAAATGGAATTTTGTTCTTTATTTCCGAAATTCGTTCAATCATCTACGAACCCCGCAGTGCCGCAACAGTGCCCCAAGTGCAGTGAGAGTTCACCTTTAGCAAAAACTGTGTGTGTGTGCGTGTGGTGGGGGAGGGGGGAATTGACCACTGGCAAGGAACAATAAAATGTTTTATCTGACATCTGAATGATGAGAACATTGTAGAATCATTAATAGAAAAATTGGTATAAGGCGCAGACCCACCACCAAAAAAGGTTGACGCCTAATTGCATAATTACTTACACAGTTACAGTATTTTGGCCAACATCTGATGAAAAATGAAACATGTTAAAATGAAGAGAATGTCTGCCTACTACCCCAATTTTTTAAAGGGCTGTAATCAGAAACACAAGTTTGATTTTCCAAGGCCTTATAGCTTACAATGTTAGAAGCATGATTCGAATAGGTAACATTGGATGCACCGCGAGCATGCACTTAACTTGTGAAATTTGGGTGCCAGGGCAAGATTACAGCGCACGCAAAAGTGGTTACGCAGTCAAGCCTTTTGGCAGTTAAGTTGAGCCAAAGAATATGATCTGGAATGTCGTCATATATCTCTCCAGTTTTCTGAAACCTTGTTAGCCTGGTTGTCAAATGACATGAAGCCATCATATAACGCTAGATCACCTTTATCCGTGTGGTAGCCTATATCCGTTGTTTTTAAAGACATGTTTCATTTAGGCATATCGAGTCAACGACGGTGGTTTTTAACTGCAATATTTATTGGTTCCCATTATTGTTATAAACTGTTAGTAATTAAGTTAAAGGCTCTTATCACAATATTTATCAAGGATTCTTTCTACACAATATTTTATATCCACAACCTGCCAAGAACTCCCCTGTAATAGTATCATCCAATAGCTAGTAGTTCACTGTGCTATGCTTTGTTGCACTCTTTGATAGCAAACATACATCTGAATGTAACTAGGAGTAGAAAATGCCATCCGTAACCCCCAAGGAAAACAATAGCATTGTAGGATATCCCTCCTAGCGGTTACATAACATCGTAATTGATGGCCTACTTTGCTGAAATGTATGACTTGCCAACGCTGTATCATCAATCATGATTTTGTGGTGATTACAAGGTGTTGAGGCAATGGGCTTTTCCAGAAAGCTTTACAAGATATACGTTTCCTTGCATTTCAAAGCTAGGTAAAGTGCGTGTTCTCAGTGTTATTTACGTGAGTAGGTGACTGTATTTTCCGTTGCGTTGAGAAGATAAAGAGAGTGTTAAGGATGTTTAGATCTTGAAAAATTGATGAGGAAGTTTGTAATGAATTTCAACAGTCACAGTCTTTGGTACAAGATTAGATACAGGTACTGTTGCAAGATTTTCCATATCCAATCATTCTGGTATTTTGTTATAATTATTTTAACTCTTGTTCAGTTATTAAAAGAATTAAAATTATACTCTTTTTAGACGCATACATTTGGACCTTGAAGTAAACCCATTGTATTGATCCCATTAACCATGGTCACCTCTGTCAAAAGGTAGAAATGCAAATTAAGATAAAAATGCAAATATTTTATGAACATCTATCCACTCATTGGTCAAACTGCTAATTGCCTTGCTCTCATTGGTTGAAGTCTTAATTGTGATGGACAGTCAGCAGTCAGAAACAGGCCATTCCCTGAAAAAGTTGGATGAGGAGAGACAATTAGAAATCTTCTGGTTACAACCACTGCCTTTGACTCCCACAGGTTTCACTCAACCTGTCTCTTGTATGTACAGAATTTGGATGCATACTCCTGGTAGTGGTACTGTAGTGTTAGACCCCAAAGTATGAGATGAACTTTCCGCAATCGGTATATCAGGACTTTCAGTCATCCAGCTGGCATTACGTTCAATAACGTTGACAGTTTGTCAATGTCAAACCTCACATGCAAACTGTAGATTGACACAGAGTAGTGCTTCAGCTCGTGAAGACTCTAGCTAGATGAGATGGGCATGCAAATTCAATCTTTTTAAGGTCTTGCATCTTGTGTAATGGGTTTGCAAGATCTCAAATTGCCACCAAAGCACTGTGCAGTAGCAACATTGCATTACAGCAGTTATTTCAACCTAAAAATCTGTGCATGACTACTAGCTCTCCTAAGTCCTAACCTACTGCAAAATGAAGTTTAAATCCTCAAAAACTCAAATCAATTTGCAGTCTAGCCCCCTTGTTTTTATAGGCCAATGTGCATGTATACATTTAAGAGTACAACATGTAATGCTATAAAGTATCAGAAATGCTTATCTCTGCTACGGTTACTATAGTCATACATCTTCTTATATCTTCCCAAGGTAGGTGTAAGATAGGGCCTGTCAGCTGATAGCCTCATCTTTTCCATCCTCTGACAGCTGACAGACTGAGAAATACTTATCTGAGAGGAATCTTCAATAGAATAAGACAGAGCAGCTCTCAGATGGCTGGGACATGTGGAGAGAATAGATGAGGGAAGAATTCCCAATATAGCTCTTATAAGTACAATCCAAAGGGGGAATGCCCTCAATGTTGGCCCAGGAACAGATGGAGAGATGACATACAAGAGACACTGACAAAGTACAGACTAGGCAGACTTGAGGACGACTCTGGGAGCTTCCATGATCAAAAGGAATGAATGGAAAAGACACGCCACTGTAGTTTATTCATTGAAACAAAGTTTTACTTTTTAGTGTATAACTGGCATATTACATTAGACATGATTCTGCAGAAAAAAGGTTCTAATAGAAAAGTGGAAATTGGTAAATATTGGATTGTCTCTGCTGTTGCCAACTTACCTTTGAATATTGCATTTTATATAGTTACTGTAATTTCTGACTTTTTCAATGTACTTAATGTTCACGATTTTCACGACTGTAACGATAACAAATAAATTGCCAACTTTTTTTTACGCCCTCCTGTCATTTAGTTCAGAGAACGAGTTAAATCTTCTCAGACCATGGAATCGAAGTTTATTACTGAGAAGACAAAGTGAAGTACAATACGTGATATTTCAGCGCAAGTTTTTGAACGGATATTCACAAAGTTGCTTTACGACTTTATTAACTTTTCAGTGCTCCCACATAAAACATCATCAGTGCAATCCTCCCAAGGTAGAGTGTGAAGATTACCTGAAATATCCGATTAAGGGCCTCATAAAATGGCTACAATAAAAGCCTATTATGTCTGAGCCATTTCATTCTTATATCCAATCATAAACTGGAATGATGTCCAAACTTTAATGTCCTGAAGATTTTTACTGGGTAGTTCATTTTGTACAGTTTGATGAAATTTTTGAACTTTGATACACAGATTTTAGTTAGCTTGAAGACTTTGCAAAGTAAGGGAATAAATTTTCTTAAGTTGTGTCTGTCTCTAATTAAGCCATTAAAAATAGTGTTTTATGTTCTTAATAGGATTACAAGATGTACTATGAAATAATAATAGTGAAAAAACTCCATTTTGCAGAAAGCTTCTCTTTTTTGCCTTCTATCTTATTTTACCAAATTAGTGATATGTCATGTATATATGCTTATGTCTCATAGAATTCTGTTTTGTCTTTGCTTTTGAATTTGGTAGTTAAGAGTTCATTCACAGTTTTACCTAGAAAATGAACTTTTATGTAGCGCTGGTTCACCTTTATCCGTTGGGCAACCTATATCCATTGCTTTAAAAAAACAGCCAGGGTATTTGGGGATATCATGTTGAAGAACGTTGGTTTAAATTTCAATATTTTCAGTACATTGCAGTTTTAAACTAACACCCGTCTACTTCATATGTGCATGCCTAAATACCCTGTTTTAAAAAACAACGGATATAGGTTACCCCACGGATAAAGGTGAACAGCGTTACATCTCAGAAAATGTCAGGAAAACGTGATTGAGGTGAATCCTGGAGACAGATTAACCATGTGCAAACAGTGTATAAACGTTACAGGACTCACGCTGATGATATTTTCCTCCCAGTTTGAATGTGACTTGCCTTGGGGGCACAATTTAACAGTAATGATTTCATTATTACTGCCGAACTGTGGACTCCTCATTTCCAGGTGGTCTGCAGAGGTGGGCGGATTTATACATACCCTTCAAGGCTGATGTCCCAAAATGAATGTTTCGCAGGGTTTGATACATTATATATTGTAATGTCACACTAGACATATTGTTCCTGAACCATTCACCTGAGGAAGTAGATTTTATGAAGAATCAATCAAACTAGAAAACTGTGAAGAAACCATTCCTATTCTGGGTAATGGGGCGTACATAT
This sequence comes from Branchiostoma floridae x Branchiostoma belcheri, assembly GCA_019207045.1. Lineage (NCBI taxonomy): Eukaryota > Metazoa > Chordata > Leptocardii > Amphioxiformes > Branchiostomatidae > Branchiostoma > Branchiostoma floridae x Branchiostoma belcheri. The sequence continues at coordinate 10,630,688 of CM033039.1, read as the reverse complement.
CATTGTAATCAGTTGGAGTGTTTGGTTGTTTTTCTTGGTTTGTGTTTGCTATTGTCAATATTTCACAAAACATGTGAGGCTTATGCGATGCAATAGGGTACATGGAGCATTGCAAGTACATGCATGGTTGGGATCATTAAATACAAATATTTCACAGGTGGTAATATTAATAATCAGCAAAAGTTCTGTATGTCCCCATGTGCTTGTTTGTAAAATTGACTTATAACCGGTGCAATGGCCGAGTGGGTAGACCGTAGAGTGTTCACCTTGCATTTGGTAGGTCGTGAGTTCGATCCCCGGCCGAGTCATACCAAAGACTTAAAAATGGTATACGCTGATTTCTTTGCTTACCACTCGGTATTCGGGAAAGAGTATGGAAGTTGAACACACACCACTACCAGTGGACTAGCCCCCTGCTGTAGTGATTGAACAAAGTTGTGTGGCCCAGGGCTACTGATACGGAGATGGGCACCGCCCTATAGGCCATCAGGCGTGGAAACTACTTTGATGACTTTGTCTTGTGAAGGTAATTTTGAATATAGAGTATTCTGCGGATTAATATACGTGACGGGTATACCCTTCAAGGTTGAGAACCGACAATGAATATGTCTGCTACGCTGATGACAATCCCGATCAAGTAGAACGACTTCCCCATGTAGAACACACAAAGCTTTTGTCCTTAATTTACAAACGCCCAAAGTGAGATAAGTTGCAGGTTCAAACATTTTGCGTCTGACGTGTTCTTTAATTGTTGTAAATGGACCGTGTGATGCCGTCTGGCGCAATTTGTTTATGGGAAATTCCGGGCAGACGTATTAGCGAATAAGCCGGATTTGTCTAAGAACTGGTAATGTGGAGAAATCGTAAGCTGGCAGTGTGAGATGATTACGGATGTGGGTTTTAACGGAATAAGGGGGACTAGGGGGAAGATGAAATTACTGATAATGACACTGGAAGAAAATTCACAATGATAATGAATTGTGTTACTAGTAGTATGTGTCATAACTATAGCAGTCATTCTATTTGCTGGTAACTTGAAACATGATATATGTATATGCCTAAGTTTCATGTTGAAAGAACTTGATCTTATGTTGGCAAATCGGACTTTTGAGGAAAAATCCAGATTTCAAGGATTCTTCTGCCAATTTTGTGTCATATTGACCAGTTGTGTGTAGATTCATATTCAAAATCTCACTACAACACTTATCTTAGTACTAGTATGCAAAAGGAGCTCGAAATTGAACGTGTGATTGAAAAGATCTTAAAAATGTGTTTTGTACACATTCCAACTTTTCTTGTTTCAAATTGATTAGCTACAAGTTTTACTATGATAATCATAACTCGACAGGTAGAGTATGAGGCCTTAGGAATTCATACAGTAATTCATACAAACAATTTATGTTAAGGTAGGAGATTTGGACTTCACACCATCCCATAACTTATATTGATGTACTGTACTATCCTCAGGCACTGGTGCCATTTGAGTGTTATTTTTAGCACCAAAGCATTGCTGTTCAAGGCTGCTAACAAATCAAATGTACATCCGACATTGCTGCAGTTCATCTGCCTTTTTGTTAATGTTTGCTGTTACGTAGTTGTTTTTTAATCAAAGTTTTCAGGTTGATATTAGACTTTGCCAATGATTATTGTTAAAACGTACACCATATAATATGTAAATGTGTGTATGATTTGCACTTTGACTTTTCACATTCATGTGGGGTAGTCTTGTCAGTTATGATACTTAGTGTCATCATCTCAAAAGTGAAGTACATGATAATCATATTAACTTATTAAGTAACCATATTTAGTGATTGTGCCTGCTAAATGTCAAAATGGACCTTACGTATTATTTTTACCTCCATGAAAAATGGAGTTATATTTGTGTTTGTCTGTGTGTGGATCTTTCTAGATAAGAATGTAAGGATGTATGGTCGTAGGGTAGGTCCTGGAAAGTCATAATGTATCTTACATGTATGTGTCCTGGACATGCTTGCTTTATCTTGGTATATTAATTTGTATATATCCAGCATCTTCCTCCAACAGTAGCATTTTGGTACCCAGTTTACTGGTTAAGGTGGTATCTCACTGGACTTGGGGCACCGGTGCCGCACTGTGGGGCTCATTCACTGTGGCACTGTTGTGTTATTTTCGCGGAATTTTTTTTCCATAATTTAGATATTACGCAATAAGTAAAAGTATGACTTAGAAGACATCAAAATACACAAAATGTAAGAAAATTCGTAATCTCTCGAACCCTGCAGTGCCGCACTGGTGCCCCAAATGTAGTGAGATACCACCTTTCGGTAGAGGGGGAAATTGATAGAAGAGGAACAGTTGTATAAATTGTTGATTTGAAGAAGGATTCCACTGATGCCCCCCTCCCACACACACACCCATAATCCCCCCAGGTCACTTGTACTTTACTGTGTGGGATGGACCCAAATTGGTCGAACAGGCAACATTTGATGTACCATTATACAATAATTGCAGCACTACACATCTAATTCTGCCTGACCTTCTCAAAATAGGAAGGTATCTTTCATCTTAATTTGAGAAATGTCATGCTTTCTGTTACTTAAACGGTAACTCAGGGGCTTTAAGTTGACATTTGGTTATTCTATCATAATATTCATTGAGAAAATGATGCATCAATGTATGGTACTATTTCATCTTGGTTTTTGTTTTCTCTCTTAGTATATTAATAGTAATGACTCCTTTTGAGTACATCAGTTCTGTTACAATTATACAGTAACTGTTATACATCCTGTTGATCTGTTTGTTCATTTTTCATTAGTTTTGTTTTTCATTAAAATTTTTTTTTCATTTATTCATGGACTTATGCATTTCACTAGATTCAGTCAGTCATTTGTGCTTACTCATTCATGCTCAGTTACTCGTTCATTCATTCATTTATTCGTCCATTTTGCAAAAAAGTACATATTTTGTAGATCTAGAATTACATGTAAACCAGAAGTCCTGGGTTCTAGCCCCATCCTTGTCCATGTCTCATATCTTCTTACACACTACCGGTAGTCTTCTTTCGCCGGTCAGCCTTAATACCGGAAACCACAGGAAACCACTGGAAACCACAGGAAACCACATGAAGGAGTGTATAATCTACTGAAATACAATTTGGTTTTAAACTCATTTACTGATTTAGAGTCCACTACACCCTGTGGTAGGTCATACCAGTCATTTACTACTCTGACACTAAACGACTTGTAGCCTATAGAACTTACATTCAAGAGGGACAACTTTAACCGAAGCTACCCAGAGCAAAGTGCCTTTCCCAATTGCAAGGACATACAATTAGACAAAAGGATGAAAATTTACATAAATTTGTACATCTATTAGGCCTGATTGACCAAACCGGTTTGTCAGCATTTTCAGTGTTATATTTGGCTGTTGTCTGTATTTTGATTTTGAATCATTGTCGTGTACAATACAAGCCATTCACAGGTGAATATTTTAAGCAAATTTTCTTCCTCCCATATGAGTTGTTTCTTGAGACTAGCTTCTGTCCTTTCTGGCACGCTGTTTTTAATGGACGAACTTTCATATTTTCGCCAGATTTTAAAAATAATTTATACTGTTTCAGGGCTTTATTTTGAACTCAAGCTGGCGTGCGTATTTCAGTTGCAGACTCTAAGACATGATCGGGATAAGGGATTAATGAATCGTTCTTTATTGGAAGGACCACAATATTCTGTTCCGCGTTTTACAATACAGGAAAGTATGGGTATGCCATATAAATATACACTCTTGAAAGTACGTAGGACACCGTTTGATTGCTAAGTTGGCGGACTGGACGTGTTGCTTGTGCAAAATTATGTAATGGTTAAAAGAAGCAAGCTTTATTAAAGAAATAAAGAAAACAGATTCTTAACACCATCCAAGTAAATTCATATATCTAATATTTATTCCAATATATAACAGCTTTTTGCACTGAAGTTCGGTAGATATCAGCTGTCTTGTTGTGAAAGTTATCAGACCCCGCTAAACAAACATGTACTCTGCAATGAAAACAAACATGGCCGCCGGGCGGCGGCGGTCCGGCCCGTCGTCTCATGCGTTTTCTGACGATTTCTTCATTCCAGGGCCATATGTAGATTATTCTGTGGCAAAATATAGCGACCTGCCATGTTAACTCATCATTACAAGGTACATACTGTATTTCAGTAGATTATACATTCCTTCATGTGGTTTCCTGTGGATTCCTGTGGTTTCCGGTATTAAGGCTGACCCTTCTTTCGCTACTTTGTATCACAAGCAGTTTTTTTTATTTGTTTGTTTTAATATTGTTTTCTGATAAGCATTCCCTTGTAACTATATCATATGTTTGTATAATTCTGCAGTGCGCAATTCAGCATCTTCTGCACAAAAGATGCTGCAATGTATTTAAGTGTTCGTGGATTGAAACAATAAAGCAGTTATATTTGTCTAACCTAAACCTTATGCCAAAAAGTAAACTCAAGCAACTGGATATGGTTTTAGAACGGTCAGACGTTTCGGGTAGTATCCACTATCCTTCGTCAGTGACACTGAAGTGATCTGGAGGAAACTGATCTTTTATTGAGTGTGTCTTAGCTTTGTTTCCCTTTTGAAATCCAAAATTGTCCTCAGGTTGACTTTGCCTTACCTTTGTTTGCTATGGGAATCCAAATTGTCTTCAGCTTGACTTTGTCTAACAAGGTCTCCAATTGGACATAAAATTGTCTTCATTCATACTAATCATAGTTAGGGTATAAATGATCAGTTTCCTCCAGATCACTGATCAGTGTTACTGACGAAGGATAGTGGATACTATCCGAAACGTCTGACCGTTTCCAAAACCATATCTAGTTGCTTGAGTAACTACTTTTTGGTGTATCTTATTACCTGGATGTCTAACCTTCATCAACGTAACCTAAACCTTGTTTCTGTTGTCCCCAGCTGCACAGTGTTGTGGATACTGAGCTGATGAGAGAGGCCCACGGGATGGTAACAGACATGCTGACGGACCCCTGCCTCCCCCCTACTGTCATCAGTGGGCTACGCACCATCAGTAACCTCCTCAGTCCACCCTCACAATACTCACACAAGCCCAAGGTAAGTCAGTCCACCCTCACAATACTCACACAAGCCCAAGGTAAGTCAGTCCACCCTCACAATACTCACACAAGCCCAAGGTAAGTCAGTCCACCCTCACAATACTCACACAAGCCCAAGGTAACTCGGACAGTCTCTACATTATTAGTCTTAGAGAAGTATTTTATGCGTAAGATCAAAACTACAAGAATACAGGAGGCAATGCTTTTGTTATTGGTTTTATTCTCATTTTAGCTCTGGCTTCACGGGTTGCTAAACAATAAGTGAAACTAGTCTGGTATCCAGCGGTATTAGACTCAGGAGGTACTGTATAATACGGCTGGATACCAGCCTAAGTAAAGTGAAAGATATCATAGTAGAAACAATTAGATATCTTAGATTGAAAAAGAAAGCTCTTACAAACATTCAGATCCGGGTTGTTATTTTTCCGTTTCCAGACTGGATAAAACTATATACGGGCAGATACGAATGGTGTCTCGTATCCACCCATATATGGTCATATCCAGTCTGGAAACGGAAAAATAACGGCCCTGATCTGACTGTATCCAGACCCATTTTGTCCAGTGGCAATGATTTACTAGATTGAGTAGAGGATAATATATCTACAGTCAAACCTGTCCTGAGCAACCACTCAAGGGATCCGGACCGAGCAAAAATGGTTGCTGAGGACAGGTGGTTGCTCCCGACAAGTTGGTCAGTTGGCAAGCAAAAATAATAAATGATACGGTTTACATGATATATACCTTTCAGTTTGTTCTCAGGAAACATATCTACAAGAGATGCACTGAGTTTTTAATCTCCATGCTGTTATGTAAACAAATTTCAAGAAACCATTGTTTAACAATCAGAGCTGAGTTTGTCTAACAATCAAACATGGTTTGTTTTGTAGTTGTCTGTTTCCTTGAACAGCCCAAACAAGTGCTTTCAATTTCTCTTCCAGTATGTCAAAATTCTCACTGATAATCATTTTTGCACGGTGCACATTGTCAATATGCTTGATTGATATTCCCTTACATAAAGAAAATAAGTCTCTAAGTCCAGGGTAACTGTGGCTACATAATTCTTCATATAAAATGGCTGCTAGCTGCTGTTAGTCAATTTTGGTTGGTGAGGGCAGGTTGAATGCCCCTTTGGGACTGTAAAAAAGTGGTTGCCGGTTGGGGAAGACAGGTGGTTGCTTGGGAGGGGGTCTTAACTATGTAAAAATGAACGGGACTGTTTCATTGTGTCCTCTGACGGCAGGTGGTTGCCTGCGCCAGGTGGTTGCTCGGACAGGTTTCACTGTAGTAGTAAATAGAACACATTTTTTCACATTATTAGGAACATATGTGCAAAAGCATTCCTTATCACAAATTTTAGTTGTAGCTCCATGTAGCTGATTTTATGTTTGTCCAAAGTCTGTGTCCTTTTCTCTTACAGCAGCTGAACTATCTGGTGGAACTGGCAGAAACTGGGAACATTTCTGACACGGAGGAGTCCCTATCTCCGTACACAGGGGAACGGCCCTCTGCACTACCTAAGGTACTTAGTAATACATACTATGTACATGCTGCCCTATAAAATGTAAAGTAGAGTAGTGTCATTCCTCAAGCTATCAACATCTTTTTGCACTTCAGGCTCCTTCAGTATAAGACATCTAGAGCCACATACGTATTGATAAAAGTTCTAAATTAGTTCCCATTTAGAGCTTTTATTAATCCTGTTTCTCCTATCTACTTTACACTTCGCACTATGTAAGGGTCTGCATGGAAGGGTCCCGATAACGCTTTACACTAGAGGATAGCCTAAAATAAATCATGCTAAATTCAGTCAGTTACACAAAATGTTGCCATTTTGGTATGAAATACAGGGAATAAATCAAAATAGATTGCAGATGCCTTATGGAAAGGGGCCTTGCAGGTGCCCATTTCTTCCAAGACACAATGACTTCACTGTTACAAAAATAGATCTGCTAGGATCTAACTTTCCAACATCAGATTCTGCTTTGCTTTACTCTTTGTTTGAGTGGGACGAACCAATTAGTAGTGTTTATTTTGGTACAGGTCCAAACCAGTCCTTAGAGATCTAGTTTTTTTTTTACCAATCCAAAGTGATTTTCTGCTCCAGTGCCAGTACCCAGTGCTGTACATGTATGTGCAGGTATCAACCCTTAACCACCACATTTTATCTCTTTAAGCAATTTAATATCATCTGTGATATGAATTTATGGATTTTTAAGAAAACTGAATCCAGAGATTCCAAAATGAATCTTAAAATTGATTGGTCAAAGTAAGATTAGTGTACATTCACTCAGTACTCTACTCACTATCTGGTTTAGGTCCGTCGTTCACTGCATGTATGCTTTAAAAAATTGACTGCAGTTTGATAAGCATCTGCTTGGTGGTGCTCCTGCACAGCAATGTTCACCCTTCTTTAATGTCTCACAGAGATTGCGCCGCAGCCTGCCGATCAGCTTGATTCGGCGTATGTCAACCACGTGGACGACCACGACGTCCGCCACTGGCATGCCTACCCTGGAGCCTGAGCCATCACGCATGCGCAGCGCCAGTCTGAGGCAACCTCGAGAGGGACCTCCAGTAACCGGTAACTAAACAGAACAAATTTTGACTAACTCCTTCTAGAACAAAAGTCTTTGGAAAATATGGGCTCAACTTTCAAGGAAATCGCATAACTGAACAGAACAAATTTTGACTAACTCCTTCTAGAACAAAAGTCTTCGAAAAAATGGGCCATACTTTCAAGGAAAAAGAAATTTCCAACATAATAGCTGAGAACTTATATGTTTCCTGTTTATACTGACTCGAGAAGTACTTTTTTTCTAACACCCCTACATTACAATACCCCTAGATAAAGTTGTCGGAACATTGGGATGTTGGAACATATGAATTGTTGTTGGAACATATATAGGGGTGTCGAAACATATAAAGGGGTGTCGAAACATATATAGGGTTGTCGGAACATTGGTCCGCGACTGTAACGTCTGACCGCAATAGTTCATATAGTTTTCAATATACTGAGTTACAGTGTGCCTGTTGAAGTCTGTGTAGTTATACAATGTAAGTAGCATGTTTCTTCTTTAAAATGTTGGCATAGATAGATACAGAAACTGAAATAGTTTGTGTGACTGTATGCTGATTATCAAATGTACAAATAAACTTCATAATACAATGTACATCATCAGAATTTTCAATGAAAAAACAAATTCTTTAATTTCCTTCTGATTCCAGGCAACAGCATGGGTTACATCAAACCTCGCTCGTTTTCCACGTCTGCGTCCTCAGCGTTCGGCTCGATGCCGTTAAACGCGCCGTTCCGGCGAGGGCGGGGCTCGTGGGCGTCGGGAGACTTCTCGCCAACGCGACCAATCCCGTCTCCGTACTCGCGCACCCTGTCTGACGAGACGGACCTCATCAGGAGACGGTACCAGTCCAGTCTGGAGAACTTTGTGGCGGAGAAACAGGAAAAACGAGAGACGGACTCCCCGGGGAGACAGGTCACGTCAGACTACGACAGCGCCGACGCGAACAACAGCGACAGCAGCGACAACCTGCCCCAGGGAGAGGAGGGGCCGATCGTGGAGGCCGACCGTCCGGACGGAGTATCAGAGGATGATGCCGTGACGCAGAGTGAAAGTAAAGAAGATGAAACTGAAGTAAGAAAAAGATTCTTTGAAGAGTTTACCAGCAGTTGTTGGTTTGTTGAGAGACTCACTCTAAGTCCAACAGTCAAAAAAAAAATCAAATTGTTCGTCTTTTTCAATAATTTTTTTATGCAGTTGACAAAGATGTCAATACAGATTGAAACTGATTTTCGGTCAAACAATTTGCAATGCATTTGGGTTTTGGTCAAGTTCTAAAAGGGTCTTTACCATTGCAAGAGAGACATCTAGCAACTTATTTTGAAACTGCAGATAAATCCTGATGCAAAGATTTGACATTACATTTGTAGATTTGTTAACCTAAGCCTGTGAGAAGTTGTCTCAAATTGCAATTAACTTTGTGTTGTGAGGGTTTGATTCTCTTACTGATGGAATCAATGAATGAGTGAACATAAGAATGAATGAATGAATGAATGAATGAATGAATGAATGAATGAATGAATGAATGAATGAATGAATGAATGAACGAATAATGTGATTTGTTGATTGTACAGGAGGCCTTGTCTATGGAGGAGTACCTTAAAACTGTAGATGACAATTCTATGATGGAACGTCTGTACGAGTGGGACTTCCCTGTGTTTGAATTAGAACTGGAGTTCAAGGACTGTATCCTCAGTATGGTAAGTAAATTTATGTTTCATATTTATTAAAACATTAGGAAACCACTTATTGTGTATTGTGTTATCGTGCAAATCATTGAACTGATGAAAGATAGAGCACACTGGAAGCAGAACTTTGTCAATGCTTCAACTCGATAAAGAGTATGAATATGTATGTATGTACATGTGTATGTATATTACTGTTGTTGGGATTATATAAATCATTGTTAGTATTTTAAAAAAGCCAATTGTCATCAATATCATTCATCAGGCAGTGTAAATGTACTGCAAAACTTTTTAAAGATGTTCACGGTGATTTTATTTGAATATTTCTGCGATGACCTCTTCCCTGTGAACTTATGACATCATAAGTATTAAATTTTGTTTTCAATGTATTCCTACAGTACTGCAGACTTATTTCAACCACTAATTTAAAACTTCACAAAATTATTTTTCCTCATACCACAGGATTAACCACTGCAAAAGTAAAAGACCTTACAGTACTTATAAAGTTGTTGGTAAATCACATAATGAGAAATATGAAAAATTACTGTTCTCTTCTTTTAAGAAATTAACAGTACTTGTTGTGATTGTTCCAGTTAGGATTTTAAGACGTTTTTTTGCTCTTCAGATGGCGTATCGAGTTTTCCAGGACACAGGCCTGTTTGAGGCGTTCCGTGTGCCCAAACAGGAGTTCATGAGTTACTTCAGGGCGCTGGAAAATGGTTACCGCGATGTTCCATGTGAGTACAGATGTCTACTGTTTAGATGAACAAAGAGGTTCAACTTACATTAGTAAATTGTAGTCAATGTACTTTACAGTTGTGCAGTAGTTTCATGTTTGTTTTGGGGACTTTTTGAAAGTTGAAGATAAATGTACATGTAGCCTTTCAAAGCACACAGTACAATTTATATAATAAAAGTTTACTAATATAAAGTCTTGAATGAAATGTAGTAGAAAAGTACAACGACAATGGCAAGGACAGACTGTGTACTAGCCCAATGTTTTACCTTTAGTATATATGCTGAATATGGAGCCTTTGCTTGCTGAAAATTGAAAATCATCTTTAGAATGTTTGTAGACTTTGGATTGGATGATTGTTTATCCTTAGCTGAGTTCAGTTCAATGCCCTAGATACATGCCTTCTATGAAGTGTTTTTTGCATGTGTCAGTAATGCCCCCTGTTGGTTTAATAGATCATAGCAGGGTGCACACTGCAGACATCCTGCAAAAATGTAGCCAGTGCAATGAAAATGGCAAGGATAGATTGTATTGTTTTACCTCAAGCATACTGAATATAAAGGAATGAAGGCTTTGCTTGCTGAAAATTATCCCTAGAATTGTTGTAGACTTTGGATTGGATGATTGTTTACCCTAGTATCTAATGTTTGTGCTGCATGTGTCAGTAACGCCCCCTGTTGGTTTACTAGATCATAACAGGGTGCATGCTGCAGACGTGCTGCATGCCTGCTGGTGGCTGACGACCCAGCCCATCCCTGGCTTCACTCAGGTCCCACTGGAGGAGGACGAACCTGTCAGCAAAGGTACTTCATATCAAAATGTTAACATTAATATTCATCAACAAAACAGTGTAATACTTAAATGTAGTGTGGGTTGGGTACATTTGTAAATGCAAGAAATGTTTCACAAAAACTAATACATTAGAAGCCGCTCAATTGCACGGCCTCTTTGCTTGTGAATGTCGTGCAATTATCCGGCTGGTGCAACAATGCGAAGTTATTTAACTGGACCGCACCAGTTTGGGATTTGGGGATTCCGTGCAGTTAACAGAAGTGTGCGTTAATCCGTTGTGCAATTAACTGGCTTCTACTGTATTATGTTGTTGTTGTTGTTGTTGTTGTCCTTGTTTAATTTGTTAAATTTTGATTTGCCCTTGTCTATTTCACCGCTAGACATGGTCTCTTGGTGCTTTAATGGTGTATTATTTCTAATAGAGCTACATGTTAGTGTATGAAAAAGAAATACATTGTACATGTACCAGTGCACTTTGTGTATGTTTGTACCTTTTTTTCCAAAGGTTGCTATCACATTGCACACATTGTTGGAGAAACTGAAAGATGACTTTTATTTGAGTTACAATGTAGCCGTGATCGTAGATTGACAAAATCAAATTTCTAGCACTTTTTAGCAGCCATTACACTGGTCTTGAGAAGGGGCTCAATAAGCCCCCGACAGCAAGGCTAGCTATGAACGATGCATCCAGATACTTATTCAAGCTACAAATGCCTATTTAACATTTGAATACTGTGAATGCAGAAATGTTCGTTGGTGGATTAATGTTCACGGTTTTCGCGGTGACCACTTCACCGCGAACTTAAAACTGCCGCAAACATTTTTCTATTATGGTATTAGACTGCAGTCTATTGTGTTACCGCGAAATTAAAACCACCACGAAAAGTTCTTTTTCCCGCTACCGCGAAATTAAATTCCCGCAAACTTAAATGCATTTACAGTATATGTAACAAGTTGGTTGAGATGTTGATTTCTGTATGTCCCTTTTACTCATGTTTTGCCCCAGATCCAAACACGTTGACCCCTCCCCCGACCCCCGGGCTCCGTACGCCGCGGGCGAGCTTCACGGGGGTGGAGGAGAGCTACGGCATCCTGGGAATGAACTTCCCGGCACTGGAACTGATGGCGCTGTACGTCGCGGCCGCCATGCACGACTACGACCATCCCGGGAGGACCAACGCCTTCCTGGTGGCAACCAGCGCTCCACAGGTATGGATAACAGTTGTTTTTAAGCCAGGATGTTTTTTACTTTGTTCAAGGGACATTTAGATGTTTGAAGCTGTAATTAAAGATAAATTCTGTACCACAGAATCATTCTTGTCACAAAAATATTTCTCTCAAGTTTTTAGCCTCAAAACAGTAAGAAAGAACGACTAATGGTCTGAGAAAACTTTTACCGCCTCACTGACTTTTTCTTGTTTTCTGACACAGAGAATTATTTTCTTTATGGAAGATGACTTTTCTTCTACAAAGAGTAATAAGAATAGCATTTTTGGTAGTGTATATCTACATAATACTAGACAAAACAATGTCATAGGCCTTACCCTTGTGTTTGGGGGGCTTAGCCGGGCTGTTTGTGGAAACGAAAAATAGAAATGTATGTAAATATTTATACAAATAACGTCAACCTACGACTATGCTCTTTACATCTTGTATGGTTTGGTATCTTTTATATCATACTTTCGTACCCAAAAGCTGCCTGGCATGGCCCCTGTTTAGAAATGTGACGTAGGTCTAAGTCCTGGTCTTTTTCCTGCAGGCGGTTTTGTACAATGACCGGTCAGTTCTAGAGAACCACCACGCGGCGGCAGCCTGGGCCCTGCTGCTCTTCAGACCCGAGCTCAACTTCCTCTGTCATCTGGAGACCGCCGAGTTCAAACGGTTCCGATTCCTGGTCATCGAGGCCATTCTTGCCACCGACCTCAAGAGGCACTTCGACTTCCTCACCGAGTTTAATGCAAAGGTAATTCCCAAACGCTTGTACATCTTTCCTTAGCTTCATTTTCAGTTTTACTATTTGCAGTGTGTGTGTACTTATAATCCGGCCACACCAACCATGGATGAATTGATGTGGCCTAATGTTACTTTGAACAAGATTTACTAATCTCCAAGCAGATGTTAAAACTCTCATTTTATTTTTCATAATTTGACCTAACAACCTGATGATGCTATTCACATTTTTTTAGTTGAGTGACACATATATAGTGTTGCCCACCAATACACAGTTACCGCATGAAAATCATTCAACTTGGTACACTGGTAAAAAATACTGGAAAGTCATTTGTACTGGTACTGTACCTGAATACCCTAAATACATGTGGACTTTTGTTTCTAAGAATGTATCATTCATGCATACCACAACAATAAATATTCAGCATTGAAAATATTGCATTGGCATTCAAACCAGTCTTTAATTTGAATATGTTTAAAAAGTATCAATTTGCATAAAAAATCCCTGAAGTATAGATGAACATTCTGTCAACTTTTTATTCATGTTTCTGTCATCATTGACATCCACAAGTTACACATACTTTGTGAAATAGTTCAGCTAGGTACAGGTTTAGACCTTTGTACCTGATGTTATGTTTAGGTAACGCTAGTTCACCTTTATCCGTGGGGTGACCTTTATCCGTTGTCTCTAAAACCAGCACATTTAGGAGTATTAAGTCTGCTGACATTGGTTTCAAATTTGCAATATATTTAAAATGTTCCGACTTGAAACCACCGTCCGTCGACTTCATACCCCTAAATACGTTTTTTTTTTTTTAGAAACGAATATAGGTTACCCTCGGATAAAGGTGAACCAGCGTTATATATGCAACACTAGTGTCACACCTGCAAGGTTTGATGCTAACCAGTTTGTTTTCAGACTAAGTTTGTGTTCTCCTGTGTTCATATGTCCTGGTTCCTTTTCCCTCTTCAGTTGGCAGCCTTGAACGCTACTCCTAGTGATACCAGTTCTGAGTGCTCCTTCAGTGAGGTTAAAGAGAAGGTGCCTTTTATTTGCCTTTTTGTTCTCTTTTCTCTCCGATCACACCTTCCAATAATCACAGATGGACTAAATTTCAGTAGAGTACTTCTGTATGATCAGTCGTATACATTAGTATTTATTCCTGTTATACTTATACTAGCACATGCTATAACCTAGATGTAGTGTTCTCTTTTCTCTCAGATCACACCTTCCAATAATCACTGATTGACTTTAAATTTCAGTAGAGTACTTCTGTATGATCAGTCAAGTGACTGTATTTAACTCTAGTTCACTTTTATCTGCGGGGTCACTGGGGTAACCTATATCCGTTGTTTTTAAGAACATGGTATTTAGTCTGCAGACGGTGGTCAGATTACAATAATTTTGATGCATTGCAGTTTGTAGCCACCATCCGTTGACTTGAATACCCTAATAAATCCCCTGTCTTTTCAAACAACGAATATTGGTCACCCCGCGGATATTGGTGAACTAGCGTTACTCCTGTTATACTAGCACATGCTATAACCTAGATGTAGCTTTTGTTCTCTTTTCTCTCAGATCACACCTTCCAATAATCACTGATTGACTTAAGATTTCAGTAGTCAGAGTACTTCTGTATGATCAGTCGTATACACTAGTATTTACTCCTGTTATACTAGCACTGCCATAACCTAGATGTAGCTTTTATTCTCTTTTCTCTCAGATCACACCTTCAAATAATCACTGATTGATTTCAGTAGAATACTTCTGTATCATCAGTCAAATACACTGTTATTTACTCCTGTTATACTAGCACATGCCATAACTTAGATGTAGTGTTTGTTCTCTTTTCTCTCAGATCACACCTTCCAATGATCACTGATTGACTTTAGATTTCAGTAGAGTACAGAAGGTGTAGTCTTCTGTATAATTAGTTGAATACACTGTATTTACTTCTATTATTACTAGCATTAATAGTGACACAATTGCTATAACCTAAATGTGTCTTTTGTTCACTTTTCTTTGGTCACTCTTCTTCCAATAATCATTGATTGACATTGAATTTCAGTAGTACATGTGGTGTAATCTTCTGTATGACACCTATTTGATACATCAATCATTCAACAATCATTTTCTCTATAGAAGTAGACATGTCAGGGCTTGAATTGCTGCACACATGCAAGTAGAATTTTGAAACATGAGAAACACCTGCACATCTCCAATTTTTCCTGCACTACCGGCATATGCAGGTGGTATTTTGAGCCCTGCATGCTATCACCATAATGTGATTGACTTACCATAAAACCACAATTCTAGTGACAAAACGAAATATTCTAGGTGTCTAATGTGTGCAATATTAGAGTTAATACAGTTCAGTCATAAAGTTGAATAAAGAAAAATCCCTTGTAAAAAGTAGAAATCAACTCTGTGTGTACATGTTTATGTAATCTTTTCCTCCTCCCTTCTTCTCTTACAGTCTTATACTAATGATACTTTGTTGTGTGAATAATCCAGTCAAGCAGTTATAATTGTTCTTTCCACCTTCCAGGCACCTGTAGCCAACTCCTACAGTTTATGTCCCTTCATTCACGTGAGCACTCGTTCCCTTGCCTTTTCAAGGCGGTGCTAGCTTTTAGGGACGTTGCTGCCTGTGTATGTACCACCTTTTCTGGCTGATTTCGACTTGGTTGTTCCCATTAACCTCTAATTTGTCCTATTCTTACTAGTAATAAGGGGTGGGTATGATGTACCAGTACGAAACCGTTTTGGGCCAGGTCCGAAAACAAAAATCCTGAAAAATCAGTGGACCGGAATTTGGAGTGGAAAATTACCAGACTGTATCGATGGGTTTACACGTTTTGACGCTTACCGGTTCAAGGACATAACAAGAGCGAAGTATACTTTCGACCACGATTCTTCAGTCCATGTTACAGAGTTAACATGAAGACAGCCAGGATTTTAAAATGTCAGTGAGAGTCAAATACTCCACCAGATAGATTCCTTTGTAGAGTATTGCCCATTCACAAGTTTTCAAAACATTTACATATAGGTCCAAGTCTGGACCGGGACCAGAACCTGATCCTTTTGACCTGTACCCAAATTTTCTGTACCAGTACCCATCCCTACTAGTAATCAAAAGGCTAAACGTTTTAAAATGGGGCATGTTCCCGACTATTTGGCAGGGAAGCAAACCAGAGCTAAAATAGGATGGAAACGTTGAAGTCGAAATAATTAAAGCTGGCAAAGATGGTACCCAGGCTGGAGCAGAGTGCTTGTATCTAACACTTACTCATCTATATGCATGTGTTACTGTAGTACTGACTATGCAGGGATCATGATGACTCACTCCTTAACCTGTACACTAACATCTTCTAACACTTGGGAACTAAAAAGTTTTAAGACTTTTAGGTATAGTTGTCTTCACCAATATCACAGATATAAGAAACAAAAAAGGAATTTGATGGAATATGATACAAAGAGTAATATGATCTCTAGAAGAAATATTGCCTGTATATTATGTTCGTTTTAAGGGATCACTGGTGGCTAGAACCAAGATTGCCAGTTACACTTCACAATGAAGCATATTCTACATGCATGTGGTGAAGACACTATAGCCTTGTGGTGCAGGCATGTAGACATGTTTGGGTGCCAAGATGCAGATGTAAGGCCACAGCAAGTAAATTTTATGGATGACATCAGCGCTCGCATTAATTTTCGCCTGATTTCAGAAGGAAAAAAAAACAAGAATTTT
Organism: Branchiostoma floridae x Branchiostoma belcheri; assembly: GCA_019207045.1. Taxonomy (NCBI): domain Eukaryota; kingdom Metazoa; phylum Chordata; class Leptocardii; order Amphioxiformes; family Branchiostomatidae; genus Branchiostoma; species Branchiostoma floridae x Branchiostoma belcheri. Next base: position 10,614,107 of record CM033039.1, on the reverse strand, counting down.
TCTCCTCTTCGGGGATGGTCAGAAAGACCAAAATAGGCAAACATGTTGTGCTGTAGCCTGATAATCATACTTGTCATTCTCTTATGTCCTTGAACTACAAGTCCTCCATCTTTTTGTCACTACATGTAATCTCAAGATATCTTTACAACCAATTTGTAAGTCACCGTGTCTTACACTTGTAGCTGCTTTCTCTTACTGACTTCATCTCTCTTGGTGCAGGAATTAACAAAGGAATGTAGACAAGCTACATGTATGGAGCATTTTCATGTGACGTTGTCACTGTCCTCTACCATTGTGTACCACGTTGGTGTCCCTATTTAGATTTATTGAAATTGCAGACAATGCTATACATGCAACTCCGGCAGCTTATTAGATATTAGCTGAAATTGGATACCATTATGCAAATAAATACATTTGCAGTCCAGGGAATCATTTTGACTGAACCATTTTCTGACATTCAAAAATCTCTCTCAGACTCTTGAGTGTTTACAGTTCAAAGAAAAGAATACCTGAAGAATATTCTAAACGTGACAATAAGACATAGAAAGGCTGTGTTATAAGCTTGAAGTATGGTCCATTGAAATGTAAATAGGGACACCAATATAGCAGTCAACACCTGTCTGCTTCGTTTAATATGAAAAAAGGGTGAAAATGCTCTCTCGGTATATGAAAATGTCAAGAAAATGACAAGGATGTCTAAATTGCTTTTAGATGAACGAAGACGACTCACCCGGAATAGACTGGCGCAACGAGAACGACCGGCTTCTCGTGGTGCAGATGTGCATCAAGCTGGCGGACGTCAACGGACCGTGCAAGGCGGAAAACCTGCACATCACGTGGACCAACCGGATAGTTGCAGAGTTCTATGAACAGGTGAGACTGCACGGTGTTGTTCAACCAACTATTTCATAGATACTGCAAGTTAATTAAAGCAATCTTTGACTGTCACAGTAAGTAATACTGAATGTGGCCACTATAGACAGGTGGCCACCATAGAGAAAATGCTGATTGACCATGAGCAATAAGTCACACATGATTTCCACTGATCTTTCTCACTAAGTAACATTGTCTCGATCGTCTCAAAATTCAACTGACCCTGCCAAAGTCAAATTTACTGGATATGATATGATATTACCATGCGCAATGTTGGTAAATTCGCCATCAAAGACTTGTGCTCTAACGTTCAAGGCACGCATACCTTCCGCTACCGCCAAAATGACCCTGTCATGTTGGGAACTCCAAATCCTCACAAAGTACGATTTAACTTGGCGCAGGGTGAGATACGGCCGCTGTATGGTCACAATAGGCTGTGTTTCTGTATCTATGGGACCAAAAATCTTGTGTCCGTGGCCACTATAAACTATTTCTGAATGCTTAGGTTAATGGGAAAAGTCCAAGGGACTGACAAAAAGTGACCGCCATGGCCAAGTGGTCACTATGCATAAATGGCCACTAATACAGGTTTGACTGTAACTTACTAGTGGATGTCTAGCCTTCATCAACACTTCCATCATATTATTCTGTGTTTTTGCGTAGGGTGATGACGAGGTGGGGCGGGGCCTCCCCATCTCTCCTTACATGGACCGTAACAAGCCTTCTATAACTATGTCCTGTGTTTTTGTGTAGGGTGATGACGAGGTGGGGCGTGGCCTCCCCATCTCTCCTTACATGGACCGTAACAAGCCTTCTATAACTATGTCCTGTGTTTTTGTGTAGGGTGATGATGAGGCCTCCCCATCTCTCCTTACATGGACCGTAACAAGCCTTCTATAACTATGTCCTGCGTTTTTGTGTAGGGTGATGACGAGGCGGGGCGGGGCCTCCCCATCTCTCCCTACATGGACCGTAACAAGCCTTCTATAACTATGTCCTGTGTTTTTGTGTAGAGTGATGACAAGGCCGGTCTCCTTACATGGACCGTAACAAGCCTTCTATAACTATGTCCTGTGTTTTTGTGTAGGGTGATGACGAGGCAGGGCGTGGCCTCCCCATCTCTCCTTACATGGACCGTAACAAGCCCTCTATAACTATGTCCTGTGTTTTTGTGTAGGGTGATGACGAGTAACAAGCCTTCTATAACTATGTCCTGTGTTTTTGTGTAGGGTGATGACGAGTAACAAGCCTTCTATAACTATGTCCTGTGTTTTTGTGTAGGGTGATGACGAGGCAGGGCGTGGCCTCCCCATCTCTCCCTATATGGACCGTAACAAGCCTTTCCTGGCGCGGCTGCAGGAGTCCTTTATTAACCACCTGGTGGCACCGCTCTGTAACGCCTACGCCGCGGCGGGGCTGCTGCCTGGGCACTGGGTAGAAGAGGAGGAGGATTTAAGCAGCACGTCAGGTATCATCATCATCATCATCCCTTTGTACTGGTTGCACAAAAAATGACTCTATCCCTCCATCCATCCCTATCCTCCATAGCTTTCACTAACAGGGAGCATCTTCTCAAAGCTGGTGTAGATGGGTTTTACATGGTCTTAACCTACTCATCAGGTTAATCCTTAAATATAACCGGAGGTCAATCCAACACAGGCTGTATATGTACATCTTCTAGATGCTGTCCATTGGGTACTCCAAATATTGTTGAGCAGGACGTATTTATTTTTTGGTTGGATGTTTTTCAACTGGGTGGATGAGAAAAGTGGATTGCAGCATGAACAAAACTTAAGCTTTCAAATACAATGGGGGGGGTGTGATATATTAGTAGGAGACTATGGATAGAGTGACACGGACATTTTCTTCTTTCTTTCTTTCCGAAGGCAAAGTGGAGGCAGAAAATGAAGCTTCACCTCCAGAAGAGGATGATGACTCAGGTAAGAACTATTTTCAAAATGGGAAATAAAGGATAAAGATAGAATCATAGCATGTTAGAATTGCATGAATTTTTTGAAGTTATTACTTTCTTCTACTGGTAGTTATCTATTATCTTGTCTTCCAGTTACATGTTACTTCTCATGTTTTAGCTTGTAAAGAAATAAGTACAAAAGCTTAATGCATGTAGGTGGGGAAAAGCGGTGTTCCAACTGCAAAATTTCAGGTTGTACAGTGGGCGTTTGCACGTTTGCAAGTGTGTATTATGAGCACTGAATTGTAGTGTGCAGTATGAGACAATTTCATATTTCATAATGAAGACTGAAACCTAAATTTCATACCTTTTTTATCAGTTCTGAAATTTCTTTAATTCGTACCATGATTTTTTTTTTTCATAGTTGATGACGACGCCACCTGCCTGAAGAAGGAACTGCAGCCTCGTAAGGTCACCAGTCCGCTCACCGAGAACATCAAGCGAAACCACCAGCGCTGGCTCCAACTGCTGAAGGAAGAGGAGAAGGAAGAACAACAGTCCGCAGAGCGCGACGACAGCAAGCGCGAGTTCGGCGCAGTTCCCGAGGAGGGGGAAGAAAGTCGCGAAGAACACCCCGATAGTTTTGATAAAGACTTCAACAATGAAGCTGGCAAGGTGGACACTTTGGGTACTGAAGAACAAAACACGCAAGCACACAGGTCGAGGTCACTTGAAGGAGAGAAGCGGCGAATCATCTTCGAGAGCGGAACGATACAAATAACGGAGGAGTCGACAATAGAAGATACGGTGGCGACTGGTCTGGTTTCGCAGATAATGGAAGACACAAGGACAGAACTGAGAAACGTTGTAGGTTTGACGGAACAGGGAACAACAACGACAACAACAACAACGACGCAGGAATCACACGCTGTTCAACAGAGACTTGAGTCCACAGACACTGTAGAAGAGGTGGAGTCAACCGAGAGGTAACTTTCTGAAAACTGAAGAAGTCTCTTCCCTCAATGTGTGTTGCAGTCCTCAATGTAGAGAATACGGTCACAAAAAAGGCTGTCATCACTGTATGATAAGTATTGTAGGAGCTGAGTTTTAGAGACACATATCAGATAAACAATTGTTTTGTGGGAACAGTCAACATACTCATCTGCAGTGCAACTTGAAATGGATAGGGGGAGCTCTTGTTCATGTACCGGTAATTGTTTTTATGTTACAGGGACCAACTTTAGCCATGACTGTAGATAACATGTTTGTATCACTTTTTTTTTATGTATCATCGAGAAAATATCAACGAGACATATTTTCATCATATTGAATACTAAGCATTTTTTCGTATATCATAAAGTTAGCTTTATCTTTGCTTATACATACATGTAGTTTTCAAACAAGGAAAAAAGGACTGTTTCTGAATTCTATACTGATGTAAACAAGCTTCCTATTATGTGCACCGTATTCTCTCAATTTCTAGCATTCCAACAATGAAAATACCTTACATGAGCAGTCAATATATATGATATGGTGAACGTACTTCAATATACAAATGTATTGCTATTTATCAAGATATACTATAGGACAATACATGTATATTCTGGCGAGTGAATTTGTGCCTGTATATTCCAGCCTCTAGGTTATAGGGAATTCGTAGATTCCTAGCTGCTCGTTGGGTGAATTCTATGTTTACACATAATGTTGTGATTGTATGTATGAAATATAGGTTGTCAGGTATATAATTATCGTCATATATGTTTATATCCAACTATTTTTGTTCCAGACTTTGTAAGTTTATGACTATTCACATTCCAGAATCTTTTTGCATTAGGGGAACGGGTCGTACCATTATATAGCAGTTTTTGTTTTTCCTCAGAAAAAAAGACTGTATTACGTACACATTTATACTGATATCTATATGCTATATGTAGATTTATACTGTAAGCACTATAATAATTATTTGGAGAATGATTGCAGAAATCTATTTAGAACTGCCAGATAGCATATTGCCATACAATATACATCCTGTCTATTGTATTATGCAGATTTAAGATATATCCCGCATAAATATACAGCTTTGAAAAGACACAATGACAATTAAGACAAAAAAGACAAATTATTAGCAGCCGGCTAGGTGAATGTAAATATGATCATGAGAATTTTAGTGCCATAAAATGGGTTTGGCAAGTACCAAACAGACAGTTTTCCAAGATCTGCCATGCCTAAATGTGATATGCTTTATTCTCTTGAACAACTATAGGAAATTATATACCATTTGGCTTGCCCCTTAGGCGTCGCCAAAAAATTTTGTTCCATTTAACATATTATGATGTTCATGGAAACATATCAAACAATGAAGAATAGTACACACCCTATAATGATTCTATTTTCAGCAGAGAAAGTGCTTCAAGATATGTATATAGATATAGACATTATGGAACATTATGTATAATGTTTAGGATTTTGAAGATTGTGTAGAAACTATGGAAACATTTCATTCTCCAAAAGTTTGAAAGTACAAAAGGAGTACATTCCTTAAGTCAGTCAATCAAGAGAGCAGCAAAATTTCCCAACCAATCAGAGCATTACACAGATTATCAGCAGATTTTATGCAGCCAATCAGGACCCTTTGTTGGAATTCTTGTCCCTGATTGGCTAAAGCTTTATGTAGATGAGTCTCAGATACACTGGGACAAAAGTATAGTGATAAGAGAGTGTTACAGTAATTGCTTGACATTTTCTGAAGAAACTTTTCTTCAAAGAGGCAAAAATGTGAACTGCTAACTTCAGTGCCAACATGGATTTCAGTGTTAAACATTACAGGAACATTCCATTAAGAAGACAAGAATAGATGTAGTTAACTGTTAGGTTTTGACACCATATTACTAACCTAAGCCCTGATTGAACCCTTGTTGTACCCCACATTTAACCAGTGCTTTGAAAGAAAATGGTACTTATAATTATGTATTATAGGAAATTGTCAAAAATGTTTATTTCTGACAACTCATGAATCAGTTTTCCAAATCTGTCATAACTGGGAACATGTCTGGTGACATCACGGAACTTTGTGCACACATAAGCCCAGGTGCACATATCTTAATGATGTCACTGATAAAATGTGTTCTACTGTAAAATATGTGCTATCTGTCACATTTCCATGCTCTGTTGCTTATTGTGAAAAATTCCTTCTATGTGACTAAATAAAGAATAGAAGACTTATTAATAATAATTATAGTGATGCCAGCATATGAATTATGAGGCTTGAACATTTAAATTTTTCTTCATATTTTTGTGTACTGCTTCTGTTTTTTTTTTAAGTTTTTTTTTGTAATTTTACTCAAAGGGTATCTATAAACTGAGTAGACTGAACAACTATGTCACAGGGTATATATTTTCCCATAGCCATACTTCTTCGCTTCTTTCTCAGAACTGTTAAATCTTGCCCTACACATCGAAAGTGAATATAGTATTATTTACAATACAATACACAAAGCCTGGGTGAAAGTGGAAGATTCTCACTTTCAGTTTTTAAGACTGAACATTCTCTCAACAAATAGGGGACATTTGTGTACCTTCAAAATGGCTGTACAGTTCATGTAGTACATTTGGTATTCTAACAGAGGACTAGATAGGGACAAGAAAAAATCTGTGACATCTAATTTTCTCAATATAGTTTTGGGCAGCAAAATTTCAAACCTGGGTCTTTCTTTACTACTAACGCATATTTTTTTTCTTACATATTTCACTCATACCTATCCAGCTGTTTATACCTCTTGTCTTAGCATCGGTGATCACTTATAACTTATTCAGATTTCTGTCTTGTGCTGTTTTATGACTTAAGACGTGCCAAGTATGTATGGGTAAAGTAATTATAATTGCTGCATACTTAGACATATGTTCAGTATGACTATAACATTTACTTTCTTCAATATGTGAGAATGCTTCCTTCCACTGTCAATTGTACATAGGCACTGTCTTTGTGTAAGGAGATGTTATGTTGTTTAGATTTGTTTTTTTGCAGATAAGAATAGTTGTCTAATGAAATGTGATATGCAATTCTGAATCACCCAGCGTTCTGTGGTTAGCTTGTTCTGTTCAATATCACATTGAATCGTGTGATTTACGAAGAAGCACCCTTGAGTATATATGTATACGTGTGTGTGGTGTTTTTGTTGTATATTACGGATGTCTTATACTTGTGTACTACTATGAAAGACACTTGCCTCCTGTTATGTACATGTATGTATGTGTACAGTACAAAATAGAGAATTAAAGATTTAGAAGAGAAAGAAATGAATTTGCCGTTTTTTTCCTGATATTCTTAGTGTCACTGTACTCTCTTAAGAAGTTATTACATCTATATTTTTAGCGAATGACTTGTGAATCTTTATTCAAAGACACTGTATTTCTCCACATCTCAGTGAACGTATGCGAAACAGATGTTTCGTACAGTTGAATAGCTTACCAAATTCAAGTATATAAAGCCTATTGTATACAATAACGTAGAAAAGAAGGTTTTCTCACGTTGGTTTGCATATATTGCCAAAGATGCTTTAATAGTTGCCTGCTGCACTCCTCTCATCTCTAAGGTTTCTTACCATGTAGTGCCTTCATGTGATTACTTTTCCTGATGAACTGTCCACTGCGTTGCTCACAGTTATAGGGGTTCACAACAGTGTGAGTCCGCATGTGAATGTGTAGAGTACTCACCTGACCAAACCCGCACATCTGTGCCCTACGGACTTCTGTTTCTACGTAATTCGGTTAATCCCCACCGCTAACATACACGTCTGTTTACATCATTAATTCAGCTTTTTTCACGGTCATGTTTTAGCGCCATCTATCTTTGAATCCGCCAACTGCAGCTTTGGGATCATCAACCGCATACGCTAAGCGGGTTTTGTAGAGCCTCCTTGGGTAAACCAATTCAAAATGGCAGAGTTTATCAGACACAAAGGACATGGGGCTTCGAAATACTTTTGAAAATCGATGATGGCTAAATAATTTCTCAAAATGAAGGAGCAATGCCTGCGACACTGTCTCACAGATAATATACAAATGTAACGTTACATACTGGTGGTACCTTGGATCAACACCCTGCTCCCATGTGAGAATTATGTAAAATTGGACGGTCCTCTGCGTCATTTTTACACTTTAGAACAATCTGGAAACAGCTGCACCATTCGTTTGCTAAGTTTTAGCTCTCTAAAAGAGTCTCCGTTTGTTAAAAACAGCGTTTCTCGTGTCTGTTAACCATTTCCAGTCGCTTCAGCAACTCGCTGTGGTACAAAAACGCCACTGTTACTCAGCGGAATAAATTAGTACTGCAACTAAGCAGTCACCTTTGTGATATGGATGCTGATTGGTCCAATAAAATGAATTGACCAATCGATGTAGACGTTTGTTCTGCGGGTAAATAACACTAAGTAACCTGTGTGTATCCCTGTGACTGGTTGAATCAGTGATGACCAATAGGTAAGTCCAATGGATTTCTGGTTATATTCCTTATGTGCAAATGTATTTCTAATGTTTATTCTGATTGGCTCAATTTACCCATGTACCAGTGCGTTTTTTTTTTCGCATTTCACTGATCACGCATTCTAACATGACCATTGTGGCAGACTATTTCAAAGAATAAAATACACAATTAAGACGACATTCGTTTTGTTGTAGCATACTAGTAATTCCCTTTCCCCACTGCATACACAATCCATGTACATGTCCAATTGCACTTCATTAATTCAGTTAATTTTACGGTAATGTTTTAGTGCCCTCTATTTGTTAGGTTGCTAACTGCAGTATTCTGAACTTTGATCGTACACTCAAGGATAGGATACACTAAACAGGTTTTGTTCCCTTTGTAAAGTTCCAAAGTCACTTCTGAAAGATCTGGAAACAAGAACGCCATCTATTTGCTAAGATATGATAAAACTATAAGACTTCATTATGATGAAGACCAATCCTAATCATCAAATATTTCTATTAAATGGATTTGCCAAATCTATTGTTGCCTCTGGCCAAGGTGAATCATTTATTTCCTTAGCTGCTAGAGGTCGCTGTTCAATATACAATGTAAAATCGCATCGGGAATAATTACTCTTCTGTCGTTCGTTTTTGATCTGATTGGTAACGCCCTTGACACGCAGTAAAGACTCCGCGATCATCAATTGTGGTCTGGATGTAAACCGTTGAATAGTTTATTCATTACCTCCTTGCAGGAGGTTCGCGTATAGCAGAAGTCTGTGTGTCCACAGCTATAACCCCAGATCCATTTTATGCATTTGTTTGTATTTTGGCATGTGAAGTCCCGATGATTCCAGTCAATTTCAGACACCGTAGCATAGCTTAGAACAAGGCTAGAAAGCGAATGAAGTTTCCACTTTGGGTTACCGCTAAGCGAACCCTTCGGTAACCGCAAAGCGCCCCCATACGATGGAACTTCAAGAATATTAAACAAAGTGTGCGTTACTTTTATCACTTGAATGTCATAGTACAACCCGTGGCGAGAAGGCAGAAAGCATTTTGAGTACTAAAAATTACTTCCTTACTTTTCTACATGGCTCGAAATCGAAAGCGAATGAAGTTTCCACTTTGGGTTAGCGCTAAGCGAACCCTTCGGTAACCGCAAAGCGACCCCATACGATAGAACTTCCTGAATCTTAAACAAAATGTGCGTTACTTTTATCACTTGAATGTCATAGTACAACCCGTGGCGAGAAGGCAGAAAGCTATAGTAATGTAAGGTTATAGAAAAACACATTGTAATCTCCCGTAATCTCAGCCCACATTAAAGCGTCTGTTGGTCGCCGTATGGTAGCCTGAGCAACTGGAACTAATTAAATGTAGCAATTCTATAAGCATAGGTTTATGTTACTGTCTTGGTACCTCTTGACAACTACCTACTGGATATAAATGGAAACATGATGCAAAGTGTTATTCCTGTTAAATAGGTTAAACCGTAACCCACATGAGAAACACCATAATTGATCATGATTACCCCACGGAAGATTGTGCCTATGAACTGTTTGTGTTTGTGTAGCATTGCGTGCTAAAACAAATCACATGAAAAGATCACATCAACTAACCGATACAGTTGCGACCGTTTATTCAATGCAACAATACCATAAATGGAAAGCAAACTTCAAACTGATCTTCTGCTAACAGCAATAACATAATAGGATGGTAAAAAACTGTTGAAAACAGCTAATTATAAAATGAACATTCATGTACACGGGCTAATCTAAAGATGGCTGCCTCTATACGTCCTAAGACCATTTCTAATGGATAACAACACATAAAGAAACTGGTAAACAACTTGCAATTTTACGAGCAGTTAAAACATAAAATCCAAAGATTAACATATTTCTTGCATATTTACAGAAATTAGTGTTGCAAACGCGACATGCTAGCTAAACAGCAAAAGTAGGAGAAAGTCTAAGTGCTAAGAGTTAACAGTTTCACACAATGCACTTCCTCTGCCTCTATACGTAATCATTCAGTTTCTAAAGACATTTCTGTACTTCTAATCGCCAAACTCCTGACCATAGCTAATATAGGATGACAACGTTTTATCAACGCTTTATCGTCTTTTTACCCAATCGATGGACTACTTACAGTCCGTATAGACTGACTGACAGAGACTACAGTAATCTCCACAAACGTATTCATGTGGTTCCGTATCATATTCCTTTGTGCTACATGTATGAACACTAGAAGAAACTTGAATCTGACAACAGAGTCTCACAGCGTCACCTGTTGATACTGGCCGATTTTGCAATACGTCTTGCGGACATAGGTGACACTTGTGACATTGTATTTTACACTGTTTGAATCTTTTTATGTTTCCTGCAATTAGCCCACGGGCAAGAATTTGCAATAAACTTGTTATCAATAAGTGGCGTTGTGAGACCGTCTGTTGTGATATTCAGACTCGCTTTTTCCACATTTTGCGGTCACTAACTAGAGTGGGCCCGCATCATGTGTGTTTTCATAGTAGACAGCTGACTAAATTGCTTACTACACTCCTCACAGGTATACGGTTTCTCACCTGTGTGAGTTCTCATGTGTGTTTTCAGATGACCCAGCTCACTGAACTGCCGGCTGCACGCATAGCACGTGTACGGTTTCTCGCCAGTGTGGGTCCGAATGTGTTTCTTCAGACTACACATCACAGTGAACTGCTTGCTGCACTCCTCACAACTATACGGTTTCTCACCTGTGTGAGTTTTCATGTGTGCTTTCAAAGAACAAAGCTCCCTGAACTGTTTGCTGCACTGCTCGCACTTGTAAGGTTTCTCGCCAGTGTGAGCCCGCACGTGGCTCTTGAGGTGTGAGAGTGTGATGAACTGCTTGCCGCACTCCTCACACCTGTACGGACTTTCCCCTGTGTGAGTCCGCTTGTGAATCGTTAGATGGCCTTTCTCCCTAAAGCTTTTGTTGCAAATTTCACACGAGTACGGTTTTTCCCCAGTGTGAGTTCTGATGTGTTTCTTCAGATCACTCAACAGACTGAACTGTCTGCCGCACTCCTCACATCTGTGCGGTTTCTCACCCGTGTGAGTCCGCATGTGGTGCTTTAGATTGCTCAGTTGACTGAAGGCCCAACCGCAGTCCTCACACCTGTATGGTCTCTCACCGGTGTGAGTTCTTGTGTGTGTCGTCAACTCACTACTCGTAGTGAACTGTTTGCTGCACTCCTCACACCGGTACGGTTTCTCACCCGTGTGAGTGCGCATGTGAATCGTCAGACAAGCTAACTGACTGAAGCTTTTGTTACATTTTTCACACGTGTACGGTTTCTCACCGGTATGCGTGCGCATGTGTGTCTTTAATTTACTTGGGAGACTAAACCGCATACTGCACTCCTCACACCTGTACGGTTTTTCTCCTGTGTGGGTATGCATGTGCGACTTCAGAGCACTTGTTTGGGCGAAACTTTTCAGACAATTCTTACAGACGTTCGGCTTCTCACCGGTGTGAGTCTTCATGTGCTGCTTCAGATGACTCCCTTGACTAAACTGCCTGCCGCACTCCTCACACCTGTAGGGTTTCTCACCTGTGTGAGTCCGCATATGAGTCTTCAGATGATCGAGTCGACCGAATTGCTTGTTGCACTGTTCACAGCTGTGCTGTTTCTTCACTTTCTGTTTCTTGTCACTCTTTCCACTGTCGCCAACATTGTCTTGCTGATCGGTGTATGTCGAATCTTCTCCCGACTTCACATCTGCGAACTGCTTGGTTTCAGCTCTGCTTACCATGATGAGCGAATAGCTGTTTGGAAATGATCGGGACAATATTTTTAACACGGGATAATGAAGTTTGTAGAAGTAACGTGTGATTGGTGTAGTAACGTGTGATTGGTGTAGTAACGTGTGATTGATGTAGTAACGTGTGATTGGTGTATAGTAACGTGTGATTGGTGTAGTAACGTGTGATTGGTGTAGTAACGTTGTGCGGTCACGGTATACAAAAGTTTCAACCGGTCTGAGATTTACACAACGTTAACGTTGTTAAATCTTAGATTAGAAACTCTCATTTGCATACGAGTGATCGCTGTTGTTGTTTATATCCGGGGTATTCGATGGCTGGTGCCTACAAGGACGTCAGCAGATTGGATTAGAAATTTATATTCAAAGTTGCAGATTAAATTACTGGTTAATATGTAAATCAATATTTTGCCAAACACCTGCTTATTGTCTACCACTGCGTCACCGTAACATCATCGCGATCGCTCGTATAGAGATGTTAGAGACATGGTATTAAGAAATAAGTTTTTACAATGAAACTGAGGAAAATACAAAAAGTCTGAAATGATACTGGTTCGTTGCGGAAGGACTTACAGTGCAATCTACAGGTTTTCAAAACCATCTTGCTGACGCTTATATGCAAATACATGGTTTGATATGCTAATTGTTTAGCTTAGCATGAGCAAAATGCATTGCATCATAAGGTCTTCCTTTTTGGTTCCTGTTGAGACTAAGTGACGTTTCCTTGGCATCTACCTGGCATTAACTGGACCTGAGTCACGATAAGGTCATATTATAGCTTCTGATAGCAGTCTGGCATCCAGACTACTATAGTACATGTATAATGCAACTTCTGTTGTTTGAAATATAGACCACAGTCCCCTTACATTCCTTTACAATGTGTCTGCATGGTAAACAATGACTGGAATTTTGTTGTCTTTTATACAATAATGCCCGCCATATTTCCGACTGCTCAGCTCCGTAAACAAAACCAAATACATGAAAATTTCATCGCAAACAGTAGAAGGCTGTCAAACATCGCCATCTACTGCTGTATTCTTTTCTGGTCTAGGCTACGATTTCAAACTCGAAAAAAAGTGTACAGTCAATTTCCAGGGCGATGCGATCGAGCATTGCTGGCTAATGAAAGTCGAGTCAAAGACAAAAAACTTTCCCGCCCACGTGGCGTTTAATACTGAGGCCCTTATTCAACCTCCTTGATTTAACAGAGCAGCTACCGTCTGTTAACAGATATCTAATTTATAATACATGTATTTGAGTTTTTTTGACGCAATGCATGGCCATTTCATCACACAACTAGTTGTTACGGAGATAGATATATAAAAAGATCTTACCTCATCTGTATATGTATATCAGCTCTGACGAATTCCTTAGCGTCAGCCTCACTGATTTGTAATTCTGACACAGAAGTGGCAACGTGTCCGCTCACAATTTCAGAATTTTCGAAGTGACGTAAGTATCTTCTCACCGCGGTGCTTCATGGGGTCTAATTTCAAAATCGCGGTGGCCAATCAGAGCTCGCCTCTCAGACAATGGCGCAAGATGGTCACCAATCAGGAGAGATCAGACATCGGATGGCTTATTAGAGCAATGAGGTTCAAAATATTTAAAACCTCCTTGATTAGAGTTAGAATAAAAGATAAAAGTGGCACAAAAGACAGACAAGGGAAGCATAATTGTTTATCTTTTAATTGTTTATCCTACTTAGAATAGAATTAGAAAAGAAAACAAATATAAGAGGAGCCGGTAACAGAAGCAATGTTATTTCTGTACCATTGTGTCTACGAGACTGGCTCCTAAATAAGACAAACAAATACAAAGAAAACAAACCATTTAATTGAAACATAAAAATAAACAGGGTAATAATATTGATGATAGCAATAACAAAGTGAAAACAAAATAACAATATCCCGTGTAATGATAAAGCTTAAAACTAAACAAAAGTCGGGAATATTATATCGCTAAGCAAAGCTGACAGCTTAATGATCATGTGTCGTGCATACTAATCCTGTTCAGCCTCCCTGAGAACAAAATACACATTACATGAGTTTCTGAGGCTGAACAAGAATGACAATAGGGTCGGCCCCTCCTTCGGAGACTTCTGGATCGGAGGCGTTTTACTTATACCGCACTCGATCGAGTTTGGGTAAAATTCCTTTTCCCGGCCTAGAAAACCTTGCAGCTGACCCTATGTTGAAAACCGCGTATAAAAGTCATGTAAAATGTAAGATCGTTTAAATCGTCTAAAAAAGTAAGACACTGCAAACTAGTGTTAGGATCCAGGGTGTTACGTTAGGTACATGGCGGAATCGTGAGTCCAACTTACCTCAAATGCAGGCTGAGTTGAAAATACATTGTGTACAAGTAAGTTGTTGATATGATGTGAGATACAGGCTGTACCGTTTCTGACTCCCTGGTGTCTGTCAAAAACAACGTCTTGAAACTAGCAGATGTGTCGACAAACGAGGAAGTAGTCTTTGAAGCTTGTAACCTCCTCGCAAACTTCAAGAGCGGAGGCGCGTTTTACTTATACCGCACCCGATCGGGTTTCGGTAAATTTCCTTTCCCCGGCCTAGAAAACTTTGCAGCTTACCCCATGTTGAAAATGGCGTAAAAAAACGCTCCCTAAAAAATAAACGCCACCAGCCCCGGCGTCTGCGAAGGAGGCTGTAGTAAGGACCCTTAATTACCATGTTGTTAGATTCAGTCGAACTACTGCTTGTCTATGATACGGTTGACCCACTTGCTTAGTGTAAACAACAACATATAGATAGAGAACGTGTGTAGTATAATACTTGTTGGGGCTTTGCCCTTGCTTCCTCGAACATGAACTGTATACATATCATTGATTCTTTGTTGAGCACATTTACCCTTCATCATCTCTAGATATACAGTATTGTTTATGACGATTAAAGAATGCTGTTAGCCGCGCTCCGCAACAGGCACTTTTTAGAGAACATCGGTCCACCGCACAACTCAGGACCCAGGACTGTGTACCTCCGACCTAGCGCGCGGCTGCCAAACTTCACCTGTTAATTTCTTCAGTTACAAACAAACTTTCACCAATCTAACGTTCGAGATCAGTTAAAAGGGAATTAATTTACTAGTCACCGCGTCCGTGCAACCGTTAATTTTTTGAGTCGGAACTCTTTAGTTTATGTACCCACTCGGAGTAATACATCAATGAGATCTTAAGAAATTACTGTAAGTACAAACATTCACGGGCATATGCCAAAACATTTCCCATCGTAACCGTATATGGTGGTATAATGGAACGCCCCAGGACTGTAGTTCTTTGTCTCCACACAAAACACTCGATCTGAAAACGACAAAGACGTACATGAGTGCACATAACATGGTTAGCGCCTGAAGAGCTCGCTTGTGATTAACGTGAGTGGTTCGACGTTTTAGGCGTGTTTTAGGCGTTTTAGACGTGGTTTTAGGCATTTTAGACGTGGTTTTAGGCGTTTTAGACTACGGACTACTACCAAACACCATGAAGAGAAGATCACAGAAGTGATTGAGGATCTAGGATCTTGGACACAGTCGTCTTTTCTGGACAGAGCTGGTGAGTCACCATTTTGTGTTGCGGAAATACGGGTACTTCCCACCAAGCATCACAGTTTCCGGCCAATTTCTTTCATTTCCTTGAGAGCCTAGGTTGGTGATCACTTCACTTGATCCTGCTACTCCAAGTCTTGCAGAACCCAAACCTAGGAAAGAAAAGGACTCAGCGTATTCTGAGGTAAGAAATCAGTCATCTATTCATGTATACAATCGTGATAAAAAGTAAGATGCTGTAAAACTAGTGTAAAGACCAAGGGTGTAACGTTAGGTACATGGCGTCAAATACCTCTTACATATCTATCATTTATGACAGTTAGGCTTTGTTGAAAATGCGTGCCATATACGTTGTTGAAACTATGTTAAAATGCAGGCAGCTCCGTTTCTGACTCCCTATAAATGTCTGTCAAAAACAACGTCTTGAAACTAGCAGATGTTGTAAGGGGGCCGATGTTGTGGCCCCAGGTTCTTTGAATGCTGCACGAGGAACGTTTAAACTACAGGACTAAGAAAGCACACACAGGACGCAGTCATGCCGTTAGACACGCACGGGAGCTGTTCGTCGGGACCCTCTCTCTGCTCTCTCTGTCCAACTGTCCCAACTCCCAATTCCCGGCTTTCTTTATTCCAAAAACCCAGACACAGATCCAGACACTGTCTACAGCTATGCATGACACTAATTATAACATGTACCTGCTATTGGCTTTGTTGTTCTTTTCATCTTCAGTTCATCAAAGAACAATACAAAGGATAACACCTTGTCAACAGTTATCACACAACGATACCAGACTAATTACAGTTACCAGGTGGGCTGTCTGTAGCTTCTCAGAGCATGTACATGACAAAACGATAACCATAACATCTTGCTTTAAATGATACAACAATTTCTTCAAAACAGTGCATTTTTACCCCTCCTACACCCACCGCCAAGTTTTCCACGAGCCGTCCCGGCGAGTACTACAGTAACAGTTCTATCATGTTACACAGTAGAATACAACAAATAACAACAAAAAACACAAATAGACAATACATGTTGGTGGAATTGATTAACCAGATACAGTTCAGTACGACAGAGCAGGTCAGTCTACAGATTTTTCAACTGTCCATAGTCTCGGTGTCCTCAACATCTCCGCTGCTCATCCTTGGCACACCCCTCGGCTCACGACCCCGCTTCGCTCGGGTGCCGTCTTCTGCCATCCGCGGCCTCCTATCCCCGAGGACCGCTCCCCTCTCCCGTGTCGTGATGTCTTCCCTCCGTCCCTTCGTCGCACGGCCACTGACGTCCTCTCCGAGTCGCTCCTCATGTGCTGTCACATTCACCGGTCTTCATTGGAAGGTGCCCCGGCGACGATGCTCATGCTGCAGGAGTTCCCGTAAGGGGGTTGACTGGATCGCGACCGTCTGGTGGGCATGGTTAACGCGTGGCATGACCACGAACTCGCCAACACTCTTGTGCCCGGTGTGACCCATGCAGGGATAAGCCATGGAGAAAGAACAGAACACACACGCACACAACCTGACCGTCCTATCAGACCTATCAAAATTCCTGTTTACTAACCTAACACTGGCCCTGAACTGTCTATAGTGCATCAAATACTTTTCTGTCTTCCGATATATGTAAAACAATTAGTACTAAAGTAAACAAAAACATCAACATTCAACTTACTCCTACACTGTCAGCATTTCTCAAATATATCCTAACTCTTCAAAACAACTCCCACTGTTTCTCTTCCCTCCTCCTGTCTGTCCTACATCACAGTCTCATGTCACAACAACAACTCTGGCCGCCGCACAACGCTAATCCAGAACTTATGCAGTAAAATACAAATATAACAATACAGGGAAGTCGTGCTGCTAGTCATCACAACAACTTAAAGAGAGTCCTCCTACAACTCCTCACTTCTTCTTGCTACTAGTCGAAAACAACATAACTAGGCTAAGCTCTAACACAACAGGTAAGGCAGCGTGAGCATAGCATTCTCTCTGTCCACTCAAGTCAAGGGCACACTCACGTTCAACAACTTCCACCCGGCTTCTTTTTCAATTGTCCTACCGACCGCCCCGTCGCCTCATACCATGTCGAAGTCGCGGCCCGCACTCTGACCATGATGTCGGCCGCCGTCAGTCCTGCCGCCACGTGCTGAGCCTTGGAGTTCACGGCTTCCCCAGCACTCCAGCCATGGTCCTGCAACCTCCTATCCTGGTCAGCCTGCCGTGTCCTGCCGGTAGCCTCTCCACCTCGCGGCCTTCCTGCCCTCCCGTGCGCATCTCCTGGCACGGCTCCTGGTCCTGGCGTGTCTCCGTCCCGCAGCGTCCCTCTAGATCTTGGTTACGCAGCATCCTGCCTCGACAACGCCAAATGTAAGGGGGCCGATGTTGTGGCCCCAGGTTCTTTGAATGCTGCACGAGGAACGTTTAAACTACAGGACTAAGAAAGCACACACAGGACGCAGTCATGCCGTTAGACACGCACGGGAGCTGTTCGTCGGGACCCTCTCTCTGCTCTCTCTGTCCAACTGTCCCAACTCCCAATTCCCGGCTTTCTTTATTCCAAAAACCCAGACACAGATCCAGACACTGTCTACAGCTATGCATGACACTAATTATAACATGTACCTGCTATTGGCTTTGTTGTTCTTTTCATCTTCAGTTCATCAAAGAACAATACAAAGGATAACACCTTGTCAACAGTTATCACACAACGATACCAGACTAATTACAGTTACCAGGTGGGCTGTCTGTAGCTTCTCAGAGCATGTACATGACAAAACGATAACCATAACATCTTGCTTTAAATGATACAACAATTTCTTCAAAACAGTGCATTTTTACCCCTCCTACAATGTGTCAACAAACGAGGCGGTAGACTTTAAAGGTAAATGAGGCTGTTTCATACGCTTTAACTCGGCTTTTCCTAGTTCAGTTTATCAATCGTACCTCCTGTGTACCATACCTAAGGCATCAGAATATCACAGTCCTAATGTATTAAAGCTATATAATATATTAGCTATATAAACTCAGATTGCGCCTACATAGTCTATGGAGAGAAGTGCACATAACGTTACCCTCCGACACTCAAAACAACTGGCAAACAAAATTTCACCAGACGATCTGTGGTGATGTGAAAACACCAGAGAGAAATCTTGGACATACACAGGACATGCAAGGCATGATAGAGCTTATACTTTGTCCATCAGACTACGCATACAGGAAAAAAGAGGAAGTGTTCCGTAATTCAACTCATATAGCAGGTAGCACTATACTTCCTTATGACTAGGGCATGTCATCTTCTGGTAGCTTTCTGCCTACACCTAGTTATCTCCAAGCAGATCTAATGCCGATTGAACCCTAACAATCGTAATCTCCAAAAAGATGTTGGAAGATTTCCTAAATAAGTTAGAAAGGTCGTTCATTACAAAAATGGGGAGACAGAAAACGTTACAATTCTGCCTCTCATCTGCTTGGATATAAGTCTGCGAGGACACTTGTCAACAATGGTACCTTCTTTGTAATCTCCAAGCAGACGTTAGAAGGTAAAATGTTACGTTAACGCTTACAGACGGCGTACGTTTGTTAGAAATTCTTCCAACAGCTGTTTGGAGATTACGTCCTTAAAGTCGTCCTTGAGTCCTTGAAACTAACACGTAACGAGCTATTTTAGTCGTGTGACGTCATGTGGGACTTTACACTCCCCTGGAGGGGGTGTATCGGGTGGCGTCCCCTTTTGTGTGACCATACCGCACTCACAATGGTTACGTCGAGTTGTGGTGACCTGGCCGCCATCTATTGTGAAGTTGTTGACATACACAACGTTGCATCTATTGTTTATCCACTGGCTTTTTCCACATTTTGCGGTCACTAACTAGAGTGGGCCCGCATCATGTGTGTTTTCATAGTAGACAGCTGACTAAATTGCTTACTACACTCCTCACAGGTATACGGTTTCTCACCTGTGTGAGTTCTCATGTGTGTTTTCAGATGACCCAGCTCACTGAACTGCCGGCTGCACGCATAGCACGTGTACGGTTTCTCGCCAGTGTGGGTCCGAATGTGTTTCTTCAGACTACACATCACAGTGAACTGCTTGCTGCACTCCTCACAACTATACGGTTTCTCACCTGTGTGAGTTTTCATGTGTGCTTTCAAAGAACAAAGCTCCCTGAACTGTTTGCTGCACTGCTCGCACTTGTAAGGTTTCTCGCCAGTGTGAGCCCGCACGTGGCTCTTGAGGTGTGAGAGTGTGATGAACTGCTTGCCGCACTCCTCACACCTGTACGGACTTTCCCCTGTGTGAGTCCGCTTGTGAATCGTTAGATGGCCTTTCTCCCTAAAGCTTTTGTTGCAAATTTCACACGAGTACGGTTTTTCCCCAGTGTGAGTTCTGATGTGTTTCTTCAGATCACTCAACAGACTGAACTGTCTGCCGCACTCCTCACATCTGTGCGGTTTCTCACCCGTGTGAGTCCGCATGTGGTGCTTTAGATTGCTCAGTTGACTGAAGGCCCAACCGCAGTCCTCACACCTGTATGGTCTCTCACCGGTGTGAGTTCTTGTGTGTGTCGTCAACTCACTACTCGTAGTGAACTGTTTGCTGCACTCCTCACACCGGTACGGTTTCTCACCCGTGTGAGTGCGCATGTGAATCGTCAGACAAGCTAACTGACTGAAGCTTTTGTTACATTTTTCACACGTGTACGGTTTCTCACCGGTATGCGTGCGCATGTGTGTCTTTAATTTACTTGGGAGACTAAACCGCATACTGCACTCCTCACACCTGTACGGTTTTTCTCCTGTGTGGGTATGCATGTGCGACTTCAGAGCACTTGTTTGGGCGAAACTTTTCAGACAATTCTTACAGACGTTCGGCTTCTCACCGGTGTGAGTCTTCATGTGCTGCTTCAGATGACTCCCTTGACTAAACTGCCTGCCGCACTCCTCACACCTGTAGGGTTTCTCACCTGTGTGAGTCCGCATATGAGTCTTCAGATGATCGAGTCGACCGAATTGCTTGTTGCACTGTTCACAGCTGTGCTGTTTCTTCACTTTCTGTTTCTTGTCACTCTTTCCACTGTCGCCAACATTGTCTTGCTGATCGGTGTATGTCGAATCTTCTCCCGACTTCACATCTGCGAACTGCTTGGTTTCAGCTCTGCTTACCATGATGAGCGAATAGCTGTTTGGAAATGATCGGGACAATATTTTTAACACGGGATAATGAAGTTTGTAGAAGTAACGTGTGATTGGTGTAGTAACGTGTGATTGGTGTAGTAACGTGTGATTGATGTAGTAACGTGTGATTGGTGTATAGTAACGTGTGATTGGTGTAGTAACGTGTGATTGGTGTAGTAACGTTGTGCGGTCACGGTATACAAAAGTTTCAACCGGTCTGAGATTTACACAACGTTAACGTTGTTAAATCTTAGATTAGAAACTCTCATTTGCATACGAGTGATCGCTGTTGTTGTTTATATCCGGGGTATTCGATGGCTGGTGCCTACAAGGACGTCAGCAGATTGGATTAGAAATTTATATTCAAAGTTGCAGATTAAATTACTGGTTAATATGTAAATCAATATTTTGCCAAACACCTGCTTATTGTCTACCACTGCGTCACCGTAACATCATCGCGATCGCTCGTATAGAGATGTTAGAGACATGGTATTAAGAAATAAGTTTTTACAATGAAACTGAGGAAAATACAAAAAGTCTGAAATGATACTGGTTCGTTGCGGAAGGACTTACAGTGCAATCTACAGGTTTTCAAAACCATCTTGCTGACGCTTATATGCAAATACATGGTTTGATATGCTAATTGTTTAGCTTAGCATGAGCAAAATGCATTGCATCATAAGGTCTTCCTTTTTGGTTCCTGTTGAGACTAAGTGACGTTTCCTTGGCATCTACCTGGCATTAACTGGACCTGAGTCACGATAAGGTCATATTATAGCTTCTGATAGCAGTCTGGCATCCAGACTACTATAGTACATGTATAATGCAACTTCTGTTGTTTGAAATATAGACCACAGTCCCCTTACATTCCTTTACAATGTGTCTGCATGGTAAACAATGACTGGAATTTTGTTGTCTTTTATACAATAATGCCCGCCATATTTCCGACTGCTCAGCTCCGTAAACAAAACCAAATACATGAAAATTTCATCGCAAACAGTAGAAGGCTGTCAAACATCGCCATCTACTGCTGTATTCTTTTCTGGTCTAGGCTACGATTTCAAACTCGAAAAAAAGTGTACAGTCAATTTCCAGGGCGATGCGATCGAGCATTGCTGGCTAATGAAAGTCGAGTCAAAGACAAAAAACTTTCCCGCCCACGTGGCGTTTAATACTGAGGCAAATTTAACAGAGCAGCTACCGTCTGTTAACAGATATCTAATTTATAATACATGTATTTGAGTTTTTTTGACGCAATGCATGGCCATTTCATCACACAACTAGTTGTTACGGAGATAGATATATATAAAAAGATCTTACCTCATCTGTTTATGTATATCAGCTCTGACGAATTCCTTAGCGTCAGCCTCACTGATTTGTAATTCTGGCACAGAAGTGGCAACGTGTCCGCTCACAATTTCAGAATTTTCGAAGTGACGTAAGTATCTTCTCACCACGGTGCTTCATGGGGTCTAATTTCAAAATCGCGGTGGCCAATCAGAGCTCGCCTCTCAGACAATGGTGCAAGATGGTCACCAATCAGGAGAGATCAGACATCGGATGGCTTATTAGAGCAATGAGGTTCAAAATATTTAAAACCTCCTTGATTAGAGTTAGAATAAAAGATAAAAGTGGCACAAAAGACAGACAAGGGAAGCATAATTACCTTGATACCTTGATACTGTGTCCAGGAAAGTAGGCCTCCGCCTGTTATGTCCTGATCTTGACTTCGCTCTCATGTGACATACTTTTGGCTATCCCAGTGTTTGTCAAGTCTGGATTTAAACTGGTTTACACTTTTCGCTGACACCACTGACTCAGGTAGGGCGTTCCAGCTCGACACGGTTCTAACACTGAAGACCTGACTCCTCGCCCTGGTCTTGGCCAGGGGAACTTGTAGTTTAAATCTGTGACCTCTAGTGACTGATTGCTCTACTGGAGCAAAGAAACTTTGTACCGGGATTCTATCGATTCCATTCATTATCTTAAAAACTTGTATCATATCACCTCTCAGTCGCCTATACTCCAGGGTTGGGAGTTTGAGTCGCTGAAGTCTAGTGCTGTAAGGAAGCTCTCTTAGAGAAGGGACCATTTTTGTGGCCCTTCTCTGGACCTTTTCTAACACTTGCTTGCCCGTCTTATAGTGAGGTCCCCAGATTACATTTCCGTATTCCAGGTGCGGTCTCACCATTGTTTTAAAGAGAATCGGCATGGTTTGTTCATCCAAGTTGGCAAAGGACTTTTTAATCAACCCCAGCATCTGATTTCCCTTGTTCTTCGCTAATGCCGTATGCGTGTGGAATTTGAGGTGATTGTCCACTGTCACTCCCAGGTCTTTCTCTGCCGTGGTCTCCTCCAATACCTGATCCCCTAAGGTGTAAATCTGCCTGTTGTTGTTGTTCCCCATGTGCAACACTTTACATTTGCCCACATTGAAGGGCAACTGCCAGGACGCAGACCAGTCCCTCAAAGCTTCTAAGTCCTTCTGTAAGTTAACCCGACCTTCGTTGTCCTTCACACCCTGGTAGAGTTTACTGTCGTCGGCAAATATTCTGACAGTGCTGCTGACGGCCTCTGGTAGGTCATTAATGTATACTACAAACAATACCGGGCCCAGTACACTCCCCTGCGGGATGCCACTCCTCACAGGGGTCCATGAGGAACTAGTTCCATTCAGCACCACCCTCTGTTTCCTCGAGGCTAGGAAGTCTTTTACCCAGTTGTACAGGTCTCCTGTCACACCGTACGACCCCAGCTTACATAAGAGACGCTGATGGGGAACAGCGTCAAAGGCTTTCCTGAAATCTAAGTAGACTGCGTCAATAGCTTCCCCCTTTTCCAGTAACTGGGTCCACTCCTCCAGTACCACCAGAAGCTGAGTCATGCACGACCTCCCTGGAACAAAGCCATGTTGAGCATCTGTGAAGTGGTTTCCAGCAGACATGTGCTCCACCAGTGCATCCCGGATGATAGCCTCCATCGTCTTCCCAACCACCGAAGTTAGGCTAACCGGTCTGTAGTTTCCTGCTTGGGTTCTAGCTCCCTTTTTGTGGATTGGCGTTATGTGCGCCACTTTCCATTCCTCTGGCAGCTTGGCTGACTTTAATGACTTGTTGAAGAGGATGGCTAACGGGTAGGCGAGTTCACCAGCCAGCTCCCTCAGTATCCGGGGATGTATGTTGTCAGGTCCTGCCGACTTGTTTGGATTCAAAGCCTCCAGCTTTTTCCTCACTGTTTCCTCCGTGACCTCTAAACTTCCCAGTGTGGTTTCAGACTGTCTGGCTTCAACCCTGGGAATAGTAGATAGGTCCTCGGTTGTGAAAACACTGGCGAAGAAATTGTTGAGCTCCTCGGCTTTCTCCTGGTCAGTCTGAGCAGTGGACCCATCTGAACGTACTAGAGCGCCCACTTTCTGCCTCACATGTAGTCGTGATTTAGTGTATTTCCAGAATGCTTTCGGATTGTTCTTTATGTCCTTCACTAATCTATGTTCGAAGTTACTACGCAGATCCCGTGTGAGGCTCCGGAGGGAGTTCCTTTCAATGGCATAACGTATGAAGTCAGCATGTGCTTTGGTTTGTTTCCATCTTCCCCATGCCTTCCTTTTCTTCTTCTTGGCTTTCATGGCTTGGGAATTCATGTACAACTTGTCAGGCCTCTGTTTGGATCTGGACTGTGGAACACATTCGTCAATGATGTTGTTCAGTATTCCACTGAAGTTTGACCATGCCTCAGATACGTCAGTGCAATTTAACTCCCCATCCCAGTCAATGACTTGTAGGTCCTGTCTTGCCTTTGTGTAGCTAGCTTTGTTGTAGTTTCTTCTCAATGTGTCATGGGTAGGTGCTTGAACTTGACAACATATATTAAAGCTAAGGCAACAGTGGTCCCCTTTCCCCAAACCTGGGTCATACTGTATTTCTCCTACTGTGTCCTCCTCGTTAGTTATAACCAAGTCTAAGATGGATGGTGTCTGGTTAACTCTGTAGCGGGTAGGCCTGGTGACATGCTGAAACATGAAGTTGTCATCCAGACAGTCCAACAGCAGCTGACTGTGGTGGTTGTTTCCAGCAGTTGTGCATTTTGCTTCCCAGTCTACCTCCTTGATGTTAATGTCTCCCATTATTACAAGGTGCTTTGCTTCCTTCCTACTTGCCAAAGTCAAAAGCTTGCATAGCTTGACGGTACTGTCCTTGGGGTCTGAAGACGGACTCCGATAAACACAACCAACAATTAAGCCACTTCTACTACCTTTGTCACAGTCTAGGAATAGGTATTCCTGAAAACCCGTTTGCTCAAAACTCATTTCACACATTGACATGTTTAGTGATTTCTTGACAAAGATTAGGATCCCTCTACGCCCACATGCCCCGAGGTTTCGTTGATCAGGGTCAAAGTTCATAAACATTTCGTAGCCCTCCATACTCAAGGTACACAACTGTAGTGGTGCTGTCTGTGCTTTAGGGATGACTTCACATAACACAATCATGTCGGGTGGGTCCTCCGCTATCCACAGTCGTAACTCCTCCCTTTTGTTTGGAAACTGGTCAACATTTGTGTAGAACACCTTTAGAACCCTTTCCCCATGTGCCAGATCCCCCTCCCGTGTGTCATTCTCTAGTCAGATGTCAGCATGTGGATGTCCAGATACACCTCTGTCCTGTGGGTTTCTGTTTGTATGGAGTTTGACAATCCTGCCCTTCCTGATAATTAGGTTATCCTCCCCTCTCTGTCTCCTATCTCTTAGTTCTTCCCTAAGCCTTCTGTTTCGTTCCCTTTCAGATGGAGTTAGGTCCGGTGAGATGTAGACATTTGAGAAGTTATCAGTGTTCTTCAAGGTCCTAGCCTCCCTCAGTAGATTCAGCCTGTCTTCTGAGTCCCTCAGTGACACAAGTAACAACCTATTACTATCTGGTAACTTCCTTCCTAAGCGGACAGCCTTATCCACACTAATGTTGTCCACCCCTAACTCACTGGCTATCTTCCTGACGAACTCCCTGTCAAGTCTTTCCCTATCCTTGGGCTGCACTGCTGCAGGCTCAGGAACATTGTGGAGGATGATATTGCTCTTCCTTTTTTCTCTATCCATGAATTCTTCTACATTGCAAAAATTATCGTCCACTGCTTTCTCATCCCTCCCCACTGTCTGAGGCTTGTCTGCTACCGTGCTAGTCCCCCGGTTCGGTACACTCCTAGCAATGTCAGCATACGTCGGGCCCCTCGATTCTCCGACATCCGATCCCATCAACCCGTCCAGTTTGTTGGAAATGTCCTCTAAAACTTTTGACATAGACTCAATAATGCTTGAATGTTTCTGTTCCTTTCCAGTCTGATCTCCCACACTGCCTACGGTTGTGGCGTCCACGGCGGCGCTACCTAGCTCTTTTTTCCCCAAGGCCGCTTTTGCCGATGACAAAACAACATCCTTGCACAAATTACAAAACCATAAAATACTTGGGAATTTCCCGATAGTCTCAACTAATTCCTTGGTGACATCTTGGCATGGTAAACACAGCCATTTACTGCAACAGTCACAGTGAACAAGATGCTTGTTCCCTTTCGAGTTACAGTTCTCACATTCCATGGGATCCTCTTCCTCATCCACAATCTCCGGTCCGGAAATGAAAGTAACATTTGCCTTACCTCTGGAGGCTTGTCTTCCTTGCCTTTTCTTTGTGTTACCTGCCATTAGTTCACAGAACAAAGTCAAAAACTTCAGAAGTCCCGAGCGAGACGAAGAAAAACAAGATGGCGGCGGCGTGTCGCAACCTGTCCGTACACGAGGCCACGCTAAAAACCCTAACAAATTTGCGAAATTTCACTCAAAAGTCCTAAAAAGTCCTTCAAATATGTCCTGGTTGGTTCGACTAAAAAGTTACGCTAAAATTTGACTTCAAATGCAAGGGATACTCATTAAAAGCTAAGTTAAAAACAGTTCACTGGGAGAGCGAAGTAAGTCACGTCTTGTCGTCACTTCACGCATGCGCAAAATAATAATTGTTTATCTTTTATTTGTTTATCCTACTTAGAATAGAATTAGAAAAGAAAACAAATATAAGAGGAGCCGGTAACAGAAGCAATGTTATTTCTGTACTATTGTGTCTACGAGACTGGCTCCTAAATAAGACAAACAAATACAAAGAAAACAAACCATTTAATTGAAACATAAAAATAAACAGGGTAATAATATTGATGATAGCAATAACAAAGTGAAAACAAAATAACAATATCCCGTGTAATGATAAAGCTTAAAACTAAACAAAAGTCGGGAAAATTATATCGCTAAGCAAAGCTGACAGCTTAATGATCATGTGTCGTGCATACTAATCCTGTTCAGCCTCCCTGAGAACAAAATACACATTACATGAGTTTCTGAGGCTGAACAAGAATGACAATAGGGTCGGCCCCTCCTTCGGAGACTTCTGGAGCGCCGAGGCGTTTTACTTATACCGCACTCGATCCAGTTTGGGTAAAATTCCTTTTCCCGGCCTAGAAAACCTTGCAGCTGACCCTATGTTGAAAACCGTGTATAAAAGTCGTGTAAAAAGTAAGATCGTTTAAATCGTCTAAAAAAGTAAGACACTGCAAACTAGTGTTAGGATCCAGGGTGTTACGTTAGGTACATGGCGGAATCGTGAGTCCAACTTACCTCAAATGCAGGCTGAGTTGAAAATACATTGTGTACAAGTAAGTTGTTGATATGATGTGAGATACAGGCTGTACCGTTTCTGACTCCCTGGTGTCTGTCAAAAACAACGTCTTGAAACTAGCAGATGTGTCGACAAACGAGGAAGTAGTCTTTGAAGCTTGTATAACCTCTTCGCAAACTTCAAGAGCGGCGGCGTTTTACCGCACCCGATCGGGTTTCGGTAAAATTCCTTTCCCCGGCCTAGAAAACTTTGCAGCTTACCCCATGTTATAAATGGCGTAAAAAAACGCTCCCTAAAAAATAAACGCCACCACCCCGGCGTCTGCGAAGGAGGCTATGACAGTAAGGACCCTTAATGGAACGCCCCAGGACTGTAGTTCTTTGTCTTCACACAAAACACTCGATCTGAAAACGACAAAGACGTACATGAGTGCACATAACATGGTTAGCGCCTGAAGAGCTCGCTTGTGATTAACGTGAGTGGTTCGACGTTTTAGGCGTGTTTTAGGCGTTTTAGACGTGGTTTTAGGCATTTTAGACGTGGTTTAGGCGTTTTAGACTACGGACTACTACCAAACACCATGAAGAGAAGATCACAGAAGTGATTGAGGATCTAGGATCTTGGACACAGTCGTCTTTTCTGGACAGATCTAGAGCTGGTGAGTCACCATTTTGTGTTGCGGAAATACGGGTACTTCCCACCAAGCATCACAGTTTCCGGCCAATTTCTTTCATTTCCTTGAGAGCTTAGGTTGGTGATCACTTCACTTGATCCTGCTACTCCAAGTCTTGCAGAACCCAAACCTAGGAAAGAAAAGGACTCAGCGTATTCTGAGGTAAGAAACCAGTCATCTGTTCATGTATACAATCGTTATAAAAAGTAAGATGCTGTAAAACTAGTGTAAAGACCAAGGGTCATTAGGTACATGGCGTCAAATACCTCTTACATATCTATCATTTATGACAGTTAGGCTTTGTTGAAAATGCGTGCCATATACGTTGTTGAAACTATGTTAAAATGCAGGCAGCTCTGTTTCTGACTCCCTATAAATGTCTGTCAAATTCAACGTCTTGAAACTAGCAGATGTGTCAACAAACGAGGCGGTAGACTTTAAAGGTAAATGAGGCTGTTTCATACGCTTTCACTCGACTTTTCCTGGTTCATTGATCAATCGTACCTCCTGTGTACCATATCTAAGGCATCAGAATATCACAGTCCTAATATATTAAAGCTATATAATATATTAGCTATATAAACTTAGATTGCGCCTACATAGTCTATGGAGATAAGTGCACGTAGCGTTACCCTCCGACAGTCAAAAACAACTGGCAAACAAAATTTCACAAGACGATCTGTGGTGATGTGAAAACACGAGAGAGAAATATTGGACATACACAGGACATGCAAGGCATGGTAGAGCTTATACTTTGTCCATCAGACTACGCATACAGGAAAAAAGAGGAAGTGTTCCGTAATTTAACTCATATAGCAGGTAGCACTATACTTCCTTTTGACTACTAAAAGGGCATGTCATATTCTGGTAGCTTTCTGCCTACACCTAGTTATCTTCAAGCAGATCTAATGCCGATTGAACCCTAACAATCGTAATCTCCAAAAAGATGTTGGAAGATTTCCTAAATAAGTTAGAAAGGTCGTTCATTACAAAAATGGGGAGACAGAAAACGTTACAATTCTGCCTCTCATCTGCTTGGATATAAGTCTGCGAGGACACTTGTCAACAATGGTACCTTCTTTGTAATCTCCAAGCAGACGTTAGAAGGTAAAATGTTACGTTAACGCTTACAGACGGCGTACGTTTGTTAGAAATTCTTCCAACAGCTGTTTGGACATTACGTCCTTAAAGTCGTCCTTGAGTCCTTGAAACTAACACGTAACGAGCTATTTTAGTCGTGTGACGTCATGTGGGACTTTACACTCCCCTGGAGGGGGTGTATCGGGTGACGTCCCCTTTTGTGTGACCATACCGCACTCACAATGGTTACGTCGAGTTGTGGTGACCTGGCCGCCATCTATTGTGAAGTTGTTGGCATACATAACGTTGCATCTATTGTTTATCCACTGGCTTTTGCACATCCAAACATAGCGACCAGTTCTTCTTGTTCAGCCTTCGCAGAATCTTGATACATAACACAAAGTAACTGGAAATACCGCTATAATGGCAAAAACTCATTACGTCAAGGCCCACCTGCACCGAATGTGATGATTTTCGATGTACATTAGTGCCTGTCTATGTATGTATGTGTGGTGTGTGTGTGTGTGTGTGTGTGTGTGTATGTGTGTGTGTGTGTGTGTGTGTGTGTGTGTGTGTGTGTGTGTTTGTGTGTGTGTGTGAGTGTGTTTGTGTCTGTGTCTGTGAATATGATGGCACTTGATATGATATGACCTTCTGAAGACGAAGGTCAATGTCGATGTCGATAAAGATCATCATCATTCACATTCTTGTGTCACGGACATTGATGATTATATGTTACGGACATTAATGTTATATACGCAGTGAAAGATACCGTCATTTCTTTATTCTCCCCTTTACTATAGCTAACTCCGAATATTTGAACTTTTCACAGAGCAACGCTGAGAAGAATCTAGAAAGAAAACATGAAGTCTAAAACGATGATCGCGGTCTGCTTAGCTGTGGTTTCGGCGTTTGTAACCCAGAAGGTACAGGTAAGAGGACAACTCCTCCCCGCTGTGTGTCAGGTTTGGACCTCAACAACAGTGGTGTGTACAGGGATAGATCCAGCCCGTTCCAACCTCACGCAAGTACCACCAGGCGTCCCTGAATCCGTCACAACCTTGGATCTCAGCGGAAACAACATCACCGAACTACACAACGATTCTTTTCGAGGGTTACGAAACCTGAGAGAGTTATATCTGTCAAGAGTGCGCCTTCAGACCATCGAGGCTGGTACCTTCGCGGGGTTGGAGAACTTGGAACGACTGGATTTGAGACGAGGAGTGCCAAATATGCTGTATACGTTTGCTCTTCAGGATGGATTGTTCAAAGACCTGCGAAACCTGGTACGCCTTGACGTGGACACCTACACGGATACGATCAGTGAGGGGGTGTTCCGGGGTTTAACAAGTCTAAAGATTCTATATCTAGGGGTGGCCAATGTGGACTATTTGCCTGACCGCGTATTTGATTCGTTGACTTCGTTAGAAGTACTTGACATCGTAGAACGCGACAACACAACGTTAACAGAGGATAGGAACACCACAATTGAAAGGAGTGATGATGGAAGCGGATTTCTACAACGACGCCATCTGTGGGCACCCCTGCACAAACTTGTAAGACTGATTCTCCATGTCCACAGAACAAGCGACCTGTACTTTGGACCTGACTTTAGGAACTTGATGAACTTGGAGACCATAACGATACACGTATATGCGTCATATTTCCCCGCGGATTTTAATATCCAAATGTTTCTGCCACTCTCAGAACGTCTGAAGATTTTAGAACTTCGACAAGTCTTGGGTAACTTCTTCGAATTCGACAGTCTGGTCATAGAGCCCGGACTGCTTAAGTCACTCGGGCAGCTTCACTCGCTGTATCTCCCCGAACTACCTGATCCTAGCATTGAGCACGTGCTACCGGAGCTCCAACACACACAGATCCAGAAGTTATACTTTGGCGTGAACCAGGCTAACACAATAACACCCGAAACCATGGGAGCAATACAAAACCTGACGGATTTGAGAGATTTGACTCTAGTGATGTCCAACGTTACCGCCATACACGCTAACTCCTTTGCGAACTTCTCACATCTACAAAGTCTGGTTCTGTCAGGGATTAATAGACTTCTCAATAGTCTGAATGATAGAATATTCAGAGATATCATGGCGGGACGCATGTATAACGACATGGTGAGGGGCTCCTTACGGACTTTAGAAGACAAGACGTTCAGTGGACTGTCGTCACTCGTACATCTCGACTTGAGTCTTAACAGCATTTATACCTTACCACAAGGCGTGTTTAAAGAATTGTCTTCTCTTCAACATCTTATCCTGGACGCAAACTTCCTCAGTAACATACCTCCAGGAGTTTTTGAGGGACTAGCATCCCTCACCTATCTCTATCTTGATAATAACAGCATGTACACCTCCCGAGCTCGACTCCCAGAGACATTGGAACATCTTGATCTTAGTCACAACAACTTACACAACGACGAGACAAGTTCAAGTCCACCATGTCACTTCTCCATATCGTTCACCTTCGAAGGTTTGAAGAGCGTCTATCACTTGAACTTGAGTTACAATGTACTTAAACACGTTGAAAGTGGATGTTTGCCCGAAAACGTTACTGTTCTAGATTTAAAGTACAACAGCATACGTTACATGCCTAATACTATCTTCTCCATTCGTAGCTTACTCTATCTTGACCTTTCTCACAACGGTATGAACTATGATCCGAACTCTCTAATACCTTACCAGTTATCAAACTTAGAAGCGCTCAGGCTTGATAATAATGCTTTCAGGAGGATAGATGAGACATTTATGAAGGGATTTGTCCACCTGAAAACGTTGGTTCTTTCTCACAACAATATCCTTGTCATCAAGAAAGGAAACTTCCAATGGTTAGCCCAGCTGACACATCTTGCCCTTAGCCATAATTACATCAACACCATTGCGTCATCTGCCTTCCGTGGACTATCGCAGCTTCAATTCCTGGATCTCAGTTACAACCAGATACAGAATATAACCGCGAGGACGTTTGAAGGCCTGGGCAACCTTACACATCTCCAACTGGCAGCCAATAGGATAGCGGTGATTGGGGACGCATTTCAGTACCTGTATCTGTTGGAGGAGTTGATTCTCAGTAGCAACAGGTTACCTGTTTTGAACCAGACCGCGCTGAGTCCTGTTTTCGACCGCTTGGTGAATCTGGACCTTGCAGACAACCCGTTTCTGTGTGATTGTAGTCTGTTGTGGTTTGTTGAGTGGGCCCAGGACAAATACGACAGGCCTGCGAACTGGCACAACCCATACCCTGTCTCTGATGGAGGCTACACATGCTCGCGTCCAGCTAATCTGCGTGGACGACGTTTGATAGACACGTTGCCTCAGAAACAACTCGGTAAAGGTAAACAGGTGGCAAGCGAGAGCATGTTCTTTAACACATACTGTCATCATGGATTCCAACCCAACCGCCTCCTGGCTTGTGTGTTCGCCTCTTCAGGCATCTTCGTCGCCATGATGACCATTTTCCTGGTCGACTACAACATCGGCCGTGTTCAGTACTACCTTTGGATGTTGGCCAAGTGGAGGAGACCGAAGATTGGGGACGCAGAGAACCATGGACCGCACAGATACACGCACGATGCCTTTATTGCCTACAACAATGAGGACGTCAGGTGGGTTATAAAGGAGGCAATAAAGAACTTGGAGCCTGACTACAGCCTGGTCATACATGAAAGGGACTTTGCAGTCGGTGCACCCATTGTGGAAAACATCGCGGATGCCGTGGTGAACAGCCGGAGAACCGTCTGCCTCATCACCAGGAACTTCCTGAAGAGTCAGTGGTGCGAGTACGAGTTCCAGTTGGCCCAGTACCACATGTTTGAGGAAGGTGGTGGAAGGCGTCTCATCTTGGTGTTTCTGGAGAGGATTCCTAACAGGATGCTGAAACGGTTTGGACATCTGAACGCCGTAATGAAGAGGGACACGTACCTGTCGTGGCCGGACGACGTGCGGAAAAGGCCGCTGTTCTGGAAGCGGCTGCGAGACGCTCTGGGTGATCCTCTACCCCGGGACCCAGAGCCTCAACAGCAGGCACAGGATCTAGAATGGAACATCGTAGAACAACCGGCTCAGATTCCGGTAGGGAACATTCCGGAACATCAGGCATATAGACTAGAACTGAACATTCCGGAGAGGCAAGCACAAGTTCTGGAACTGAACATTCCGGAACATCAGGCACATGTACTAGAACTGAATATTCCGGAACAGCAGGCACATGCAATAGAACTGAACATTCCGGAACGGCAAGCACAAGCTCTGGAACCGAGCATTCCGGAATCCCAGACCCGACCTCCGGTAAGGCATGTCCCGGGACAACTGGGTCAAGTTCCGGAACGGCAGGCACGCGCTTTGGAACGGAATGTTCTGGGACAGCCAGTGCATGTTCCAGTCAGGGAAATTCCGGAACCGGAAGATGTAATTCTAGAAGAAGAACCTGAAGACCAGTGGTATGGCATACACGGTGATGTGCCTCTGGTGCCGTTGTAGTCACGTAAACCACATAATTCTCTCTCACGGTCAACTTAACTTTGGTGTTGTGTTGTGTTATTGTGTTGTGTTGTGCTGTGTTATGTGAGTGTATGAAGAAATTTCAGTTGTACCGAAATAGTTAGTTATGATTGGCCATCGATGGCATTTAAATGATTTCAATTTTCATGGAATGCAGGAGTTTTTAATACCATATTTTGATGTCTTGTGTCAAAATTTTGTCTTTTGTCGTGTATGTGTGTGTGTGTTTGTGTGTGAGTGAGTGAGTGTGTGAGTGAGTGAGTGAGTGAGTGAATGAGTGGGTGAGTGAGTGAGTGAGTGAGTGAGTGAGTGAGTGAGTGAGTGAGTGAGAGTGAGTGAGTGAGTGGGTGGGTGAGTGA
Source organism: Branchiostoma floridae x Branchiostoma belcheri (assembly GCA_019207045.1). NCBI lineage: Eukaryota > Metazoa > Chordata > Leptocardii > Amphioxiformes > Branchiostomatidae > Branchiostoma > Branchiostoma floridae x Branchiostoma belcheri. The sequence continues at coordinate 10,580,044 of CM033039.1, read as the reverse complement.
GTGAGTGAGTGAGTGAGTGAGTGAGTGAGCGATTGAGAGTGAGTGGGATGATGAATGTTTATTTATTGAATAGTAATCTCGACTTGTGATCTGTTTGTGGGGAAATCCACCTACAAGCGACGACGGACATTGAGGTACAGACGACCGTTTAGCAATGTGAGTGGACGTGTCAGGGAGCTTGGAAGTGTTCCACCAGTGAACCAAGGACTTTTTCAAGCCTCCTTAATTAGCGGCCTTCCGCTAAGGCGGAAACACGAATATTCGGTATATCAACCTTTCCGACATAAAAAGCCTAGCTTGCCCGTTGCCACCATATGTAAAATTGTGAATAAACGCTCCCCCCAACATAAAGCACAAACGCTCGTGGAAGGCCGTGAAGGAGGCTACATCAAGCCGATAAAAGCTGCCTCGGAAGGCTAGGTTAAATAGGCATTTTGTCTCCTTAGCTCAGGCAAAGGAATACCATAGATCCAACTGTTAGCTGTGGGACCAACCGAGAAATCTATGGCATAACAGTTGCATTCTACCCCCTCCATATTTCTAAATGGAACCTTCCAAGGGGAATCCCCCTTCCCAGACCCCTCAGGTACGGCCACACCTAGCCCCTGGGGACTTCCGCTTTCGCGTTGGTCAATTGTCTTCGACCTCAACGTTTAGTTTAACCGTATTTTACTGGAATCATGCGTCTATACTTGATTTTAACAGCACTGGGGACAACACAGAGCTAACAAAACTAAACAGGTGAGTACTGCTGACCGTAAATTACGTATGCAACATTGACAAAAACTGTGAAATAGATGTTATTAAGATAGAGAATCAACATGTAACGTTTTCCAAAGATAATGTTACTGATAAAGGCGAGGTCTACCGTGCATTATGTTTGTAGAGTGAACAAGTGTCCCTCCTTTATTGCTGAGACGTGTATTGACTACATTTTTTACAAGGCTATTTATTTCCAGGTTAACCTGTATAGGCACAAGTCCGAAACTGCCACGTCATCTCGAGACAGGGAATCCTATTACAGGTCGGTATGTTTCACCTGGTTTATATAAAAACAGCCACATCCGGGTATGTGATTTTTTTTATCCCCAGGTATTCAGCCGCAATAGTGAGACAACTAGACAACGACGACCATGACATCGGGGCGATTTTGGAAAGTTGAGGTTTTGCATGGGGAGGGAGATGGGTAAAATATGCTGCATTTGGTCACTGCTCAGTCACGCAACTGTTGTCTATTGTTATGTTAATTAGGTTGGTAAGCTTTATTCTATGCCTCTATTTTTTACTTAATGTAATGGCTGTTGCCATACATTGTATCATGTACAATTGTCGACAATAAAGTTCTAAACATGATAATGTCTTTCTAGTTACTAGACGGATTTTTGATTTGGTTTATGTTATTGGGAAGCCACACGAAAAATAAGAGTTCGGAGACCTCATACCTCCATTAAAGATTTTGATCCTTATAGATTTATTGTTTCATCTTGTTCATTGATTATGCAAATAAAGCTGTATTTGGCGGAATCTATTTTATTTACGATGCATGGTCTTAAGCTAAAATACATACTTTGTATGTGTAGAAGTCCTTTATTTTGACAGAATTCCACGTTTATATTTGATCATAAAATATGCAAATGAATCTACATTTATGAAATTTTTACATAGCGGTGTACACCTTTACGTAACTTACACAATCCAATCATTTATCACTAAGGAATTATGGATGGCACGTTTTTGCAAATTAAAGTTGCATTTGCATAGAAAGTATCTGTTAATGTTCCACCTGCCTTAGATTATATACATTATATGTATAAACGTCTGGTGGAAACACTAAAAGTACAGCTTTTCCTTATTCATTACGCATATTAAGTCCTAATATGTATAATTTGCATGACGTTTTCTACATCACTGTATAAACTACAAACATATTTGGTTGTTCCTTTGTTTAGTTTCAATAAATGTCCCTGTCGTTGAGGTCGTTAACGTCCCTGCTGGACCCAAACCTTCACCACTTCTACTTATATCACAATCTGCCTACAAAAATCACCATACCAAAAAGTACCATACCATGTCCAGGTCAAAAGATGCAAAACAACAGGAATTCTGCTGCAATACCAAGGTCACTCACAAGGGGCCCAAAGTTGACCTTGGTCTTTGTCTTCCCATCCAGCTTCAAAAGGGAGGCTTAGCGCCAGTATTCAGAAAAAACAAACACACACACAGACACGCACACGCACACACACACACACACACACACACACACACAAACACAAACAAACACACAAACACTGAAAACTATACCTCCATTTTGCATAGAGGCAATAAAAGTCCACTCACTTGTTGAACCATATTTTTTACAGTAGAGACAAAAACCAACATATATATAATCACAGAATGACTGCAGAAAGTGCCGATGCTGGACTCACAAACATCAGTGAGAAAGAAGAAGACGATGACAGGTTTGTCACATTTGTGCTTCATATGCTATGGATCAATATACACTAGGCAACAATAATCATTGCAATCAATCATGCTGCAATGGTGGAAATATCGTATGTGCTAATACTTGGCTAATACATGAATATATGAATACAAAAGAGGTAAATACAGATTTGCATTTTCAGGTGGTTTAGCTTGCATACGTGAGCTTTTGAATTGTATATCAATACCATACTACCAACAGCACATACCAAGAACAGCTGCAGGATGGCTGCAGGGCCCTGCAGACAGGAGACCTGGACACTGCAGAGCAGAACTTTGCAGCTGCGCTCAAGTCTGTTCATGGGAAAGGTGAGTCATAAAAGATATTTATCCAAAGAGAATTTTATCATAGGATGCCCGTGATGCCAAAATTAATCATACAGTATTTTTTTAAATTCATAATTGTATAAAAGTAACAAAAAGCGGTTATTCTTGATTCGGTCAGGAGATCAAGAAACATCATCCCACCCGAAGCTGTACTTTGAAACAATCTTAGGCCACTGTCTCGTGAAAGTGACCATTATCAATGATGCACTAAGGCTGGAAAATTTGCTAGTCAAATTTGCTAGTCAAAATGGAGTAGCAAATTCTGTACGGTAAGAGTTATGCTATGGTAATATCATTGATGACCTGATGCTTATATTTCATACAGAATCAAGCAAAGAGGTTGAACCCCTATTAAAGTTGAGAGATGTCTACCTGAAGAGAGGAATGCAGACAAAAGAGGGTGATGATTTCACCAAGGCAGCAGCACTCTGTAACGCAGCACTGGTAAGATCAGGTGGAGAAAACCAAGACAACGTCAAACAAACAATCCAGTTAACAACCCAATCATTCGTTGAGCATGTGCTGGGTATCACACACACAGTAGATAGCGATGACATAGAAAAACACAAAACGATGCTAGAGGAAGATAGACATCAAGTAGAAAAAGAATTGAAAGAGATTGAAGAACAGGTCGATCCTTACAGCCTTGAGGATGACGACCCTAATATCAGAGAAGTGGAGAAGACGAGAGCAGAAGCAATCAAAGCATTGTTTCAGAAAATACTACAGCAGCGAAGAATGTTTATAGTTGGCCTTGTAGATGAATGTTTAAAGGTAATGGGCCCCCCTCCCTGTAAGTACGCCATGATAGGCTTGGGTTCACATGCCACAGGTCTTGTAACACCATACTCCGATCTGGAGTTTGCTATTTTGGTACAAAAGGAAACAGACAACAACATCAGGTATTTCCGCAACCTCACTCACTATTTTCATCTCAAAGTGATCAATCTGGGAGAGACAATTCTCCCAGCCATGGCAATTAAATCGCTCAATGATTTCCACTCGGACAACCCTTTGGAAAACTGGTACTATGACGCTGTAACACCGCGTGGGTTTGCATTTGATGGAGCCATGCCACAGGCATGTAAGACTCCACTGGGTAGGGGAGAAACATACGAACTGATCCGCACACCGAGTAATATGGCAAAACTTTTGGAAGACAATGTCACGATCCACTTAAAGAAAGGCTACCACTTGGAGAGTGTCTTGGGAAATGTTTCTTTGATCACAGGGGAGCAGGAATTGGTCAGTGAATTCACGGATTTGTGGTCTCAGCGACTGCACGAAAGCAAAGGAACAATTCCTCTATCAATTGCAAATACGATACTTACTGAGAATGCCGCAACGTTTGAAAGTCAGGCAGTCACTGCAAGGCTGTTAAACGTAAAGAAAGAAATCTATCGATTTGCGAGCCTTGCAGTTGAATTTTGGGCGCTACTGCATGATGTGATACTAAGCACAATCTGGAACACCATTGACACGATGCACAAGAACGGTGTCATCAGTAGTGAGAACGCACATCACCTGATGGTGATGGTTGGCATCTCAGCAGAACTGAGGCTACGTACATACATGAACAATCATGGTCAGGTGGAGAATATGTCCGCGCTATCGTCGATGCTAACGGAAAAAGACATTGGGGAGAAATTAGGGGTGTTTTACTTTTCAAACACTAAGCAGCTCATGAGATACTATTACACAGCAACACCTTTGAAGCATTTTGTTTCAAAGGTTACCAATAAGTCACCAGCAGAGCCTTTAAAGCTATTTGACAACTCTTTGCAACTGAAGTCACAGGTATACAAAAGTCTGTGTGATTACCAAAAGTTGAAGACATGCCTGGAAGAGCTTCTGCAGAAGTGTCTTTCCCGATTTGGTAAGGATGCTACACATCCTGACATTGCCCGATCACTTTCCGACTTAGGAACAGCATGTCAAAACCTTGGTGATCACAAGAAGGCCGTCAGCTTTCACGAACAGTCATTACAGATGGAGCTGGCTATCCATGGTGAGGACACTCCACACCCGCACATTGCCGAGTCACTTCACAACTTAGGTACTGCCTGGAGTGACCTTGGTGATCACAATATGGCCATTAGATATCACGAACAGTCACTACAGATGAAGCAGGCTTTCCATGGTGAGAACACTGCACATCCTGATATCGCCGTGTCACTAAACAATTTGGGTACCACCTGGAGAGACCTTGGTGATCACAAAAATGCCATCAGCTTTCATGAACAGTCACTACAGATGAGGCGGACTATCTATGGTGAGACCACTGCACATTCTGACATAGCCGCTTCACTTGATAACTTGGGTACCGCCTTTTCGGACCTTGGCGATCACACAAATGCCGTCAGCTATCGTGAACAGTCACTACAGATGATGCGGACTATCTATGGCGAGAGCACTGCACATCCTGATATCGCCAATGCGCTCGGCAACTTGGCTGTCGCCTGGGGGGACCTTGGAGATCACCATAAGGCCATCAGCTATCACGAACAATCACTACAGATGAAGTGGCGAATCTATGGTGAAAGCACTAAACACCCTGTCATCGCTGCATCCCTGAGCAATTTGGGTACCACCTGGATGGGGCTTGGTAATCACAAAATGGCGATCAGCTATTTTGAACAGTCATTAGAGATGGAGCGGAGTATCTATGGCGAGGACACTGCACATCCGCACATCTCCTCGCTCATTAACAACTTGGGCAATGTCTGGAGGGACCTTGGTGATCACAGAAAGGCCCTCAGCTATCATGAACAGGCACTACAGATGGAACGGGCTATCTATGTTGAGAACCCTGAACATCGACACATCGCCGGGTCGCTTGACAACATAGGTCTTGACTGGAGGGAGCTTGGTGATCACAAGAAAGCCGTCAGCTATCATGAACAGGCACTACAGATGTGGCGGAGTATCTATGGCGGGAACACTGCACATCCTGGTATCGCCGCATCACTTAACAACTTGGGGGATGCCTGGAAGGAACTTGGTGATTACAAAAAGGCCGTCAGCTATCAGGAACAGGCACTACAGATGATGCGGGGTGTCTATGGTGAGACCACTTCACATCCTGACATCGCCACATCACTTATCAACTTGGGTAATGCCTGGGAGGGCCTTGGCGATCACAAAATGGCTATCAGCTATTACGAACAGTCGCAAAAGATGATGTGGAGTATCTTTGGTGGTGAGGATGCTAAACACCCTGCCATCGCCACGATACTTCAAAACTTAGGTGCCGCTTGTGGGGCCCTTGGTGATTACAAAAATGCTGTCAGCAATTTCGAACAGTCGCTACAGATGAGGCGGAGTATCTATGGCGAGAACTCTGTACATCCTGACATCGCTGAGTCACTTGACTTGTTGGGTGTTGCCTGGAAAGATTTTGGTAACCACAGTAAGGCCATTAGCTATTTTGAACAGGCACTGCATATGAAGCGGGCTATCTATGGAGAGGACACTACACATCCTGACATAACCGAGTCACTTGACAGCTTGGGCATCGCCTATAGAGACCTTGGTGATCATAGTAAGGCCGTTAGCTATTTTGAACAGGCACTGCAGATGAAGCGAACTATATATGGAGAGGACACTACAAATCCTGACATCTGCGAGTTACTTAAAAACCTGGGAAATACCTGGACAACCCTTGGTGATCACAAAAAGGCTGCTAGCTATTTTGAGCAGGCAACCGATGAAAATTGAACAGATGCTCTTAGCAATGTTTAGATTACAAAATTGGCATGAAGAGTTTGTTATACATGATCTGTAACTTTTATCAAAGACAAATTCTTATAGCAAATTGCATATAACATTGAGCTAATGATTGTACTGTCAATCAGTCTGTACAGACTATGACGACTGTAAAGTGAATAGTGGGAATTAGAAAAGGAGATTCACAGCAGGACATGTTCCTACCATGCCAGTGGCATCTAGGGGTTTTTCTTATTGGACCGGTCCGTAAAAACCGGACCTGAAAAATAATCGGTAGACCGGATGTTGGACCTATTGGAAAATGAACAGATTATATGATCAGGTATATTTTGGGGCTTAAGCTTACCGGTCGAAGAAAATAGCAAGAGCGATGTATAGTAGACTCTATCGTCATTTCTACCAAGTTTTACAGTCAATCGTACGGAGGCAGTTAGCTTGTAGGATTTCAAAACGCGAGTGGGAGCCGAATACAATAAAGCCAGAAATGGACCATTGTTTTGAGTACCCACCCCTAATGGCATCACATCCCGACCCGTTAGCCTGTGGCGGTCAAATGTGTGACTTTGATTGGGCTTACAATCGTTCAAAATTATGGTGGAAGTGATGGAATCCGATGAATCATCTACAGAAAACATGATTTGTGTTGAAGGGACGCAAAATATAAAAAAGACTCCTCTTCATTTATGCAGAAAAGAAAGAAATATTAAGTTGGTTTAGGAATTATGAGATTGACAACAAATATTTCTTTTATATTGCATTGTCTACTGTTTAATTTAGTGCTGGCATGTATTATGTTATTAACCTGTGAGTGTCCGTGCCAGATCAATGTTTTGAACACAATATCAGGTATCACATGATGATGTATGATAGATATAGGAAGAACCTTTGTACATGACCAACTGACTGGAAGTTTGAAACAATTTTATGTATTTTCCCCCTAAACAAGGAAAATGCGTATTGGCTGGATATTGATTGGGTTGATAATTAAAACATACTTACAGAGTAACGCTAGTTCACCTTTATCCGTAGGGGAACCTATATCCGCTGTATTGAAAAACAGAGTATTTAGGAATATCAAGTTGACGAATGGCGAGTTCATCAATCTAAAGCATTGCATTTTGAAACCACCGTACGTCAAATTGATATCCTAAATGCTCCCTTTGAAACTAGAAAAATATAGGCTACGCCGGATAAAGGTGAACTAACGTTATAGTTTGTTTCAATGAAGAGTAGCTGAAAATATTGGAAAGCACATGCTAGTTGCCTTCACATGAGACTACATGTTAAAACAATCACATTGCACTGTAAGTTTGATACCATTAGAAAAAGATTATCAAAGGTGTTGTAACCTGGTATCCACAATATTCTAACTATTCCCTTACCGAATATCATTCTGCAGAGATTAGCAATTATCATTAGAACTAGTAATACCAGTGTGGCACTCATGGATTCAATTTACAGTAAAACAAGATTTGAAGCTAAAGTCTTGTCGACTCTATCTGACCATCTCTTTTGCCATCTGCCTGTTTTGCCATTGGTTGTTTGCGCCTGGTTCTATCACGTCGTTTGCACACACCCTTCCCACACATGATGTCCCGGATGTAGAATCCAAACCTCTCTCCGAGCAGAGCGTACAGAAACGGGTTGGCGACAGAGTTGACGATCTGTAGCATGAAGCACGCCCAGGTTCCGTAGGACAACGCCTTATTGTCTGCCATAGTGCTTGAGATGTACAACAAGTTTAGAATGTGTTCAGGCAGCCAGGATACAACAAAGGCTACAACAACAGCAGTCACCATCCTAGTTACACGGTTACGCGACTTAATGTCACTCCTGGAACCCACAGGTAGACCCCTATTTTGCCTTAAGGTCTTGAACAAAAGTCCGTATGATATAGAGATAACCAATAAAGGGATGACAAAGGTTATGAGGAAACTGACAAGCGTTGGTATAATTGTAGCTGATGACAGTATAAACACATATCCAAGGATACTTAACACAATCGCCAACACCCATAAACCGGCGTTTATGACCCAAGCGCGCTTCTTCGAACTGCGGTCCATGTGGCCTATCGGGTCAGAAATAGCCTGGTAACGTTCTATACTCAGTGTTGTGAGACATAGCACGCTGACGATGGCACATGCAACATAGCTCACAAAGAAAACGTGTTGAAGCCACCCGCCCAACTCTTCAAGCAGAACGACTGTCCATATCAGTGGAGTTGCCACCGTGCAGAAGACAAAGTCAGCCACTGTCAAGTTCAAGACGAAGATGTTTGGATAGGTCCTCATCTTGGGCTTCTTCGCTATGATGTAGATGACTAGTGCGTTGAACATAGAACCAATGGCGGCGAGGACTAGGTGCACTGTAGGGCCCCAGACCTTAGGCTCCAGGGAAGTAAGAAAGGTTAACGGAGGGAATATACCACCTGTGACGACTGCGGGGGTGGTCTGGTCAGTTGGATGTGACGACTCCGGAAATGACGTCATTGTTAAGTTTCAGGGTAACTGCTGTAAAGGTGACGCTATTCTGGAAATATAGATGCGTACATTTTGCATTATTTCAAGATTTAAAAAAACAACTAAATCTATCTGCAGATATGTATATGTTTTTGTCAATACAGTCGAAACTTTGAAACACCGAACTTTCACTCAGTCGTGGCAATCTGTTCTTGTTGACCCTGCCGCCATTTTGTTTTGACAATAATTTGGTGCCATTTTACATATGTACTTTGTACTGTAGAAGATACGAGTTAACAAACAACATACAAAAGACGGCACTCACCAGCATCTACATGTACAACATGTATTTGTCACCCCAATGTCCAGGCTGTCAACATCATTTAGAACAGTGAACTTAAGAACTTAAGATGTTTCTTAAGAGAGGCTGAAGACAACATCTTTGGCATTCATGCACATGCAGCACCGGAGGTAAATACAATCCCTGCTTTGTCACTGGGCAAAGTGACACAAAGGTGGTTTCAATCAAGTCTGATCAAACAAAACCTCCTCGTTGATACCCACAATTGTTGCAGACATTTCTAAAGTATGCCCCATTTTTTTTTACTGGAATGGCTTAAATGTTGCTACAAGACGCACATGAACCTGTAACGCACCTTTTGCCCCGATAGTGCAATAGTGCCGGTCAGCTGGACAGTTGGTCGGGTGTAAAGTTCGCGCGCGCGTGCGGTGGAGTCGGTAGTATGTCCTCCGCGCACTGCCTTTTAGTCACCCAGGGTACGTAGTTGATTGTACCAAGACGTTCATAGCTGACAAAAATAGGTCAGTGTATCCGTCCCTCGTCGGATATTGCTTATGTCTCGCCTTATTTGTTCTGTCATTATTCTAAGCAATAATGCAGCATGTGGCAATTACCAATGAAGATAAAGCGATAGACCATATGCCACAATGTTGACACTGGAGTACAGTAAAGGTAAAGACCACCAAATTACAAAACGTCTGAACCGCCACCCGTTTAAGCTGTGTTTATATACTCTAATGATATAATGTTCATTTACCTGATTGCTTAGTTTATCTTTGCTACGATGAGATAGGCTTTGAAGTGAAAATAATAGTTTGCGGTTGTCTTCTTGTTTGTTTGCTTTCTTTACTCTCTCTCTGTTGAAAAGGATTATGCCATAAATAAGTAAATGATAGCACGAAAGAAAATATCTTCATAAATAAGAACGGGTATTCAGATTCGTTTCCTTTAAATCACACTAAACAACACCATTTCAATCCATGTTTTCTTTATTGACACCGTCAAAATCACTTGGAGTGCGAAATAGCTATCATAAAAGTCATGCGTGTTAACTTGCCTTGTTGCTATATAAGGTAATGCTCACTTGTATTGTTGCTATGCAGAGTCATGTTCACTTGCACTGTTGCTATAGAGTCATGTTCACTTGTACTGTTGCTGTACAGAGTCATGTTCACGTGTGTTCTTGCTATACAGAGTTATGTTCACTTGCACTGTTGCTATATAGAGTCATGTTCACTTGTGTTCTTGCTATACAGAGTCATGTTCACTTGCACTGTTGCTATAGAGTCATATTCACTTGTACTGTTGCTATATAGAGTCATGTTCACTTGCAGTGTTGTTATACAGAGTCATGTTCACTTGTACTGTTGCTATAGAGTCATATTCACTTGCACTGTTGCTATATAGAGTCATGTTCACTTGTGTTCTTGCTATACAGAGTCATGTTCACTTGCACTGTTGCTATAGAGTCATATTCACTTGTACTGTTGCTATATAGAGTCATGTTCACTTGTACTGTTGCTATATAGAGTCATGTTCACTTGCACTGTTATATAGAGTCATGTTCACTTGAACTGTTGCTATACAGAGTCATATTCACTTGTACTGTTGCTATATAGAGTCATGTTCACTTGCACTGTTATATATAGTCATGTTCACTTGTACTGTTGCTATACAGAGACATGTTCACTTGTACTGTTGCTATACAGAGACATGTTCACTTGTACTGTTGCTATATAGAGTCATGTTTACATGCACTGTTGCTAACGTTATATAGAGTCATGTTCACTTGCACTGTTGCTATACGGAGTAATGCTCACTTTTACTGTTGCTATACATAGTCATGTTCACTTGTACTGTTGCTATATAGAGTCATGTTTACTTGCACTGTTGCTAACGTTATATAGAGTCATGTTCACTTGCACTGTTGCTAACGTTATATAGAGTCATGTTCACTTGCACTGTTGCCATACAGAGTCATGTTCACTTGTAGTGTTGCCATATAGAGTCATATTTACTTGCACTGTTGCTAACGTTATATAGAGACATGTTCACTTGCACTGTTGCTATACGGAGTAATGCTCACTTGCGCTGTAGTTATATAGAGCCATATTCACTTGCACCGTTACTACTTGGAGACATGTTCACTTGTGTTGTTGCTATATAAAGTCATGTTCACTTGCGCTGTTGCTATACAGTTATTTTCACTTGCACTGTAGCTACATAGAGTCATGTTCACTTGGGCCGTTGCTACACAGTCACGTTTACATGCACTGTTGCCATATAGTTATGTTCACTTGCAATTTCCTTGCTATTAGTATTACTCGATTGTTCGATTGTCTTTTGTGAACTTCCCCAACTTGCCACAGCATCTAGTCGTCCCTGTCCTTGGTGCTGATTGGTCACCACCCCTGTTTTTGATGTTCATTGGTCACCACCATCCCTACCCTTTGTTCTCATTGGTCATGTTGTTGGTGTCGATTGGTCACCTTCCTCCCCACCTCCATGACCTCTAATGCTAATCGGCCATCACCATCCCTATCTTTGGTGCTGATTGGTCATCTCCATTCCTGTCTTTGGTGCTGATTGGTCATCTCCATTCCTGTCTTTGTGCTCATTAGTTATCACCTTCCTTGTTTCTGATTACTCATCCCTGTCCTTGGTGCTGATTGGTCATCACCATCCCTGTCCTTTGTGCTGATTGGTCATCTCCATTCCAGTCTTTGTGCTCATTGGTCATCATCTTCCTTGTTTCTGATTATTCACGTCTGTCCTTAATGCTGATTAGTCATCTCTATACCTGTGTTGGTGCTGACCCATTGTCCACCATTAGACGTATATCTATCTGACTATTGATGATGGAGAAATTTACTGTACATTTTTATAAAGAGTTTACAAATGAAATATATACAATATTGCGTGTACTGTATACTATAATTTAGAATGTGGGTTCGGTTTTGTCGTTTCTTCGTGATGATTGGAGTGTGAGAACAGATATATTTTCTGAAGAGGGTTCGTCTAAAAGCATAAGAACTGTCCATTTTACATAAATGCATTAAGTGGGAAATCGAAGTCCGTATCTGTTTAGGAAATCTGATAGTATCTATCCCTTTGCTGCCTTCGTCCCTTCACTGCGCCTGGCTATCTACCATTGAAGATGTTCCACCCTGTCTCAGCCCATGTCCCTGTGTTACCGTATGAACTCCGTCCCTGTGCTGTGGTTTACTGAGGTTCTTTCCGCACATCATTTCTCGAATGTAGAACCCAAACCTTTCTCCGAGCAGAGCGTACAGGAACGGATTCGTTACCGCATTGATGACCTGCAGTACGAAACAAACCCGCAAGGCGAGTGCCAAGGCTATAATGTTGTAGGGACTACCAGAGACGGTTACTAGACCTAAGATATGTGCGGGAGACCATGATACGACATACGCTACTACAACGGCAGTCACCATACGGGTTATACGGCCATGAGACCTAGCTCCGCTCCTTGCCCTACCGGGTATATCTCTTCTCTGTTTTAATGCCTTGAATAAGAGTATGTAAAAGATGACTGCAATCAACAAGGGGACAGCAAACATTACTATAAAGCTGTAAAGTTTTGATGCAAGATTGAGATTTCTTAGGTTTGCAGATCTCACATCTTCTTGTCCCGCCGGTAGTATCACAAACACATAAAACAGAATGCTCACGAGAATAGAACCGACCCAGAACCCGGCGATTGTGAGCCAGCCACGCTTTACAGAACTTCTCTGTACGTGACCTATGGGATCTGACACAGCCTCGTAACGTTCTATACTCATGGTCGTCAGACACAGCGCGCCGACAAGGGTACACGTGTCGTAGCTGACAGACGACACATGCGCCAACCAACCATGGTACCCATTTACCAAGTTAACCGCCCATGACAAGGGGATCGCCAGTGCGCAGAAGACTAAGTCCGACAACGCAAGGCTGAACACAAAGATGTTTGGATACGTTCTCATCTTCGGTTTCCTCAGTAAGATGTAGATGACCAGAGCGTTGGCCACAGCGCCCATGGCGGCCAGAATCAGGTGAATCACAGTGTACCACGTGGGTGCACCCAGTGACTCGATAAGTTCGAATCGTGTGACGGTCTCGTTGACGTCACCAACGTTGGGAAGCGGGATCACCGGAAATGACGCCATCTTACGTCACTGTTGTTTCGGTACCGTTTGTGATTTCGTTGATTTGTGGGTAGCAGACAGGATAACTCAAGAAGCTGTCAGTGGATTTAAACGGTAGGAGTCTGCAAAGTTAAGGATAAATGTTTGGTTCCGGGCCTCCAAGCGGTTTTCTATGGTACTACAAGAGGGCTTCCGCTTTCGATACCTTTGTTGCTGTGGTAGTGGTTAACTGTCCATGTACTCTCTTTTCTTTGGTTCACTTTTCAGAGTTTTTTTCTCAGCCTGGGTACCAGCGTCACCGTCTCAAACGGAACCCTACAAGATGAATTGAAAGATTTGTGATTGAAAAATGTGCATCTACTTTACTGAGCTGACTACAGATGCACTATTGTAGCAGCTTTCAAAGGGATGTCCGAAAATACCAAATATTGTACACCTCACATTGCACAAACTGTATCATATTAAAAGGATACTCGATATATACTTTTCAGAGAATATATGAGCGATAGTATATGTCAAAAAATAAGACGAATCAAAACAAATCCCAAAGTATGATACATAAACAGACGTACAAGCCTAAAACATAACCTTGCCATTCTGGCAAAGGTAACTAATAGAGATTACCTGCTAATGTTTCTGTATTTCTGCTACCCCCCTAAGGGCAATACTGACTGGATGGACTTCTCACTAGTACTGCTAGATGACGCTGTAATAAAACGATAAACGTGAGTGACAGTCGTCAATCAAACACGACACGAGTTTGACAGGTTGGAAGGGACAAAACTTCTCTTTGATCGCAATGTGCACACTCGGTTTATTTTGGAGCAAGAAACCTTTTCGTTAGTGAATAATTAATAATGTTGGTCGCCAAGACAGAGTGCATTTTAAACATAGTTTTCCTATTAAGAAGACAATGGACTTTTTTGATAGGATTTTCTTATTAAGAAAAGAGCTTGCCTTTTAATGAGATTTCTTACTAAGAAAATCCTATCAAAAGACCCTCCCTGTCTACATGCGTACGTGAGCTGCACTCAAATTTGCACAACTTGAAGAACCGGATATTCTGCATCATTTTGATAGCAACCTTGTGACATTGTCGCCATTTTAAATCACGCCTGCTTAATCCACAAACAAAAACAACATGGACAAAATAGAACAATCAGGACTTATTGGCTGACGACGCCATACCATCCCTTGGTCAGAAATGTAAATTTAACATTATAGCTTACTATAGACCTACGGCCGGTTTACATGGTAGGTGAGTTAGGGCGCGGTCACATAGGTCGTGTGATCTCCTGCAAAGCTCAACCGTCTTGGTACACAAAATACTGTTTTGAATCCATGTCGGTGGTTGGTTCTATCACGGCCAAAATCCTATTGTATCAAAATCGTACGACGATCGGACGACCTATGTAACCGCGCCCTTATACAGGTTCGGTCCTTTTTGTCGACTCACATATCTCTTAGCCCTTTGAAGACTCGCACATTTGTGAAAGAAAGACATGCACAACAAATATACCGTCTTCATCAAAATGGAATCTCTGTTTGAATTCTGAAATCAAACCTAATGACAATGTCATGATGTACAGTTTTATAGCCGAGGACTGGAGAGAGAAAAATTGACGTACCTGCTTTAGTGAAGGTCTTCGTGATAATGACGTCAAAGGGTGTGTCCATAGCTAGGGGCAAGGGTGAGGGATGTATATGTGATGTCCAATGAGAAAACACCTAACTTGTGCTGTGTCATTGTAGTAATTATGCACCCTCATGGCTTCTGTATAACGCTAGTTCACTTTTTTCCGCAGGGCAACCTATATTCGTTGTTTGAAAAGGGTACTTAGGGCTATCAAGTCAACAAACCGTTGTTTCATTTTGAAAATATTGCAGTTTGAAACTACCGTCCGTCGACTTGATATTCCTAAATACGCTGTTTTTAACACAACGGATGTAGGTTACCCTACGGATAAAGGTGAACTAGCGTTATAGTGATAAACGCTCAAAGCTATAGATTCACCCTTTTCCCGCTGGTTGAAAAGAATTCAAACACCTACTGGCAAATTCGATAATGTCTTAGGAGATTTCAGGAGATCTCTGCCTCACCGAGAAATAATGGGGCAAATTTAGCATGAAGTCTTTTATCAAAATTCACCAAATTTTAAGTCATTGTGGTCATTATTTTTCAGTCGATGCCCAGCAGGTAAGTGGCAAGAAAAACAAGGGTGAACTGTGGCCAGAGCTGTGTGGATCGTGTTCCTCAAGCCATGAAATCTACGAAGACATTGTCAAAATGTTTCAGAGGATTCCCTTCGTATTTCAATTAGAAAGAAGTGGGTATCTGACTTTCAGCAGAGCAAGTTGACCTGCACACTTCAGGTCGAAGCTCAACTGTCTATGTTTTTTCCTTTTCTCTCACCTTACATTACCAGATATGTCACCAGGAAAGTATTGATCTCGTTGGTTTGAATTCTGGTAGACATTCATAAAGAATGTATACTTGATAATTGTGTCGGAAATTTGAGATGTACATCTTATTTCTGAGTGTGACCGAGAACTTATTGATCAACCCTTGTAGTGTTAACAGTGTGCAAATATGTAAATACACCAAAGACTCTCAAGATTTCAAAACTTGGAATTATAGTGTAAATGGTATTAACAAAACAAACATAAATATATCTACCTGTCTATTTATTGGTTTGGCCGTTCTACTAGCCTATGGCTATTACAAAGGGCTAGCCCTACTGACAGAGACAATGATGTTTATTGCATGTTCTTGCCCACATGGACATAGTTACACATGCAGTACATACTAAAGGTATTATATAATCAGCTGTAGTGTTGTCAGTGAATATTTGGAGGAACAAAACACATAAAGCTATGCTACTATTAAATCCATCGTTCACCAAGCCGTTCAACATATAAGGCTATGCTACTACTAAATATACCACCTACATGTCTCTTCCCTCTTCTTAAAACAAGTGTATATGAATTTAAAAAGTTTGTATTGTACAATGTTTCTGAGGATGGCATTATATGAAAAAATAATTCGTATTTTGATCGTGTTTCAGAGCACTGATAAAAGAATTGCGTATATTACTGTATAGTTAACACTCTAATACAAAATGAATATTTTCTATACGGTTGAAGTTTCAAAGTGTACAAAGTATGTCGCTTGGAGGAGTCCGGTTGTATCTTAAACTTCAATTTGTTGGGGTGATCACTAATTCTATACAAAGAGTCCCCCAACTATTTCTAACGGTAAACCTTCGGATAGTTTGTCACTTGTTTGATACACCTTTAAAACTATAACGGCAAAATATCAGGGAACTGAGAACAATGACTAGATAATCAACAGCTTCAAGGTGTATGTAGAGATTATAAACACAGCTAGAAGGCGCACATGATCAGCGAAAGTAGTGCACAGGAATCTTGTCATAAGTTGCCGTGTAACACAAACCATATGTATGTCTTAACTTGAAAATTCACCTGTGTTGGTAGAAGTCATTATTGGACTAGTTAAACTGTAATATCCAACACAAAAATTGGACTCATCCAACTTTTCGACTGAACAGCACCAGTATTTGTCAAGGAATGAACAATCCACTGCTGTCGTGACGTCACGTTATGCAGATAGAACACGTGACTCAGTAAGCAGTGGATCATACTTTACAGGGAGTCTATGGCGCCCACCGTCTCATACTGTTGTATTCGAGATGATTATAGCTGTGTTTATCTGATCTTTTGAACAGTTTCTGATAGCTTGTACTTGAGAAGCAAGTCCTCACAGACTTACAAGCTAGCGTGATTTATATAGATCAAAGGAAAGACAACATGGCGATGAGTCCAAAAATGACGACAGCACAGACCATGACGTCACGCCTCAGCATCCTGACGTCATCCCTGGAGCATTCCCCACAGCACCACAGCCGTACCAGTTCTGCTGACGTCACGACCAGGTACACCCCGTCCGACACCATTAACGCACTGTCCCTATACACCTGGTGGAACTCCCCCTGCCTCAACAGGACGTTATGGATGAACTGGTCCTTCCCCGCTGCCAGGACGTGAAACGCGGCGATACCAGCGGTACCCAGGAGCAGTCTAGGGGACAGAGGCACAGCTTGGTCTAGTTGCTTCAGCACGAGGACCGTAGACATCATCTCTGTACACGTGAAGACAAGCTGATGCCACCACTGCGAGTAGAAATCGTCGTTGTAATACCCGAGAAAAACCCACCACGAGTAGTAGTGGGAGTGGATAACGGCCAGAAGGAGGAGGAACATCGACGCTCTGATCTTGCTCGTCAGCGCGACGTGCACGACGTAAGTGACGCATTCGTACGTCAGCATGACAGCGGCGACCGTTATCGTCCATATCTTCAGAGTCTGCGACGTGACGTTGAAGTACAGGTGTTTGTAGTGCCCCACGCGCGTCTCGTACGTGCCTTTGAAGATGGTGTCCCAGCATTGGCAGGTGCAACTCTCTCTGTTAACGGGAGGTTTCTCCGGCCAGAAGTAGCGAAGCAGGACTCCGAAGTGTGCATAGTTGATCAGCACAAGAAACAGTAGCGAAACTAGGAAACCTACCAACCTAGCGCTCAATCGCGAAGTTAACCTTGCCACCAGCGCCATACTTTCAGGAGTCGTATTACCAGTGTTGCTCTGTGGAGCTAGATGCCTGTCCGAATCAGCTAGTACAGTATTATGGGGTGTCAACGATTGTCCGTTGCTTGTCATTGTCGTGACCAAATAAATGGCTTTTCTTATAATGAAAGATTTATTATACCTCTATGTCCCTCAGGTACCGTGCCATGTGCACGCAAGAACTAAAAGGTCGCGTTGGGAAGAGACCATGACATCATTCTTCTGGAAAAATTTATATGCATCACAGAAGCGGTAACACACTAGTCTGGATACCTACCTGATAGTAGTTCGCGTATTACGTTTATTATACACTATATGCAGTCTCTCCGACTTTTATTGTATGTTAAACGTTGCAACCAAAGACCCTCCGAACACATTACCTGAGTCTTTGAAGGTACCCCGGTTTGTAGTATGAAGTACAAGGTTCTGAGTATATCCTGATCACGAAGTAATCCATGAGTAGTAGTAGTACACTGTACACTGTGTTCTGCTGATGCAGTGGTCTGGACACTCTGCATCAGCACTCAGTCTTCCTTCATCTTTTTCCACTGCGTCCTATTCATCGCTAGCTTCCTGAGCTCCCGCAGTTTTCTTTCAGACCGCAATGGTCCAAGTCCCTCTTTCCTTGAGGTCTGCCCCTAGCGTGCCTAACAGGACTGAGGTTCTTGCAGTGCCTTCCTTTTCGAGCTCTGTAGGTGTTGGAGCCGATTAAGGCAAAGTCCAGGGCCTGCTGGGCAGGTGTGTTAGTTGGCATTCGTAATACATGTCCAAACATAGCCCATCTGGCATGTTTTACTTTTGTAGACAGTGGGCTTGTGTTGCACATCTTGTATAGTGCATAATCCATGAGTACCGAACCAGAAAATCTCCCAGCGTATGAAGACCGTGACCTCTCTCCGTCCTTTTTTCGCTTCTAATCTTTTTCAGACCTCTATTGCCGTTCCTCTCTCTCCTCGAGAAACCATTATGCCCTTTTCTCTCAGATTTGTAAGATCTTCTAAGGAGTTAGTTGGATAGGAGTGTCACTCCGGTTGGAATCGCTCCGACTTGCACTCCGCATTATAGTGCTTTTCGTTCAACAGACTGTCATGTTGGGTTTGTATGGAATGTCCAACGATCTGCAGACGGAGTCACCGGGTGTTCCTACATTTCCATGTACTGTTGCCTGGAAGCTCCAGAGTTTACTGTAGGCGCAGTACCGTCTAAAAGACTATGGATTCTAGTCTTCTAATTCCACTGGCATCTATAGTGACTGTTATTTTCTGTAAGTTCTCTTACTTCTCAGACTCGCTTTTTGACACTGAGTTAAACAATAAAGACTACACCTTTTCAATTTCTTCTTAATTGTATTTCAAGTCAAGTTCAAGCTTTAAATGATTACTTTTGTGGTAGTCGCGTGGTAACGTAATTTTATTTTTGGAAACTTGGACTACCATAACAGAATGCTGATGACAACTTGATTGACATTTAACTTTAAAGTTATTTTTGCAGACTGTTTCTTGAAGTGTCAAGTAGTTTTCAGCACGAGAGAAACTTTTTATTTCTGAGTTTTCCCCCCGTTTACAGCTACATTTAGCTACTTCAAAGTGATGGATTAGATTGATACACATTTATGACGTCAACAGTATTTTTACGCGCCGACCGGTTTTGTATGTTGATAAGAAGGACTGTAGGAAGTAACTACAGAGTTGCAAAAATCTGCATAAACTCTAACTCTCTCCCTCTCGGTTTGGAATAGTCCAAATTTCACAATTTCAATGATAGCAAAATCATTGAAAATAGGTCTCTCTAATCTTGCAACAACAAAAATCAAAACAGAAAACCATTTGATATAGTATGAAAATTTCTTTCATAAACAATAAATTTGTTTTATTGAAAACACTTGGAACTACCAACGAGCTTTTATCAGACTACGGAATGAAAAACAAGAGAGGCCAAGTGAACACCTAAGTCTTGAATGGTACAGCCCAGTCATCTGTCTACCACGTGATCCAACATGGCGGAAATTTGACGTTTTTCAAAGTTTGCTCACGTTTTTACACAGTTTAAACTTGTTTTTGGCGCATCTAATGTAACAGTAACCGGTGTAGTTTAGTTATTAGACTAAGAAGACATGGAGGGATCTGAAACTGAACCATTGACGGCTTCCTCGAGCTGCATTCAGGGTAATTCTCACGCCAAAACCGCAGCGGCGCAAGAGCTGTATCCAGAGGAAGATGGTAAGTATGACACCTGGAGTTGTTTTTGTGTAGAGCAATCGAGATCTGTGGTTGGTACAGACAGGTATAAGAGCTATTATCTATCAGCCACTGCACAGGGATCTTTGTAGGTGGTTTAGTTACAAAATACGTCAGGTTTTGTACCGTACCTGACTTGGTTTGGGGGGGGGGGCATAATTTTCAAGGTGTCAAGCTTTTCAACACAAATATCCATTTTATATCAGGCGAAATCAATGAATGGATTTAAGATACACCTACTAGTAAAAACACTACTTTTGGGCCCAGTTATGTTTTGCCTGGTCTCTTTTACAGTGAATACTCGGTGTAATACAGGAATGGGGCCTTTCTCGTGTGTGGATGGTGCTTTGGTGCACCATACTGTACATGCACACTTCAAAGTCAAACTCTGAGTCTGAACTACCTGCTAGCTCAATTGGGTGTCTTCATATGACGTGGCAGCATACATGTGCAGTCTGGTTGGTTAAACGCTGGTCAGACCTATGAATTTGTTCGGATGTGACGTCATGAATATGTGACCAGGGTTTTTTTCTAAAGAAGAAGCTGCGCCATGTGCTCTAACCATATAGCCCTCTAGATCAAATTTAGATATATAAGGGATATTGTAATTCACTTTATCTTCACGGTACCAAATTTTCATGGTCTGAGAAAATTGAACTTGTTCTCGGAACTAAATGTTCACTATCGAGGCAAGCGCGCATGAAAAAAGTCTGTGAATTATTTTTTATCGGTAATGATAAGTTCATGTTACAGTCCTCACAGTGAAAACCGTGAACATAACATTACAGTGAAAAAAAATCAGGAATTACAGTACTATTGCAGTACTAGATCACATGCGGTACCAGTCTTCAACTGTGAGTGTGATCTGTCTAAAAAGAAATACTAAAAAAAACTCCATGGAAGGGAGCAAAGCCCACCCCATACTCCCCTGCACCCCATGCAATTTTTTTCTGGAAAATCCCTGATAATTATTATATGATATAATATCTATGGTGACTGCAGTCTAGCTTAGTTTGGCTAGCAAGTAGTCTGTGTTTTTTTAATACAAAATTGTTGTTAAAAGTCTACACAACCCTAAAAAAGAACAGCTTTTCAGTTTTCCCATTCCAGTTAAGCAAAGTATCCTGAAGGAACAGAAACCTAGTACTAGTAGTCTGTTTACTGGTAGTTGATTTGTTCTAGAAATATATCAATAGGACCAAACTCTGAGGGTAGGGGAAGAGATAAATGCATGTTATTGTTCTGCTTGTTGAGTCATGTCCATCCGTGCAACTAGCACGCTCGAATGATGATGATTGTTCTGCTACTTACAAAGGTAATGTCTAAATTCCACATGTTCTTCTTCCCATTTCTTGTACTTCTCTTTCCAACGGTAACATCATTACAATACAACTACAAGTAGGACAAATCAACTATCTACAACTACCTGTAACATACAGCCCTCTGAAGAATCTAGCAAGTTTGGTGTAACAAGTTTGGATCCATGAGTCATTTTCTCTCTCTTAATTTGATTGTTGTGAAGAAGTCTTTGTTGAACTTGAAAAATCAGAATTCTTGAGTGCAGATTGGTTAAAAGATGCAACAGGTGGAAATGTCAAACCAAGTTGAGTTGGAGACTACTATCGGAGGTGAACACACAGTACAGGACTGTCAAACTGCTCCAGTACAACAAGGTTTGTTTGTCGTTGTACTTTAGGAGAGGACGGTGGATCCAATGTTAGGCTGAGAGGCTAAAATGTAAATAATTTTATTCACCACAACTTAATCATTGACTATAGAGAGTGGTGGCATCAGGCAGTTGAATTTACAGGCACAAAAAGTTTGGAATATCAACTTTGGCTGATCATATTTCCGTTGTTTCTGTATCAATTTTAATGTGTTATATGTCAAAAGAAAGCCTGTGTGATTTCCTTTCACACGGTATCAAACTCCTTATGATTATAAATTCGTGGAACGAGCACCAGGGCTACTCACGTCAGTGGGTCATGAAAAAAAAGTGCCCAAATTTCAATTTTTGTGTTCAACTCTGTATCATACTGCGGGATGGGGTTTTGTGCGCGTGAAAAAGTTGCGCGTGAAAAGTTGCGCGTGAAAAATCTGCGCGTGACAATATGCAAATTAGTTGATTCCCAAGGGATTAAAAAAGTTTCTGCAGTTTTATACTTAAAAGGTCAAACAAGATGGCACAAAATGGAATTAAGTATCATATTATTGCATTATTGAGTACAAAATCTTGATCTTAGTGATTTTAAAGTGATTTTTAAATGTTAAGTTTTCACGCGCAAAAAAGTTTGAAATTTGCGCGTGAAACAATCTTCTTCAAAAAAGAGAAAATGAAGCTTCTAAAATGGAGAAAAGCCTCAAATTGTTACATTTTACAATATAAAACCTCATATGAGTAATTTTTCCATATATTTCTGTCAAATTTAGGTGATCTTGAAATGTTCAAAATATGCAAATTAACCTATTCCCAAGGGATCTAAAATTTAGGGTTTTTTCAAACCCAAAATTCAGATAACATATGGGAAATTATATCATAGGTTCAAATTTTTCTGCCTTAGAATTCCTTGCTGCACATTTTCTGACATATTTCAGGAACTTTATTTTTCACGCGCAAATTTTTCACGCGCACGCGCATATTCTCCACGCGCAGAAAACCCGTTCCCCATACTGCTGGTATGGGTGCGGTGTCAAGGATTCAATCTATTCTTTTTTTCACGTAATTTTTGGTATACAGAACATCCAAGTTTATCTTTAACATTTGATAAGAGTATATGTGCCTTTTTGGCTGTTGAATGACCGAATCGAGGTGTGGAGGCGGCATGGAGAATGCCACGCTGACAGTTGTACGGATAGGGCGTAACAGCGCGTAGCGCTTGGTGTGGTGTATGTATGGCTGCCACGGGAAAAACAAGGTTCACTATCATCCCAGACAAGACAACCTCAATGCTTTGAGATACAGGACACCATTCTCCATTCAGTCGAAATGTCATACCCCTCCAATATGAGTCAGAATGACATTCTGCAAGAATACACCGCCTGTTCACGCACACAGTCTGCAATAGACCTTGCTCCGTGTGGATGGACGTTGTAGTCTAACACTCGCAGAATTGCATTTGGTCCCCCACTAGCACACGCTGATGAGGTATGACATTGCGACTGAATGGAGAATGGTGTCCTGTATCTCACAGCATTAAGGTTGTCTTGTCTGGGATGATAGTGAACCTTGTTTTTCCCGTGGCAGCCATACATACACCACACCAAGCGCTACGCGCTGTTACGCCCTATTCGTACGACTATCAGCGTGGCATTCTCCTTGCCGCCTCCACACCTCGATTCGGTCATTCAATAGCCAAAAAGGCACATATACTCTTATCAAATGTTAAAGATAAACTTGGATGTTCTGTATACCAAAAATTACATGAAAAAAAGGATAGATTGAATCCTTGACACCGCACCCATACCAGCAGGATGATACAGAGTTGAACACAAAAATTTGGGCACTATTTTTTCGTTACCCAGTGACATGAGTAGCCCTGGTGCTCGTTCCACGAATTTATAATCATAAGGAGTTTGATACCGTGTGAAAGGAAATCACACAAGCTTTCTTTTGATATATAACACATTAAAATTGATGCAGAAACAACGGAAATATGATCAGCCAAAGTTGATATTCCAAACTTTTTGTGCCGAGTTTATATATACAACGTATTTCTGCTATCCCCGATTGCCTCAGCTTGTTTGAAATGTTTGATCATAAGTAGTTACTCTGTAAATGTAATCTGGCACATTAATCTTAGCGCCTCATTTGTCCTAAAATGATTAAGGCAACACTGTGAGGAAATCAACTGTTCAACACAAGAAACATCAGTGCTGATTAGATTATCCTGTCTAATACATTCTCTTGGTGGCTTCTGATACACATGCAAATTTGCCTGACACTTCTACCTGGCTAATCTTTAACTATTGTTTACTCAGTTACAAACACCCAGAATACAAAGTACACATAACGTCACTGCTGCAGTGTTGTAGAGTGGTCACATCAGCACTTTAAAATTACACCCTCTGTTTAGCTCTTAACCATTTTCTTGCTGTTGACTTAACTGTAAAACATGTCTGTAGTGGCCACAAGGTAACTTAGTATGGAAAGGGATAAACTGAACAGCTGACATTGGACCATTGGAAGCTTGAACTGTTTTTGTTTGAGAATTTCAGTTTCTTCTCAGCAGCTCTTGACTTCAAATCAATAAGTTCATGAACTGCTTCTATGCAACTCAAACCAAGATCGTTAGTTTTACAATTTTGAGCTGAGGTCTGCACGAATGTTGGTAGCATGCAACAGAGGTACATTGAGCGAGACTTGGAAACTGTAGGGTCTGATCAGTTTGCCCAATCTGCATCCGTGCAAGGTTTGTAGTTACTGTACTTCCTAAATCAACATGGCATGCATGTTCTTTTCCCTTTGTGTAGTCTTATAGTATATAGGACAGAAGACAGACAGCTTGTTCAAATGTATATCAGAAGTACATTGTTTTCAATGCTATTGACATATTAGAACCATTGACTATTATAGAGTTCTTCTTACAGATTTGGATAATAATATTGTTACAAAGGAAGATCTGTACTAGTGCAAGACATTCCTATCTTTTCTCACACTTATATCCTAACCCTAATTTTGACCATGACCCAAACAATATCACTAACACAATGCCTTTATGAAGGTTTCATACATTGGTTTCATATGATACTGATTCCTTACAAAAAAGTTATAATTACATGTTCAACTGTTTTTCTAGTTAGATGGTACTTGTATTGAAATGTTTCTGCCAGTTCATTCTAATGACGCTGAAGAAGAGTGATGGATGTCACACGAAATGGCCAGAAGTAAAGCTCCGTTTGTGTCCAGTTGTAGAGACTGAATTGTATTTGGATATCCCTAACAGTAGAAACTTATCTACAAACAATGATTTGTAGGAATATGTAGTCCAGACCAGTTCTGTGGGTGAGAACATCTAGGTGGTGAAATGTCCTGATAATGGATGAATCATGCTCCATGCAGACCTACAACTGACCGTCAGTGACCAACCCTCTAGAGCTGAAAGGACATCTGTAATTTGTAAGTGGAGGAATCAGGCTTTCCCTGTATGCGTACTTGACTCCTTTATCTTGTTTCAGATGAGGACATCCTGTTGCAGGCTGTTGTCTTTGTGGAAGATGCCATTCATGTAAGTCAACTATTAATAGGGACAGAGAACATACTTTCTGGTAAAAACAGCGTATCATTGTGATTATTATTAACAATCACAATGATACGCTTGGTAGTAATTGCCCCTTCTAAAATGTAGAAAATTTAAAGATGCTATGGCAATTTTTTTCAAGTACCGTATTCAACAACAGTACTTTTGTACAATGTACATACAATTACCTCTTTCTTGAGTGTCTTTGTCAAGAATATATATATTCTCTTGTTGTCATCTTGTGTCGAGTCATAAGTTTTTTGTTCATTTGGAGTCATTTCAGAATATCCTAATGTATTTTCCAGTACCGTTCCATCCACCATCGCGTGGACCCGTGGTCATTACGCCTGTACCGCCTGTACTACTCCAACTGGGTCCAGTGGGGCATGTACGCGGCCATCTCCGCCCTGCTCATTCTCGCGTTCTTTGAGCGCCCGTCGTCTCTCTCGTACACCTCCGACACACAGATGCTCTTCAGGGACAGAAACGGGACGAATCAAACCAGCCAATGGGAGCCGCCGTGCGGCGTTACGGAGTCGATAGAACTGTTCTGTCTTCTCATCTTCCTCGCTGATTTTGTAGTCAAAACCTACTTAGTTGGAAAGGAGAAGTTTCTGAAAAGCCCGTGGTTGATCGCGTATGTTCTAATCCTCATCGTGTCGCTTCTGGATTGGATGGTGACACTCGGCGTCCTGTGTGTCGTACAAGTCCCCGGGTCACTTCATTATCGTCCGGTCTTGCGTATTCGCCGATTTCTACGCCCTTTCTTCCTCCTACAGAATTCCTCTTTAATGAAAAAGACGGTAAACTGCATAAAGCGGACCCTACCAGAGATTTTCGCAGTGCTGGTGCTACAGTTTCTCCATGTGTACTTCTTTACAATTGTCGGGATGTTGTTGTTCTCAGAACCTGTGGGTTCAACCGCCAACGGTAAAAACAGCACATGGGTACCAGTAGACAGAGCTACAACTGGCATCAGCGACCCGAACTTCCATTCGCTGTGGAACGCGTTCGTCACGCTTCTCGTCCTCCTGACCACGGCGAACAACCCAGACGTCACGATGACGGCGTACTCTCACAACCGTCTGTACGCGGTCTACTTTATCCTTTTCCTTGCGATCGGCTTGTACCTCCTCTTCAACATGATGACGGCCGTCATTTATAACCAGTTCCGTGGCTACCTCCAGTCATCGCTGCAGGGAAGCTTTTTCCGTAGGAGGGTCGCAGTCCGCACCGCCTTCGAAGTTCTGAGTCAGCAGAACAAGGAAGTGGAGCTCAGCACGAACTCTTCTGGCGAATGTGTACGCGTCAGCACGATCTACCACGTGATCGAGAAGGTCTCCCTGCCGAAGGGCGCAGAACGGAGGATCACGGACAAGTTGGGGAGGGACATGTTCGGGACGTACAACGCGGCACAGTTCCAGGCAGTTTTTGATCTGTTAGACTTAGACTACGAGGTTCATCACAGGCCGCCTCTACCAGCATTCAGGTATGATAAACAGACATTCAAGAAGTATCATATACACACTACTGTATGATTCATATTAAAGATAGATATCGCTGTAGATTATAGTACAAATTACTACAATGCTTAATTTTTTTCCAACACAAAGGCGTACACAGATCAAATTTCATCAGCCACTGTCGCCATTGATCCTAAAGAAGGCGACAGTGGTTGACTGGGCATTGAAAATTTGATCCGTGTATCCCTTTATTGTGTTGGAAGAAAGTTTAGCATAATGATTGTACTGGAGATGACAACTACAAACACAGATGAGCTTCCATGACAATTGCTGTAGATTAATTAGATGGAAAATATTGTTACAAGTGTATTGTTTACATGTAAGTCAAAATGGCATATCTTCTTAGATTGTTATGTTTAAAGACTAGATCTGTTTTGCAGACACTCCTGGCTACAGTTTCTACAGAAGATGATTGCACACCGGTACTTTGAGTACTTATGTTGTGTGGTTGCCCTGTCCAACATCCTCACAGTGTCCATCCTCCTCACCATAGAGTATGATCAGGTCAGTGATGAATCCTGGCATTAATGTCATTAAACCATTTTCCAGCTCTAAATTTCTTTCTGTCCCTTCAGTTTTATTTGGTAAAGCAAGATGAAAAACTCCTTGTTGAGTGCTGATGATAAAATAGATTTTACATTGTACAGTGTAGGTGCATGCTCCCATAGCATTGTACATTCTTAACTTTCTAACCCTCTGAAGGGCAATTTTACATATTTTCAGAAATGTTTTTGTTGTGTCTCTAGCCTTCTTTAGAATAACTGGTCCATTCTTTTAGCTACATGGTCTTATTTGGCACCAGCAAAGGGTAAAAAGTCATATTGTAATAAAAAGGAGTTCTACTGTACTTATAAGTCTCACTGTATGTGTATATATCATTCCCAGTGTGAATAATGCCAGTATTCCATTTTATGTTGTATGTCATAAGGAATATGATGTCTTTTCCCCTTTACTCATATCCAGCTGAATGCGACCAACTCAGACCTGGAACTCCTGAACTTTGTGTTCGTGGTGTACTACCTGGTGGAACAGTGCCTGAAGTTTGTTCTGCTGGGCTGGAGGTACTACAGGATCAGGTAGGGGGCGCTGGTGTACTAGTGCTGTTTGAACTTTGCTTTAACAGGTGTGTGAAGATTTGAGTTTTCTACTAGCAGCTCTTGAAGCTGTTGTAAGTTTTCAAGGTCACAAGTAGGGGCAGAATGTGCCTTTTGGAAAACTGCATGCCCTAGTTTACTGTCATAAGTTATTACATGGTTTTTAAAAATTTGAATTAAAAAGATAGTGTCCTAATAGATAACTTTCACCACAATTCAGGAAAACTTACATCTTTGATGCGTTGGTGACCTTCGGTCTCGTGGTAGTGGAGATTATGACGCTGGTAGAGTACGGGTCTCCTTTCTCTGAACTTGACCGAAAGGACAAAGTGGAGACCGTGATCGAACTGTGGGACCTCATCCGCATCACCAACATCCTCATCATGTTCCGTCTCCTACGCGTTATCTCGCTCTTCAAAACCATGTCCCTCGTGCTGAGCACGCTGCTCGACCTCATCAAGAACATGCGCGCCTTCGCGGGAATCCTCGTCGTCATCTACTACATCTTCGCGATCCTCGGGATCGAGATATTCAGCGGAGTGACAGACTACGAGACCTTCCGCACCCCGAATCTCACGTGCGGGAGCTACCAGCAGTTGAACTATTGGGCCAACAACTTTAACGATTTTGCCTCGGCGTTAGTCGTGTTGTGGGACGTGATGGTTGTCAATAACTGGATGGTGTTTCTATTCGCGTACAAGGATGCGTTAAGCACGGGCTGGGCGCAGCTGTTCTTCATCGTGTGGTGGCTCGTGTCCGTGGTCGTCTACGTGAATTGCTTCATCGCTCTGGTTCTGGAGAACTTTATCACCAAATGGGACAAGTCCAACGCCATCAAGGAAGAGCCAGAGGACGAAGGTCGCAGTCGTACGTTATCGTTTACAGAAGTCAGGGTAGAGTCAGTGCACCACTTGTTTAGAAGTGGTCTCACCGAACCCAAAGAGGAAGAAATTATGGAAGAGATAAGACAACACCAACATTTGGAAATCAAGGTGTAGCTAGATAATAAGTGGAAAGTTTTCATTTCTATGTCGTCATTTTTGCTTTGCGGGCAGTTTAGCAAACTATGAACATTTTCTCCCAAATGGAGCGTGATACACCGGTAAATAACTTTATCAGGTTGGCAACTATTGATATTAGTAAGGTTCTTTGGACACAACCATAGAGTACTTACTTCCAACGTTTCGATGTCGGTCAGACTCCATCATTAGGGTTAGAATGGCTGGATATGATTCTCGCTACTGATTCTCGGAGCATGATACAGTTTCTGGCAGGCCAGTGCAATTTTTTCGTGGGCAGTTTAGTATCTACATTTGT
The DNA here is from genome assembly GCA_019207045.1 of Branchiostoma floridae x Branchiostoma belcheri. Classification (NCBI taxonomy): domain Eukaryota; kingdom Metazoa; phylum Chordata; class Leptocardii; order Amphioxiformes; family Branchiostomatidae; genus Branchiostoma; species Branchiostoma floridae x Branchiostoma belcheri. Next base: position 10,550,554 of record CM033039.1, on the reverse strand, counting down.
ATAACATTTCCCCCCAAAATGGAGCTTGATATTGATACCATTAAATCTGGCAATGCAGTGCAATTTTGAAAAAGAGAGATTTATTTGCAAGATATTGTTTGTGCAATACAATGTTATTCCATGCGCTTTTCATTGAAGTTATATTTTGGCAAAAAGTTTTAATTTTTTTTGGAATAGCTGACTAAATTCAAAGCCTATAGCTATGAAAATGAGAAGAACTAAATATTCCTATAACAAAAAATGTTGAAAGTCAATGTGTAACACAATATCATAGCTTTCGTTTGATTGGCCAGGCCAATCAGCCAATCAGCATGCCTGATGTTTCAGGTAATCCTTCTGATTGGTCCATGTGCGAACAGTTGTTAACATCACATCATGATTGTACATTTCATTGCACATCAGTGAATTCAGTTAAACTGACAGTATGAGTAAGAAATTAGATATTAGATAGAAAGTAAGGTAGTAAAGGCGAACATTTTCTAACATGGCAAAGTTTGTGCCTCCTAGAACGTTCTCTGGTCAGCAGGTGTATAAAGAGTCCATTTTCTTGTAACAAATAGTTAAGTTTAACGTGTTCCTCTAGAGTATACATGGTAAAATTTTGATTAAATTTGCTAAATTTACAGTTCTGGCTGTATGATAGCTATATTATGTTAAAGTTTGTATTGAAACTTGAATTTTGTGACCAATGGACAGTATTTGTCTTTTGAGGTGCTAAACAAGGTAATATTAATGCTGTATACTTTAGAAATAGTAGAATTTTATGATTGAGAATTCAAAACTTAATGGTATTTACACCATCGTGCCCAAAACTTGTGAAAATATCAGAGACCAAATGTACAGAAAGAATGGCTTTACTCTATTGTTACTTTAACCGTTTATGGTCTATATTTCATACTCAGAAAAACTAAAATATATTGATACAGAATTGTAATCTGCCAGCTTTGAACCACAAGTTAACAATGGAATTAAAACAGAAAGGTGATAATTTTATCAAATCAGCCTTAATGGTTTCATTATGTAATACTACTAATAGGATGTTATTCCTTGAAAGAAAGTAAGTATGTTATGATGAAAGTTTACAGTCAAATCCTCTGCAAAAATTTGCTGGACCTGAACTAGTCCAGACTAGTCCTGGACCGCATTATTCTGGACCAGTCTAGACCGTTCCAGACCTCGGACCTCTGGTGGTCCGACGGGTGGTGAACTAGTCTGGAACTCCCTGAACTGGTTTGGACTAGTACGATTGGCCCATTTTGTTGCGGAGGACTAGTCTGGACTAGTTTCTGGGATTCAATTTGCCACAGTACTAATGACTCAGTACAATGTAGCCAAGGCAAGTTTGGACCTATTTGTAGTGTTGTAAGAGCCAAAGAAGATATAAAACATAGCCCCAGTAATCTGTTTGAACTACTTGCATGTTTTAGATCTTGAGATGTTTGCAGTGGTTTTATTTTCAGAGTTTTTGCAGTAACCTGTCCATATGATATGTATTTGAAAGTACAGCAAATTCCTACCTTACTTAAATACTAGAGAAATACAGCAGAAGGCAGTTTTTTTTAATTGCATATCGGATTAACGCACACTTCTGTTAACTGCACGGAATCCCCAAATCCCAAACCGGTGCCGTCCAGCTAGATAACTTCGCATCATTGCACCAGCCGGATAATTGCACGAAATTCACTGGCAAATAGGCCGTGCAATTAAGCGGATTCTACTGTATTTCAAATGCAAACATAATACACAGCAAAAACATCCTGACAGTCTGTCTCCTTCCATGGTTAAATAAGCCAATGCAAAAATAATTGAATATATTGTATGCATTTGGTATTTCAAACCCTACTCGACCCATAATATGCAGTATACTGCTCTAAAATTAGAATTTTTTAGATTTTTCCTGAGTCAATTAGGATTTTACCATTGTCAATATTGACCGATTGAGGCCACTTATATATAACTACATGTACCGTAAAATTATAAAACCATAGAAGAAAAACAAGATCACTATATTTGTTTGCCCAATGTTTATTAATAATCACCCTTCACTGCAGACCATCTACCAAAACTCACAATAAATATGTTATGATAACAGACTAGTACATTAATCATATTCATGCTTTGCACACTCAGATAGCTACATGTATAGACCCCTGTTAGAATATATAATGTTGATTTTCATTTATGTGCACAGATGAGTTATTTTGTCATATAAGAAGATGTGAAAACAAGTCTTCTGAAGGTAAATGATTATTTATTTTAATCTTTGTTAAATACATGTACCCAGGTACTTTGTGTTTTTACATGGTTTTCACAGAGAATAGTTCTTGCTAGGTCACCTTAAACTTTCATTACCACACAAATTTAGTTTCTTTCTTTTCTGATATAACACTCGTTCACCTTTATTTGTGGGGTGACCTTTATCCGTTGTCTTTAAAAACAGCACATTTAGGAGTATTAAGTCTGCTGACAGTGGTTTCAAATTTGCAATATTTTCAAAATGTTCCGATTTAAAACCACTGTCCATCGACTCTATATCCCTAAAAACATTTTTTGTACAAACAACGAATATAGGTTACCCTCGGATAAAGGTGAACCAATGTTACTCACTTAACTCTTTCCTGATTTGAAAAAAAAATACAAGGATCACAAGATATGACCATCCAAGATATGAATGAACCCAAGAATGCTAATGCACATACATGTATTTTTTTGACACCAGAAATTCCTTGTCTTCTTTGTTTATCAATGCCTTGTACATTGTTTTTCCTTGAGATGTGTTTGCTTTGTAGCAAAACAAAAAAACAGCCCTGCCACATGCCACCCAGAAGTAAACTGAGACTCCGTTTTCTTGGTTATACTGTATCAGGGGTCTAGCCAGCGTCCGTTTTTCCGTCAATTGACGGAAATTTGCTGCGTCCGACGGAAAAATTTTAAAACCAATCCGTCAACCTTGACAAACAAAAATCCTTGGTGGAAGCTACAGGCGGCTTGGGTACGCCGTCCACGGCCGTAAAAGCCACACACTGTTTGTTTTGCTATTGTTATGATTGTTGACAAAGTGTGTTGGCGCCCTTTCGCATACGATAATCTCATTAAAACCCGTTTTTCAAGGTCTCAGTTTAGTCCTTCTAATTAATTTTCGAGGTTTTCACGACGATTGTAATTGGCTGACGGAAAAAAATTTCGAGCTGGCTAAAGCCCTGTACTGTGTGTAAAGATCCTCCAAGCAACTACTGTTTTTCTAGTAAGTACAAGTCAATGGAAAATCTGAAATTCTCATCAAGGGATGGTGTAGAGTTACTGGTAAGTCTGGCTATGTATAAACAAGAATGCGAAATTTTCTTTACTGTGACAAATTGCAAGGTAAGTTGTAGTGTATCAGTAGAGTAGGGAAATACAGTAGACTGCTTTCTGTGTTGGTACTTCAGTTAACATTAAAGACCTAAGATAAAAAACAGCACATCAGATTTTCTACTGTAACAGTTTTTGGGGCCCCCTTTTTTCCACTATAGTCTGCAATCACCATTCTATAGCAACCTACATGTAGCATTTGTGTTGCACTTGATTTCATAATTAAAATATGATGCAAGATGTACATTAAAAGTATGAATTAAAAGACAACAAAACATACAAAACATAAAAGTATCTTGTTTTTATCCATGAAATTTGTTGAGCGATCTGTCAAATCTGTGGACACTTATAGGTCTCAGTGTGGTTGCTGAATGTAGTGGAAAGGGGGGTATCAGTCAAGTTGCATGAATGACCTTGGACTGTCTTCCAGGATGACCTCTAAGCCTTGAAGAGCATGATGGCGGTTTTGTTCAGGTAGAAGTAGATGAAGCACTCCTTGGCGTGAGTGATGGACGAACCGTAGTCCGTACCAGCGATACAGATCCACGTCGCCTCGTACTTCTCGTCAAACTCCTTCTTCAAGGTCGACGCGACCTCCTTGTGAGGCTTCTTCTTCTGTAAGGAAAGGTGACTCAAGGTCAGTGGACCATGGTAACAGGTAAAGTTCGATTTGAGAATTTGGCATGATAGTTTTTCAAACAGAAAAAATATTCAATTTTCATATGAACATGTGTGAAATCTTTACCTGATGGTATGGGTCATTTAAGGTTAATGAACTATGACCTCTAAATATTCATTGTATCAGTGAGTCATGTACAAAATGTACATGAACCAACAATATTTCCCAGTTAGCATTTGCCAAAGTTGTTACTTTTATCGTAATTTTGAAATCCCAATGTCATTAATTTGCCAGTTGAATTCTATTGTTTGAAAGTCATTGATAAGTTTTACCATGAAATGCTCATCTGTACATTTTAAGAGTAGTATTCTGTCAATTATATTTAGACACAACAGGTTTGGTCCCTTCTTTCTTTGAAAATGCAAGCTTGTTGTCTGAAACTTTGAAACAGGACAACTTAAGATGTGATGATTTAAGAGTTGTGGGTAAATTGTTCTTGAGAAGAATTTATTTACTTACTGCGACCAGAGGTTTTGCTGTGTCGATGGCATGTTGTTTCATGTCATCTGGCATCTCACATTGTTTCACATCCTCCTTCACATCCTTTGGGTCACTACATGGAAAACAAAAGGAAAAAATGTTCTAATGTATCTTTTAAAGATCCTGTGACACCAATGACACTAAGATAACTGTACAGTTCCTAATTACATCAAACCATAATAAGTATTGTTCAATGAACATCATATTATCATTAACATTTGTATGATTATACATTGTTTGCTTCCCAAAATAACTTTTTTTCTGCAGTTGTGCCAGGTTTGGAACCTCCTGCTGTGTTAACTGGAATGTCAAGGAGGTAATCAAATTTAATAACCTGATGGCAAAAATCAAGAACCTTGAGTTTGATTAGTGAAAAGTTCTGTAACATTGGATGTTCAACATCGGATGTGGAAGTATATTTTGCACAAATGTTCATTGTTCATTGCTCATTGTAATGTTTTTGAATTTAATCAGAAACTTGTACAATTAGTTGTGTCATAAGATCTTTGACTATCCCATCCACAGGACAGATGTAGCTGGAGGTCTTTCATCAACCTTTGACGTTTGAATTGCAAGCACGTCTAACCCTCAAGACAAGATACAGCTGACAACAAACTGTATGGTGAGTGAGTTGACAACAAACTGTATGATATTGTCTCTTTCTAAAGCTTTAGAAGAGTTGTAGCATTTGAATAAAATTTGTTAGTATTACATTGTCTGATAAACTCCTGGTTTTTGGAAAATTATACAAAATCAATAATCAAAATCAGTGCCATTTGTTACAATGTACGTAGAGAACATTACCTATGCTAGCTGTTGTCAGAGGAAGATGTCAGGAAGATATTGAATTCATCGTCCAAAATAACATATTGCATGTTATTGTGGTTACACAGAAGCCTGTTTCATTCATAATTCATAGCTGCCAACATATTGTGTTCGAAATCAGATATCGATTGATCATATCAAATGGCTGCAAAGGAAGTATCACTCAATCTATTTTTTATTCTGATTACTATGTCAACTTGAAGAGAAGATTTACATGTAAAAAACTCTTCTAAGAAATCAGTATGAAAGAGAATTCAAGTCAAAATAAGGTGCTTGGTTTAGAATTTTGAAATGGAAGGGAAAACTGGATTCAATTTGATTTTTCTTGTGTACCTCCTTACTCTTTAGCATGGGATAGCTTGAAATAAAAGTTACAATTCTTGGGCATACGATTTAAACTTTGTGGAATGTTGCACAAAAAATGGGCTTCTGATATGCTACTATGTCTTGTACTTCCAACAAACATGGCCTTGACAATCTAAGAAATTATTTGAAAAATGCCTGGCTGCTTATGCTAAAAACACCTGACTGATTGAACAATAAACATCAGCACTGACCCCTAATAAAAGGACACCTCAAAAACAGGTTGTACCACTTTCACTTATACCCCAGGGGTGGGCACACTAGAATTGTTTAACTGTTTCACATTTTCACGTTTGTAAACAAGTAGGGATGCAGTCTAAACAAATAGATATAAATATGAAAAGATATACAAACAGAGTAACCGAATACTTGTTGTTCTACTGATTGCACAATCATCATGATACATTCACTGAAGATGGTGTCTTCATTTTCAAGGAATAATAAAAACCAGTCCTGCCTCAGATGGTTATTCAATTAGTATAAGTTGAAAATTGGCCTGGGGTTTGAGGCTTCATTGTCTCGAACAATGCAGATTTCACAGCTTTTTGAACAACAAAAGCTGGAAAATTGCTATGTTGTTGAAGGCGGCTCCTAAACTGAGATTTGCGAACAGAAGTTAGTTTAAATTCCCATGAACACTGTCGTAATGTTTGCCTATTTTTTTTGAATGAAGGGCTAATAGATATGCTATAGAAGCTGAGTTTATGTTCCAGCAAGGAGTCCTTTTTAAACCTCCTTGGTTCCAGATACTCTTCTTCAATTCTATCCACACAAAAAAATTAGATGTACCAAGGACGTCCTTGAATATACATTGTAATGTAGAAGATTTGGTAATCAGACTTTTTAAAATGTGTCATTCTACTATGGATGAAGTAGTCATCATCAAGAGCCATTCACTAAGCTTAAGATAGTTGTTTCCTGTTATTTTGAACTCTTGGATCCCAGCAAAATGCTGTTTCCCATTGCCATTATAAACATGTCATGCAGTTTTGACCCATCTGTCAAGTGGAACAGAATATTGGAAATCTTAGTCTGTAGGAATTCATAAGTCTAACCTCACAAAAACTACAGAATCAACCGTCAACTTACCAAGGCGAAACGTACATGTAATTCCCCCAGGAAGAATTGAGAGAATGCCAGTTATCGTAACCATAATTCCTTTCAGTCATTCTCCAAGTCCCCCGTTGAGCAATTCCAGTGAGAATTTTACAACAAAATGCAGAGGCAGGTATGTTTGCGCTTGCCCCTTGGAAACTAGGGAGCATTGCATCTCATAAACAATGGCAGACATTAGATGTCAATAAAAGATTTAGGCAGTCATGCAATGTGGTTATCATCATTCTTTCTTCCTCTTTGAGTTGTCGATAGAAATCACAAAGTAAGTATGATATAAGGAGAAAGTAATCGAGAATGACTTTTGAGTCTTTGCAGACAAAAGAACGTTGTGACGTAAAGTTATGGCTTAATCGTTTTTCAATTGATTAGCATGAGACATAGACATTGTTGTCAGCATTTTCTTTGGAGCTTGTTCTACGTTATATAGACAATGACGTACATGTAGGGTCATACTGCAGTTAAAATAATAAGATATGCAGCAAAAAAAAGTATTGATTTTTAGGGTAAACTTAAACTTTAAGACAATCATTGCACTGCCATCAAAATTTTGAATACCGAATTCAGACATTGGTATTGATGTTCTTACATTTTGCTGTGCGAGGACACCAGATTTTCTCAACTTCTGCCACAATTTGCTTTGAAATTGGTTATAATGTAAAAGAACACAATGCATTCCACATAACCCTTGTTACAAGTGCCAAGCTTCCTTGGGTCTTCAGGCGTTGGGTGCTCTGACCTAAGGGGTGGGGTAGTACCTTGGGTGATGCAGAATACAACTTCAAGTTGTTGTATTCTCCGTGTTGTATCATAGTCTCGTACTGAAAATCTTTTATGTCTTTCATGGCATCTAGTTGACATTTAAGTCCAGATTGCTGAACATTCTTTACAGTCCATTCCCTTTCCTTGACTTAACCTGATTTTTTACAGGTGACAGGGTGGTTTAAACCCATTTTGAGTGGAGGCCAGACTTCTGATTGCGCACACTGTGGAAAAGAGCAAAAACTTCAAAATTTGTTCTAGTAGCACTAGTAGAAACGACTTATCATTGGAAATGAAGCACGTTCTAAGAGATATTTGCATATTTCTTTTAGACAACAACAAGGTAGTAGGTAAACAACCTCCAGGCCATTGCTTTATCAAATCATCTTAAGTTTCTTTATGTGCTGCAAAGAATCAAGATGAGTCTTTCTGGCTATTTTTCCTTTCATAGAATATCTTTTCCTCCTTGCAATGTTCAACCATACATCAGTAACTGTTAGATATGAAGAGGACATTTGTGAAAGATGTGTAAAAAAAGGTAATTTGTATTGGCCAGGGGTAATTAACATATTCTTGTTGGCCAGCTGTTGATTTGAAGGATTTTTTTGCCTTCTCCAGAAATGTGTGTTTAAGTACCTGACAAGATCATCATCAGAAATGAGTTATTTTAAACTATTTCTTGCATAAGTTATCAATTCTCATTTTCATATTGTACTGTTTCAGGGCTCCCCAAAGTATGTTAGAGTTATCAATTCATTGGTAGTGTTAGTCTTAAGTTGTGCCAACAAATCTAGAAGAAACTTTAATGTCATTTACCTTTTGAAGGGGTTGAATAAAGCGGTTGGCCATTCTATGGGGGATGGGAAGAAACTGGATTTTCCATGGGGCGTCACAGGGGTTTCGTGAGCGGGCACTGTCGGCATTATTTTCCTGAGAGAGAAGCTATAGCTGCCCCGGCCACCTTAAAACATGCTCACCAAAGCTGCTGGGCTGGTCTTTGGTCGCGTTATTGTCATGCTGCGGTCACCCGAGGCATTTTTAGACAATGTAGGGCAAAAGGGGGAGGGGTCAGCCATTTTCCACTCCATAGCAAAATGTTATCATGTCTAACATATGTCTCTAAATGTAGTGCAATTTTCCTCACCTTATATAGTTGTAGACCAAGAGATTCTCAGTCAAGACAACAGAGGTGGCTGCATTTATCATTTTCCCATCAGTTGGTGGTCACTCAAAATTAGTGGCTCAAAACATTTTTTTTCATCCTTATTTTGTTGGCAAAAATTGAAAAAGTCTTGTTTTTAGCATTTCAAATCATCTTATTGGTACATATCATATCATATCAATGTCATCGGATAAGAGGCAGTAATTTTGCCTTTAAGATCCGCTTCTAAAAACTAGTGTCCAGAGTTGAAAAGAGACTGACTACAATGAGAGTTAATGTTGGGTTAGGTGCAGGGTCCTTTGATGGAATTTTGCAGCTGGGGACGGACAAAAATTGGCATGTAAAGATATTAAACAAATGATTTTGTAGAAATCTCCAGAAATTCAGCACAGATACCATTAAACTCAGTTGAGTCTTCTCTACCAGCAGAATTTGCCCCTCAAAATGCAGGAAATAGCGTTTCAAGGTGTATTAGATTTCAAAATTTTCCCGGACCCCTCTATGATCGTCATGTGGAAGCCTCCGGTGCTCGATAGGATTTCTGTTTAAAATCCAGGGGACGGGAAAAAATTTCAGGCAGGCTAGAACATTGGTTAGGTGTGTACTAGGGCTGGGTATCGGTACGGCGTACCGGTACAAAACTGGTTTTTCTCAGTGAACCGGTCCAGAAAAAACGGACCTGAAAAAATCCGGTAGACCGGATGTTGGACCGATTGGAAAATGAACAGATTATATGAACAAGCGTTCAGACGATTTGGGGCCTACCGGTCGAGGAAAATAACTACAGCAAAGTAGAGCAGAGTCTATAGTAATTCTGCCAACTATTACAGTCAAATGTAGAGGCAGTGAGCGCCAGTGGGAGTCGAATACTACACAGAGAAGATTTCTTTGTAGCGAAATGGACCATTGTTTTAAGTATTGTTCATTCATACGTTTTCACATACTGAATCAGGTCCAGGATCAGGTCCGGACCTTGACCTGAACGTCTGGACCTGAACTGGACCTGGACCTGAAATTTCCATCCCCTTCCAGTGACTGTCCAGCCTTGACTTGAAGGCATTGACAAATTTGGCAGCTACAACATCTGCAGGAGATTAACAATGACTTTGGGTTTTAGCCAAGTTTCTGTCCTTGTCTGGTCAACATGTCAGTTGATTTATGTAACTTTAATTGTCCTGTTTCAAAGTCGATTAGAACTACATAATAGACATCATTGAATTTTATCATTGACTTCTGGCACAGGAGGGGTTTATAGGTTTGTGTATCGTTAAACAGTTTGGACCTCTAGAAAGTTCATCTAAGGTAATATTAGGTGGGGGACGGAACACCCTATCTTAAACAAGGCCTTGAACTTAAGAAAAATCCCTGAGTGACCAAAACTGGATATCTGTGATCCTTGTATTTTTATGATAATTACTTAAATATGTTACACATTAGAGTGTCATCAACATACATCATCATATCTGAGTAATTTTGCCTCTAAGATCTGCTTCTAAACACTATTGTTACAGTACATGTGTCCAGAGTTTTTAAAGAGAGTCACATAATTAACCTAGATTTACCTTGTTTTCTGAAATTGTGAAATTTGTTGAACAGTTTGTGAAATTTGAGTTAACAGTGTGATGGAGGGAGAAGTGTGGTATTTTTAAGATTGGGGCTTTTATTAACTTTGGACTATTGTGCATGAATATTAGTTATGTCACAGGGCTTCCATAGAGTCCACGAAGGCTTGCACTGGTGGCCTCCACTTGATCCAATGATCGACACAACGATAGCAGTTACTTCAATAGGAAGAGGATGTTAAATCCATATCAGGAGTTCAGATGTCAATGTTCTTACGATGTTTTTGCTCAAGGGGAAGGGGTGGGTACCGGTACAGTGTACCAGTACAAAACCGTGTTTTCTTATTGGACCGGTCCAGAAAAACCGGACCTGAAAAAAATCGGTGGACCGGATGTTGGACCTATTGGAAAATGAACAGATTATATGTTCAGGCATTCACACATTTTGGGGCTTACCAGTCAAGGAAAATAACAAGAGCGAAGAAGAGTAGACTATTATTTTACCAAGTCTTACTGTCAGTCCTTGTAGGATTTTAAAATGCCAGTGGGAGTCAAATACTCCACAAAACAGATCACTTTGTAGTGAAATGGACCATTGTTTTAAGCATCGTCCATTCACAATTTCTCACATACTTAATCAGGTCCAGGTTCAGGTCCGGACCTGGACCTGATCCTCTGGACCTGAACCGGATCTAGACCTGAATTTTCTGTACCGGTACCCACCCCTATCAAGGAGTCATCTTTCATACTTTTCACATTGAAACATGTGTTCTATCGGGTGTCACAGTTGGGCTGGGTGATACAGAACATAATTATACAGTGTGCTATATATTCTGGGATTTTTCTTGCCATAGACCTCTGTATTTATCCAAGAAGCACTTACTTGTCGTCTGAATCAAAGAAGAAATCACTGATTTTCCCCATTTTGTTGGAAAGGCAATGCGTCTACAGTCCACACTGTAAAGACAAACACTCAGCTTCAATATGGATGTCAAGTAGTTACAGTCAAATACACCAGATATAGAGATTAGCATTTAGTTGATCATACATGGCTAACTTAGCTTCACTAGCTAATACAAACATTCTGCCAAAGGGCCACTTTTGTAGATGAAAGTTATGAAAAAAGAGTCAGAGTGCATCTTAAAAAGCTTCCCAAGTAGCACACTCTGTTGTGTGAAACTGTTTATTATAACTATTTCGTCAAAAGAATGCCATGTTTTAGTTATTGCCACAAACACAACAGTGATTTTGCATTGGACAACAATTTCAGTCTTTGCAAACTCCACTATTATGAGAGCTTGAGGTACATTTAGTAGGTTTAAATTTGTCCCATACATGTTGAATACATTGTGCATACTACAGGGCTCAAAATACCACCTGCAGATGCAGGTTAGTGCAGGTAAAATTGGAGCTGTGCAGGTATTTCTGGTGTCTACCTGCACCTAACCTGCACTGGTCCATCTACTCAGGTTTATACATAATGAATATCATTTGATTTAGATGTATAGGATTGTTCTTAGCCGCATTGACTGTTACCACCTATTAAAGTATAAAAGAAGAAGAAAAGCAATGGGTACTATGCATAAAAAAGTATTTCCAGCCCTGTACTAGCTATAGCAGTACAATATCAACACAAGCAATCATTTTGCACTTTTGAAAAGGTAACAATGCCTAATGTTTACTTGCTTTAATTTCAAGACTTAGTGAAGTGTTTTCATATTGTAGGACAAACAACTCTGGAAGCTGAAATTGAATATAGATTAGAGTAGTTCTGGGAAATTCTTAAATTATGTGGTACTTGAGATTTTGAAATAAGTAGTCTAAAAGAATCTTGCAGGTGTACAGACATCGTTGTTATGATTGAGTGAGCATAAAATTGCCCGGTCAGCTGAAAAAATGTAACATTATACTTTGCAATCCATATATACACAATAAATTTTACCTTATATTTGTCAATTCTTTTTTATGCGATGGTTTAAACTAGATGTGTATGTATATGGTAATTTTCATCAAAGACAATTTTAAATTGTTGCTAGCAGTTATGTAGACATAAAAACAATGGGTAACGCCCCCTTTTCAGCTGGGCAGGGTACGTGCCCCTATGCATGTCTGCATTTACAAACAAAAATCTCTCCTCCATTTTGGTCTTAAAACTCTAATGATATCTTTTTGTAGGTCAGTATTTGACCTTCTGTAGATCAGCATTTGATAGCATTTGAATATCTAAAAGGTGATCGAAAATCTGGAGGATCCTAGCTTTAAATTTTGATACAAATCTTACCTTTACCAATCTCACCTGTCAGATATGAATGAACAGTAAACTTTAAGGAAGTTCATAACTGTTAAAATTGTAGAAAAAACTGTTGGTAAATCACCCACCTTTTACAGACAGCTACCTGCTATATCCAACAGACTCAGTGCACAAGTGACGGAACCTCTGCGTAGTGATGTCCTAATTTGCATATGTCAACCCAAGCGAACTACATCCATGATCAACGCAGTGATTGACTGATGACCTCTGCACATGCACCTGGTTATTGTGACCATATTTTTGATGGTCCATAAGAATAATTTTCACCGTTGACCTAAGCATTGAGAATCCTGGGGGTACTGGCCAACTGTTTCTTGTTACTGTAGAAATTTTCTTCATGTCCCTTGCATGGTTTTACTGTTACAGTACTACATACAGGAGGTCAGGAGAAGTGACACAGACATACTGTGAGCCTGTCCAACAAGTATAATGTACTCTTGATAGGGGTCATATATATCTTGTGCCACCCTTTGAATAACACAAGATATGAAAACATCTGGTTTATACTCGTTGATTATCTTTATGAAAAAGGGCTGACATTGCATTTGAGTTAGAAAATTTGTGCTGAAACCTCTCGATTTTCTAAACTTGGTGTTTTTCAAGAACTTAACAAAATGTATTTGTCTCATAGAGCCTTGGGAATGCGGGTTAACAGGACAACCAAAACAGCTACCAGGATTTTTGACTGAAACCAAGCAATTTGCCCTTTAAATGTGTAGAATCGCGGGTTGGAATTTCTAAAAAATTAATATTACACTGGGGAACATGCTTGGACCACTCGAGGCCACTTGCCAAAAGATGCACTTCGACACTCGGCCAAACTAATATAAGAGGACAGAAAAAAATCTAGACAAAGCACTGACAATGCAATAAAGATTATGTTGCTAACATGTACAAATGTAGCTGATTGAAGATGTACATGACACATTTTATTATTTCTTGTTGACTTGGCCAAAATATTAGATTATATTTTTGGTTTAGTCTAATACTATCATAACCTTTCAGAAGTTCACCATTAAAGACAACCATAGTCCCCAACCCTCCTGATGAGGATGGGACTAGGTGAGGTGAGGTGATCATAACCTTTATAGCCTGGATGTCTTCTTTGCAAGTCTTTCCATTCCACAATCCTGGCAGATTTGAGGCTTGCACATTCATGGGAGTCCCCAGCTCTACTAAGCAAGGCTATGTAATTCACCTCACCTCACCTCACCGGTCCCATAGCCTCACCGGCCGTAGGGGCAGCAATGCCTTCAACATATTTAAAGTTTTCCATCTTCCTCTATCTTCGGCCAAGGTTTCTAGCTGGTGTACTGTTTGTCCCGACCATTCTTTCAAGTCGCTAGTCCAAGTCCGTCGAGGACTACACAATTATGTTAAATTTTGTGAAATGTCTCCAATGTATGAAATGCCACAGAAATAAGATTAAGGAGTCTCTGGTTTTTAATGTTTCAAAATGTTTATTGTAATCATCACACTTCAATGACACACCAAATAGTATATACTATGTAGTATCCTTGTATAGTTATAGATTGGGTGCTTGCATATAATGTATACTGTATTAGCCAGTTACTAAGTGCTTGTAGTTAAGTCTGTTGTGTATACATGTATATGTTGGTTTTTTTAAGAACAATGTACTGAAAACATTCACAGGATTGTGTTGTAGCTGTTTAAGTACTTCACATAAGTTACAAATTTGGTACTGTGATCTATCTTTTCAGCATTGCATTCACCATATTTTGTCACACTTCCTATAATGATTGGCTAGAGGGTGGTTGTAGGTTTACAGAAGTACCATAAAAGCATGGTTTAAGTAGTTGGACTTTCTACAATTCTATTAAACTACCTTAACCATAACCATCCATTGGCAAAAGACAATGCTAAGTGTGAAAAAAAGGGAATTGCATAGGTCTGTCTTTTTTCACCTTTTAAAACCTTACTGAGCACCTACAAAACGCAGCATTAGGAAGAAAAAAAGCACCTTAAAGTTTAAGAATGAAATTCTTTTACCAGACTTTCACCGAAGATCACCTCATCACAACTGTTAAGAGATGAAATAAACTGTGACATTCAAAATGATTTTCAGAACTAAAAGTAAAGATTATTTAAAAAAAAACAAATTCCTTGCTTCTGATTACGTTATGAAAAGTCATTCAAAGAACATCGCTTTTATTTCTTTTCCTCTTTTATTAAGCTACAAGATGACATTGCAAGCTTTTATTGCAGGTCCTGGCATGACCTCTAAACTTTGACCTCTACACCTTGAAGAGCATAATGGCGGTTTTGTTGAGGTACATGTAGATGAAGCAGTCCTTGGTGTGGGTGATGGAGGATCCGAAGTCCGTGCCCACGATACAGATGAACGTCGGCTCGTACTTGGAGTCAAACTCTTTCTTCAGAGCAGACGCGATGTCCTTGTGAGGCTTCTTCTCCTGTTGGGAAAAGTAACTCAAGGTCAGTGACCTATGGTAGGTTGCTACAAATTAGACATCCTCATGTCTGAAACTTTAACTACTGTAACAGTAAAACCTGTCCAATACGACCACCTGGGGGACCGGTCAAAAGCGGTCGATTTGGTCAGGTGGTTGGTTAAGAAAAGTATCGTCTCACAACATGCCCGATGCATAGTTTAAATTGTTTCCGTTGTGTTTAATGGCAAATAGCTAGCTTGTGCATCCGCCCCCATCTTTATTTTGAACATAACATCGTAATGGTAGTCAAAATCTGACGCAAACTGGCAGAATTCGGCACAAAGTCGCGCTAGTTATCATTGAAAATCGGTGACACTTTAAGATTTGAAAATGATGTGGTCGTTATGGGCAGGGATTTGGTCTCAATTTTTGGCGGTCGCGTTGGCCAGGTGGTCGTTTTGAAGAGGTCGCTTAATGCTTATGTCAATAAAAATTTTCAGGACCGAGAAAAAGGGGTCGTAATGGCCAGGTGGTCGCTAAGAAGAGGTGATCGCTTGAGCAGGTTTGACTGTACATGAAAAAAACAATTTTGAATGTCTACAGGTGGGACAACCCTATGTTCTGGTCAGGGGTTGGGATTAGGGTTTGAAGCTTTGTTTAAGTCCATGAGAAGCTCAAATTGGCCCACAGGCCACTTTTCGTTGAGGTCATGAGGGAAGAAGAGTTCAAGGTCAGACAAAATGTATAACAGACATACAGTTACACTATTTAAAGTCCTAGTAGGTCTATAGGTGGACCTGCTTTAGAACATTGTGTTGTCACTTGTCAGAACATAGCGATGTATAAATAGGGGTCTAAACATTTATATGACTGTACACGATGATATCTTCTTACCTTTACAAGAGGAGTTGCTGTGTTGGTGGCGTGTTCCTTCATGTCGTCCGGCATCTCGCACTGTTTGACGTTGATCTTAACGTCTCCTTTGTCCTCGCTGTAGAGAAAGAAACAGATGTTGGTTCTTGTCATAAAGAACAACAATATTGCATCCAGGCCAGGTCTCTAGCCAGCCGTCATTTGATGATTTTTGTCTGATATGATAGAAAAACTTTAAGACCACTTCATCAACTTTGATGGGCAGAATGAAAATTGGAATAAACCACTTTCAAACATCCGTCTGGATATTGAACAATGACAGAAATTTGTGCACTCTCTCTCGCGCTCTATCCGGTTTAGCGTTTCTTGTTCCCTGTCTTGCGAGGGTAGGACGTTGTTCAGGTCAGGCATGTTGATGAAAAATGTCTTTAAGTTTTTACGATATGTCAATAATGAAACATGGGATTGAAATGTTTCCAGTAAGTTTTTACAATAATCAGGTGTTTGATAGTTTCGATAGCACTTTGCAATAGCTTACTATAATAATTATTGTAATTACTACTTGGACCAGTGGTATTGTGCATGCATACATAGCCTTTCTTTGAAAAACACAGTAGTAATTGTTCATCCTTACCTTAACATGCGGACTTGTTGCAGACAACCGTTTGACTTTTAAGACAATTGACATTTCTTACCTCTTTTGCAGAATAGAGCAGTTCTCAGGGCCTTCCCAGTAAGCAAAAAACAACAACATGCAGGTATGCACCTTGTGTAATTCATTGATGTTCTAAGCTCTTTTAAGCTTACTCAACAAAATAGATAGCTATAGTGTTGACCAATGTATTGGAAATTGTAGTTTGGCAAAACAGTATTATCTTATCTTGTCTTATTGGTTTCTTTTTGCAATGTGCATGGACAAGACACATGTACAGAACAAGATGTGCCAAAAACAAGTTGCCCTGCATGGCTACTACATGTAGGTAAATTGTAAATGTTGCAATGCTAGATCCATCATAGAGCGGAACCTGTTCCTCACTAGATAGCTTACACAGTGCTTAAGCAATGCTTGCATCAAGATGACTATGTACAAACTTTTAGGTTACTTGTAGGTGTGACAGGTCATTTTAGTGTAATGTATTAACCAACTTTTGCCGTACCGCATTCCTGCAAAGCTGGTGTCTAAAGCTAAAGGATGGATATACTGGCTATACTGTTCTATATATATGCTTGCAAATACATAAAAGTAATGGGAAAACAACTATCTTCAGTAACCATATCAGATGCTACCTCTGTCTTTTGCATGAGAGTTTTCATCTTACCAGTATATCTATAATGCAACAATGTTAGTTAGCAGGACACATACCTTCTGTTGTGTAGCTCCAGGTACACAGAGTGAGAAATTCTGCAAGAATCATTAACTACTTACGCATCATCATCCTTTAACAGCCCTGCTATATAATCTAGTGGCCCCTTGGACCCCTTCTCAGCCGGAGGGGGTTTAGGGGGTTCGCAGGTTGTAGGCTGAGGGGGTTCCTTAGGGGGTTCGCAGGTTGTAGGCTGAGGGGGTTTCTCTTCCGCAGGGGGGGCAATGGTCGCTGCATCAGCCATGATATTTACCTGTCGTCAGATTGTAAAAATTCCTTTATTGCATCCATGTTGTTGGAGGATTGTGGTCTGGCCGAGGTTGACACTACAAAGAGAAGCAGTGGGCCATGGTTAGTAGGGGTGATTAGGAATGAACAGATTGGAAACATTATCATGGAAGCTCATCTGTGTTCAATTGATAGTAATCATAGTACAATGTTAAACTTTCTTCCAACACGAAAGTACGCAAAACAAATTTTCGACAACGACTGTCGCCTTCTTCAGGATCAATACTGATGACTAATCACTTCGCGAGTTTACGTTCTGACAGAAGTGATTGGTCATCAGTATTGATCCTGAAGAGAGTGACAGTGGTCTTTGAAAATTTGATCCGTGTGTACTTTGTGTTGGCGGAAAGTTTAGCATTGTGCAAAGATTGGAAACTTATTGGGTGTTATGTGCACATGGGTGAATAGTAGTGATTCTATGATGAATGACACAAAGTTAATACAGAAGTGCAGTTGTTGATATTATCCTTAATGTGGTCAGTCACTTGTTGTGCAACTACTACTAGTAATCTAAAGTGATTGAATGTTGTAGATTAGTCTGGAATCTCAAAGACATTGCAATATATCCAATATTAAGTTGTTGGCACTAGAGTGCTTTCTTGGAATGACTAATTACACTTAATTGGGCTGACGATAATGGTTCTGTTGTCTTACAAGACAAGTGGTGAAAAGTACCAGTTCTATTCAAAGATTTTTCCAGAAATCTCTAACATTGTTTTGTTGCATTAGAAAGGATCTTAATGCATGTAAATGATAGCCAGTGTGTTATAGGATCATTTGTAGAATTACTCCTGTTATATGACTATTGTGAACAGGCATAATTACTGGTGGGTCACGCCCCCTTTTTGTGCTGTGGACATGCAATCTCGTTTAACCTGTTTGAAGGCACCAGTTTTGGTAACGAAAAAGGTTTCAAGGAGAAGTATCTGAAACTTTTCCACTTGAATTGCCTTCATTGCATTTGCAATATCTTCTAATTTGATGCTAAATCATGTGAATTTAAGTAAATGTGCAACGAAACCACCGTTAAAAAAACATATGGTTATACAGTTGTCTAAACCAGGGTAAGCACTTTTTTAAAAGAATAGACAGCATTGCAAACTAACTTAAAGGAAAATATCATTTTGTTTTGAACAATATGCTCCACAGTATGTTTTGTAAGAAAATTGTGTGGAGTCAGCAAATAGAAGAAATTCACTCACCTACAGGCAGCTACTGGCTAGTGGAAGACTCTGCTCGCAAAATGACAGTGGTCAGGAACTGAAGCCCCTCGTTGTGCCTCATTTGCATATGTCAGCCCATTTGAAAGAATAATTTGCATATGTCACCCCAAGCGAACTACAGTCCGACCTGTACCAGTGACCACCTGGTTATGAAAGCACCTGTTTTACACTCATTGATTATCTTTTACAAAAAGGGCTTCCTTTGCATTTGAGTTACAAGATTTGTACTGGCACCAAAAAATTTGTAATCTATGGTTTTTGGGGAAATAAACAAAAAATTGTACTTGTCTCTTAAATCATTGGAACATATAAATGCAAGATTGCAATGAAGTAAAGAAGAAGAAATAAGATGCAAACCAAAGATTGTGACTGTGTGTTTTGATTTTTATTTTTTATTGATTTTCAACATTCCTTAGCTAGCATAGACTCTTTGACCCATTCACTTTACTTCAAATTCCCACCTGAAACTCTTGCGCAAAGCCATAAGATAAAAGGCATTATGCAGTTGAAGCAGAGTGTTTTTTAAAAACGCTTTTGTTAACTTGAGCCTAGTTAAAAAGGTAAGTTCAGTGAGGTTTCGCCTTAGATCACTTTTTTAGGAAAGCACACTATGCCACTGAGTTTACCTCTTTTTGTGTACCTTATGCTCTTTTATAATGACTACAGAGGTTTCACACCTGAGGCTAATGCCTGAAGCTCACGCAGTCAAAATTAGAGGATGGACGAAAATTTAGAATTTGAACACTGACAACGACATATGTTTCCCACATGTGGCTTATTGGAGATTTACTTGACGTTTTATGATTTCATAATCACTGAAGCAGACGAAAGCTTAAAAGGATGCTACATGTATATTGTACATTATGTTTCTACAACTCCAGTTAGTAAATAAATGCATTATACATGCTACATGAAATAAGACAATGAAGTGTTCTTCCAAAAGTTTATTCAGTGATTGCCCCGCAATATGCACCTTATTAAAATAATAGCATTATACACGTATAAGTATCCAACACAACTTAAGTACATTGTAGTAACCCACAAGACATTATACTAGCCAGATAGCTAATTGCATAGTTGTCACAATGAAGAGCTCATTGCATGCCTCTATGAATGTACTAATTGAAGCTACCTAAAGAACACTTAAAATGTAATGGTAAGGCACATTTCGATACTGGCAATTTCTTTCGACCCTGCTGAAGTGGCTTTTTCACTCTAAAGTTGTTACAGGAGTAAGGCAGTTGAATTTCGTCATCTTCTGTAATAATCACATATTAGTAGCTCCCCTCATAACAAGACTCAAAAGCCACTCAGGTTTAAACACAAAGGTCTATTTTTTTTCTATATTACGTGGATCCACCTTTCTTCACCTTTATTAGGACAGCCCTATAGTCCAACAGCCCTATAGTCCAACACCCCTTTGTTCAACACTCCTATGTTCTGACACCCCTATATTCCGACACCCTTATGTTAAGGTTAGAATAAAGGGGTATCGGAACATGGGAGTGTAACCAACTGAGCAGCTACAAAAGTATTTGTAAGCACCTTTTGAAGAATAAATCCTTTTAGAAGTCAGAAAAAAAGTAGATTATTTATCTTCATAATATACTTAAGAAGTCAGGAACCATCTAGAGGTCCTATAGCTAGTTTGACCTCTGTACTTTGACCTCTACACTTTGAAAAGCATGATGGCAGTTTTGTTCATGTACATGTAGATGAAGCAGTCCTTGGTGTGGGTGATAGAGGATCCAAAGTCCGTGCCCACGATACAGATGAACGTCGGCTCATACTTGGAGTCAAACTCTTTCTTCAGAGCAGAAGCGATGTCCTTGTGAGGCTTCTTCTCCTGTGTGGGAAAGTTACTCAAGGTCAGTGACCTAGGCTATGGTTCAAAGGTTACCAAAAATTGGACATAGTGCTCGAAACAATCCTATAGCCTAAAATGTTATTCACTGCTTCTATGGTACGGTATTGGAAGGTGGAGCCCATCCCTCTCTTTCCACTGCCCTTATTTATACCTCCCCAACCAAAGTCAGGTACCATTTTTTTACACCTGGATAGAAACCCTAGGACGTTATATCAAGCCAGGAATGAGAGGAATCAAATCCATTACCTTTCGTTCTTTCTCAAAATGTACCAAATTGTTTGTCCTTACCGCTACAAGAGGTTTCGCTGTCTCAACAGCGTGGTCCTTCATGTCATCTGGCATCTCACATTGTTTGATGTTTACTTTAACATCTCCTGCATTCGCCTCACTGTAAGAACAGAGAAATAAAAATAATACATGACTACATGACACAAACCATATCCACTCACATGCACATAAAATCCTGCGTGTGTAGCCAGCATTGAAGGCAGCTGTCTAGTATCATACAACGAGCCCTACATAACCATCCTAGTGTATAATAATCTACTTCTACCATGCTACAAAGTCAGTTGGCAATATACCTTTTGGACATTGGAGTTTTCTTTTACAACCAGTTAAATCTTACGACAATGTACATTTTGTTGCCTATCAGACATCTTCCTCACAACTTCTGACTGAAGTGCTGCTTCTTGCTGTTTCTTGAAGCTGTCAGATAGTCGTCGAAACATAGCAGGTGACTGATGAACCTCTTCAACAAGAAGCAGGTGAGATCTTATTGGTTGTGTTAAAGAATCCTCCAATATCTAATGTTCTACTAACCTGATGAAATTGATTTTGGAAGACATACCTTTTGTAATGCAGCTCCAGCCACACAGAGCGACAAGTGCACTAAAAATCATAAACCACTTACTCGTCCTTAAACAGCCCTGCTATATAATCTAGAGGACCTTTCGACCCCTTGTCAGCAGGAGGAGGTTTCTTCTCGGGGGGTTTCTCCTCAGCAGGCTTTTCCTCTGCAGGGGGGTCCGCAGGGGGGTCCTCTGCCGGGGCAGGGGGGGCTTCTACGGGAGGGGTTTCTTGATCAGCCATGATATTTACCTGTCATCAGATTGGAACAAATCCTTAACAGCTTGCTTAACAGCCGCCATGTTGTTTGGAGGATTGCGGTCGGGCCGAGGTCGACACCGGGGACTGCAAAGAGAAGCCGTGGGGCCCGCGTTAGTAGGGAGGATCTTTGCGGCTGCAGACATTGGGCTCTCTCCAGCTCTCTGTTTTTCTCTGTCCTTTTAGTTTCATAGAGCAAAGCTCCGTGTCAATAGCCTGGGTGCCATCCTATTTCTACTGAGGCTCGTTGCACTCGCAGCAAGTGCAAGGAGCCCCTGTAGAAGTAGGATGGCACCCAGGCTACCATGTCAAGTGCCAAAGAGGTAAGTGATTGTAAGGTTAGTCCATGCATGGGGCAAAATTTTAAACTTCTTTACCCTAAGAAATGCTATTTTATGCATTTTGGGGGGCAGATTTCAAATGGCATCATTTTGATTTTGAAGACATTTTGTTTGCACTGTCGGCGTTATGGTTTAACGAAAATGCCATCAAGTTTCGATTTCTTTCTGTTATTAAGGGGGACAAAATGGTGAAAATATTTTTGCAGCAAAATGCTGTCTTGGGACAGAGGAATGGATGTTGGAGAGAGCCTTGGTTTTGCTGCACATGCTTGTTGTTACAGAAGAATATTAGATAGGCAACATTATGGGGTGGTGAATCAAATGGGATGCCACCGCAAAACCGTACTATGCATATGGTGGGGTTTGGCTTGAATGGGGGGCGTTGTGGATGGTACGATGTAAGAAGAAAGAAGAAAGTGTGACAGGTTATAGATAGTGTGATGTGTGGTTCATGCTATCATCAGAACTAGCTATGTAGCACAAACAGACGTAATGTCAGATGGGTCACGCCCCTTTACATTCTTTGCTGTACGTGTTCAACCCCACTTAACCTGTGTTTGACGACACCAATTTTTTCAGTCACGAGAAAGGTTACCAAAAAATTTTCCTTAGTTAATGTTCACAACGTCTTTGTTCAGGTGAGCCTTTGGCTCAACACAGAGCATAATGACGCGGTTTTTTTAGCTATAAACACGCATCTTGAAATGTTGGCAGTGGTTTCATGTTTGTGGTTTTCGTGGTGACCTCTCTACCACGAAATTGTCACGCTGCAAACAGCTTTTGGCTTAAGCTCCTTCATTGGATGTCAAAAGCATCATGTGAATTTCAATCAATGTTGAACAACAACAAGGTGATTTGTTATAAACTTCTGACAGAATTTAATATCATGGTCATGCATTCACCCTTGCCATTAATACATTTTTGTAGTTGTAGTCAGGAGCTCAAAAGAGTTGCATTTGTATTTACTAAAAAATGCTTTGCAGAAAATATAGCTATAAACTGTATTGTTAACAAACAGAAGAAGCTCACTCACCTAAAGGCAGCTACCAACAAAGTCAAGGCTCCGCTCGCAGAATGACAGTTGTCACAGACTGACGCGCCTGGTTGTGCCTCATTTGCATATGTCAGTCCGACCGATATGAAAAAGTCACTAGGGGACAAGGACCCTGTCCAACCAGTCTGTGGGACAAAGCTTGCTATAAGTCTATTATAGGAGGTTACATTATTAACATCTGCTTCATAGACGTCAGCAATCTACATTAGACCGTATTCATTTTTTGTTACAGCGATTCCAAAATGTTGAGCTTATGTTAAATGTTCAGATGTGATATATTTGCCAGCCCGCTTACAGTTCTATACAAAGTGTGGTAAAAAAAACATTTATACACAGACTACATGTATGTAAGGTGTATTTATCAAAGACCCCTCTTGATTTCAGTAAAGACTTATAACAAAAATCCTTCGAACTGATTGATTGGTACGATTCGTGATGTCTCAAACCCACATCCCCACTTTCACTTGAGGGTCCCACCTGTGAGAATAACCCCCAGGCTAAATACTTAAGAGTTGCACAACAAACACAGATTATGTGTCTTCTTGTCCATGGTTAGAATATCGAAAGCCTTAAGTGTGACTTTTGCATTGTTGTACAAGCCTCGAAAAGTGGATACAAACAATGTCAAAATATTTACGATCACATTTTCCGTTGACCTGTTACAATGGTGTCATTGTTGTATGAATAACTTGTCCAGTGTGTATATGAATTACAGTGGGATTTCAAGGATTTTAGAGAGACTTTTGTCAGATAAAAGGATGAAATATCATACATTCTACTAGTATAATGTTTCCCGTTGCTATATTTCTATCAGTTTTGTACGAGTTGATTTATCTATCAAAGGTCAGAACCTCTGGCTACTGAATGGTTTTCAACAAATAAGACTTTTGTTGGTGCAACAAGGATTGGAATGTCTCACAAAAATTAGCCTTAAGGGTCCCCTCTTCTCTAAGACAGATAATCATCAGTTTGTCCTTTCTTTAACTTAAGGATGGCCTAATCAGGCATGTTAAGGGGGTTATTTACGTCAGCTGATCACTTTTACTTTTCACTTTCAGGTCAGAGGGCACATGTGCAGTAGTTTTTCCGGTTCCTCACCTCTGATTGGCTGAGGAGAGGTATTCTTCGTTCTCCATTGGCTGTCTGACCGATCAGGTTTCAGCGCATTATATCACCCAGCATGCAGTGGGAGTTGTTACCATAGTGACCAGGTGAGTTGTATTTAATGACACCTTTGCATGTCGGAGGTCGTTAAATAATAGAAGATGCTCATTATGTGTTCAGAGGTAACAAAACCGGTCAACATAGGTCACTGAAGGATATCATTTCAGTAGGTCATTTCTAGATGCCGTGCAAGCCTATGTACAGTTTTCTGATAGTTGTTGGGATTCTGTTTTGATGTTATGTCTTAAGTCAGTTCTTGACAACAGTCAGAAGCCCGCTTACTATCAGAAAATATGCCTTATTGTACTCTTCTGATTCAACGCACATTTCAAAGCCGTAATTTTCATGCACTCCTGTCTCCTGAAAGAAAAACTCACACACCACACCTCTTACAAGGCATCACACACACACACACACACACACACACACTAGAAGGTCTGCATGGGGGGTCACCGGGGGGAGTTTGGCCGCCATAGGGTTTGACTGGTTGCACTGGAGGGGGAAATGTAACCTTCCCGCTGCCTGACTCTACTGGCAAATTATTCCCTTTTTTTTCAGAATTCTACCATCCCTGTGCAATAGAAGCCATTTAACTGCACGCCCCATTTGCCAGCGTATGTCATCATGAAATTATCTGGGTGGTGCGATAATGTGAAGTTATCCAGCTGGACCACACTGGTTTGGGATATGGGGATTCCGGGCAATTAACAGTGTTAAAAAAAAGTTAAACCCTTCCCATGCCAACATGGCATATAGGGCGGTGCCCATCTCTGTTTCATTAGCCCTGGGTCACATACAACGCAAGCACTACAGCAGGGGGCTAGTCCACTGGTAGTGGTGTGTGTTCAACTTCCATACTCTTTCCCGAATGCTGAGTGCTAAGAAGAGAAAGCAGCATGTACCATTTTTAAAGTCTTTGGTATGACTCGGCTGGGATCCAACTCACGAACTTCCAAATGCAAGGCGAACACTGTACCCACTAGGCCATTGCACCGGCTACTCACTTTCACCTGAGTATAGTGAGGAAAGCCGTGTAAAGTGCCTTTCCCAAGGGCACAAGATCAGTGACACGCAGTCAGATTCGAACCCGCAACCTCTCGGTCACGAGGCACAAATGCCACCGCTGCGCCACGTGACTTCAATTTACAGAAGTGTGCGGTTATCCCTTGTGCAATTAATTGACTTCTACTGTATAGGCCTGGTGGAGGCTAACACTTTATCACATCACTTTTCTCTAAACCATACCTTTGTCACATGCACATGTTGTCACAGACCACTTTTTTTATGCACACCTCTTATATTATATTAATTACACTGCACTTCTTACATATTTGTGACACATCAGACTTCAAAGACATCTGATATCATAGTTTCTCTATCAACCGGTGTCAGACCAATTGTTAGGGAAGTGGTAGAAGAGTGACCTGGAGCTAGAATAGTATTATTTCAAGCCTATCTATCCCCTTCACAAATAAGAGTTGTGACTTTAACTTTCTGTAGCCCTGTAACTGCAGGTCCAACTGCATCAGCTAGGTGGCGCTGCAGAAAGTATGAAAGTTGAGATTTGGCACAAGTGCTGT
Organism: Branchiostoma floridae x Branchiostoma belcheri; assembly: GCA_019207045.1. Classification (NCBI taxonomy): domain Eukaryota; kingdom Metazoa; phylum Chordata; class Leptocardii; order Amphioxiformes; family Branchiostomatidae; genus Branchiostoma; species Branchiostoma floridae x Branchiostoma belcheri. Next base: position 10,524,677 of record CM033039.1, on the reverse strand, counting down.
AGATGCAGTTCCTCCACAACGTGGTAAGTGGCATTCTTGTGTAAGCACTAAATTGAGCACAAGATGACACACCATTGTGGTATAAGTACTCATTGAAAGTGGCTTAAAAATCTCCCCCTTGCAATTCTTCTTCTTATATTGTATTACTGGTCAGAAGTCCTGTTTGATACATCACATAGTTTTACGTTCTTTGTCATCTGTTTTCTTTTTTAAGATCAAAGTTAATGCTTAAAGTTACTTTGCACAAAAGCTGCAACAACAGGCACAGAAAATTGTTATGTGAAATCATATACGATTGTTGCTTCCACTCTTCCTCTCTCTTTCTGGCTGTCTATCTCTGTCTCTGCCTCTCTTTCTAATATGAAAATGTTTATACACAATTTGCATTTGTGTGTCAAAAAGTTGTGCCAAAAATACAAGTTAAAGAAAGTGGCTATTTTTGGTATCTACTATTCTAATTTTCAAAATCATTACCACAGCTTTGATATTGGTGAATTAAAACATTTACCCCTCCATGAAAATCTTTTTATGTAAACACAACACCGTGTCTATTATTATTTTCTTTGTCTGCCTTAATCACCCAAAGAAAAGAGCAAAACTCATGTTTACCTATATGATTTGTTACCCTTTATTCGAAGACAAAGGCCAGGTGCAACATCACACCTGCATGACATAATGTATCTTGTGTAACTACTAAATTAGGGGTCCCTCTGTCTTGATTTTACTGTCAGTCAATGTGATTCAGGAGAGCCACACCTCAAGTACGTTGAAGATCCCACCACACTGATCAAAGACAGTAGAAGTCCATCCCAATTTGAGTGGATCAAGGAACCTTCTTGAGTGGATCTTACAACAAACTCTGTTTTTGGGGTGACATCTTGAAAAGGTGGCAAATGTATGTTGTATGGATGGCCAAGAACAAAGATCTTTCTCCTCGCTAATGTCTAACATTTGACGCTCACTTTGATTTACTGTGAAATACAGAATAACACACAACAATTATCAACTGCAAACAAAGAAATTTCAGTCAGGCATTTATTTTCTCAGTCCAAGTGTATATCAAACACATCTGTTACCATATTTCATAACTTGTTCACTGAATAATATCTGTTCTAAAACAGCTTGTATGCAAACCCTCATACATTGTATATTACAGCATACTGTCAAATTTTCTTTGTTTCCGCCAAGGTCTCAAAATAGACCAAAAACACAACACAGGAGCGGAATTTAGCGAACATGTGGCCGTCAACTTTCCCTTGGTAGTGGAACAGCTGGCCCAGTGTCTGCCTTCCCTTTAAACGCCCATCGGCATTGTGGTCCTGCAGTGAGGCATTGTGGTCCATGCACCAGGGCGGCCATCTTGAACAAAGGGAAGGGCAGAGGTCAATCTGGTGTCAATTCTCGGGGGATTTAAATCCCGCCACATGGTCGAGCACATGGCACCCAGAACAGTAAAAATAAAACACCAACAAAACATTTGGATGAAGTATAGAACAGACGGTTCATATGTGACGTCCCATGGGTATAGACAGGTGGTGGATGAATACCTGCACTGACAGAAATTATGGCAGCACTTTTGATAACTACTTGTTGGTAATTACCCCCATTTCTTTGTTGTGTGGTAGAATGTTGGTGAAATCATGTTGATGGTATAATTGGGTAATTTTTGCAGAGATTTTCAAGACAAACTTACAAAACATTTTTTCCAGAACTGTAATGAAAAGATTTATGATAATAAATTTAAAGCAAACAAAATTCTATAATATACCTGAAGCTATATGGCTATTTAATAACACAATATAGTAATGTTGTAGAAATAGTGATGGAATTTTGGTATAGTTTGTGTGTATACTATGTAATGTTATCAAAGTGTGGCAACCGCTACATCTTAAAACCATATCACTAATACTAGTTAACAGTGATAAGATGCACCACAACGTTGTTCCTAACAATTCTGTATTTACTTGAATCTCAGCAAGCGTAATCTGAAGAAATTTCAGTCAGTATAAAAACTTGTTGAAAAGTGGTTCCTGACTGTATATCATGGGCAGATGGTTCCACGTGCCAATGTTTTTGTTTCTTTGTCCGCTCCGTGTTATTGTACACCTCAGGAGAACATGTGTGGCTGCAATAGAGCGGGGAGGGGGGTTAATCTAACGTGGAGACACGTGCACGGGGCGGAGAGCAGGTGGGGAAGGCCTCGCCTTACAGACACAATAGCCTGGTCCTGCAGGGCGACACCTTTGTTTTCTTGTCACGGCTGCAGTACTGAGCAATTATGCTAGGGGGTGTTGCTTGTGATGGTGTTGAGAACTACTAGTAATGTATAGTGAAAAGTTTTGAAGCAATATGGCAAGGGGAATTGAGAATACTCTTGGAGAAACAGGATGCAAGTTTTATACTGACTTCTTCAATGATATCCTTAGTCAATGCCTCAATTTTATTGATTGATATGTTTATCAGTCATTGTTTAAATGCTTTACAGCAAAACTGTTGACAGTATTCAGGATTTCTTTGCACGCATGGTCTTTAGAACTCACATTTAAGTAGTACATGTATCAGCTAACTTTCACCAGGTGTCCCTTTCGGTGGAAATTTTGTCAGATATTCCAACACCTTGCATTGTATGCAATGAATAGACACCTGTACAGATTGAATTCACCTGTTCGATACAGGTGCAAAGTTCTTTTTTTTTCTACGTCCCATAACATTTTTTTATTGTACAACTTTGTAGCATTGGAAAAAAACTCAAGCTTTATGGACTTCTACAAGTACTAGTTCTAACAAGTTTGCGTTCCAACATTTTTGTACCTTTGGAACAATAAAACTAAAAGTATTGTAGTTTTTGGGGGGTACTGGCATTGTAGTTTTTACCAAAACTACAATACCAGTACCCCCCTTCCAATACATAAAAAAATTCCTTCAAAAAAGCAGCATACCAACATATCAGTGTATTTTCTTTGTTCCTTTGTTGTATTCAAATCACTTTCACAACAGGGAGAAAGTTTTGCATCAACTTACACGGTGATAAATGACCAAAATCACTCCATCGGCAATCAGGGTTCCACTGTGTTCTATTGTCGGGGTTAATCACGAGATTAGTCGCGGGGAACAATGCGGAGGGCAGAGGTCATCGCGGTGGCGGGACAAAGCCACGTGGCTGACAGCAGGCGAGCGTGATGCCGAGACAATGCGCCGCGATGACACAACTTAGGTCCCATTGTTTCCCATTGTTTACGCACGACAAAGGGGACGGGAGGTCAAGGTTCATTCGGCTGGGTCCAGTCCCACGGGAGTTCGCAGACGTTCCGCCGCACAATGGTCGGAGCGCGGCCACATCTGTACGAACTCCTGTCTGGACATGTTTCGTGTTTTTACAAACGACGGTCTGCCAAACAGGGACAGTCATCCATTCCCTTTGCAAAAATTGCACAATGAATTTGTATCCATCCACTTGGAAAGAGATTATAGAAGTCCACATTGTAGCCTCTACCAGGCCTTCCTATACCTTCCTACAGGGGTACTGGGATCATAGAATTTGGTAAGAAATCGGGAAATTGGCCAGGGGAGTCAGGCGGACCAACTCCTCTTGTAGCAAAACTTAACTGGCAAATTATTCTCCCAATAATTATAGCAATCTTAGTCAGTGTGATAGAGACTATAGGAACATTGTAACACTGTGTTTTTTTTCCTTCCAAGCCTTTAAGATTTTTTATCAAAGTATTTTTCCACCACCAAGTTTTTGTCACCTGCACCTGCCCAACTTTTAATACATTCAATTTGTCTGTTTTGACATAAAATTCCTTTGTGGGATAATGTGCTAAAGTATGCATGTCATGCGACATCTGTCTTTTCTTTGTTTACGTTTCCTGAGCGTTCTGACGTTTTGCCCGTGTTGAGTCAACATCATAATAGGTTCAACTTAAATGTCACGTATGTCATCTCTACAAACACAGGTTACAATCTGTGCGCTTAGACGTGCACGTGCCGTGTTGAGAAAACACTAGGAGCTAAATGTCATGGTTTGATTTTGTACCTCCCGTGTTGACGGACTTTTCTTTGTATTGTTGTGTCTATACAATGGTTGCAATACTTGATAGGGTAAAAATTCACATAGTTTTATTCAACGATAACTAGCTATGAGCATGCTTTGCTAGAAATAATACTTTAATGGACATAGTGTTCATGTCTTGGTAATATGATATCCAGCCATATTTAATAACTTTGGACTGCATATCTGTAGGTTTAATCATAATTGTAGGAAATATTTTGCAGTCTTTTTTCTTAAAATCCAGTCTGGCTTGTGGGTTGAAATTCCACATTCAGCACCAGGTCTTCCATATATACAGTCCTTTGTGAAACATGTATCTTTACATAGCTTTTATATCCAATCATATCATTTGGCAATTGAAAGACCAGATAATTCCAATTTTCATACAAGTCATAACTTTACCTTTAGTCATTCTTATATTCTTGCCTTTAAGTTTACATACACAAAAAACTATTGGATCGTCTATCATCAGTTTCTTAGCTTTATTGATTTGAATTACATATAATAATTTATGTACAGACACATAGACCGTACAAAGGACTGACATCAAAGTTTGATAGCCTTTACAGGTAAAGGAATTCCTTTTCATCCAACCCTACCCACATCCTCCCATCTGTTGGAATTTTCCATAGGCAGCTGACATACCAATAGGGTAATTCTTCACTATCTAGTCCCAGAGGTATTACCTCAAAAGTCTACCACTCCAAATCCTTCCTTTGTCAGGTATAAGGCTGTAAAACCTCACCAGGTGAAAGAGTAATCCAGGTATTGTATGGAATAGGTATTGTATAGCCACATGGACTAAATTGTGGGTTTTAATGTACAAAAGAAAATACCTTATGTCTGAATGTCCCAGACACAATGAGCTAGTAAACAGTCATCCAAAACACCAAATTATTTGGAAAATTATATTTATTATGCAGTTTCCCTGTATTTTTTGTTGACAAAGAACTTACAAATACATTTGTATGCCCACCCATGATTTCGTATGTTGGTACCTATAGGCGCCTTCTCTCCTTTTGGTGTGTACACAAAGAAATGTTGAAAACTGTTCCATACAGTTTTCCTCTACATAACACCTCTCCTCTTTTCTTTCATCCTCCTATATAGTCAGACCAAATTATAGGCATTTCTTTCTTTAAATCAGCCTGTGCTATTTGTGGATACATGTAAGTGATGCTATGTAGTAGACATGTGCAGTCCTATACAAGTGACCACCTCTACACAAGGGCCACCTGGTCATTAAGACTATTTTTTGATGGTCCCATGGATAATTTTTCTCATTGACTCAAGAATTATTTCTATATACTGACCACCTGTCTTCTGTATCCACTCTTACATGAATGGTCACTATAGAAAGGTTTGACTGTATCATAATTATATGGTCCACATTTACGTTCCTATATAGATCATTAGCACATTGTTAAACAGGTATTACCGGCTTTGTGGTGGAATGGATATCTTAATCCCATTGTCTCACCTGGAATATTTTCTCACCTGTGCTGCGCTGTACGCACCATAACCACATGTTTACACTCACGAGCGCCGGCAAGGCAGCTGTCGCGCAATCTGCTGCTATTTTCCTTTTATTTTCCTGCATAACGACATATGGGGAGTGGTTAGCCCAACTGTAGCACAAAGACTGCATTACTTGAACAGTACAATGAAAAAAATTTCATTAATATTAATAAGTAAGGGGTGGAAATTCCATCATGGTTATGATTGTAAGAAACCTTTATTATCATGTTTAGCTCTAAATAAATCAATTGCTACATTCAAGGTTTATTTATGATTTTAATACTTATTTTATTTTAATGCTTTCAATGTGTGAGTTTTAAAATCTTACATATTTTGGAATAGAGAGATTTTTATATTTTCTACAAAAGAGATTTACCTTTTGATAATATTCAGCCCTGTTTTATGCACGTTTTTACCTCTTCTATATTGTGCATAAATTTTTCACAGATTTCATTTGACAGATGAGAATTCTCAGGTTTCTTTTTGCATAGAATTTATGAACAATGGAGGGACATTTGTTCTTGTGCCTTTTGTTCTGCAAATTCAAGGTCGATAATTTATGTCAGGGTCACCGATGCAGAAAGAAGTGATTCATATCAGTTTTGTAGATAAATCTAGCACTGAGACATAAAAGGATTTCAGACACAGAGCACACACAAACATAGGGCTTATAATGATGACAGTTATGTTGGTTCCATGTTGTCAACACAAACAAAATACTTTGGTGCCAAAATAACTTTGAACTCAAAATCACAGCTTAGACAAAGGAGCCATGCAGACAAAGGCTTTGGTTCAGATTTTGGTTTTGATGCTTTGAGCAAGTATGTAAACTTAGAATTTAAGTTTTTATTGTCATTTTGTGAAGAAATATCACAAGTTTTTTTCAGGTAAAACTTTTAGTGCATGTAGTATATTATCCACAAGTCATGTTCCAAGATAACATTGTAATATTTATTCCTTTGTTAGACATACTTTCACATGAGGCCTTTATAGTAGATGTAGAGCTATGTATTCTCCCTAGAGAATTATCACTTCTAAAAGTAAAGTTATTTGAAATTCTGTTATATACACCAGGTTTCATCCATCAACGTTGTGGCTAAACTTTCTCAATAGGAGAGAATGCCCATCATTTTTACGACCACAAAATTGGTACAATTTGCTTTTATTCATTGTTTCGTAGCTCCAGTCTGCAAAGGCAGGAAAATTACCAAATCTGTTCGGAGGTCTGGATTTCAGCAGGTAATTGTTGGCCACAAGCAATGCCTGATTAACATGACCACCCCCTAGGTATCTGGAAACATCTTTTGTTCGGCCACCTGTTGTGGGAACAAAGGAAAATGACGAGCGCACGCCCGGCCCCAGGATAGGCCGACAAAACCATTATGTCATCTAATGGGGGTTAGCCTGTCTTTTAAAGACCACTACGGGCATTTTTTGTACAGGCATTTCAGTGTGTTGAAGCTTAGGGTAGGTCGAGACTGTAAAGAAGGTAGTTAGGAGTATTTTTCGCAGACGAGAGAAGAGAGAGAAGTTTCAGCAGTAGAAGACACGGGTTAGCTGACAGCGGAATGTGAGTTTTGTTCTTTCAATTGTTGTTTGTATGTGAAGAAATTTATGCAGCCCAATTTGTCTTCTTTTCTGACAGCCACATTTTGACACTGCAGGATACCGTGTGTGTCAGATGTCGAGGTTTGTAGAGTGAAAGTTGACCATTTTTTTTACTTTTCTAGGTCCATATAACGTGTCAAGCATTAATTTTAAGGACTTAATGTTTAGCTTGTCATAGTTTCTTGTCTGAACAGTTGTGGAAGGAAACTTTTTTACAGCATTTGACAGCAGTGAAATATATGAATTTACAATGATCTACCGTACCATAAAAGAATATTTGTGCCATATGTCCAGGAAAAATTCCCTAGCAGTCAAGGAATTTTGTACTTTTTCCAATCTCAGTTATTCAATCCTTATGGAAGAACTAACTATGTTCAAGGCTAAATATAAAGTGTACTATGACTTAAGTGAAGTTGAATATGGGTTACAATTTTAGGTCCAATTTTTAAAGGCATTAGAGTTATTTATTATTAGTACTGTATCAAGATTTGTGGATTCAGAATTTGATGGAATCTCCCATTTTCCATGCAAAGGCATCTTTCCATACATTCTTCTACGTAGGGTCGTAGCGTGGCTTCCCGAGACTCGGAAATTACCACACTTTTATTCCCCATGGCACGTGGCGTTCACGGGGGTCCTTTGTTATATGGCCTTTTCTCCCCGCACAATGGCCACACTGTGTGGAAGATATATACTCCTCCAGCCCAATGAGTCTCTAAAGTATCACCTGCCGTTCTAATGACGGAGCCTTTCAGGGCGCGGGCGGGCCTCGGGGCGTGCCGGGCACGTGGGCAAATGTCAGCAGACACCTTTGATGTCTTTGTGCGCGGAGGTGCCGAGGCAGCCCACTGATCTCTCCAAGGTTAGACCCGGGGCTTGTTTAGTCTCTGTGTGGCCCCCAAACAGCTGAAGCACCCTGTTCTCTAACACTCATAGAGTGAGTGGAAGAAGTGGTTGTGCAAGTGTTTTTTGTGTTTTTGGGTGTCTAGAGGTCTTTTTTTTCTACTGGTTCATTACTATGCGATATTCAAAGAGTTAGCAGAATTACAGAAAACACTAAAACTGAAGCACCAGGCTTTTTTTTGTTGGGGGGGGGGCATTGGGGTAGAAGAAGTGGTCTTGCAAGTGTTTTTGTGTTTTTGGGTGTCTAGGGGTCTTTCTTTCTACCGGTTCATTACTATGTGAAATTCAGAGAGTTAGCAGAATTACAGAAAACACTAAAACTGAAGCACCAGGCTTTTTTCGGGCATAGAAGGTAGAAGAAGTGGTCTTGCAAGTGTTTTTTGTCTGAGAGAATCTAGAATCACCAGTTGAAGACTGTACAGGCATCTTAAATTTTACCAGTACTTTTGCCAAAGAAGCTACATGTATTCTTACCAGTGTTATCTGATGTAATGGTTTATGAACAAAATTAGTAGAAGTCGGTTGTAAATAAATCTTTAGACAAGACATTGTCTGAAGGAAAAGGGCATTTAACTTGTTTATTGGAATTTTTCCAGTATTTCTTTAAGATTGGAGATATTACATTACCTTTTTTTCAATGCATTATTTCAATGCAAATATCTGTGAAATACCATTACTAAAGGCTTACAACTTACAAACCAGGGGATGCCAATGGACTTTCCCATGAGGATCGGTACATGATATGCCTCGTTAAGAAATCCCACCCTTCCTCATTATCCTCACCACCCCACTCATTACTTTCTGACTATCTCACCAAGTGTCCAGTGATCATTAGAACAAAAAGAAAAGAAAGTGTTCTGATATTCCCCAGTGTCTAGTTGAAAGAGCATAAGTGTCAAGACCATAACATGGTTAATAGGATCAATTAGTCACTGTTTATTGAAGATGTTAAGTTAACGTAAGGAGGTTGAATAAGGGCTGGGTTAACGATCTATTACTTGACAATTAGGAGCATCCTTTGGTTTCTACCCCACCAAGTTTTGGAATTATCAAGTTAATTGGCCCAGGATGATACTCTGTCCTTTGTGGATGGCTTTAGAACTTAGACTTACTGATTTTCCCATGTGAAAATGGGGGGAGCAATGTATCATCGAGAGGATGGTTCGTAATGATCACTAAAATAGTCTCTAGTAAAACTAAATTTCAAAACAGGATAGCAGAAGAAAAAAAGCATACTCAGGTAATGTTGTTTTAGCTTGTTTTCCAGAAGAATAGAAATAAAAATTCTACTTTGATCACATAAAAATTACTTTGCATTTATTAATCTAATGCAAACTTAAGCAAATAAATTTGAAAACTACACTGTATTGCCACAGACTTTGTTATTTAAGAATTGGCCAAAAGAAGCTAAATTAGATACATAGTATGTAGTACCCAAAATGTCACATTAAAGGAAACAACCTTGAGAATATTCAGTACAATTCTACCATTATAGTTCATGTTTAAGGCAATTCCTTACGTGATGACAATGACAAAAACTGTCAATAGAAAAATTTAGTTGTAGGATATCCGAAATCATCAAAGTAAAAAAATGAACCTTCCGACTTCACCCTGTATAACTGCACAGTTGAAACAAGTCAACCACATTACAGTTGATAGTAGAGAATGCAACATTCTATTTTTAGCTCACACCTTTGCTTGGTTGCTAGGCAGGAGATTGACAGCTGTTCTGAAGGATACTATTGGATGATCCGTCCGATGTTATCTACAATAGCATCCTAAAGATCTGTGATTAATTTCAGTGTAAATTTTTCCTGATTTCTAGACATGTAGTTTGTTACAGCAATGTTAAGTGGTTAAGTTGAGTGACCTGACATGGCGTTTTCTTACATACTTGTGGCTGAAGTGATTGGTGTGCAGTCGCGTGCCAAGGTGAGACAGACACGCGAACACCTGTCGTCCGTGTTTTGCCTCAAGACACCAATTGTTTGCCCCCCTCCCGAGGCGAGGGGTGTTGTCACATTAACATACCAATCTATGGTAGGGAATCAGGGAGACACCAAGTCAATGGAGTATTAGAGGCCAATGTTGTGCAATGTTTTATCGTTTATGCTGAAACATTCTAACATCTGCAATGATTCATCATGTGATTTTGAGAGGTCTTTGAAAATAGAATTGTGATGAAAATAGTGCATTGTAATAAGGCTTCCTGAGGAACGTTATGGTCAGAGAAGATAGTTGGAGACTATAACCACCTGTAGACTCACATAGCCAGTAATGGTTTGTCTGAATTTTCCGCATTTCTGGCAGAATCTGGTACAAGGGCCTGTTTAGAAAACATTGGTTAGATACTCAAAACTCCCCTTGGCAAGAAGACCAGTCAGGGTACCAATAAAATCCGGTTTCTATGGACAGGTGGTCTTTATTTAGAGGTGGTCACTTGTACAAGTTTGACTGAGATTGTCTTCCTCCACTTTTTGTATTTCAATTCATAGCTAGGATATAAAAATCTGCTTTCCAAGGAGATCACTTCAGTGTCACTGATGAAAAATGAAGGATTGTTATTCGAAAAGTCTGACCCACAGTTGTGGTAAAGCCAGCCTGAAATCATTTTCTGTCCTCGTGCAACCGAAGGTGCGCCGGTCCTTGGGGTCTGGGGGCATGCTCCACCAGAAAATTTTGAAATCTTGACCCTTTGAAATACTTTGAGGCAGGGTTGTAGCCAGCCAGAAATCATTTTCCGTCCCCTTGATTTTGAATGGCTTTGGCACAGTGTTCCTAGGTGGGTCCGGGGGCATGCTAGACCCTCTAAGACCCTTGAAATATAGACCCTCTAAAAGGAAAACTATTTCCTGCATTTTGAGGGTTAAATTTTGCTCACAGAGGACGGAATAGGCAAATTGTTTTCCGTCCAGAGTTGCAAAATTCCTTCAAAGGACGGAAGGACGGGTGCTGGCTACAACCCTGTTTTGAGGTGTAATGAATTTGCTGGTAGACTAAAATCACAGCTTGTAGTAAAACGTAAGGCTGCGTAGGTGTGTCTGTGTGGCAGGTGCAGGGCTGCATCCCTGCTCTGCAGGTATGTCAGCAATTGTTTTGCCCGACACTTGAAAGAAATCTGACCCCAGGCAAAGGTGTCAGTTTGAGGAAATGACAACTGGAGTGAACGAGTAATTGAGTGAGGGACAGTTTATCTTGGATCAGTGGAATTTGGTAATTGGTGTAGATGTCTGTTCCATTGCTTGATTGCCCTAACCTTGCTTTTTTGCCTTTTGAGAGATTTTCCATTGAAAATGAGACTATCTGGGCTTCTTATGTCATGTGTGTACAGATTGTTCTAATATTTTGATGACATTTTTGCATCATACTATTAGACAAGACATGGACCAGTAATATTGATACTATAATATAGCGAAGGAAAATTAAGTCTAGATGTGCTCAGTGATTAGCCTCCATAGCAGGCTCTCTGGTTTTTTTTGCTCATTATGCACTTTTGCTGGCCATTTCTATTTGTACTGGTCGCTGAATTCTGGCCTTTTCTGACTGCCAACCCCCAAGGGACCAGTACAAATAGAAATGGCCAGCAAAAGTGTATTATGAGCAAAAAAACCCCAGAGAGCCTGCTATGGAGGCTACTCAGTGATACTCTATACTGGCAGAAAAATGTATGATGAAATTTAATGTTTAGCTTTTGATTGGAAAATATTGATTTGGAAATGATGTTCAGACCACACAATATTTCACATTTTGAGAACTTTGTATGTTCCAAACATTCAACGTGAATATTCAGTAATTTCTTTTTTATCTTTGACAAAAATCGTTTTTATTCTGCAGTTGATAGCAGAGTTCAAGTTTGAAGAGAAGACTGCATGGGCCCAGAATTCTACCACGCTGTCTACCAGTCTACAGGAACCCATCTTCAGTGACATCACCCAGGTAAGTGTCCTTTAAACTGTGTTACTAAGAAATTAATTTTTCAAGAAAAGTACAAGAGACTTCTAATGTTGCTTACATTTAATATGTTACATAATAAAATCTCCCCACATTATCTCTCCTTCCATTTGGTCATATAGAGATGCTTAGTAAAAAAATTAAAGGTCATATTGTTCAGATATCTTAGTTGCAGTACAGATCGTTACTGATAGAGGGAGCTGTTCCAGATATGTCATAAAAAAAGTGCCTGGATACAGTGCAGTCACCTGTGCACCACAGGTATCCCGCTTACTCTTTGTTTAGTGCCTGAACACACAGACATGTGTGTCTTTAGTCAACACCGCCATTGTAGACCTTCCCAACACTTTACCATCTCCAATCAGATCACTTCTATTAGCATCTTTAATCAACCTTGTCATAAATTTGCACTCTAAACAAGTAATCAAAACATAGGATGTTGGCGGAAAAGATTATCTTCTTTGCTAACAGGGGCCCTGGTTTGATTCCGTTTTATCTAGCAAATTGCAGTACTTTCGGGATTTCTAAAAGTTTCCCATTGCTTTGCCACACTTTCGCACAAAACAAGAAAGCCGACAATTCAAGGATATCTCGATATACTTTTCATCAATGTTACAGTTTTTAAAAGTGGTGTTAGATTGTTTTATACTAAAATGAAAACACTGCACTTTGGTACTCGGCAAGATCAAAGCATTTTTCTACAAGCCTCTCCCATTCAAACATCCACTGTTCATGTTTTAATAAGTAATCGTGTGTGTGTGCTCCGTCTAAACTCCCAATAACCATCCCTTCCCTCTCATTGGCTGTGATTTATTCTTCGATTCTCCTTACCACGCTTTCTGACCAGCACACGCCTACAAAGTGTACATTCGTAACAACACTGACCAATCGGATGACTAGAGCTGATACTTCAAAGCTCTAGTGGGATTGGCATCGTGAAGTTACGCCTGCTTCCGGGTAATAAAAAAGAAAGACACTTTCGCAAACATGGTGACGTCCATTCATACCTTTACAAGCTTCGACTGATGACCTTTCATCTATGTTCTTATAACTGTCATCTCCTTATATGGCACACCCTGTTACCATAGCAACTCTGAGCAAGTATTTGATTGGTCCCCATCACTGCTTTTCCTTCCACTCTTGCATAACCTGTGATCACCCTTTTACAATTCTTTCTGTTGGAAACAAAACCTGTTTTAGACAAGTTTTTCAAAACTATGCTCCATTTTGCCTTCAGCAACATTCGGCTATTTTGCTTTCTTTCCCAAAAATTGATTACTAACCAAAATAAGTTACTAACCAAATAAACTTGCTGTGGAAAAGAACATGCCTATAGATGCACCTGTAACCCCCTTGGTTTTTAAATTGGTAAGTGCATCAAGTCTATATGTGGAAGCCCCTCCCCAGCTGACGCACATGCAAATCTGTACTACGTCACTGGAGAGGGTACCCACCCAAAAGGTGTACCCACCTAGCAAGTCAGCAGTAACTAATAAATACAACATTCACTAGTACAAGAAGAATGCGCATCTTCTATATTAATTAGACCATTGCATTTATCGTGAATGATACAGATTGCAAAGTCTCTGCTGATCTATTCGTAAGACAAACCAATTGGAAAGGACTTTAGGAAGTAGCTTAATTATGATGATTCCTTTGGTAGTACAGGTGTATTGAAGACTGTAGACATAGGGCCCTCTCTTGTATTGTGTACATGCGTGACAGTTTCAATGTATCAATGCTATCTTGCTCTGCAAAGGGACCGATTGTTGCGCCCCTCCCCCTACTACATCCGATTGTGCACAATCGAGTGGTTTATATAAGGTAATAAAGGCTCGACACCTTGCACTGTACAGAACAATGAGAGAGTGACAGGGTTTCCTCAATGCGATGTCTTGAAGGGATGAAAAGAGCCCACCCCAGTTGCTAGGTTACACAATGCTCCGTCTACGTTCGGTCGTTTGGCGGGTATGTGCTTTTCGTGGTGTTTTGTCTGTAGGTATGCGAGAGGCAAACACGGCACAGGTCAGTCCGTACTGGTCACTGTTTAATTTAGATCGAGGATACACCCAAACAAAACTCCTTAGAACACGGCCTGATTAATGGGGTCCAGTATTGGTGCTTAATCCGGCGAGCAAACGTTGGTCAGCGCGTGAGGTTTTGTCCGTGTTTCCATTCTGGGATAAAGCTTCGTGATGAAATCGTCGTGTTGTCACCTTAACGAAGCCAAGGTTTGGCGTGCCGGGTCAGGCAAAGGTCTAGTTATCTCTGCTTAGTCAGGAAACTTCTAGACTAAGCACACCAGTCCTGTAATAAGTACTTGTCTAGTAATCCTTGGAAGGTACAAGGCAGCTTTCACTGATTCAAGTTCCCGCCTACTTCAAAGTCTAGGGGACCTGAAACCCTGGTCTTAAGCTCCTTTATTGTACGGTCACAGTTATCGTGATAGATCATTGGACGATCGTTTGATGGCATCCATTTTTGAAAAAAGTTGAAACAGAACCGACCGCCACGCCTTTTCTGAAACCTGAATTTAGCAATGCATTGATTATCCCAAGAGTGTCCTCAGTTTGCATTCAAGGGACGATCGCACAATGTATGTGAGCAGGGCCAATGCCCAAAACTCAAAGCTCTAGCTTTCTCAAGGAAGTCGTGTAAACTGCTTGGAGTGTCCTATGTTTGCAACCAGATTTACTCCAAGGTCAAAGACAACCATGCATGTAGCACCTATGGGTAAAATTCAATCAACTTTCTGATTGGTTGATGAGCAACTATGTTCTTGCCGATCTTCTTTTCCTTTATTGGCACATTTCATGATATGGGAAATCCTATATATGTATAGCTTTTAGTCTCCGCCATTCGCACTTTCTTCATTTTGCCAGGTGGATACAACTAGGTCTCAACTACATTTGTATGCTCTCACTATAGCAATAAATGTTCTAAATTTTACAATTTTGGAATTTTGTATGTTCCTTCTGTGACCAAGTAGTGGTAAATACTGTAAATGCATTTAAGTTCGCGGGGATTTAATTTTGCGGTAGCGGGAAAAAAGATTTTTCGCATTGTTTTTTTTTAAATTTCACGGTAGCACCATGCACTGTAGTCTCTTGCAATGGAAAAACATTAATCCACTGCGAAAGTTTCTACATTTACAGTAAGTCCCAATAACCAAGTCATATAAGTCCCAATAACCAATTCATTGTCAGACTTGCAAAAGTTGTATTATTATAGTTATACACACAAAATGTTTGTTGTTTTAACCTGTAGCCCCATAGGGCTGTCCTCAGCATAAATGCTCTATAGGTCAAATATATGTTGAAATCTTACATAATGTAATGGTCGCAAACGTCTAGACTGTGTGGATAAGAACAAAGCATACCGGAGTTGTTTCGCATGTTGACTAAAGGCATTCACACTTATTCTTCAGACGTGAACTCAAACTGACCTTTGAGTTGTGGAGTAAACTTTGCAGATGATTAGGCCCCACCAAGGGCAGTTCTTTGGTTCTCAAACTTTGGAAAAAAAATTGATGAAGGGAAAGATCCAGATGGAAACAGTCTGATGAGAAAGTACCTTTATCTATTATTTTTTTAAATATATTTTATTCACATTTGGTTATAGAGCTTAGACAAGAAGCACGTGGAGTTTCAGGGAGTGGATATAGTCGGATTTCTACTCCCATCACCCCCCCCCCCCACACACACACACACACACAGCCCTCTGTTAAAATCTTGAATTCCTGCTTCGTTGATCAATACTTCAAATGTACAAGAACTGGGAAAAATAAGTCGATGTGGTCTTAGGATGCCTTTGCAAGGAAGTACTTTATTTTAAAACATTTTAGTCAGTTATACATAGTCGGTAATAAAGTAAGACCAATAATGATTTTAGGAGCATATCAATTACATGTGAAAATGTTGATGATAAATCTTTATTCATTCTGTGAGCATTTTGCAGAATAGTATGGAAAACTGAACGTAAACCTTATAGCTGTGATTAACGCTTAGCCATTAGTACATTGACTACATGTAGCATCAAACAGCCAAATACTTCATGTCGCCTTTACAGTAACCTGCGAGAGTTGTTGCCTCTGACCTGTGTGTCGCCCCCGCGAAACAACTGCAAATACCGTTGTTTGACTGTTACTCAGCTTCAAAGAGAGATGCAGGGTAGGGCGGTCACAGTACACGCTACGCTAGCTGTCGTGTTCAAATCTTTCACGCGATAGACGTGTCAAAGTAGGACATCTAGATTGTATTGTTGTCTTTGCATCAGGTGAATTCAACTATACATGTTGGCAGTTTTGAATAGTGCACATTCAAACTGTATAAGTGCTAGACTTGTCCTCAATTACAACACTGGTACAGCTGTACTTGACTTGACTTACTTGACTTATGTCGGGTATCGCTCCTCCCCTGCCACTCGAACCACTGTAGCAGCCCAGAAGACTCTGTACACAGAGCTTAATTCTTTCCACTTGAGTTTATTGCTGCTTTTGTGCCAGTCAAAATCCCTATATAGATGACGTTCATAATTCTCATAGTTACAGAGTGTCAGTACCACTGTATGTCGTGTCAATATCACTGTATAGCGAGTAGAAACGGTCTCATGGCTCATGAATGCAATGTCATAACCTCTACACCAAAAGGTTGGGACCAGTGGACTGGTCAGTTGGTGGTGCTTTAGCCCCCCTTTATTTTTTGGATTCATCCTCAAATTTTCATTGTTTCCCTTTTTCCGAGAATATTCCGAGAATATTCTCATACCAATGGTACATTTCACTACAAAGAAATCTGTTTGGTGGAGTATTAGACTTACACTGGCGTTTTAAAATCCTACAACGCTAACTAACCTGTACGATTGGCTGTAAAACTTGGTAGAAATTACTATAAACTCTACTCTACTTCACTCTTGTTATTTTCTTCCACCTACAAGCGCCAAAACGTATGAATGCCTGATAAAATAATCTGTTAATTTTCTAATCGGTCCAACATCCGGTCCACCTAATTTTTTCAGGTCCGGTTTTTCTGGACCGGTCCAATAAGAAAAACCGGTTTTGTACCGGTACGCTGTACCGATACCCAGCCCTAGTACAGACCATTTGGACTGGTGGGGTTTTATGCTGTATTTTCCTTCTGCAGAATTTCATTTCTGTCATTATGTCTTCAGGGACTGACGTTATGAAAACGGTTGTAGACCATCCAGACAGTAGTCTTGTACAAGCCCAGTTCGTGTCAATACTTTAATCTGCGCTTGTTTGATGATTAATTCAACGACACACATGGCCTTCCACGCCTCATACTCTCAAGTGGTTCCTGTCTCCACTGGCGAAATGCCTCCAACGCTAACCAGACCAGCCAAAGTCTAGTACCGCTCACCTCCGCGGGGTCAAGGAGCTCCTCTTGTTTAACTCCACATCATTACCTCACGTTTTAATTGAGATGTTTGGGTGCCGTGCTTTGTTGTGAAGGTCCGAGAGTTGTAGAAACAGTTGTTGAGAGCTGTGTTGCATGCCTAGGAGGGGGAGGGTGGTGGGGGGAGGAATGCTTTGAAGTCGGCTGGTAATGTCATGTTTACAGTATATGTCCAGACAGGTGAGGTATAACAGGGGGCTGCCTTACTGTCGAGTTAGGACTGGGGCGACAGCTTTGATTTGCAGTCGATTTTGGAGATGTTGCCATCCAATGACTAGTTTCTTATGTCAGTCTATGGTCCAGTCAAGAAAGGAACAGCAAATCAGATCCCTCTATCGAGTCTGTGTTGACCTCGTTTAATATGAAGTGGCCCATGCAGTTACGTTCGTATCCGCTAGGTGTCGCTTCACCTGTCTTTTAGATGCACAGTGGTGTCTTTTAGGACCTTTCCCAAGAAGGGCTTAAATGTACCGGTAGCCTCTAAGTCTAAGTATGCCCCTGCTTGACAAAAATTTACTCAGAATGCGTAACAGTTTTGTACATTTGTCACAAACTAGTTGTGAGGTAGATGATCCCTAACAGTTGATTTAGCCTCATGAGAAAATGTTGACAACAACATACCAGTAACTCTGCATCATTGATGACACAATGTACAAGTATATTAGTTCCATATTTAGGAAAGAGCAATGACAAAATATGGAAATTTGGACAGGTGGTCACTATGTTTCAGTGGGAAAAACTATCAAAAAGTGGTCACATTGGCCAGGTTGCCTGTAAAATGATCACTTGTACAGGTTTGACTGAATTTTTCAAATATTGAATTTTCCATTTCCCTACATAAAAAAAGATACATGTTATATTTTTCTACTCCGTATGGTCTATCTCTTCCTTCAGACAGTGGCATTCAGCTGTCTCTGTGAGCAGGTACTATATATAGTCAGGTAGGTGGGCAGATTGTTTGGGTGCAACTCCCCAGATAAACAAATATTTACCTTTGGTATTATCTCAGGTACGTGGGTTGGTCCACTCAAACAATTTGTGAGGGTGAGCTGAATTTTTTTCACAAATTTCTTTAAACCTTGTTTAAACTCATACATTTCTTCAAGAAGAAGAAATATTGAGAACACTTATTGTCGTTAAATTAGGCATGCTGCCTGAATGTGGTTATACATGTACCACACAACCTTTGTAAACTTCTCATTGCTTGCAGAAAGAATTGCAAACTCTGTCTGTCATGAGACTTGAAAGTCGGCCACCAACGTCATAAAATCCAACATGACCGTAAAGTCAAGCACATACCAACAGATAACCTATCACTCCGGACACGTGACCTTTTAGATGGATAACGTTAGTAGGGGTACCGTCAGCAGTAGGTCAAAGGTCAGCATTGGCATACCTACAACATCTTTTTATTGCAATACCTACAAGGCTTGTAAGACCTCATCATATCAAAGGAAAGGTGCTTAAGGGTTACAAAACTTCCTGACATGAAAAGCTGTCTGCCACCAAAAAATCAAAATCATCATAATCCATCTATCCATTAGTTATACTGGCCACTAATAGCCAAAAGCACAGACACACCAAAAACAATACCTCCATTTTACATGGAGGAAATAGATCTAAAGCTGCATTAGTTCCAGGAAGCACTTGTACTTAATCCTTCGTAAGAGCAGGCCTGTTCCTGGTGTTGAGGAAGGAAGTTGTTTTGAGACACTCAAAAGTTTTAAGTACCATACGGTCGATCTTCAAGCTGTCACAATTGTTTCATCTTCGTGATGACCTCTCCAATGTAAATTCAGGACACCATGAATACATCTATACTGCATAAGTCTCTTTTTTCCTCTTATAGGAGATACATATAAAACTGTTGCAAAAGCAGATAAATTTACAGTACATGTACACGTGTTTGGACTTGCCATGACTATAATGGATGTATTGTTCAGTCGCCGATAAATTCTTTTAAAAAGGATATTCATGGTAAGCTACATATCCTATAGCTTATGTTAGATATTAGTGTTATCCACGCTTCTTGTTTTTTTTAAGTTGGTGGCCAGTCAAATTTCAGAATTTTTCTTGACATAAAAGATTTAAACCCTGGCTGTGTGTTAAACTTATTATTCGAATCACGCTTTCTTTGGTCAAAGTTTGCAGCCAATTAGTCATCCTTAGTACATTTATTCATGCCGTCACAAAAACCCTGCCACCCCCACAGTCCAGATGATTTGGCATGATCCGGTATCCGTGATACTGCGGCATGTGGACCCCTCCATACCAGCGGAGGGGGAAACAATACACTTCAGCCACTTCCTGTGTACTTCATTAAGGTCGGCGAGTGGTATGTGCTGTAATCCGGTACAAGTGCCATCGGGTTTCGAGTGCCGCACCTGTGCTAGGTATCCACAACTGCGAATTAAGGAATGGATATACACATAGATCAGTAGATACGCCAGCCAATAACGTATAGTTTAATTCTGCACATAGTTTTGAAGAGTGTGTATTTTAGTTAAATACACGAGCCAATAACATACAGTTTAATTCTGCAAATAGTTTTGAGGAGTGGGTATTTCAGTGTAACAATAAGCTCCTGATATGTTTTATACCAAATAAATAATGTGACATAATGTAAAAGAGTGTATGGGATCATATTTTGTGAACTACACTTCTTTACTGTGCTTTATATCTTGAGAAGAGTACTAGTGGTATGTATTTTATGGAGTGCAGATGAAATTTTCATGTAAGTTGATTACATGAAGTTTTAACATCAAGGACCTTTTTGTTTGCTCACAATTTACCTCAAGCTTGATTGATTGAACAGGCTACAGTGGCACACAATTAGATCCGACTTATATTTTATTAGAACACAGATAGTGGTCTTAACAGTCAGGTGCACTTAACACCCCTCTTAATATTGACCCTTACTTTGGTCAAATCAAGCAAATAGATAAATCTGTTGTATGTCCACATCCGTGATTTGAACAAGGATTCCAACCCACATACGGAGACCGGTTACTGGGGATTCGTGAAGCCGTAAATGTAATGTGATATACTGCCCACCATCTTTTTGCCATCCGTCTTAATCAATCTTTATTCATGAAAACAACATAACCTACCAGGTAAAAAAAGATTTAAACTTAAAGGTTAAAGTTCAAGGACGTTATATAACATCCTTGGGTAGTCTCATCATAGCTTGTTTGAGGCCGTAAATCCACTGTGTCTGGGGCACTGTATTGGAAGTGGAGCCCATCCCTCTCCATTCATCGCCTTTTACCTCCCCAACTGAAGTCAGGTAGTACTACATATATTTGTACACCTGGGTTGAGTGAGGAAAGATTTAGACATTCTAATGTGCTTTCCCAGGGATGCAACATTTAACCAGGAATGCCAAGAATTGAACCCAAATACGATGTCCATTCAGAAGTTTTCAAGAGCAAAACATGCGTTGTGCAATGTTCCCACGGTCCCAAATCAACATCACAACATTTACTGTACGACGTAGTCCAAGTTTACACAGTCATGCACTTGTTACCAAGCCTGGTAGAACTCTGTACATAAAGCTAACACCTGCATCATTTTCACGATTTTCTCTGTCATTGTGTTTCGCTTCTATGTTGAAATTACATGTTGTAGAGAAAATGCAGTTCTGTCAGGAATCAGACATGAATAAGCAAGAATGTGATTGTCATGTTTAAATCTTGGGTGCATCGATGAAGGTTAACCTGTTGTGATGAAATGTAACCTATTGTCATTAAATGTGGAAAGTGCATCTTCATTAAGTTGCCTGTACATCTGTGCAGATGCTTAGGGGTGGTGCCCATCTCTATTTCTGTAGCCCTTGGGCCACACATTTGTGCCACTACAGCAGGGGGCTGGTCCGCTGGTAGTGATGTGTGTTTAACAGCCATACTCTTCCTCATTAGTGCTGAGTGCTATGCAGAGAAAGTAAATTTTTAATGTCTTTGGTATGTCTCGACTGGGATGGAGCTCACGACCTACCGAATGCAAGGCGAACACTCTACCCACATGACCATTGCACCGGTGGTCTTCATTAGACAGCTTCAAGACTTCACTATGGATGGTTTGAATGGGACGTTCAGTGTGAGCTAGTTAGCCGTCACTGTGTGTTATACAGAACAGTCGTTCAATAACAAGTAGAACAATCCAGTTTCGAGCCATGTAATGTTGTTAGTGAGGTGTTCAAAACCATCCAGGTTTGACTTTGAGTGGTGCTATGTTTGGAATTCCCTTGCCAGGGAACGACGGTATTTACGACATGACTTTTGATTGACGAGTCCCAGCCCAAACATCTCTGATTATATAGTAAGACTCAGCAATTAAAAATAATGGAAGCTATTGAACGACTTGCAATGAAAATTCTTCCAATCAGAGGTTGCGATTTGTGGGTGGTGCTAGTCGAATATTTGAGGGTCTGCATGGAGGGATCTTGGCAATTTTTCATGGTAAATATTGGATGGCTGGCAATATGTAATGATAAAATCAGGAGGGTAGACAACGATTAATGGTAAATTAACTTATTCTTGTGACAAATTTTGGGAATGAGTTCATCAGATTGTTTCTTTTCATGGAGGCCAACCTAAGCCTACTGACACCAACAATATCACATGCCCTGTTAGGAAGATTTCGTATTTTGAAGTTGACAATAACAATATAATGATGGATATCAAATAATACACTTTGTAGAATCAAAGCAACCAATTACGCTGCACAGATAACATATCAACAATTCTCAACATTTCTTTTTCAACATTGCATTGATTTGAACAATTACATCAAACAGTGAATATAGTAGACTAAGTTCACTACACCTCACAGAAAAATACATGCACACTCTCGAATGTTAGGCATCGTCCGGAGTTTAAAATGTTGGCCCTGGTCCATAACACACACAGACAGCACTCAGACTGTTGGGTTAACATTGGTGTAAATAAGAATCAGGAATGCTTTGTTTCGTGTGACATGAACTACAAGGGCGTGTTGTGGCGTAGGGTGTGGATGTGTACTTACCGGGGGATCGGATTGTTACGTAGATCAAGGAGGTTCAACCCTAATATTATAGTGTGTAAAAAGCAGTTACTCAAGCAACTGGATATGATTTTAGAAACGGTCAGACGTTTCAAATAGCATCCGTTGTTTTTCGTCAGTGACACTGGAGAAATCTTGTTGGAGTGAGTTATTATATCCTAGCTGTGAATTAATATGCAAAAGAGATCTAGTTGAAAAACAGGTTTATCCTAACTATGAATTAATATGCAAAAAGAGGAGGAAGAAAAAACTTAAATAGTCTAAAGGTAACAAGGGTCAACAGCTAAGGACTTGCTACATCTATATCGATGAGAATTGATAGAATTAATAAGATAAACTAAAACTTAACTAAATGCACTACATGTATCTTTCCTAGGGCTCGATTTCTCTTTCAATGTACATGTACAAATGAGTTGGTACCAAAATAACAATATTTTTGAGTAGCTCAAACAGTCGTTGTAAAGGTTCGAAGAAGGAACTATACACAGTTTAATAATATGACCTTCAACGTCATTCGGGTTGTCTTTGTTGTTCAGATGCACTTCAACGCGACCGTTTGGTCGTTAACCCTTACCTATGTCCCGTGACTTCTGACGCAGTCGTTGAGACGTCATGGAAAATACTAGTATTTGTTCTGTCAAACCTGTACATTCAAGTGTTCACCTCTAGATCAAGACCACTTGGCCCGTGTGACTACTTTTGGTGGTTAACGGTCCTTAGATGGTTTTGCCCATTGACACAAGCTTTAAGAATTCTGTCTATAGTGACTACACATCTGCATAGAGATCTTTTTGGACAGTTTTCACTGTACCATCCAGAATGTTATCATTAATGGGAATGAATGCATGAATGAAAGGTTGGCTGATTGACTGAATGAATGAAAGAATAGATGAAAGAGAGTCAAGGAAAGTCAATAAGTGAAAGATTAATTGAAAGAATAAATGACAGGATGGGTGGAGGCAGAAAATATTGTTTTGATGTCTTGCATTATATATTAGATGATAAGTCTGTTTCTGGGCTTCAGCTTAGTGATAAAGGCATTACCTGCCACTTCACCCTTACACGACGGTGGCAAACACAGAGAGTATTCGAGGATGTTGTATTGACAGCTGTCAAAAAGGAAACAGCAAATCAGAAGGTTGAATGAAGTAGGTGTCACAATTGTTGGCTCAGGAGTAATTTTGTTGTTTACTCATATCGAATGTTCCTAATCATTGATCAAGGACAAGTGGAACGGACGTCATGAAAACAAACGGGAATTGCCTTAGGATTTACCAAACATATTGCTTTCCTGTGATAAATCTTAACTTTATGCTGTGATTTTGTGTGTTAATAGGGCGTACCACCCTAACCTCTTGGTTAATGAATGCGGATGTACAAGTTCCTCGATGACTATGCTAAAGCAACACTGCAGCAATAACTGTTAGCAATACACGGTATGTATTGCTGTTCAAGTATTTAAAGTCACTTGATAGAAACTCTTCATAACTTGAGTCAAGAGTGTTTTGGAGGTGAATCTTGAGGGTCTTGTGCAAACAAGGAAATTGGTGTTTTCCCAACTCACTCTCAGGACAGAACAGTAAACAACGGTGCAACACACCTACACCGTCAGCCAAAGGGTAAATACCAAAGGTTGCCTCCATTTGTTCACATTGACACGTATCGACATACGTACGGAATTGCAGGGTCGCTTCGGCGCGGTTCCGGCGGCGCCTTTCATCGTGCAATTAGGAACGCTTGACCTATGGACACGTTTGCTCGCCCATTGTTGTTGGGAAGACAAACTCATCGTTTAACGCGTGCCAACACACAACAGTGCAATCTACGTGTCAGGCCAAGCCCACACAAGACAACTCTAAACCATCAAACGTCTTTGCCAGGACGCAAAGCCCAAATACCCGATCTCGGGGTTTTCGGTGCATGTTTAGTGTGGGAGCTTGCGTTATCGGAGGTTTTTGTTTGACCATGATAAGATACGCCTTTATCAGTTTGAATACTTCCCCTTAAGAGCCATTAAGTGGGTTCAGCAGGATAACATGGGGGGGCTGGACTTAAGGTCAGCAGGATTATGTCATACGTGTGTAGACTTACTGCAAGGGGACCCGAGCAGTACGTATAACAGGGTGGTGCGTTTTCTTTTGTATCACACAACTGTTACTGAAAACATCACTTTTGTACATTAAGTACAAGCTACATAGGACTAACAGATAGGTTCGAAGACCCGATTTGATAAGTGTGATGGGTTCTTTTAAGGTCTTAACGTGTGGCTTTTATGGACCTCTGGTTTTGCTGCACACATAATGGGGCGTTGCTTTTTCTTTTGTATCGCACAACCGGTACTAGAAAGGGCACAACGCTGTTGTACAATAAGTAACAGGCTACATAGGATCTAACGGATTAGTTTGGTCTACCCACACAGGAAGGACCAACTTGAGAAGTGTGGTGGGTTCTTTACGTTTGTCTGTTCTCAAACACGGAGCTCTGGTTTTGCTTCCCGCCTGAGTGCATGTCCCCAACTGAAGCAAGGTACACATGCTCATTTACACCTGAGTCAATGGAGGGAATTGGTGTTAAACATGTTTAGTGCCCTTTCGGTCCCTAAGAGCAAAACATTAGGAACTAGCACAACAATGCTTGTATGCGTAGGTGCATGCTATTGGGAAGATATATGACGTATACTCTCCACTTTTGTGTTAACAAACTGGGAGCAGACGATATGATTAGGTGGGACCGTGGAAGAGAAAAAAACTTTTTTATGGTCAAGGACACGTTTTCAGACAAGCCAACAACAGATTATAAATATGTATTGACCTTATTGATCTCAACGTCAATATTTGTCCCCATTCTGCACAAAAATTGCAGAGTTGCTTTGACCCCTTAGGTATATAGAATTTTGCTTTCATGAATTTATCACTTGTATGCAGAGAAATGTCTACCATAAGCATTATGTAACATTGTCATTAATAATGACTCGATAAGCTTGCTGTTGCTCGGTCAGCTTTTTCTCTCCATAGGTGTTCCGACAGGAAAGGAATTTTAATGAAATATGTCACAAAGATTGTGGACGTTTGACAAAATGCCCACCAAATACAAATGTACTCTTAGCAATGGCCAATGGATAAGACCAGTCGGATGAAGAATTACATAGAATAATCTGATTATACGTACTAAGAAAAGGTATGGTGAAACATAGTAGCTTGTCTAGCAATCATGTTATGTCATAAGACAAATCACAAGACTACCACTTGTACAAGCAAACATGATATTTAATAGCTGACGTTCATAATTTTCCCACATTGTGAAAGCTGGACTTTGGTTGTTCCATATCACAGACAGCCACCTGCAGTGTTATATCATACCAAGTCTGGAGACAATATTTACACATGTCGGTGTTATAGAACAATGATAAAATGAGAGACTATTGTTTAAACTATTCTGTTGTTTGTTTCGGTAGCAAAAAATGTCTTCTTTCAGGTGTAGAATAATCATATAATTCCTTACTATAGAGAAACATGTGTTATCTTTCTTAACTATTTAAAAGAAAGAAAAAAATGACAAATTTACAGAAATTGTTATACCTACTTTATATTCAATTTTCCTATCAAAATCTTACAGGTCTGTGTATCATATAATAAATGGAAAGCTTTCTGAAAAGCTTTGAAATCCAAAGTGTAAAACCCACCTGACAATGATCAACAGGTGGTTTCCTGCAATAATGATGACATAAGATAGGGGGCATTGCTGATGTTCCACACCATTAGGGATGTCCCTTCTGTCAAGGATGGGACTGATCTCCAAGCAGATGTTACGGTAGAAGATCAATACAATACAATAACTTGGCTGCCTGGCCTCTCTGAGTCTGATTGCCCTATATCCCAACATCTGCTTGGAGATTATGATTAGACCACAAGAGACATTTGGTGGGTTTTTTTAAAAATACACAATATCTTTATCAGTGTAACAAGATGGAAGACTGAACTTATCTCCATGCCTAGCGCTGGTGAATTTACTGTAGTGAGCGAGAAAATAACTCTTGGTTGTTCTTCAAACCAAGGTCTGATAAAAGCTCCTTGTTCAAACAGTTTATCACCAAGTGTGTATGGGTCTGCCTAAACACCACAGACGAGCTTGAAACCGGCAGACTAACTCGAAATAACTGGTATATACTTAGGACTTGCTGCATTCTTTTATTCATAAATGTATAAACGATGTATCCAGAGCTCTGTACAAGGTTGTTGCCCCATGTACACTGCATATTAGAGCCGTTTGAGGTGTTTAAGCCCAATCTAGACACAGTTTTTACCAATATCTGTGGAGATGTCGGGAGGGATCTGGAACGTTGGCTGTGGGACACCGGTGGCGCTTGTAGTCATAAATAGTATATATGGCCTAATGAGCCCGCGTTATATGCTAATGAGCCCTCCCGAAGTCGGGACGCATCTACACGCACGCAGAACTTGTCGGGGACCCCTGCAAAGCTATCGGGGACCCCTACTAAGCTATTGGGCGAATATTCCGGACCTTTTGGGAGAAATTCTGCCGATATCTTTACGGCGATATTGCAGTTCCATCTTGACGCTGGAAAAAAGCTGTCGGCGAGAGTTTGTCGGCTCGCAAATATCGGGAAAAACTGTGTCTAGATCATGCCATAGGCAGACCGAGTGTGTATTGGTTATCTAGTTAGGCAGCAGGGAGTTGGCTGTATACGTAGACTAGTCACAGATGATGTGTGTGTGTGTTGGTGGGGTGGGGGGCTTGGGGTTGGCAGGGGGGTTGTGTTGCTGATGAAATATGTGTATAACTCATGTTTTAGGTTACATTTTCATCCTCTGCTGATCTGTGAGTTCAGATTTAATCTGCTGTGCTGATGAAGTGTTAATCCGACCCTCTGTCTGACACATGTCACAGCCTCTACATCAAACACTGCAGTGGGCTGAGGGGAGATCCTACAACTCACCAGCTAGAGAAGGTGTTAATCCAGCATGAATAATTCGTTAGAAGTCCATCCTCCAAATGAATATCCATCTTGCCTTTCAACCCTTTGGATTTCTTAGTGTTACATTTATATATATGTCAACAACACAATGGCATAGTACAAAACACCTTGGTTGTAACTATACAATCATGTAGGTTAGACATCCAGGTAATAAGATACACCAAAAAGTAGTTACTCAAGCAACTGGATATGATTTTGGAAATGGTCAGGCGCTTCCACTGGAATCCACCAGTTTTCATCAGTGACTTGGTTGTAAGTTTGTTGTAAGAATAAGCAAGATGAAGGAAGTTTAAATAAGTCTGCAAAATGTTACAAAACTTATCTTCAAACTTCGAACGGGGTTCGTTTTTATTGGGGGGAAGCATTAGTTTGCGATTTGTAACGTTAGCTAGGTTATCTTTTGCTGGGAAAGGGAGTTGCATGCCTAGAGTTTGCCAAGGAAGGGGCGAAACTAACTTCCTACATGCTCACAGTGTGGCAGCAGCCAGTTATATAAACTGTGTGTATACCTGTCACACCTAACCTCTACCCATCTAGCTGCAAATGTTGTTTTAAGTTTATGCCTCTACTGTACCATGATTCTAAGGAAAAACTAATTTTTGAACACCTCAACCCTTGGTTGAAAGCTCTGGTACTCAAAGGCATTCCTATTTCTTATTCTTTTCTGACATTTGCTTCGAAAACAAATGCGTTTCTTCCAGTTTCTTTGTCTCAGGTTGAAAAGAAAACTTTCTTTAGTGCTCAGAAGTCCATTAGTTCCTCCGTGTGTCAATAAAGTTAAGTTTTGTTGTCCTTGTTAAAGACACAAATGCTTTTTTTTCCTGGGCGCGTTCGTTTGTACTTCACACGTCATTCAGGTCCTGATCATTTGTGAATTGTCAGTTTGTTCACAACAAGGGAAGAAATAGAAACTCTCTTGTTCTCGGTGTTAGAAGTGAACAAGCTGTGGATGCTGTTGAAGGAAGGCCATGTTTTTTGTCAGATTAGTGCCAAGGTGTTAATGAAGAGGGAGCAGGAAATATTAGGGTACTAACCTAATTAGAAAACAAGCAAAGGTGATTGGTTGGTAAACAATGTTCATTAAATTTGTACTGTATTAGTGGGGTTTATGCTAGCCTACTGTGTTACTGTGCTAGTAGGAGTCCAAACACTCTTAGATGGAATGAAACACACAAAATGGTGTTAAATGGTCCAGGTTACAAATACAGGGTCCTTTTTCTGACATGTTGATGGTGATTTTGTAGTAGAGTCCATTCCAAGTCACTGCCCAGGTGTTTGTTGCCATTGTTTAGAATAAATTTAAAATTAAACTATTTGCAACATACAATGTATATTTTATTGTTTACCAACATTTTGCACTTGGTTTTTACTTGGTATATGATTTCTCTACCCTATGTAGATCTATCCAAGGAGGTTGATCTATTACAGAATACTCAGAGCTAGGCTTCAAAAGGAAACATTCTTTTTCCTCCAGATTTTCATTTTTAAAGATGATCAAAGTAGAATTGGGAGGGGGATGAAATCCTGGTGGACAACTTCCTCAACAACTTCATAAGGTAGTGAAATTTTTGTCATTTTTTTTTTCTTTATCCCAACTAACTTTTACAGTCCATCATAGAAGTTTTTTCCTCGTTTTATCATCTCTCACAATCTTTCACAAGATCAAATAACTCTACACAAAAAAGTTTCTAGACAAAATATCAATGCCTGTGCAAATGATACAAAATCGAAGACGCAATGATGGATTCTAAATCCTTCCAATTAGAGGAAGGTTTAAAGTAAAGCATAACAAGATGACACATAAGAAGCCCTTTAATAGAATAATCCATGTTATTTTCCACTCCTTATTGCTACTCTAAATGTAAATGAAAGGTTTTAGTAAGACCAAGGTGCGACCGTGTGATGTTTGTGGCCAGGTTAGCAGAGGCCGCTATTGACACCTTGTTACCAAGGTCATTACTAGTTCAAGCATGTTGTTTTTCTATGTTTACTGAGAATCGTTTGCAGAACAATCAACAAAACAAACAAACCAATTTTGTTGCAAATTTGCTCTGCTGTTGAACTAGTATTGCTTCTTTTGAACTCTTTGGGATAAAAAAAAGTGGCAAGAAAAGTTTCTGGTCTTCTCAGCAGACTTGAAGGATATAGCGGTCACTTTGAAATGGCCATTGGTCAGAGATGTGGTCAACCCTGCGGTCAGCGAGAAGAAATTGCGAAATGTAACAAAAAGGTGTCAAATAAAGAGAGGAATAGTTCCCATGGAGCGGCTGGTATCATCATCAGAGGAGGCTGGGATTTGATGGATTTGTGAGAGGTTGTTTCTCACATAAACACGAAATTTGGCGACACCTCTGATGTTGATGTTGTCGATGACACGCAAGCGTGATCTTGTGTTCAAGAAGTTGGGTTTCCCGTCTTATTATCAATTGGCTTCTTAAGACTTATTCCTTCAAGATTAAGATAGTTTCGATGTCTCAGTCACCAGGTGTTACTGTCTTGATTTTGTCAATGACAATCTTGTGTTCAAAAAGTGTGGTGTCCTGTCTAAGCTCTTTTGAGATATTTGAGACTTTTTTTATTCAACATTTAAGATAGTGTTATTGTCCTTTGTGTCACAATTTTCAATCTTGGTCAAGTTGAAGTACTTTTCCTACTTTAGAAAAAAATTCAAACTCTTTTCCTTAGCAACAAAATTGAAAGTTCTGCATGAATTTGATGTCATTGAGTACATGTGGAACTGTTGACCATTGAAGAGTAAAGGTCAATTAATTTTGTACCACCGTCTTATTTCTGTCCGCTTATTCCTACTTGAGTTTTAGCAAGGAGGTTCAACCTCCTTGGTTTTAGCCATCTTTTTTCTAATGTATGAACGTAAAGAAGAAAATGTAGAAAGAAGTCTTTGTTTCCTACCCTCTTCACTACCGCCAAGTCTATATATATAAATGTTGGTAATAAAAAGCAAACTTTAATCAACAAAGATTAGTCACTTTTAACCATATTAGTGTACCCAATTCATCCACTTTATAGACCTTCCGAAAGAAGCTCACTTTGTTCTCGAAAAAGGCAAGTGTGCTCAATTAACTGGCTTTGGTTAAAAGCTGTCCATTTTTCCTGATGAATTTAAAGTCTGTAAACATAGTGGGAGACCCCGCCGCCGGGAAACAGTCTTTGAAGCCGGCGGAGGTGCTAACCCGCCGAAAACAGGCAGCTTAGTTTAATCAACAGGACAGTTTGCTTAGTACACAGGCCCATAAACCAGTCACAGTAGGCACCTAACTAAACACCATCATACTCTTTCATTGGACTCAAAGTATTGGACACTGAACAGGACTACTTTGTGAGGGTTTACATGCAGCTATTGCCTTTTTTTAGGCGTAGAGAGCTATTTTAATTCACTGTTACAAATAAACA
Source organism: Branchiostoma floridae x Branchiostoma belcheri (assembly GCA_019207045.1). Lineage (NCBI taxonomy): Eukaryota > Metazoa > Chordata > Leptocardii > Amphioxiformes > Branchiostomatidae > Branchiostoma > Branchiostoma floridae x Branchiostoma belcheri. The sequence continues at coordinate 10,493,785 of CM033039.1, read as the reverse complement.
TTAAACACTATTTACATTAAATTGTATGTAAAGCATAATTGATTAAGTACATGTAGTATGTTATCCTGAATTCATTGTATTATATTTCATATTGCAAATTCAAACACCATATTGAATAGACAGTGTTCATGGATTACTAGTATACTTTTGCCAAATACCCAGAAAAATACAATAAAATTTAACTAAACTAGCCACCAACACCCCCCACCCCAGAAAAACTGTCACAAGAACAAGTTTAAGTCAATTTTCCACGAACTCACCTCCTGAATTTACCGATTATCATTACGGACCCTAAGGCTTATAGATTACTTGCTGTTAAGCATAGCTAGCTGCTGACGCTCCTATGTTAGAGAAAATCTCATCAAACCCAACACAAGACATACACAGTGTTGTTTCGCAATGATGCACCATTAGATGGTGTTGCCCTATAATAACGCACACCCTGAGACCGCCAGCGTGTTATTGTTTCCCAGTCACGTTGTTCTCAGCTCAGCCGTTTGATCACGCCACCGGTCGGAAACAGCTTTGCAGTGCTGTCTGATTCTCACGACAGTGATGCGCTTTATTTTCATTGGAAGGTTTTGGTACGGCTAAAAATAAGCCTAGGTTACAAAACAGTCTAAATTTGGAGATGTCGGTATATGCAGATGCACCTATTCTGAACTTGGAAGTTGTAGCCAAGATCCACAATACAGTGTTATTTTTGCCAACAAATGTGTTCTTAGAGAACTGACAACAGCAAAACAGAAGACCTTATAGTTCACGGCTTCACGCTGAAAATTATGTTTATTGTAAGAGATCGAGGGATAATGTTGTTATAGAGATAGTGTTAAAAAGTATGAAAAATTGAGGGTTGATCAAATTGATGTCAGAAAATAAAATAAGATACACACCCCAAGGTACTACATACTCAGACAGTTGTAAAAAGTTATCAAAGTATCAATCATTTTAGATAACTACGATAAGGGAGATAAATGACAATAATTATAAAGTCCCTGGCAGCAGTTTATAACTGTGGATGCAACACCTGGACTTTTTGACTAAAATAAAAAATCACAGAAAATAATCAAAATCTCTGTGTAATGTTCAGTATACTAAGAAATGTGAATTTGTTGACACAAGAAAAATAAACAATTCCTGGAACATGTAGTTGTGAAGGTGGGTAATACACAAATGTACATATTTGGTCGGTGGACATTGTTGGTGGTGGACCATTTTGGCTGCTACACACACACCTGTGCCGTAAGTGGTTGGAGCGGAGACAGTCTGTTACACCTGACAGATGTCACAGACATTATACTAATACATGGGTCAAAGATGTAAGAACAACTGCCTCACACACTCACAGATGAGCACCTATAGCCCAAGGCTGGCCAAAATAACTGTAGCACAGATTTTCCCGTATTACTGTAAATGCAGAAACTTTTGCGGTGGATTAATGTTCGCGGTTTTAGCGGCAGCCCCATTCACCGCAAATTTAAAAGCACCGCGAAGATTTTTCCATAACAGTAAGAGACTACAGTGTATGGTGCTACCGCAAAATTAAAACCACTGCGAAACATCCATTTTCCCGCTGCCGTGAAATTATATCTCCGCGAACTTAAATGCATTTACAGTACCTGATAAAAATCAAATTATATTTTTACAGAATGATTCATGGAAGTGTCCGCTGCACCTGTTACACACCCACTATAGTGGCCACCTGTATACTTTGACAATTTTCTTGGAGTCTCTAGACCGATTAGATTTGACTGTATAGAGTCAAACCTGCCCAACAAGACCTCTTAGGGGACACTAAAGTCTGGCCCTTATAGACAGGTTTCTTAATGCTTGTATCAATGGGAGAAATTCTCCAAAAAGTAGTTACTCAAACAACTGGATATGGTTTTGGAATGGGAGAAATTATCTAGGGCCAGTAAGGGACCACCAAAAAGTGGTCACCTAAGCCAGGTGGTCCTTTTGTGGAGGTGGTAACTTGTACAGGTTTCACTGTACTGTACTTGACAATCGTTTGCCAACCCCCCAACACTTTCTCACTAATCTCCAAGCAGAGCCTACAGTAGCATAAGATAGTATGAAAAGCTGGCAGAGGAATGAAGCCGGCTTAGTAGTGTGTTTCGCTACAAGGCTAATGGACACCTTTTGGGTGACTATACTCCTTGGCCAGTTTGGTACTATCTTGTGCCATTGTAGGATCTGCTTGGAGATTACTTTCCCACACATTTTAAGTAGCATGTGCATGGCTTGTGTGTGGATCTGAATTTCATCCGGCCCTGAAGTTGTCAGCGCAAACGACTCCCCAGGGAAGGGCAGTGTAACCACCTGTGTGCTGGCCCATCTCGCATGAGACAGGTGTCCTGTATACTTTCTCACACCGAGCGTACTGCCTGTGTACACGATCTAGCGCCGATGTTTACGTTGCCAAATAAACTGTGTACAGGTATCTAGGAAGAAAGATGATGGAATTTACAGCCTTTGTTAAAAGTCTAAACTTTCAGATGACCTAGGTATAACCTTTGTAGGCTGCGAGGAAGAATGTTCCATTATTTCTCAGGGTTTTCTTAAGGAAGACAATATCCTGCTCTTCTTGAACACATTGATCAAAGACTTGTTGGCTGTGATATCTTGTTTTGCCACATCAATCCTTGTAACAAGGATGAAGGTCTCTTTTGCAATTTTGCCCATCATTTTTTCGTTCGCCTACATTATATTTTAAGTCTACAGTGGCTGTCATCCATAAATTATAGGTGCTGTGACTCTAGGTGGGTAAAGGTTAATTGTTGTTTAATATACCAATGTGAGGAAAAGGAGTGGGTGGGAGGGGGGCGGTACCCGCAGGTATCACAACAACACGACATTCACACGTCATTACCACCTGACAATTTTAACAACCCACACCTGTCTACAAGGCCTCCGCCACCCCCTCAAGACTTGTTACGAGTCCTCCAAGATCCCTTAACCCACATTCCTCGGGGCCAGATCGCTGATACCTACAGTATGTGTGGGCCATGCCCCGGTATAACCAGGCAACAATCCACATACCTAGGTAATCCTGGCATAAATTTCTAACATGTTTTGCGCATCTTTTACCTGTATTTGGTAAGGTTCGCTTGGAGGGTAATGATGTACAAAGTGTAGTGGTCAAAGAAAAAAACATCTTGCATCTTCAGCTAATACAGTAATAGTTTTATATACCTGTTTGTCAAGAGCACAGAAAGTTAAGTACTGGTGTTTCATAATGCTTAAGTTGAAATAGAAATTGGAATAAAATTGCAAAGGATCACGTAGGCAAGGAAATTAGTAACTGATACATAAGGAGTGACTTAAAAATATGCCGTCATCCTCAAAATTCAAATGGAATGACCTTAAGGATACAGTAATAATCCATTTGATTATGATAATTGTGTGTACTTATGACCAATCTTATTTCTTTTAATTTGTAAGTCATTGGTTACCAGAGCCACAGGTGTATCAGACATATGATAAAAACATCATGTGTTTGTTTCCCCGTCGAGTGTTTCCGTGCCGAGCCACCATACGATATACGCTCGATGTCGGAATCCCGACAGAACTGATAGTGAAAGTATGCCAGCACTGCGAGCTGCCTAAACAAAGGCAGGTGTAAGCTGCTTCACACGCTATGCCTGAATGATCCAGTGTAATAATAAAACGACACAGGCATTTTAAGAACTATAGATAAGTTTGGGCAGAATGAAGACGTAAGGAAAATTCTGTTTGCGTCCGAAGTTTTAGCCGGGAAAGTTTGGCATGGTAAGATGTCAGTAGTGCAAACAGTATGCAAGGAATCTGCAAATCATTCAAAGATTGTGGGATTGAATCGTAAATTAGGAGACAGTTATTGGGTGTCAACAAATCACTCTGTCTAAGGCTAAACAAACCAAAAGTCTTGTTTTATTGTGTGGTATCCAGACTGTATAGCATAAAAGACTTAAGCACATATATTGGGCTTATATGTGGCAAAGAAAAATATTAATGAAGCACAGAAGTTTGAAAGAATTTAATCAGTAATATATGTGACAATGTAAAAAAAACAACTTTCCTTGCTATGATCTAATGAACATTGCTTTTTGGTACCATCATTTCAATTATTGATATGCTAAGTGACTAGCATGGGTAACAAAAAAACGAAAATATGATGTAAAGTTTTGAGACTGGAACGTAATAAAGGGGAGAGAAGAAAGGTTTCTCCCTAAACTTCTAGAATGGAATAGCCTATGAGGCTTCATACGCAGCCTGTTATTAATATCTCTACACGTAGAATGGTACAGCCCATAAGGCTTCATACGCAGTCTGTTATTAATATCTCTACACGATGTCCAAAAGTTGGCAGCCAAACAATGTGATTCTTATCCATGAAATATCACGTCTGTATGATGCTGATGGGTTCCGTACGACTTTCTGACGCACACCTGCACCTGTAGCTACACACGCGAGCCATCAGTGTCGAAACTCCAGCTCAGAAATATCTACAAAGACATACTCTATACTGACCTTTGTCTGATGGGATTCCATGTAGATATACTGATGTTTGCAGCATGTTCCCAGTCTCTTGTCACTGGACACCTGTTAGATAATAACACATTTGTTTGAAGCCCTAGTGGATGGATTTCTAAAAGTGGGTGGGTGTAGCACTTGTCTTTGAACTTTGCAAAAATAGTATCATGAGTTTGGTAAGGCAATATATACTGACGTCAACCCAATTCCCATTGACGGAAAAATCCTAAAACGATTTATTTTTTTCTATCATCTTATATACATTTCTGCCATTGATCAGTTTCCAGACTGGTGTTTGGCCTTTGGGTGTGGTTTATTTAAATCTAGATGTTCCTGCAATTTTTTGTCCATCTAGGTCCACTGAATGGTCTTAACATTTTTCTGTCATATGCAGCAAAATTCTGTCAAATAACAGAATGTTGGGCACAGGATAGAGCTGTGATTGTTTTCTACAAATGAACCAAAATGATTTTCTGTACAGATGTTTCAAGGAGTGGTACTGATAAGTATCATCCGACGTCGTAAAAAAGAAAAAGTGAAAAAATTTTAACTGCGCTTTTATCAATCTTACATAACTAGAAAATCTTATAACAGAAAATGCTTGTAATGTAGGACAGTTTAAAAGTCATAGAATTGTTTTTTTTTTGCATACTGCTGTTATTGAGATTTACATTTCCTCAAAAGCACAGATTTGGTTATTTCACAGCTGTAGAAAGAAACAGGATATTGTGGGGCAGCAGTACAAACTATTCAATGCCATCAAATTCCATCATTTTCAACAACAGATAACAATGCTGACATTTACTTTAGATAAAGACAGTTCAAGGAAGCTAAACACATAACTAGAGATGATAGACATCTTGTTTATGCATACGTCAACTATCAGAGATGTCTTTTGTTTCACTCCGTTGTTTACGGACATTTCTGGCACGTGCAGGTGGTGGGAATAAATGTTCCGGTTTTGTCCGCAGACCCCAGAGTTTGTTTGCAAAACAAAAAGGCAGGTGCGGTTGCGAAAATGTCAAGGCAGGTGACGAAATGGCTGCCTTTGTCCCCCCTCGCTTTACGCACTTCAGTGCTTACTATAAATATTTTCACACATTTTCGAGAAAAAAGAAGGAGCTATTCAATAGAAATCAAAGCATCCTATAGACAATGTCTCATTGGTTGATGGTTTTGACACATCCGTTATTATAGCCAATAAGCAGAAGGGTTTGTTGGATTTGCATCCCATCATGCATTGCAGTTGTAGCCAATCATGCGTTAGCTTTCATCCAAGCTGTTCATTTCAAACTACCACGTGATTGGTTAAAGTACAATCCAGGCCATTAAAAGTTGTCAAAGTTTTCCCCAATCAATGTCGGTTTAGATAATGATAAATATCAACTTTATCACTTTTAACTTCAACACAATAAATGTGCGTGTTGACAAAAAATTGAAATGGTTGCTACACCTGTTCAAGCAATAAACGAGACACTCCTACTGGGGAGAGAAGCTCGCCTAGTAGCCAGGGAAACCCAGAATGCTCCCTGACACCCTGGCCAGGCTTATCAGATAATATGGGCCCCCTCTGTGCTGGCCATTTGTGCAGGTATTGCAGCAATGTTGGTAATTTGTTTGGTGGGACATTTGTATGTAAGGCAGTCACCCCATGTGTGGTTGTGCATGAGGTCATGGAGAGGGTCAAGGCTGTGGTCAAGAAAGGGCAGGAAACCTACCATAGCCTGGAATCCAGGCCTGAGAGCTATACTCACTATAAACTCACTCCAGTTTATACGAGCAATCGCGATGATGGCACGGTGACGCAGTGGTAGGCAAAAAGCAGGTGTTTGGCAAAGGATTGATTTACATATTAACCAGTAATTTTAGTCGCTAATTTGAATATTAATTTTTGATCCAATCTACTGACGTCCTGGTAGGCAACAACCGTCCAATACCCTGGATATAAACAACAACAGCGATCGCTCGTATACCTCAGATTAGCCTGGATACCAGACCCCAGCCCAATCTCCAAAAAAACAAAGGAATAGATATTTTTGAGATCAGGCAGGGGTCTGGTATCCAGGCTACTTGAAGATCTGCAAAGTGGAAGTAGTTAAGAGTGGTTATGGCAATTGTGGCTAGATTCTGGGCTACAATGAAGGGCAGTTTTCCTGCTTACACCATAAAGTAATGTTTTATTACCTTACAAACATCCCATACAAAGTGTAGTTTTGGAGTGATTAATTTAGCAGTGTAAATTATGATAACGCAGAAACACTCAGACAGACTTCACTCCCTTGGAGGTAAAGTAAGTATAAGATACTTTGACATGTAATAACTAATCACTGAACAACTTGGTCCCTTTGGCTACAATGGTAGCTGTTTGGCTGTATATCTTTGTACAACAAAACATATACAGATATCAAGTCATATCAAAATTATATCCCTCATTCAGTAGGTTCCTCCTATGCCATGGCACCTGGGGGGTGGGGGTGGATGGATACCTCCAAAAACGAGACAGGCAAAAGTGATACATCTGAAATAAAAATGATATGACATTAGATACATTACAACATGTAGTTGTAAGAGTTATGCCAACAATTTAGGCAGTGGGTGATTATCAGTCCAATGCCACATGTTACTCCTTTAACTATCCTTTAATACCTCCTGGTTTCAATCATGTTATAGAATGTCATGTATGGGGGGTGCGAAAGCATCAGGCTTTGTCCTCAGCCCAAGGTCGCCAGCTCAAGATGAGGGGACTTTCAAGAAAAAAAGTTCTAAGCAATAGGGCAGAAGCACCTGGTTGATTTATCTTATCAGATCATTATTGTTTTCAACCTGTTTGTTTGTTTTGGTGTGTGTTCAAGTTTGTTCTCATTGGCCTGGGTCCAAAGTTGTTTAGGGCTGAGTTGTACAGGTATGATGGGAAGGTCAAACTAGCCTTTGTCCAAATTTCTTGGGCAGGCTGGCAGGAAGTGAACATTGGCACTTGGACAAAAATCAAGAGTTCATTTTTAATTAACTGTTAACTATTGTTTTGAAACAATGAAAACTTGAAAGCAGCAATTTTAAAAATGAACACCCCTGCTATATTCTTTGGTTGGTTCCTACTTTTTCAGTATCATCTTAATTATCACACCATTCTGATCATAATGGAATTTCTAATATGACATATTGATAATAAATCATAACTAGAAAGCAACCCCATCCACTGGAACTAATTACTTGAAAAGCTGTAAACTTGTTTGAAACAAAACACTCGGGTCATCTGCAAGCCATTGCAGGAAGCATAAAGTTTACTCTTGTTAAAGGACCCATCAACACTTTTGACAGAAATACTGCCAGAAATATGCAATTTGGGCAGTGTAAAATTCCTCCAGCTGACAAGCACCCCATCCCCGGAAGTTATCTTAAGGGGAGAACCACTAACGATCTGGGAGGGATGGGAGGTAGCCATCGCTGGGAATGGTGCGGGATGGAAACAAAATTAATGTTTGGTGATTGATTGATTGATTGATTGATTGATTAGAAGATGGGATATGATAAAGAGATTCATTCTGCCATTCATTTGTAGTAGTGAAGTGACAAGCATCACCAACTGACCAGTCCAATTGGACTGGACCTTTTGGCCTTATAGCAGTGATGGTGATGGGCCCAGGTTCGAATCTCTCTGTCTCACATTCAAGAACTGCCTACCTGACTAGGCTAGAGACTGGTCCTTGCCCATCTCTTTGTAGTTCCTGTCTTCCTCCATATTGCATGGTGCAGTGAGCTAGAGCTTTATCTTTTGTCTGAAAATTAGAAATGCATAAAATAAAAAAGACAATAGCCAGGAAAATTAACTGATATTCAAAAGAAATGTAAAAAATAGTAAATGAATTAATGGATGAGTAAATCAATAAATGAACTGATAAATGAATGAATGAATGAGAGTCAGCAATTTTATATTGAGTTCTTACCAAATGATTTCCATTTGATCCTGTTTTTTTCCTTATCGACAAGAAGTCTGCATAAAAATGAGATATTGAATAAAGTCATTAATTTCTTTGAGTCTTCAAAACATGCGAAATCACAATGGGTACAATGTAAAAAGTGTGTGCAAACCTGAACCCTCCACCCCTCCCCAAATTTGCAGCCGGCTCTCCCCTTCCCTGTGAGCTCCTTGACTGACAGGCAGTAATTCTACTGTCCTGGACAGAAAACAAACAAGGCTACAACTGGGGTCTCCATGGTGTGCTGAAGCTATGTACCCAAACCTTTCCCATGAAACCTTCCCAGGCACAGGCCACTCTACTGTATTTCCTTGTTTCTGAGACATTTCTGGTAAAAAATTCTGTCCATGTCGAAGGTTAGTCATCCAGTAATAATAATAAAATGGTACTGGTCTGCTGCCTAGGGTCCACAATGTATTGAACTTGTCACAACCTAAAAGTGAAGTAAAGTAATAAAACAATAAATCAACAAGCAACTGGATAAAATCAGACATTTCATCAACAAATTTTCATCATCAATCTCAGTCACTCTCCAAAACATCTGATGGTACAAAATTTAACCAGTCACTCAATTTAATTTGTATCATGTCATATCAGAAAACTTTTCCTGTATAAATCTGTTGCCACAAACTTTCAACATTTCTAGGTAAAAAATTTGGTGACTGACGATATGACTATTTTCTTGTTTCTCTGGCATTTTTAATTCAAATTCACAAGACTCTGGGTCGACATAAGAAGGGAGAGCTAGAGGAAAAAAGAAAACTTCAATCTGACAACATTTACTTCCAAACTTTTTCTCAGACTTTGCTTCTATGTTATCTGCCAGTTCGGCATAGTATTTTCAAATCCGAGATCCAACCAATCATATTGGCGTGGCCTAATTAACAGGAAGTTATTCCTCCGCCGCGAAGAAAGACGTGACGTCAAGCAAACACGGCCCAGCCATCCCGATTGTTCTCCGCTTTGAAGTTCAAATTTGACCCATATTTGGGAGCAGCCCGCTGGACATTTTTCGCCCCGACCATGGTAGCCAGAAATGTGCAGTTTTTGTGAAACTTCAATGGGGCAGATGCTTGTGGGGTAAAAATAGATGGAGTGGTGGATCTGGTGGCTTCAAGATTTGTTTGACCTCAGAAAAATGCTGGAAGTCTTCAGGCTTTTGTGCAAGTTCAACGCTGTCTGTTGCCGGAAGTCAATTAAACAGATTGATGCAAGATATCTTAGGTTGGTTCATTGCTTGCTCAGTCACCTGCTCAGTTGGTTGGTTGGCTGGCTAGCTAACTGACTAGCAAGTTTAGTTACTTGCTTGTTTGCTGTTCAGTTGATTGGTTGGTCGGTTGGTGCTTGATCAGTTTCTTGATTGGTTGTTTGATTAGTTGCTTGCTTGGTTGACTGACATACAGGTTAGTTGGCTAGTTTTTAATAAGCTGGGTTATCAAAGGATCCTTTAACCATACAAGGAAGGACAAGTCTAGAGTAAAAGAGTCCTTGGACAGACAAAGACAATGAAAAAAAAAACTTTCCAAGTTAACTAAAAGAATTTCATTACTTAAGTCTTTTTTGAATAGGAGAAAAAGTTGCCATACATAGAGGTTGTACTACTATTCAATTGTTAAACAATAAAGTAATTATTGAAAGTTTTTAACGCATAGATACATGTCTTGTCACCATCATTAAACTCTCTTCAAGCTCTGACATCGAAGGAACATAGTAGATTCTTCAAGTCTTCTTCAAGACTTCATCCAGAAAGACACTACCACCAGACCATGACCCCATAGCTCTCTCCTTGTATTGAGCACATGACCCCCTACCACTCCACTCAATCACATAGTGACCTCCCAAGATGGAAACAAGTATCTAGACTTTAGAAAAGAAACGTGAAGTTGTTGGGAAGTCTTCACTTGAGAATGGGAAATTCCGCATCAAGCGTAAAATTCCTGGTGTAGGTCTTGACCCCTAACCCTGCCCTGCTGTGAGGACATGACATCCTATCATTTTCAACTGGGGAGCAGTAGGCCTTGTTTCCTATCCTGTCACGCCTGTACATTTGTTTCTTTAGTAAAGTACACAGCTAGAGACGAACCGTAATGTTCTATGAAATGGTTTGGAATGCTAGGAATCTTTTTAAGTTTTAAAAGTCTTATTGTGAAATCTCAGCAAGTATTCCGTGTTGTCCAGGGCAGTGAAAGAACAACTCCCCACAGAGGGTCGACAAAAAGGAGCAATATATTCTGTCTATCCAAGAGTCTTTAATACAGAGATGGACTGACCACTGACTCTCTCGTCTATGTACACTATTTGATCATCCTTGGGGGGTCAGACATCCAATCTTGATCTGCACAAGGAACCCTAGCCTGGATTCCATACCCCAACCTCACGATAGATATACTTGAGATCGGGCTGGGGTTTGGTAACCAGGCTAAAGGAACCCAGTACAGTAGAAGCCAGTTAATTGCACAACGGATTAACGCACACTTCTGTTAACTGCACGGAATCCCAAAATCCCAAACCAGTGTGGTCCAGCTAGATAACTTCGCATTATTGCACAAGTCAGATAATTGCACAAAATTCACAGGCAAATAGGCCGTGCAATTAAACAGCTTCTACTGTACATGTAAGACCACATCCTCTTCAAAGTTACTCTCCAAGCAGAGGTTGATGGGGAAAATCATAAGCTTTTTCTTATAAGCCATTTTTTTCTGTCAGCCGACTCCACCAAAAAATCGGCATATTATTATAACAAAAAGCCAAGATTTTGCCTATCAACCACTGCTTGGAGAGTACCTCAAAGTTAATCAATCAATCGATCAAATGGTTACCACTAGTATCCTGATTTGAGATACCCTTTATGAGGTTTCCTTAAAGTCAGATGACATGTCTGGTTACTACATGATTGGCTAACAAGATCATCATCATCATCTTGGATTCAGCCCCACCTGTCCTCCATAGCTCTCAAGTCTTAAAATGGATTGCCCAAACATCTCTGAATTTATCAGACTCTAAGTTCATCTCAAAAGGGTAGAACGGTTTTGCTCTAAATGCTCGGAAGTAAGATATCACCAGTTCCCCATCTCAAAGATATATTACACTTCATCACAAGCCATTACTCTTCAAGTCTGACAGAAGAAGAAGAAAGAAGAGAGTAGAACTGACCACCTCCTCCACTGGCCTCTCCATCCCTAGTAACAAATGTGTGGAACACATGGTCAGAGTCCGAACCCCCCTCCCCAACTACCAGGGGACCAGTGGAGCCAGCCTGTCTGCTGCCGTATTTGTGCAGAGCTAGGAGGTCTGGGAGGGAGACCCAGTTTCCTGGCCTGGGAAAATACCATCAGTCTGAAGGAGGAGGGGCAAAGGGAAGAATATACAACTTAGGAGTCCATCATCTCTTACACATGGTGACCCAAGGGCCTGATGATGGACAGGGGGTGTCCTTTATATGCAAGAAAAATGCACATAAAAGCAGGTCAGGCCCTGGGAGTAGCACAAGGACCTTCAAGTTGTCCATACTGTTCTGAAGCTTCTCTCAAGCTCAGTTCAACATCTGTAACCTTCCAGGTAATATGTAGCTTTGATCAGTCAATTCTTCCTGTGTAGCTTTAGCACTTTCTTGAACTTCTTTGAACTAGGGTAAAGCTTGTCGTGTTTGTGTGCTCTGTAAGGAAGGATAATATTGAAAGGAAATTGTGCATACAAAATATTGATGAACCAGTGTGCTTGGCCAAAGTCTTGATTTTGGCCCACCCAACCCACCTCTTCATCTATATCATCTATATCAGTTGTTCATTCATTTATATCATCTGTTCATTTGTTCATTCTTCCATTCATTCACTCATTCATTCACCTGCTCACTCATTCATTCACTCTTTCACATCCTCTCTGATGGCCCAATCTAGTCACAGTTTTTACCGATATCTGTGGAGATGTCGGGAGGGATCTGGAACGTTGGCTGCGGGACACCCGTGGCGCTTGCAGTCATTAACAGCTATACAGCCTAATGAGCCCACGTTATATGCTAATGAGCCCTTCCGAAGTCGGGACGCATGCATCTACACGCACACGGAAGTTGTCGGGGACCCCTGCTAAGCTATCAGGGACCCCTGCTAAGCTATCGGGCGAATACTCAGGACCTTTCGGCAGAAATTCTGCCGATATCTTTATGGCGATATTGCAGTTCCATCTACACGCTGAAAAAAGCTGTCGGCAAGACTCAAGAGGTTGTCGGCTTGCAGATATCGGGCAAACTGTGCCTTTATCGTGCCTAACTGAAAGAATTTACAATTTCCATCAGAAAGAGTCCTGCCTCTGCTCCTCTAGCCTGGAGCTCCAGACTACCCTTGCCCCCTCCCTCTTGCAGCCCACTACCAGGGTGGTAGGGCCAATGACCTTAGACTTGATCTGATTACCAACACCATCAGTGATCACACCCTGGTTGTAACTCCCCCCAGACCACCTCTAATGGCCCCCTGTTGATTGCCCCCCTAATGGTGATTACTGTAAGGAAGTGGATGATCTGATCTATTACCATGACTACTATAAATCATAGTCATAGAACCATGTTAGTCTCTTCTAGCCTGGTATCCAGCCGCAGTATAGCTCCCAAAATACAAGAAGAGGACAGAAGACGCTCGAGAGCTATAATACGGCTGGATACCAGGCTAATTAGTCTCTACCAGACACATTGGGTTACTGTAAAAGTTGTAAAAACTTATCATTTGTGAGGGCCCCCAAGGGGGGGTACCGACAACGCTCTACGCTAAATTCGGGAGGGCCGGCTACGTAATACGCTAAATTATTGACACTTTATTACGCTCTACGCTAAATCTAAATTACGAAATTTCATAATGCATTATGCAAATCTTTATCGTCTTTTGGCTGAACTCCGCCGACGGCAGAAAACGTGAAGAGGAGATCTAAACAAAACTGATAATTCCATCAACAATATTAAAACTTAACTTCTAAATACGTCTTGCTGGCCAGAGGCGGCGACAGCAGATTCTTATGTGATGTAATTTTCAGCACTTGTAGCACCGAAAGCGGAGGGGCGACAATCCTAGGGGCGTCCGGGGGCATGTTCCCCCGGGAATATTGTGAAATCTTGACCCTCTGAAACGCCATTTTATGCATTTTGAAGGACAAATTTTGCTCACAGACTAAGCTAAGTTAAATAGCATCCAATTAGAAAATCACATGGTTTTAGAGGGCAATGCCCCCAAACATCATTTTCAGATTTCGAGTGCCGAAAGCACGAACTGTCGCGAAGTAGGTACGGGAAAATTTGGAAATTCTTACCCTCTAAAACACAATTTCCTGCATTTTGTGGGACAAATTTTGCTGGCAGACCATATGCTCAATGGAATGACATTTCTGTCAGAGAAACGTCTCTGAGGGTGACGAGCGTCGGAGAGTCGTGAGCGCCGGAGGCTGAGCCGTCGCAAGCCTTGGCAAGGGCCGCGCGGCGCCCGGAGAAAAATTTAAATCTCGACCCTCTGAAATGCCATTTCCTGCATTTAAGGGGCACATTTTGCTTGTTAACTAAGGTAAGGTCGGTAAAAAAAATTCTACTAGTTGGGGGGGGGGGGGGTTAACGACAATTGGCCATTGTACATTCCCCTTTTCATAAGGTAGCCATCTTTTATTCCCAGTAATTTGTGTATGGAAAGCTGTCTTATTCACGTAATTTGTAGCGATTTTCACCAAATTTTGCGAGATTGCCTTCCTTGATTTTAGCAAAGGGGTTCTTCTGAATTCAGTGCAATCAAGGAGCTTTTATCCTTGGTGCAATGCATTGTTGGGACCACCATGCAGACTCACCCAATGGTTCTGTTAGAATCTAGTATCAAGTAAAAAATGATGCTATTTCCCTAGTACAACTAGTCACAATAATGGCAGTAATTTTATTTTAGCAAAAGCCTGAAGGGGATTTTTTTTCTTTCTTCTTGTCTTCCTTTCTTTCTTTCTATATTGTCAAGGTCTGCCAGGCAGACTCCTGGAGACTTGGTAAGATTTCCCTAATCTTGTGTTTTCAGGCCGGACCTGAAAGATGGTCTTGATAAAAGGGAAAAGGCCGCTGCAAATTGCCAACATGCTGTCAAAATAGGATGTCTTTTCTTTTCTAATGAAGGGGTGATCCGGGAGCGTTTGAAGGCAGGGGGATTGTCACAGCGGGAGGGGGGTACCACCAACAGTACGACCAGTAAAAACCTTGTGGGATCGTGGGTAGACACTGGGTAATTTTCCACTGTACTGAGCAGATCCCTTCTTCGCCGAACCAGGAAAATAAAAGGAAATTTGCATCATCAAGGCCTTCATCTTTGAAGTCCAAAACTTACACTGAGAAAAAAACTGTGATTAAAGTAAAAGGCTGCATTATGCTAGACAAACAGTTCAGGGTATGTAGTGAAAGGTGTTGTTGGTTTTGCAAGTTTTCGTTGTTAACAATAAGCAAAGAAATAAAAAGTCTTCATTTTAGAAGGATGTTACTGATTTCAGTAAGAGTTCAAGCTTCAAGGGAAAAAATTAAGAAAAGTTTCCTAACTTTCATTAATACAAGAGTAATGTTTTTGAAAAAAAAAAACTCCTTGCTGCTAATATGAACTAGATGTATATAAACAAGGAGGTTAACCTTCTTGATATAAAGCACCTTGGTGTTTGCTGGAAGAAAATTCTTCTGAATGGTATTGGTTTCCTGCCCTATCTTATCTACAATGATGAACTCATATCTACATATTTCATTTGTACCCCATTGACAAGGAATTCCTTATCTCAGAATTCGACCACCTCGGCTTTGCAGCTAATAATGTTTCCTTAATATCGTGGATATTCTAGCTGATTTCTGATGAATGAATATTCATTTCTGTTTTGTAGAGAAGGAGCATTCCTTGTTAGAAGTCACTGAAGTTCATTTCTTTGCATACTTTTATCTTCAAAGTGTCGGTAATGTCTTTCATAATTACAAGGAAGCTGATTTTACCCTTGCTTTTTCCTGATCTTCAACCTGCTTTGTTGTTTTTTTTTTGCTTTTTTGAGTTGGACACTGCTTAATCATTGGATGTGTATTGTTCATAAAATAAATATTAGATCAATCAAAAGAGCTTATTATGATGAATGAAAAAAAAGGTTTTATAATAATAATAATAATAATAATATCGGGTGTATTTGCAGCCAGTGCCATAGGCAGGTACCCAATGTGTTGAGTAATGAGGCTGTTTAACGTGGTCGAGGCACCTCCTCGAGCACGGGACCCCCGTTTTACGTCCCTCCCGGAAGACGATTTCGTGGAAAGCTTCGTGAGGCTACAGCAATCCGGACGTCCTTGGTTGGTCTCCCATCCAAGCACTGTCTGGACCGCGTATATATCAAGTTGGATTCAAAATTATTGACTTCATACATTATACTTTTAGGAATGCTCCATGTCATATATTATTTTTCCAAAGAAAAATTACAAATACATCGTTAATTTCATCTACTGTACACTCCCAGAGAAGTTCAAACAAATAAAAAACAATGCACATTTTTAGCTTTTTTCTCATGAAAACAAAATGTACCTCTTTGCGAATGTCAGTACATTTCATTGCCATCATGAGTTTCAGTCTTGAAAAAGAGAAGACTTCTGTGCCTTTTTCAATCCCTAGAGTCCCCCCAGACCCCCCATAGTGAAGTTTGTTGCTCTAAGGTTTACCAAGTACCTGCCAATGTGTTCTCACCTTGTTCACACCTTGCTGTGAAGTGGGGTCATCATGAATAAGGTAAACAAACAGGTCCCAGTGGTCTGTAAAGTGATCACTTGGGAGATACCACTTTGCAATAGGGGTGGTCAAATAATCGTTCAAGGTAGATCTTCTCAGTTACAAAGCAATCAAGTTGCTGCATTTATAAATTAATATTTTAAGAAATAAAAATCGTGGATTAATTGGTTAGGAATAATTTTGCAGACCAATATTAGCGTAAAGTTTACAGATTTTATTTTAACCGAGGAGGTTTCAATCAAAATATTGTCGTCTGTGATTTTGAGATCTACATTATTCAAGGAAGTTTTCCTAAGATCGTGGAAAGATTTCAATGCAAGTTAGCCTATTTCTGGGGTGATACATTACCATATTTGGCACCTAAGCCTCAATATGATAGACGTATATTTTAGCGGGATTACCCTACTGTCTGTTTGAATTGGAACAATTTTTTTCATTGTGGACGACTTTCTCCAAACTGGATATTCATGAGCAATTTCTTTCTGTTTCTGCAGCCCTCAACTTTCGGATCACCTGTGAAAATCGGTGTGCGACTGAGGAGTTCAAGCAACAAATCAAAGAAAGCAGAGTGTGAATTAAGGTAAGACCATTATTGGCTATTCTTTTAACTTCTAATTAGTAATAGGAAAAGAGATTTTATTTGTTCCAAGGAGACTTCATGTGAAACCTTTCTTGGTCAAAATGGATCTTAAATACTGTAAATTCTTTCATTTATGTGGAGACTTTATTTCACAGAAGGAGGGGAAAAGATGTCTTGACTTTGACCAAGCAGTTTTTTAACCTTCTTACTTTGACTTAGTGTTTAAAGTCGCAGTTGAAACACAGTAGTTCAGAAGTAGAAATGCAAAACACATACCTGGGGTGTTGTGATTTTATGGCAAGAAGAAACCACAAATCAGGAAAATAAAACCACCGTAAACATTGCAAGATTTATGACAGTTAGGTATTTCTCAGTAATAAGAAAGACAGAATAATGCCCCAGGTAGTTCTAGTTGTGTGACCCACCTAACATTTATTTATTAGGGGCTTGTTCATTTTTTCCAGGTAGGGTTATGAGTCTGGCAAATGATGATAAAATGTTATTTGTATGCTGTAGTCAGCAAATTACATTCCTTGCTTTAAGTAAAGATTCTTCGAACACTTTTGAGGTTTTGTGAGACTTTGTCAAGTTTGTGATTTGTGTGTCCTGGTATATCCTGGTATGGTGTGTTCTGGTGTTCATTACTTTGTGTGTCAATCTTTTACTCAATGTCATTGTCATAATAAGTCTTATTTAAGAAGTCTTGTTGTGAAGATGATGGTTTTTGGATCACGTTGGTACAAAGGGGAAAGTCATTGATTAGTTAGGCACAGGTGTGGGGCCATACTCTGCAGACTGAAGTGGATTTTCCCTTGGAAAGCTTGAGTTGAGGCAGAAGGAGGAATGTCGTCTCACAGGTCCTTTAACCATAGTTAGGATGCCTCCAAGTAGTACACATGTCAACGCTCATCCAAGCAGGGTCTAGAAACTTTAGTCAAAGGTTTGTGAAATTTGTTTAAGATTTATATAGCCAATTTAGTAAAGTACATTGTATTGTAGAAATTACTAATAAAGAACAAGTAGTCATGTTCGAGAAAACCCGCAACGTACAAGTTCATATTGAATTCAGGAAGTCTAGCTTGACTAGAATCATGCTCCTACCGGCCGGCCCTACAGGTGGAAGGGGGTCATTCACCCCAGCCAGGAGACATTGTTTAAACACGGCTACAGCAGCCTCTCTAGGGCCTTTTTGGGCTGATAATATATTTTTGCTGGCCATTTCTTTTTGTACTGGGTCGCGGATTACTGACCTTCTCTGATTCATCGGCCAGAAAAAGTATGTTATGAGCCCAAAAAAGGCCCCGGATAGCCTACTACGGTAGCCTGAGTATCATCCTGCGTAGTAACCGCTGGCTCACGACTTTCGCTTGCTAACTGTAACAGTGTGATTCTAGCGCTGCCAAACTGACCACGCCAACAGCTCTTGAGCTTTTGGTGTTGTGGTCAGCACGTTGGATTTATGATCCTGCTGCCCGGGTTCGGCGCGGGTTCGAATCCCGGGAGTCGGGATGTTGTTTCTTTCTGTTCTTACTCGCCACTCAGAATTTCTACATAACCACGGATTAGCAAGCGAAAGTCGTGAGCCAGCGGTTACTACGCAGGATGATACTCAGGCTACTACTACGGAGGCTAGGCTACAATATTAAAGTGCAGCTGCACTTTGGCATTCAGTTGCTTCTTCCCTCTACGAATTTTGTGTAGAACTAGGCTCCCATAAAATTACATGGCTAGCCTACTGCTCATGAAGAAAGACAACACACCAGGTATTTTCATTCATTGATGTACAGTTTCTGTTCTGGAAGTGTGATGGTAACCATATTGTTGCCCTAACCCAGCCGGCCCATCCTGTCCTACTGTACAGCCCTGCTGTACAGCATACCTAGCTGAAAGGAATTCCTCCCACCAGATTTGTGGGTAGAACATTATCTTGTCCAGTTTGGATGGGGTCATGGAAAGGGTACAGCCTACCTCACAGCAGACAGGTGTGCAGGTGCATCTATCAACAGCATCCATGGAAGGGGAGGAAGGGGTTATTAGCATCAAGTGCTCTACACAAAACTGTAGCCTGGTGTTCTAAAGAAGAGACTAGTACTGCTAGGCTATGATAAGAATGGATAAAAGGGGAGTACAGGGAGTAAAACTATCACATGCACTGTGACAATGAAAATGAAATTAGGTACCCTACATAGACAGGGGTGTATTCCACCCATTGAAGTACAACTTGTATTCTCTGTACATTGAAGTACCATCATAATGTACCAAATGGTTTGGTCCTCATGGCTCTTTTTAGGGTAAGGTTTTACAATTACCTGAACTAGTGGCCACTTCCGCTCTATACAGCAGTACTAGTAGTAGTCAGGTATTTCTCACCTTAGTACCTTAGTCTTGAAACTCCTTAATAATCTTCTCAAAACACGTAAATTTTCTTCTTTTTCAACTTAGAGTTAGAGATATACCTTATCAAAAACGACTCAGGTGTGAAATTAGATACGACTAAAAGAAAACACATCCTTATCAATATAATTCATAGCCTATGGCTGAATAGTGGCAGTTTTGTGTTGATCCGCGGATACAAAATGAAGAAACCCTTAAGTACATTTAATTACAGGTGACGTAGATAAGTATTGTTGACTAAACAGGTCGTGTTTCAGTAAGACTTCATTTCCCTCTTCCCTTTTCCTTTAGGCTATACCATTGAGTACTTCGGGGAGGGGCAGGGGCAAATTGTTATACCCTAATAGCATTCCTGACACAGATAATGCCTTCTTAATTAAAGAGAAGAAAACCATCTAAAAATGTTGAAGAACAAGGTGAGACATGCATAGAGAGTCAATTTTTTATTTCTTATGTGCTAAGTGTGAATGAATCTTTTTTTAAACTTTACTAAGTTTATCTTACCATCATGTTCTGATACAGTTTTAACATTTAACGTACAACAAAAGACAAAATGTAGGCAAAAATATAAATGGAAGATCCAGGTTTCTAGCCAACGTGAGTCCTTCCGCCCTTTGACGGAATTTTGCTGCTGGGGATGGACAAAAAAAGAACCAAGCTGAGTCGACCAGTAAAGTCAAAGTAAAGGCAATAGCATTTCAGAGGGTCTAGATTAATTTTCCTGGGAAGCATGTACTCTAGGATCATTGCGCCTTTGACAGGATTTCCATTAAAAATCCACAGGGGACGGGAAAAATTTCAGGCTGGCTAGAACACTGGGAAGAAGATATTTCAACATCAGCACTTTTCCTGTGTATGCTAAGTGTCAAGCATTTCATTACCGGTAATCTGCTTTTAATTAGAAGATATACAGCTTAGAAAGGTTTATAGATAATGGATACAGTTGAAGAGATTTCCTCCAATGACGTGCAGGTCATAAGTAGCCATGCAGGTTGGGCTTTTTTGTAGGATAAATTTGCAACAGTGGACTGGAAAATAGGGTTATATAGCAAGATATCTCTAAGATCAAGTGTGCACACTGCTGTCAACTTATTAAGTATGACTTTTCCCATTGCTTCAGGAGATAACATACAAATTTTTTCTTAGCTTTGCAATTATTTTCCATTATCGATTCTTACACAAGTCATAAACTATGGTCCGAGTACTTATGTAATAGAGTGAGCGAATAGCCCACCTTGGAGAAGGCATTTCAGATATGCTGACATGCAGATACAAAATTGGTTTTCACACGATCTTATATAATCTGAAGACTTACAACTCTTACAAATTAGGGGCTAAAGTACATTGTCAAAACAAATCATAGTACATATAAAAGATTCAGAACTTTCAAAAATGGAAAAAAAGTTGGTGTCAGAAGTGGGATTTTCAAACCATTCTCTGCCGTCCATTTTCTACTTTTTTTTGTTAATTCATGTAATTTGCCGGTATCTTCCCTCAGATCTTGTGTAATTACAGACCAATATCCCTACAACATACCTGCGCATCTCACATGTCAGTACACCTGGATGCACCTGGTAAGGACTGGCACCTTGGGAATCAGGCCTTTGTTTTAGGAAAGTCAATTAGTTGATTTATCTCCGGAGTGTCGTATTTCTAATGACATAGTTGAATCCTTTTTGGAAAGGCATTCCTAGCCTGGGTACCATTCGATTACTACTGTGCTCTTTACACTGACTGAGCTAGAAAGATTTTCAATCCAGCAAGTGCAAGGAACACCAGTTGTAATCTGATGATTTTTTTATTCTCCAAGAAGAAGTTTCAGTCAGGGGATAGTAGTGGCCGGAATTTCCTTTGGCTGCTTCCCTTCGAGGATTTTTTTCAGGGCAGCGAGTGTAAAGAGTCCCGGAAGTAATCAAATGGCACCCATGCCTAGGAGATTCTTTGATGGGGGTATAGTCATTATCACCTGTCAGGTAGATAAAGCCTTTTGGTCATGTTTTACAATTTCAACTTTGTACCAAATACCGGCAACGGTAGTACAACAATACCCCTACCATTAGGCAAGGAATGAAGGATATTTTCCATCAATTGCAGGTATGCTATTAAGACTCATTTGTTATCTAAACGATTAATCATCAACAAAGGGTTGACACTAATTATCACTTAAAAGACACTCCTTCTATTTAACCTTTTATAAAATTTGGTCAGGTGAAATGCTTTCATGTCCCTTCTTCAATTTCTTCCCTCTGAAGATTCCTCAAAACGTGTGAAAAATACAAGTCGTCTTAAAGCTACTTTTTTGCTACCATCTAACTTTAAATGTGCTTTCCAATAGGTATGCCTTGTAGTCATTTCCTAGATTTAAAAACTACAGAATTATATCATTTGTGAATTGAAGCAAAATAGTTAGAGAAAGGATTTGTACATCTTGTCTGACATCACGCAAGAAGTTTCCAGAATCCTTTTTAATATGTCACGAAAATGTTCCCTATTAATCCTAAACAGTCTATGGTCCACTGTACACTTCAAATCTATTCATGCAAATACTTCAGAGTTGTTGGAAGCCTTCCTATGACCAAAATACATCTTGATGTGGGATAAAAAGCTGTTGTTGTCCCGATATCCTAAGTCTCGATATGGTGAACTTTGAAGTAAAATTGGGCCTATAATTCAGACATGACAAGAGAAATGACCCCCCAGTCAGTTGACCTGTGAGAAGAGAGATGAAACCTCAGATCGCTCACTCCTATCATTCTCCTATCAGTCCACATAATTACACAGTAGTCTGTTACTCTGTACCTCACAAAGAAAGAACATAGATCAGCCCATTTTCTCCTGACAACAGGACTGATATATCACACTACATCAGGAATGTGTGTATGAAATGCCATACCTGATACTTAACATACAAGTGTCGTCATTGTAGGTGATACAATTACCACGTAGATGTAGATGTTAGATATAGATGAGAGAGTAAGAGTTTTGGTAACTATATTTATTTATGTGTCTTTTTCTATACTCCCCTACGCGTCGTAAGTCACACATATGCTTCCTTGGGAATTGCTCTGTAATAAACAGTACTAGTATATCAAACATTTACAAACTTGGCCTTTAGTTATCAAACCAACTGGGTTCAACACCCCACACAACTCGGCCTAACACTAAGTTCCCCCAAGGACGTTACATAGTTGGTTTGCCATGGTGTTTGGCCAAGTAGACCAGCAGTTACCTGCGATTAAAAATTTTAAGTGGAAGTATCATCCTTTGAGTTAAAGTAGTTTACGGGGACTAGCTCCTATACTCCCTCCTCACTATGGAAGGCCCAGCAAACTGACTGACACTCAGGCTAGGCCAAATCATCCTGATCCCACCTAAAGTCAGGAATGTACATTATGTGTATGTATGAAATACTACACCCATATGCCACAATCATGATGTTCATCCGTCATAATGTTAATCTACACACTAATCATTGTGGATGGAGACTGTACAGGATGAAGATTTAGAGATGCGATAGAGCAGATGCAATTTGTCATCATCCAATGGAGATTAAGGTAGGTTTCTGAAGGGTCCGACAACTCGCAGACAAAGATGACCTGCAGTTATTGTTGTACTGTGGTGTAACCCATTTGAAACAAGTGTACAGGAAACCCAACAGTCAAGAGATTGAAAAATGATAGAAAATAAAGAGAAAGAAGTTATTAGAAGCTACTACTAACAAACAAAAGATTTTATCTTCAAGTAGCTTACCTGTGACCCTTAAGTTATTGTCTTTTTCGTAAATTCCTGGAAAGACAAACTCTTTAACTTTGTGTTCAGATAAACTTCATGAATTGTTGTGCAAATAAATTTTACCCAACACTTAAAGTAGTGCAGTTCAAATGTCAAAAGTTAATGATTAGTATTGAGGGTGGGAGTTAGTACTGAATTATAGCCTAATAGCAGGCTTGAAGAAGTGATCAATCAGAGCATTGTTGAGCATGTGAAAGGTGCTCATCAGTGGGATCTGTGGTGCCAGACTACAAGGCCTAACATGTCATTAGTGTCACAGGTAGCAATCAGGGGTCATGTGTGCAGGTGTACGGATTCCTCACCTCACAGTAAGGTGGGGATTACCCATACCTGGATTCAGTTTCATCTGGGGGGGGGATAAGATTCGTATCTGGTCCGACCACATCTAAACATAGCCTGATTAAATCTCGCTTATAGCAGCCCGCCCAACATCCACTGGCCTCCCAGTTACAGCCCGCGACAGGAGAGTTTGTGCTACACAGACTAATCTAACAGATATACACATGTATGTGATCAGGACAACACATCTTTTTGTGTTGTCTAAGAAGTCTAGAATTTAGGACACCTCTACTAAAAGATGATATGGCTGTAGTGTTGTTGGAGGATGAGGGACTGTGATGTTTGAAAGTTGGAAACATTTCTGTGAGAAGTGGTACATGTACATGTAACATTACATTGAAGTACACAAAATACACTTTCTTCAAAATTTCACTTACTAGTATCTGTTTGTATGACATAACCAGCAAACTGCCTATGGACCTAACGAAACCATAATTCCATAAGACCAGACTGATAGGTTTCATCCACTCACTGTAGGATGGACCCCTGCTCTTTTCAATTTGATGTGCTTCAGGTGTGCTGTCCTCAAACGATGAACCTCAGGCTTTGCAAATTACACTCCATCCAAAGACTCCTTTTACAATACTATATAGCTAGGTACAATTACACCTGAGTCCAGGGGGATAAATTCCCAAGGGCACAACACTGGGACCTGCTACGAATGTTTAACCTTTAGATTCGTCAACAACCTTTACCACTCCTACCGGTCCACTCCTTGCCACCTATCTGTTTTCTAACTTAGCTTCAGTCCACTTTACAAGATTGTGAATGGTTGTTCCATCTTGGTAGCAAGTTGTGTCAGTTCCACAGTGGGAAGCCATGTTTATCTTTATCAGGTGTCACTACCCTTAACAAGGTGTGACCAAATGCATATATCAAAATGTGGATCATGTGGAGCGGTCCCAAAGCTGGCTAGCCACCCTGTCTGGTACCTAGGGTCCATTCCTCATTTCCTGGCTGGGTGGGCATTCCTATAGTTGATGGGTTCTGCTGAAATTCTACTGTGTCTCCATAGATATTTAGCCTGGGTACCATCCGTATTCTACACCGGGGCTCCTTACACTCGCTACCCCGTGAGTGTAAGGAGCCCCAGTAGAAATAGGATGGTACCCAGGCTATAGATATTCTCCAAGGAGATGAAATGTGTGGCATCAAATGGCTGAGTGGGAAATCAAAAAGTTACAGTTCCTAGACACAATGTTATATCATTGGGAAACACACCTTATACGACTTTCCTCACTCAGGTGTAAAATTGCTTTACTTGACCTGTGTTGTGGTCCTCAGGTAGAAGGGGTGAGAGGAGATGGATTGGCTCCACCTTCCACCTTGTTTCTAAGATACTTTGATTTAGTTTTGCAAAACTTTGAAACGATACTACAAAATTTTGCAAACACTTTGGAGTGAGCTCTTCTTTACATCAGCTTGAAGTTTATTCAGAATGTCAAGGACGTTGAGAATGTGAACCTCATTCCTACTATAACTGGCCTACTATTAAAATCTGTACAAAATGCTAAGTCCTCAAATGCCATTATGCCTGCAAGTTGACGATGCATTATTCTTATTCACCATAGTGATAAAACTTTGTTCCTCTCTCAACAAAAAAAGGAAAGTAACCTTATAGTGATACAAACTTTCTACTTGTAAACATCTGATTCTTTTTTACAGGATGATCCTGAGAAAGTAAAGAATCTTGAATCTATCTAATTTACGCGTAGTACATCTGACACATTTATCTATGTCTCATGGCATCCGATTCCTCTTTTTTAACTTTCAACAATGCATAAATCATAGAGAAAACGCACAATGGAAAATGACGCCAAATTTTCGACACTCCAGCTAGTCAACCTCCAAATCGTGCATCCTGCAACAATGGGATTATGCAAATTAGAGACAACCTAGAGACAATGGCCGCCTGGTGGGTGAAATGCATTAGCAAGTACTTATGGGTGGACCTTTGATGTCCAATGGAATGTATGCATTATTTCTGAATGGGTTTTCTCTCCAGGAATCTGTTCCCTGCTGAAGTGAATGGACTTAGCCTAGTTTAGCCCTCCCCACAATGCAGTCACTTCCTTGGTGCACACCGCTCTATTGTTCTCTTTCATTCCCTCGATTCCGGTCGCTATTGTCGCCCCGTCGGTCGGCACGCTCGCGAGACGTTGTGTACGCGCTACGAACACCTGCCCGTCGGGAGGGTCGGAATCACGAGCAGGGTGTGCAGAGGTCGCATTCCTGTGTCGGAAGGACACGCACCCCGGGTTGGGGGCAGGCGACGGTGTTTGCTCGTCTTTTCAATGTCTGCGATCCATTCCTAAACAGTAACAAACTCGGGATGTAAATCAATGGGCTGATCCTAAAATAGATACTTCTGGAATGATGGGAAAAGAACCAATAGTGTCCTCAGATAACATTGCAAATCGGATCAAGAGGGTGATAGAACCTCACTGATTTGATGTTGTCAAGCCTCAAGGAGGTTGAACAAAGACAAGAATGTTTCGACTTTAAGGATTGGAGAAAAGCTGTCCATGTACAATTTTTTTTTTTTTACAATTGACGGAACAGTTCAAAACTTGTCATCATCGATGAGACCACTGGTTGTTGACATTTCACAAAAATTAAGAACTTTGGACCTTGTCCATCGTCTTCATGGAGTCATTCTCTTGTACTGGATAACAGTAAAAGTATCACAGCTACAGAGATGAGCTTTCATTCTAAAATTGAGAATTGATAGTCGTGCTCCAACCATGGTGATACCCAGGGAAGAGCAATGCGTAGTCTCTATCAAACTCCATTGGTTGATGGAAAAAATTGTATACCTAGGCAGTAGCAGAATTTTGTCAAATGAAGTGAATAAGTTACCAGCTACACTTTTCTAGACTTTATTCACCCCTTTTTGCCAAATTCCTTTCAAGGAGCAAAAGAGTCTAGTCGAGTCTGGTGGAGACTTCCCGATTCCTCGCACCATGTGGCTACATCGGATCAGGCCGGACACCCATTGTTCGCGCCCATCTCCACCAGTCTCCCCAAGAATGGGCGCACGGTGAATGGTGGCGCCAAGGATTCTCCATGGCCGCCGCCGACAATCGTGCCACACACACGGCCATTCAGGCGCCTCCCGCCATTCTTTTTAATCAAAGAGCCGAGTTGTTTAACGATTTAATTGGGGAGCAAGGGAGGTGTGCGAAGGAGCTATTGTCGGCATTGTCGTCCATCCTGCAGGGACCCAGTTGGAAGCACACAGACCTCATCAGCACAACAATCCCCCAAACTGGGAAGTAAAGTCCCCCCAGTCCTCTCAATTTTACCACCATTCTGTTAAAAACGGAAGCGCCCTTTTGTAGGAAACCATTAAGTCCAATTTCCCCTCCCTGCGACTGAATTTGAAGAGTTTTATTACACGAGTTTGTATGGAAGGAGACAACGGTTGCTCGTTTACATCATTTTCCTTTTCAAATATTTGCTTTAAGTGGAAGATGCTTGAAAATTACTCGAAAAAAAGATTGCTATAAAGGAGTGGAATTTGAACAGGTTTGGGATGGTTTCATTACGTGACTTTGTATGGAAGGACTCCGAGGAGACAATGGTACATCCGTTTGCAACTTATGTGTCACATCAGAGGGAGAATTGCTATTCAACCTATTGACTCTATTTGAAAGACAAAAAGATGTCTCTACAGGAGTTCTAAACTAATTAGCCTTTTCCATTTAATCTAATTCACTATTTCATTTCATCATTATGCCAGGAAAGGAAGGCATTCATTTCTTTTTCTTCTTTCTGTACAACTTAAAATGATCTGAGTTGTAACTTTCTGGATAAACAAAGAAAGTGAAAGTGAAAATGAAAGTGAATAGTTACTATCAGGGAAATGTAAAGTGCTTTCAGCAAGGAGATTTTCATAGATAGAACCTCCTCGCTTTTAGGCTGTGGTCACTATATTTGAAGACAATGATAGCAGTAATCATCGTTGATGATTCAGCTACATTGATGAAAGTACTAGTATAGGTTCAACTTTTTTACACTTTTGGTAATTATTATACTAGCAACCCTTTTGTAGGCAGGAAATAAGAAGAACGGGTGAAAAGCCAAGGATCCTAAATTTCATTGGTTTTTAGTTCTCAAGAGATAACTTTCTGTAAGATGCTGTCTTGTTGCTCTAGTAATGACTTTTTCCAAGGACATATATCCCCTGCTGTTTTGACGATCATCTCGCAATTCTCTGTCGAAATGGGAATTTTTAGACAATTCTTGTACACCTATCACTGTTCCCTTAGCAAAGCTGCTTTGTGCTGGTACAGGTTTTATGGTTGGTTAAAAAGACCCAGAGTTGAACAGATGGTGTAGTTCCCAAGGCTGGATAGCCTGGTTAACAGGTCCCTACTGGGGCTGGTGCCTGGGCAGTTTACACAGTAGCTTGATAGACATACATGCAAATCCAATAGGGACAGTATCCAGGCTATTCAGTAACATCTTTGGTCATTGGTCAGGAAAGTATGGGAGAGAAGGTCACTGTGTCCCCAGGAATTTGGCCAAGCTCACACTAGTCACAGGGTCACTCCCTCTTTTGGATGTGTGTTGGGTTCTTTAACATACAGGGGTTTCATGCCTGAGAAAAGGATTGTGAATCGGTCCTTCACCAAAATCGGCCCAGTTAACTCAACCCAACACCCTGGACAACTGTTCTACTGGGTTTTAGGGTTAGGTTAGGTTAGATTAGGTTAGGGTTAGTGTCCGGGTTAAGGTGGTGAGTTGAATCGAGCAGGGTGTTGGGCCGAGTTCGTCAGATTAAAAGAAAAACAAGTTGGTATAGTTTAACGCTAGCTCACCTTTATCCGCAGGGTAACCTATATTCGCTGTGTTTACCCACACGATATTAAGGAATATCAAGTCGATGGACGGTGGTTTCAAGTTGTAATGTGTTTAAACTACTGTAGTTTGAAACTATCGTCCGTCTACTTGATGCCCCTATATACCTGTTCTTTAAAAGCAACGGATATAGGTTACCCTGCGGATAAATGTGAACTAGCGTTACCAATACTAAACGGCCAAAGAGTCCGACATCCCCGAGGTACCCCAATACATTGGACCAATGACTTCCCCTTCATTTTTCTGTATCGTACGGCTGGTGTGCCGTCCTTCAGAGTTTGAAGTGTCAGACAACCCCTGAGGCACCCCAATATATTGGACTGACGACTTCCCTTTCAATGCATTTTTCTCTATCTGCATCATATGGCTTCACCAGCCTTTCAGACATCAAACCAGTGACATAAGGTTTTATTCTGGTGAGAAAAATGCCTTCGGACCTTTGTACCATATTTTTCACCTTTGCCATCAGAGTTTACCACAAAGGACAACAGCTGGCCTTGAACTTCTCTCATCCAAAAAGAATGTACTGGTACCTTTTGAGCACAAGCTGTTGGTTTACCATAATTATGCCAGAGAAAATTATCTATAATAATGGAGTCTAGGAATTCATAAACTACTGTTTGACTGCAGTAAATGCCCAAACATCTGTTCTCATGGTTATTACCAAATTTTCAGAAATGTTGAACAGTCAGAGATAGCAACAGCTGTGAGAGCAATTATCTT
Organism: Branchiostoma floridae x Branchiostoma belcheri; assembly: GCA_019207045.1. NCBI lineage: Eukaryota > Metazoa > Chordata > Leptocardii > Amphioxiformes > Branchiostomatidae > Branchiostoma > Branchiostoma floridae x Branchiostoma belcheri. The sequence continues at coordinate 10,464,854 of CM033039.1, read as the reverse complement.
ATGTCTTTTGTCGACATAACATTCAAAAAGACAACAGTTAAGAAGCATACCTCATTGTAACTGGTCAGACAATAGACGTTACATTTTGGGTCCAGTAGACAACTCCAAGTCTTATTTGGTTTCTCCAGTAAGTACTTTTTATTTCTTTTATATACTTCAAGAATATACTGTTAAATAACTCCATATAAAGATCTTATCATATACAGGTAGTATAGTCAGAGTTTAATTAGGGTTTGAAGGTACTGAATGCTGTACTGACGAGTTATACTTTAGTTTAGCAATGACAAGGGGTTAATGATACCAAATATACCCAACTTCTCCACTGATTAATCAATGGAGTCTTCTAAGGAAATGAAAGCTATTAGACAAAAGTCAATAAAAGACAACAACCTCAAATGTTCTTGCTCCTCAATTACCTCCCATTTGTTACACTAGTGAAAAATGTTGTAACTTTTAATAGTGTTGATATCACCAAATTGTTTTCCTACGTCCCAACCAAAGTTTTGAGCCTTCACAATAGCACAGACAGAGTGAGATAGAAGACAAAGAGAGCCCGGAATCTCAGCAGAGGTATCCCATGTGCTAGCACAGCTGTGTGGCCATGTCCTTTCCTACACATACCTCACCCCGCAACATGGCAACTGGGGCACAGGAGTGACCAGAAACATGCTCAGATTGTCTCAAGGTCCTTGAGAGTAGCCTGGGCACCTGTGATGATCATGAAGGGGTAGAAACAGTCTCCTGACTCCCGGGATTCCAACCCATGCCGAATCCGGGCCACCAGATCACAAACCCAAACGCTAAACCGTTACGCCAAAAGGCTGACGGCTGTATGACATCGTCGTTTTGGCAGTCCTACTGTTCTATACACTACTACCCCTTTTCGTCCTCGAATCTCTGAGTTCGATATCCCTGTGTGGCACTTCTTTCAGCCTGTTACTCACAGTTCGGTGTGGGAACCAGTGTGATAAAGACGTAGAAACAGTCTCCTATTAAACTCCCAGGATTCAAACATGGGCTGCCAGATCATAAACCCAGATGCTAAACCTTTATGCCAAAAGGCTGACGGCCATTTGGCATGGTCGGTTTGGCAGCCCCACTGTTACACACCATCTTCACTAGTGTGCACTCACCCTTCCCATATGTAAAGCCACTTGTAGCAAAAACGGAGAGCTAGTAGAACATCTCACAATTTTGCCCTCCAACATCTGCTTGGACATTACCTGTGCAGAGAGTGTAAAACTTTTTCACCCCTACCAAAACTTTTTGAATGGAACAAACCAAGTGCAAATATGTCAAGTCCCTAATGCCTAAACCAAAGATAGAAGACAATTTTCTTTCTTTTATTGTCAGTTTTTCAATAATAGCCCAACTGTCCACACTTCAGTTACCTTCTAGGCAGGATTCACACTAAATCAACAATGATTGAACAGTGAATGTCGCAGGTCACTCTCACGCCCTAGTACAGCCCCAAGCTCCGATACAATCACTTAGCCTAATCTAGGAACACCCACATTAATTCTATAACATTGGCTTCAAAGGTAACATTATAGAATCATTTTGGGATGCAAGACTTAAGATACATTCCTCTCACTGGCTGTATGAATCCGCAAAGTGTACGCTGTTGTTCAAGAGAGAAGATGCCGCACTGTAGAGGCTTGTTTTTTTATCAGCACGATCTGGCACCTCAGGTAGTAGCAAGTGGGTGGAGTGACCAAAAAGCCTTTAGGTCAACGACCAAGGAGGATTGTGTTAAAACCTCCTTGGTTTGACGTATCTAAAGTCAAGGACAAAAGTTAGTGTGTTGGGCGCGCCACAATGCAACACCCACATAATAACAACAGCGCTTTGTTGCGGACAAGTCACATGTCTTATTTGCCCGAAGCCACGGCCCACTCAAACTTCCCGCCTTTTTCGTGCTTGACCTATCTTCAGAGACACACGCAGGCCATGTGAACGCATCTTTTTCCCAGTCCCAGACACAACGGAATGTGCCTTGGGTCATCCTCAGTTAAGTTACAGGTGCTTGCACTGTCAGGCGGGTCTGCTGGGGGGTTCTGCCTGCTATGACATAACCTACAATCATTACATTTTTCAGGCAATCAGTATCCTGTCGTCCCCCTTTTGACCCTGGGTTGTGACGTAGTTGTGGGAACTGGATGTTGTCAGGTTAGGAGAATTTGGTCTCACAGGCGTTATTTCATTCCTATTGACTCCTAAAGGTAGCAACTCCACCTGTTCCCATGGAAAAGGAATCTTCCACCATCACAAGACACAAAAACACAAAACTCTCCTTTCTTTTCTCTGGAATTCTTGACATTTTCAAGTAATGACAAGAGTAGAACAGCTGGACCCCTAAAGGGTTTCCCTCATCATCATTTTTATCCTCAAAAAGTTTATGCAAGTTGTTTAACCTGTTTAAATGCCAGGCATATGTTTGGCAATTTTTCTTTTAAAAGTTATGAATCATAATCATGAACTTTAAAACAGTTATGCCTTGACTTAAGTCTGGTATGAGATTTGGAAAGATAATGCGAGGACCATGTAAGAGTCCATATCATTGTCTTACGTCTATATATACCACCTGAGGGTATACGTAAAAGAGGGCGTTATTATCGTTATAAATACCTGACCAGCTGTTGTACATATGTATGCGCTATAGGTCATTTGACGTCATATACCAGCGTAGGATATATGATATTTGTATGGACAGACAGGGTAACTATAGCGATGTATCTTGGCGGCATGGGAGGAACGCTAAGCTTTATCTTGTCCCTTTGTCCTGCCACAAGCCATACATTCCTTACAAGTCGTCACTGGCACAGAAATAAAGACCCCGGCACACCTCTGCAACCAACCGTAGCTAACACACATATTTTTAGCTTCCCAAGGTTCAATTATACCTCACACAAACTTCGAAATATCTGTTCTAAACATCATAGCACAACTACCAACAATATCTAAATTTGTCATAATTCCAATACTGTTGAACTTATTGTAAATTTAGATATCTGACACATGACGTATTTCAGTGATCCGTAGATTTTAACCTCTGTTTGCTCTTTTCCGTGTTGTGCGATGAACTGATTTATGATTACAGACAGACAAGGTTATCCTATTGTGTTTTGTCATGTCAATCAACCTGCAATAATCACTCGATGTGGGAGGGTATGGAAAGTTCTACCACACCGGATAGGAGGGGGAAGCTGGTGTCAATCAATTTAATCTTCAATTCAGTCCTATTATAAAGTATAAGACTGTTTTGAAATAATTATTTATTTGTTTTAACCTTCATCTATTGACCGGTCCTATAGACTGCTTTTCATTGGACTCAGACTAAATATAATATTACATCATTCAAGTCCTTAGTAGTAAATCAATTACGAATTATCCTCACACATACACAATGTTACGAAAACACCTAACGAGAGGAAAGTTGCCGTGACGTAGTTTGTGTCCGTACGTTCATTCTGGTCTATCAGGAGTGTGTTAAGAATTTGACTACGTGCATTCCGCCAGGTATTCTCACCAGGTAGTAGACACCTGTCAATCAAAGGAGGCCAAAGGTGAGTTAGGGTCATGCTACAGGAAATCAGCACCACTTTCTTCTCCTGGGGCAAGATCGGCATGGCGATTTTTTGTTGACAAACACAAAAGTTGTGCATCAAGCTTTTACAAGAAGTAAGAACTGGAAAACTTTGCTCTTCCCTTTTCTCTGTGAAGGGCTCCCTTGGAAATCAGTTACTACGTTAACTGAAGGGACTACCCTAAAGATCAATAAATAAATAAATAAATGGTGTATTGGTTACTCTGTGAATAGTTTTGTCAGGTTGACATTTCAATCATTACAAAGGTCTTATCTTAGCAAGTTAAAATCTCTTATTAATGAACTTTTGTTATGATATGTTGGTCACTGTCGCATTGAAGGTAGTTGGGGTAAATATGTATTTGTCAGATATGTCCGTTCCTGTATCAATATCACTTGTAATTTGTCAAACAAACAGAGACTTATACATTTTGTATTTCCCTTTTCTGTACCTTCTTTTTCTTCCTAATTTAAGAGGAAACTGCCCAGGACGTAGAAACTGAGATTTTAGTGGGAAGTTTGAATAGAGAAACTTTGTTTTGTGCAGTTCAGGTGTAACATTCACAGACAACATAGGGAATTGCTACCATTTCATGATGATATCATCCTGATGATTAGGTGAAAAACAGTAACCTCAAAACTTGCAATACTCCAGAAGTGATAGGGTGATTTGGCAGATTGACAAGTAAACAACATATTAAAACTTGCATCACAAAGGCATGACTGCATTTTAACCAGAGGAATATATTTGGTACTTTCTTAATTGGTAAACAGAGACCGAAGTTATCAAATTATTGATTGACCTCTAGAACATAGTTCAGTATGTTCCGATCTGTAGAGGTCGTCAACTTTGAGGTCATTTTGGGGTCAACCACCTGTAGCCTGCATACCTTACCCCCTGCAAAGTTAAAGTATGTGGGCAATGATATACCCCCATAGGGAGATTAGGCAATGTTTTACCCCCTATAGTGGGGCCTACGTGCTTCATTAGAATTTCTCAACGACCCAAAAATGGCATTGCTAGCTTTTTCACAAGGAGAAACTTGGTGCTATCTTGCCAGGTGTGTATATGAATATATTTTATCTTAGACTTTGCAAAAGGAACTTCTAGCCATGTCACAAGGAGATGTTTGGTGCCGTATTTTATACAGCTTTGTATATGAATATACCTTCCTTAAGTAAAGAACTCTAAGAATGATTCAAGAAATGAATAGTCCATAATATAAAACAGTTTTGCTGTGGAAGGAATACAAGAAGGTGTATGACCATGTGAATACACGTGAACGATATAAGAGATGAGGATGTGAGTACACGTCATGGCATTATCATAATTTATGCAAGCTCCAGCTATTACTGGGAAATGGTTGTTGGGACAGGTACTTGAATTTTGTTCAAGTCAACTCTTCGTGTAAACAAAAGAGCCTAGACTTTGCAACTCAGTTTTTAGGTAAGACATTTTGTTTGCAACATGTCTGGGGTGTGTACATATCAACTGTAGAGACTTTTAGGTTGGTTCTCACCTTACCCAATCTTTTAAGTGTTGTTACGGCTTTCTAAGAAGTGGAAGACATCCATCCATGATCGTCGTTTACTAGCAAATGTACCTCAGTCTTTGACTCTGGCTTTCCTGGGCGTTGCATCATATGTTGCCATTGGAACAAAGTCACGTGATCTTCAGAACTTCAAAGGTTTCGCCTCCCCCTTGACAGATAAGGACGGGGAGTGTTTTGTCAAGTGATAGGCGAGAAATCGCGTCTGGGATCTTATCGCTAGGCCAGCGCGTGGCCGTACCTCACGCCCGAGCGTATGAACAAACAAGACAAAATTGATTTCCAATAACACAACCACCGTTATGCATCATAAAGCTCTATAAAAATAGATTCACAGACCCTAGGGTTATGTATATTTCCTGTCATATGAAGTGTTTTTAATAATCTGAGAGGTTTCAACTACTATGGAGTGGATTATATCGTTATATTTATCACCGAAATCGATAAAAGCAGCCCAATGTATTGGGGACCAATGAGTCACTTGTTTAGCTTGTTCGTCAAAACAGGGTGGATCTTCTTCACACTAGAGCCATCGCCAGGTAGTACTGTTGGATCTGCACCATACTGGAGCCATCGGTGTCTTCTTAAGAAGTACAAAAGCCAGGTAGAAAAACACTTGAGTCTGATCTTATCGCCCCAGCGGCACGTGGCAGTTTGTCATGTCTGGAGTACGACTTAACTTGAGCAAACAGCTCGGAAAATCTAGTCCCAACTGGAACTCACGCATTTTAGATTAATCAAAAGCAACAAGAATTGACTATTGAGTGTCAACTATCAACTTTTCCAAAATGATAATTGTATTTAACTTTCCTATGCATCTACTCAGCAATTTTATTACACATTTTGACCAAAATTTGGTGATCGTTTTTCAGGTCTGGCGAATGGAAATTGTGCGTTCTAATCAAAGGCGACAAGACAACACTACTCAATAGTGAACGATAATGATAGAATACTTGGATACATGTCAGCAATTCCTTTATTTGTCCTCTTGTATTTCAGGTGTGCGAACGGGAACACATGCATTCTAATCATAGACAACATGACCATCACCCAGTAGTATTGATCACTGATAAAAGCGGAAGGAAGACTTTGACACGCGTCAGCAATTTTATCACTGACCAAAGTTTGATAATTGTTTTTCAGGTGTGTAAAGAGCAGACTCAGACCAGTTAGCAGTTGGTCCTCTTGAACAGAGGTGAGTGTTTGCAACAGACACATTTCACATTAATGAATACGGAATTATATAACTCAAGGCATCTTCAATTGAATTTGGTGTGGTAGGTTTGAATTATCAGAATGCAATGTGTTTAGAAAGGTAATTTCTTTGTGAATAAATCAATATGAATTATTTTCAAAGCATTTTCGTATGACTGTTTAGACTATCATTGTACTTGATTTTGTAGTTCCTGTTCCCTATAAGTAGATTAGCGTAGATATTAGACCCATTTTAAAGAACTGTTTAGCATCAATTTGTTATGCAATAAAGTTTGATTTTGATCAACCACCTTAATTACTTTCTCAGAGTTACTTGCATTGAGTAAACATGTATCAGTTTAATCTGACCTTTTTGCTGCTTTTTCTTTGTTGAATCCACTAATGATCTAATACATACTACTTAGTACTACGTCAAGTGCTTGCAGCAATGCATGATATGAATAACTAGTTGACAGCAAGTTTTAAAAAAAGTCCTTGAGCCTTTATTATGTTCTGTCTACATATGAATGGATTACAAATGCGGTCAGTTCTCCCACAATTTGATTCTTTGAAACACCTGTACTGACCATACAATTACACCTGTAACACATACCTTTAAGGGCATTAGTTTGGTCACCTAGCGAAAGCCAACCAATCGCGACAATGGCTGTCATAGAAAAAAAAGTTGCGTAGCAACAGCAGTACAGTAGCCAATCGCCATTGGCGAAACATGATACATCCAACATGTTTGCTGAGTGGTGTTACTATGTGACTGGATGCTTTCAGCAGCCAATCAGGACTTACTAAACATGCACCAACTGTGCCTTTTCCATTGTTTTTACTGATAACAAAAAGTTCCTGGTTGTCGTCACAACAGCATTTTGTTGCTAGGCAGTAGCCAATCACCGCTGAACAAATATTAACATGCATCACAAAAAAAGTGATTGCCCTTGTTCTTACTAAAAACAGGTAACCAGAAGTTGTCATCACGACCGGATTCTGTTTCTAGGCAGTAACCAATCACTGCTGTTGATTAAACAATCACCACAATATGCGCGTTTGCCTATCTTCTTTGAATACAGTAGCTCAGAAGTTGTTGTCACAACCATATTCTGTTGCTAGGGACTCAGGAGCACAGGTAACCAATCACCATCAAAAACGTGTTTTCCTGCATGTGATTTTGTTGAAGGCTATCTTATTTAAAGGACAGCATCAGAAAATTTTCAATTCTTTATTTTCCAGTAGTTTACTCATTAAAAAGTTGATGTACGTCAATTTTTACATTGATCCGCCTAATATGACCCTGTAGACACGTTTGAACTTCGCGCTCTCCTCCTCTCCCCGCCGCGCTGGCCGATGACGTAATGGCCTCGTTCTGATCGTCTGAGATTGTATGACGTCACGGATCCAAAACTTCTAGCCAGCCATTTTTCTCGGTGAACCTCGGTCCTCTCAGCGGTGAATAATCACCCCGCCATTCTGGAGTTCAGTTTGTTGTTGTTGAAAATTACTTTCGTGGACCTGTAAGTCGCATTGTGAGCTGTCTACGAAGCCATAGTCCCCGGGAGACTGAACATGAATAAGCTTGCCTGCGAGTAAACCGCGCGGCGACGGGACGAAATCAAAACAATGGCGGTGGGGGAGGTTCACGCACCGTGCTTTTCTGGACTTTTACAAGAGCGAGTTCGGGTCAGTTCTTACCTTCTCCTTTCCGGACAGCACAGCGATAGTTACACGTAAGCTTCCACGAATTTTGGTTGAATTCACAATTGTCCAACTGGCATGGACATTAAAAAAAAACATTTTTCCTCTGACAACATACCCTTGATCGCTACATATCGAACGATCCCCCTTCCGCGCCGAAACATACATACAGCATTGTTGTCTTTACATACAACACAGGCCGGCATTGTGAATGGCGCGAAATGTCGGCTTCGTTTCAGAGTCCGTGATTTGTTTTGAATGAACCCCAAGCAATCTCTGCCAAAGCTACATGATTGAAAAACAGACCAGTCCAGATGATTTACCCGAGAAACAGAAAATAAAGTGAGAGGCGAGGCGTAACTCGCACGATCTGTACAAGTTGCGGTGCTATCTGTTTCGGCGCGAAAAGGGGGTCGTTCGATATGTAGCGATCAAGGGTATGTTGTCAGAGGAAAAATGGTTTTTTTTAATGTCCCTGCCAGTTGGACAATTGTGAATTCAACCAAAATTCGTGGAAGCTTACGTGTAACTATCGCTGTGCTGTCCGGAAAGGAGAAGGTAAGAACTGACCCGAACTCGCTCTTGTAAAAGTCCAGAAAAGCACGGTGCGTGAACCTCCCCCACCGCCATTGTTTTGATTTCGTCCCGTCGCCGCGCGGTTTACTCGCAGGCAAGCTTATTCATGTTCAGTCTCCCGGGGACTATGGCTTCGTAGACAGCTCACAATGCGACTTACAGGTCCACGAAAGTAATTTTCAACAACAACAAACTGAACTCCAGAATGGCGGGGTGATTATTCACCGCTGAGAGGACCGAGGTTCACCGAGAAAAATGGCTGGCTAGAAGTTTTGGATCCGTGACGTCATACAATCTCAGACGATCAGAACGAGGCCATTACGTCATCGGCCAGCGCGGCGGGGAGAGGAGGAGAGCGCGAAGTTCAAACGTGTCTACAGGGTCATATTAGGCGGATCAATGTAAAAATTGACGTACATCAACTTTTTAATGAGTAAACTACTGGAAAATAAAGAATTGAAAATTTTCTGATGCTGTCCTTTAAAGACCGTAACTCAGAAGTTATCGTGACAACCAGGTTTGGTTGCTAGGCGACCGTTGGTGCGCACCTTGACTAAGACTCCCCTCACGACGTAAGCAGTACGGAGATTAAACAGACACAGTACCGCCCCCCACCAACCACCTCAGGACACCTGTTTGATCAGCACCTAATCCACTACTAATCTGGGAAGAAAGAAGGACTTTTGTTGGGGGAGACTTTGAGCAGGAAATGGTTGCCTTCCCTCCGGCCTGTTCTATCTCTGATTGAATCATGCCAGCATGTATGGCATTATGTCCAGCCTGTGTGTGTTAATCCCAGTTTATTTCAATGGAGATAGCCGATGATTTGATTAAAGTTAATTCAGGAGACTATTAAAGGGACCAGGGAAGCATCCATTGCATTAACCCCTCAGGACATTGTTTCCACCTAGGTGCAGATTTCTGATAGTGACCGGGTTCTGACTGCTTGCATTGGAAAAATGATGAAAAATGCCTAATCAAGCTATGATTATGAAAAATGTAATACCTTGGAGGGTGCTAAAGTTTAAGTCTCTTAATCCAAAAACTTTGCATAGTAAGGAACAAGCCCTGTCAGTTCAAGGAGGGGTTTAAATCTCCTTAGCCAGTCTCAGTTTACATTGAAGACAAAGACAAATAGAAGAATGAAAGAAGGGAAGAAATGAGCAGTGCACTGATTTTGTTTGCTTCACAAGCAAATACGACCGCGCAGCGGCCATCGCACCATTTTTTTCTGACTTCAATAGCTGGAGTCGCTGCTAGACTATTAGCTTTAAACGAATTCTATACCAATGGATGAAAAGATTTTACAAGATATCAAAGTGGTTCATCAAACATCCTTACTGATAAGTTGATCTTTTGAGGAAAGAGCTCATCTGAGTGTTGGAATTTCTGGCACTCAGTTCCTACCACTGGGGACACCTTATCTCAATCATTGATTGAAGTAAAATTGTGGGTGAATATTTCCTGAATGGTCCAGTGATGGGTTTATCTATCAAAGGAGGTTCTCAATTCATTCCTCCTTGATCTATTAAGATTTCCAGGTGGCCAGATCTGATCTTAGGTATCCCTTCCTTGGTGGGAAAGGAAAATGATCACTGGGTATACTATTTCTGATTTTTATCTGACATCCCTGGGCAAAGCTAGGTATCCCTTGAGTGAGGAAAGCCTTTTTCAAAAGAACAACACTGGAGCCTGCCAGGGATTCTTACCCAGAACCTCCAGATTCTCAGTCCAACAATAACCCTATTAAAGTACAAGACAACTTGCCTCCAGTGAATTACTAGACTAGTAAGTTCTGTAAGCAGACAGTTTCCTTTTCGCTCAAAAAAAGTAGCCATCCCAAGAGGGTTGTCTGGCTTTTTATTCTTAGATCACCTTGTTAACTAGCGCAGTGTTATTCAGTGTTAGAACCATTGTTAATGAAATATCATTAATGATGAGGGTACATGTAGACCCATTCGATTCCCTTTTTCATGCAAATTCCCTAGTCAATTATTTACTTTGGGAAGGCTTGAGAAATAGCGCAGACAGATATTCACAATTTGCATGTGGATGAAGCCCCTTTGTGACGCTTTTTCTGTGCAAGAGGAAGAAAAGCATGATAATGCTTTCCCCTCTCACCTTAGATAAATATGAAGCTGCATATGAAAGATGTTTTATCAATTTATAGATGTCTGCTCCCCTATCAAAGTTGTCTACGAATCTGATGAAAAAAGATGTGAAATGGCTGACAATAAATTGAATAATGTCTACTGTCTGAATGGTGTTCAAACATTGTCTGTGCATCTGAACAGCTAATGACTTAAGGATCCTAACTACATAAGCAAACTAAGAAATTCATTCCAGCATGACACAAGTGTTGTAAATGGGAGATTAGAGCTTAAAGTTAGCATATAATAACACATTTCTTTCACCTGTTTGTCCCTGACATTGTATATAAAATATGTAGCAATGTATAAAACCGTCTTGCACAGTTCCGGGGCCCCACACACCAAGCAGTTCTTTTCAAGACTTCTCGAATTTCCTGAAACACCAACCTGTCTTCAAGAAAAATCACCTACGACAATGCAAAAGGTGACAAGTATGGATGATCAAGATTATCAGCTGCTGAGAAGGGCCGAGAAACCTTCGACTCCTTAAGAGAACGCATACCTGGCCATTCTTGGCCTTATTTCTCTGGTCCACTTGGAAAGAAGGTTAAGCTTTTCTGTGTTTGTTTAGCGGCTGCCCTCAGACCAAGTGGGTTTCTCGGGTTTGTTCATCCATCAATAGGAGGTCATGGCACACTGGTGACCAGTGGACTCTATCCACTGTACACTGCCAGGACCTTGACCGAACAGGTACAAGGTTACCTCCACACTTAATACTACCTGATCTGTAACCGCAACACTTTTTGCCATCTGCTTGCATTTGAAAACTTTGCGGCAATTTGGTTGACCTGGGTGACTCAAATAGAACTCTCACTTCTAAAAAGTGTCCTCTTTCAGTGTTGATTTTTTTTTCAATAGAAAGAAAGAAAGAAACTTGCCAAAATGTATTGAATGCAGAACAGTTTAAAGTCAATCCACCTTTACCTATATAACTTTTTGTAGGGACAGTATTCTTTCCTTTTCATTCGTTTAAAAAAACAAAGTAAGAGGTAAAATTTGAATCAAGGCTTGTTTGGGAAACAAAGGGATATCAAGTCAAGCAAATAAAAACACAGATGAAAGGGTTGCATTACAGCCACCTACTTTTATATTTTTCATCAATACAGTTCATTTTGTAATAAAGCTTTCATTTGAAGAAAGGATTGTCGAATCATCTTCTTTCTCTTCGAGGATTTGTTCCACCAACAGAAACCGCACCGGAAGACTAGAATGCCTTCTTTCTAAAATCTTGTCTTGAGACGGAGGGTGGATTTCTGTTACCAGGTCAATATGAAGAATAGGGATGGGGAGGCTTTTCAGGGGATCCGACTCCTGGGCATATTTGTTCATGTCCACTACTGAAACCCACTTGATAGATGAGGACCACCTGAACAGTGGTGGGAGAAACCATCATATTCTCATTGATCAGATTTTAACATCAATCTTTTAATAATTTTTTTGTAAGTTTCATACCCAGAACTATTAATACTAAGGTCTAAATGTAGTAATCTTTCTATAAGTGGTTTTGTTTTGTTGTACATATTGTACAAGAAGGAATATTTAAAAGTGTTTGAACCTCCCCGTTGATGGTGATGGTGGTATGTTCCACTAGACTAATCCATCAGTCAGCATGACCCATTGTTGTGTGTGACAGGGGGTGGGCAGCTGTCATGTGCGAGGGACACCTGACACCCAGGCATGGCCAGCACATACCTGCATGGTGAAAAGGGACTACCCTAACAGGGAGCGAAGTGTAACCACCTGATTGGTCAGTTAGCACCAAGGAGCTTTACAACCTTCTTGTTTGCACACAGACGGCCTCCCACCCCAAACTTTATATCCACCTTTGAAACAATTTTGGGGGGACAGACAAAATGTACCAAAGTTTCTATCATTGATGAAACAAAAGGAATTTGGGGGGGGGGGGGGGGGGGGGCAGACAAAATGTGCCAAAGTTTCTATCATTGATGAAACAAAAGGAATTTGGGGGGGACAGACAAAATGTGCCAAAGTTTCTATCATTGATGAAACAAAAGGAATTGGGGGGGACAAACAAAATGTGCCAAAGTTTCTATCATTGATGAAACAAAAGGAATTTGGGGGGGACAAACAAAATGTGCCAAAATTTCTATCATTGATGAAACAAAAGGAATTTGGGGGGGACAGACAAAATGTGCAAAAGTTTCTATCATTGATGAAACAAAAGGAATTTGGGGGGGACAGACAAAATGTGCCAAAGTTTCTATCATTGATGAAACAAAAGGAAAGTTCAAAGACAGAATCTTTTTGGAAGATGAGTGCAGGTAAGAAGAATTTGAAGAAGTCGGGTTAGGAGAAAAATTGGTTTGATGTGTCAAAGCAATTCAAAGACCTGTTGAAACTTTACCATGTCTGTCATTCACTTTGCTAGAAGTCTCTGCTATTAACTTCTTGAATCAGAATTTGTGATAAGTAGTGTTTTGCAGATTTTTGTATTACCCATTATATATTTATACTGATATGATCCTAACCATCCAACTTCTGGAGTATGGAGTGCCTGTCAACCATCCCTTCTAATATTACAAACGGTTTGGAACGCCTCCTTCTAGCCATGAGCGCTGCATGCAGTTGAATGGTTAATGTGTAAAGAAGTTAAGCTACTGAATTAAGACTTCTATTCAAACATTTGAATTAAATCATTCCGCACGTAGGATGACAAAGGTGGAGCTAGGTTTACACCTGACACTGGCTGGACAAGAAAACTCAATTTTCGTCACCTGGTTGCCAAGGTCGAAAAAGGTCAGACACTTATTGTGGCGAGGTTCGCTACAATCGACCTGCGAAACACAAGAGCGACGCTCGGGCTATTGACTTTACCATCGGAACACCTTTCTTTGGAGGAAAAAACCCTCCAGTGTGCAGAAAAGTCAGACACAATAGAAGCGAGATCGAGTTTCACTTCTTTTGAGGGGTAAGATAGGACTTAGGGAAGGTAATCAACCATTGTAGTACTCCCTTAGCCTTCAGCGGAAGGACAACATGTTTGAAGTGCTAAAAGAGAGTGTTTCACCTACAGAAAGAAGGTGTAATGCATTTGGTCTGTTCAAACCAAGTGGCGCACTTAGGCATTCAATTCTAGTGCAACTGTTTCTTATTGACGGTAGCTGAGTAGATGCTTTTAAAAGTAGCCAGTGTCAAAGACAACAGCTTTTATGTTGGGAACAGTACTTAAATACAAGTTTTCACACCGGTCAAAAGTCTTAGTAGTCTTACCCCATTTATTCTGCTATGCATGCAGGCAAGACATTCATGATTTCTTAATTGTCATTGAAACAATCGTTAGTTTTTTTCACCTACAAAGTGTGAACTACTGTGAAAAGCCTTTATATTATCCGTCCATTTGTTTCAGACGACAATATGGCTGTGAGATCTTTAGACTAGTATTAATTGCAAGGAAACTATAAATTTTACATTTGAATTGGATTACAATATTGTTGAATTTGCTAGAACTTGTCAAAGAAAGAAGCATTACAATATATGCAGGTGTCTTGAAAAAGCACAAAATTCTGGAAAAATCAAGACAATCTATGGTACCTGACAAGTACACCAAGAAGTTTCAGGTTTACCAAGGAGGTTTGAAGCCTTCTTGGGGAACTAAGGAGCTGAAAAAAATGCTATCCTTTGGTGTACATGACAATGTTGCTAGGAGCATTTTGATTGGTTGGTTGAGGAGAAGAGATACAGGACAAACAGGAAATGAAACGCTAATCAGATCACCTGGGCAGGACACAATAGGACACCTCTCAGGGGGAAACATAATCACTTCTTTTTAAAGCTTTATTCCATGATCCTAGATCTAGACAGGGTGGGGCACAATCAAAGTATTTCATATCCTGTAATGTCCAAATACAATAGCCTAGGCCAATGCACATACACCCTCTGCAATTTTCTTCTTTTAGTTATACTATGTTCAACCATATTATGACGACTAATAGATACAACGCACTTGAAAAGATTTGTGAATTTGTTCACACAAGTTTCAAAAAGAGAGAAGAGACTATGTAGATTTTAGATGATATAAGATGTAACCTGTTTCACGTTTACTTAAGTTATCCAACCCAATGCATTTAGCCCATGTTGGGCAGGAATATGCAATAAAGGTCATTGTCATTGTCACTAAACTTAAGATAGTGATTACAATGAATCTGGTGTATTATTTGCAGCTAGTAGGTACCCAAATTTTTAAAGTGATGAGGCTGATTTACCGTTTTACGTGGTCAAGTCATCTCCTCGAACACGGGACCCCCATTTTACGTCCATTCCAAAAGACAAATCATGAATTCTTGATCCCATCATCAAATATGGCAACTATGCTAAGTAGAGTAAAGAAAAAAAAAGATAAAAAATTATTTTACAGAAAAGTTTCCAATGTCCCTCCCACCCCCATCTACCAAAGCCATGGACCAGTCTAGAACCCTGAAGGTCATGTATCAGTATTAGGATATCAGAGGGTCACAGGGTAGAGTTATTGGCCCACCGTAGATGTGAGGAGATACCACCTTCCTGGAGGTGCAAGCTTCCTTCCCTGTGGGCGCCAGACGGGAACCTTGCCAAATATGTGTCAAGGTCCTGCTGACTACAACAGATGGGTTATTCATGGTCAACTTCAAGCAGATGTAGGCATCCTTCTTTCTTCACAGATGATAGTAGTGCTCTGCATGACATTCAATGACATGACAGTTGACAACGTCTAGTATTGTGGCTTTCAAGGCCATCCCTCACATGACAATCTCCGCCAAAAGTAGATGTAGACTTGGGGAAAATCAAAATGAATTCAATCTGAGTGTGCAGAAAAAGGCAAATGCATCACTCACTCTTTTGGATTTCTGTCATCAAGATTCTTGCAGGAAGTACAGTAGTTTGGAATGCTCCACACTTACGGAAGATAGCAAATAGGGAAGATAGCAAAAACTATATCTATATACCATGCATGAAACAGTTATTAACTTTATCATTATTTGGTAAACATTATGTATATTATTGAACTACCTCCCAATGTTGAGCTATGGTATATGAAAACAAGGACCTTCAAATGATGAATGGTTTGGACGTAATGTTACCCCCAGAAGAAAAATGGTTCAGCCCTAAGGTGTGGTTGCCTCAGACAAGTTTGGCTCGTAAAGGTCAACTTTTCCAAAGTCATTTCCCTAAGATTCTCTGCAATGTTTTCTTTTATTTTTCTGATTATATTTTACCTTGGTCTATCTAAGGAAGGAATACAAGTTATTCTCGCGTCTTCAACCTCGTGTAAAGATTATAGCATCCTAGAAGTAACGTTACTTCTAGGATGCTATAATCTTTACACGTTACATTTGATGAGCGAATTATCATCTACTCTCCAAGCAGAGATTCGATTTTTTACGTCATTTTATGCGTTTTGTCGGGGTTTCTATTGGACATGAAGAAAGCGATACAAAATAGAAAGCCCGACAAAATCGTCTAAAAACATGCAAAAACAGCCGGAGCCGAACCTCTGCTTGGAGAGTACTAATCATCACCAAGTGTTGTGGAAATTAGCAACAGATAAATATTAGTAGAGTCGAGGTGTTAGCTTCAAGTGCATGTACGTGGAAGTCATTTTGCTGAAACTAACCACCGTTATAGACAGATAGACACAACAAAATGGAACTGGAATGGTGTTTAATCTGAAGAAATATGTGCAATTTCGTGGCCACTGGCTTGCAGGCTGCTGTGTCGAATGTGGGCCTGTTGGATAGCGGAAGAGGGCGGGCAGTTTGGGCGGGAACGCTCCGCGGGGGGCGGGAAAAGATCCACACGGTGGTCGTCTGCGCCTGACAGAAGGAGGGACAAGGAACGAGCTTTCGCTCACATTTCTCACATTCTTTTGTTTCTTCCTGGAATCTTCGTGTGTCAGTCATTTTCTGGGTATCGGACTCAATCGCGAGATTTTACCGAAGGCGTTTGGCAGAATTTCTCAAAGCCAAGTTGACAAACTTCCAAACCGCCGGAATGTCGGGGTCTCGCCTTGTGTTGTAGCCTCCTAGGGAATACCATATTTTACTACATCCTTTGGTATTCATGGGAACATGGATTCCTGGAGAAATCAGGTCACAAGACTTCATACAGATATGCTACGAAAATAAATGTCAGAACGAAGTCACTAGCTGTGACTATATTCGAGAAAATGAGCCAAATCGACAATTTACTAGAGCTTGTCTTTTCAAGTTTTTGTCGTAAGATTGCCATCTTTCTTGGTTGATTTGTTTTCTTTCACGCCACTTCTTTTTTTAGTCGCCAATTCCCTCAGTGGACATAAGGAACAATTTTCTGCCATTCGCTCAAGTGTCGCCCCAAAATTCTTTTTCTTGACCTTAAAAATGTTGATCCTCCCTAAGGGTCGGGCCTACATTGAAGAGAGAGGAAACTCCCAAACACCGAAACCAATTGGTTTTCAGGGATCACAGAAAATATCAGGAACTCTTCATAAACAAAATCTTTATTATCGCCAAAAAGTACCTTTTTTTACCATCTGGTAAGCTGCGAAGTGCGTTTTGAACGAATTTTGTTATCCAGTAAACATAATATGCGTGATTATAATGGTTAGGTCGCAGAGTAACGGTACCTGCTCTTGCCAAGATCTTCAAGAAAGTAAGAAGACATAAAGATTTGTGTGCGAGCCCTACTATTGGTTTGACCTCAAGAGAAGTGTCCGCCTTGGCGGCGCTAGCACGTTGACGCTCTAATATCTTCTAAGACACCCGCCCTTCTTATGCAAAGTCACCGGGGGTTGTCTTCTAAGACATAGCAACGCCCACTGAGAATGTGTATTGTGAATCTCAGGACGAGCCAGACGTCTGAAATAGTGGCCCCGTCGCCTACACTTTAACATTACAGGTTACAACAGGCGCGAAATGTTGCAGCAATTTTACGCTGGAATCCTTTGGTCGGTCGCTCAAAAAAAGCTGAAATTTCGTGACAAAAACCACGAGTCGCTGGTCAGTATTAAATAATCCTCTATCGGCTAATACAGAACTTTGCCCATTTTCTAATAGAAGATCGAGGAATACTAGTTGATCGAGAGCTCTAAAAAGCAATGAGAAACAGACAATGACACTGACGATGAATACTTTAGGTATTTTTGGAGAATCCAAACGGAAAACAACTTCTTTTTTTTCGTGGTGTTTATTCTCATATTTAATTTCGGGACTAGATTTTAGTTAAGTAACAGCAGTCATTGAAACGGAAAGTTGACCAAAAATCACAATTACATCTCAATCATAGTCAATGTAACCTCCTTGCTTTTGAAATGTCATAAATGAAACTTTTGCCAACTTTATTTAAATTTTTCACTGAAAGCAAAATTCAGGGCTAGCGTAAGTTGTCAGTAGTGGAATAATTGAAGCTTTAATATTCATATTTTCCTAAGCTCAAGGGATTTTACTACAGTCTTTGACATCATGTCGTTGTCACCTCGGATTTCACGCGCATTGATTGTGTAAACAAAACAAAGCAAAACAACAGAAAGATGTCGTCTGTCCGCACGTTGCTGTGATTGGCTAACATCCTCCCCCTCCTATCACACTGTATTGACTATTGCCGGTACAGGGGTGGGCCATGTTGACAATCATCAAATTAACCACGTGACAGCCCAAACAAACGAAGCCACCAGCATTTCCGGACAATTCAACACGAGCAATTTTACAAAATTCCTTCGCATCTAAAAAGTTATAAGTTTATCCCGTAGTTTTCCAGTGCGTTTCTTCTCGGTCGTGTCTAGCAAGCACATACGGGTACAGGGCTATGGCAGGAGATCCGCGGTTCTTATACTAGGCCCTCGTCTCTTGTTACGTCGCTCCACTTAGCGGCGGCCCTTTTGAAATCCGATCGCCACGGCTAATTACCACAATTAGGGTAGCCGGCCGATTGTATGGGACATGACTGGCCAGGTATGCCTGGCATGCTCCGCCCCGCCCACCAAGGGGAAACCCTTGTGCTGCTCGGCAATGGGGGAGGGTCCACCCCAGACTTTTACCGGCAACGGGGGTGGGTAAAACCCGAAATTTCTACCAGACACAGCTAAAATCCTCACCAGAGTAGGATCTAAGACGAAGGGAGACCGCTATCCAAACTAAGGAGCGGTTGGTTAGCCTTGTTTTCTTAACTTTTGAAGAGGGACTCTCTTGTCTCTCCCGCCACGAGTATTTCCCCAAGCCCTCTGCTGCGTCAATCATCATCACCCACGGTCTGCGGGGAAGATCTAAGGGATGCCGCCGGCTGCTGATTGGTCCAAACCTTAATAACATCCTATCTGCCAGCAAAAATAGAAAGTCTGCCCGGTAACACCACTGCCGTGGTGCTAGCAACAAGTGTATACCGTAGTTTAACTTTCTTTTGCAAATTCCTGTGGTCGGAACTAAGAAATAAAAGACTTTTTAGTGACTGTTGTTAAAGTCATTTACTTAGAGACCACAAGAATTTGTTTTCGGACTGTTTCAGAGGATGTGGTTACTACGAATTGTACCGAACGGAAAATAATACTTGGCTATTGGCAAATGTTTTGAAAGTCTACGGTAAATTTCTTCAGATTGATGCCCTCCGAATCAATTTGTCACATCTTTTGGTCAGACGAGTGGAACATCCGACAGTCTCAAAAATAATGATATATCGCCACATGACCTTGTTCTATATTTGTAAGGTCATTTTTGGTCGATGGGGTCAATCTTTTAATTCATATTTTTGTAAGGGACAACTTTTTTCCCGGTCACTTTCCAAGTTCTTGACTGTGTAGATTGGTCCACATTTTCTTGTGCAATGTTGTTAAATCGTCAAACTTCTTTTTTTTCTACCGTGACTGAAAAATGATGCTGTTTCCCTCAGAAACATAAAACACGCCACATTTTATCGAAAAAAAAATATATATTTTACAAATTCGATAAAAAATACAATTTCAAAAATTTGCTAAAATCTACAATCAAAATTTTAATAAAACCAGAGCCTACGCAAATTGACTGGGATATTATTTTTGTAACACTTCTCCACTGTTTGGTGTATGAATATGTCACAGAAACAAATGTCGCCAATAAAAAGGCTACTTCATATTTTCGACATCTTTGTAGCTAGTGTGCATGCACGCGCAGTGTGTTCCACGAAGAATTCCCCATAGCAACCCAGCACGTGAGAACGGTAGAGTCGGCTCTCTATCGCACACGATCAACGCCGCCTGCTTGCAGAGGAATGAATAAGGGAAGGATCAATTTATGAATGGAAACTTTACTCCACTGCCGTTGTCTCTGAGGGGGCATGCCTGGCCAATCCGGAGGGCGCAGTTCGGGGGACCCTGTGGCCCGGGCCAACCCCGGCCGTCTACGGCCTGTCTGGCTCGCAAGGGGCGTCCCCGCGCGGGCCACCGGACCACACAACCCGGCGGTACAGCGTAGGGGTGTCCGGCGGAGACGGGCCGGGCAACCGTACCTCCCCAACCCCGTGTTTCTACCCACACATAACCTTTGCATCCACACTAATGTTTGGTATGTGACGATTAGTGTTGAATGTTGTCGTCACGCACACGCACTCACACACCTTGATTATTATGCAATTCCGTCACAGCCCCACGTGGGACATTGCGATGGACCCTTCGATTCTCCCAACCGAGGGGTCCCGTGAAGTGTGAATGCATTACAAATGAGGTTGAGAAAAGGGGAGCTGTCAATCATCTCGAGTAGGCGTGGTTACGTAGAAGAACCCTGTGTCGGGCCTCAACGCGCGAGAGTCCACTGTTGGCCGGCTAGCAGCATTAGAGCGAACGACGCGGTGTTACCCGGTCCCCGTCATTCAGCGCTGCCGGCCACACCATACTGTCTAAGACCCCACTGTAACACCTTTAAGATACTTTAGACCCTTCTCAAGTAGTCACCAGGCCTTATTTTGTTCTGATCCCAGGATTTGGCCCGCAAACTTGACTGGATCAGGAAGACTTCGCCTGCTAAGTTCGTTCCCCACCAACCGCCATGGACCTACTGTGTTGTGAAGGAGACTTGATCAGACGGGGCTACCGGGACCCCGCCTTGCTCGGCGACAACAGAGTCTTGAACAATCTCCTTATAACAGAAGACAAGTATCTTCCCTCCACTACCTACTTCAAGGCGGTACAAGACGAAGTCAAGCCGCACATGAGACAAATGGTCGCGACTTGGATGTACGAGGTGAGTTCTCACCGCCACGACAGCTTGCCTCACATACCTGCGACTTCTTTACCTGATCCTTCCCGAACCCCTACCTTCTTCGCTTTACTTCAAGCGGTTAGAGTCATTCTTATGTTTCTTGAGGATTTCTACCCCAAGTGTATGTTGTTTTTGTCCGAGTATATTTGAGTTTTTGTCCAATTTTCTATTTTTAATTATTTTTTTCGTCTTTATTATGAAACTGGCACCTATCCAACTGGATGGGGCACTTGTCTAGCGAAAATGGCGCGGCCCAAACCCCAAAGTTTCTCAAGTTCTTTTAACCCTCTAAACTTCGCGATATTTCACTGAAACTTTGCATGAAGATAGCCAAGGGTATGTACTATCCGTCCATCGTAAAAGTTTTTAAATATATTGATGCTTGTATTTTTAAGAATATTTATAATTTTTGATATTGCCTTAGCAACCCCGCAAACGCCCCCAAATATTTTGGAGGGAAACATTCTAATCAGATTTTACCCCTTTCCCTTCTGAAATTGGTGTCGGACTTTGTTTGGAAATTTGACCATGACTTTCAGGTACCGTTTGGCGTTTGAATTTTTAAAATCCGTCGTATTTTGGAATTTTGGCGAATTTTCGAAACTTTCGACATCGCCTCAAGCGGGGGAGGCCTTATGCATATTAATGACTAAGCATTGTGTGAATGTGTGCTTTTTTTTTCAAGGGAATCAGTTTCAAACCGACGCACTGCCGGAATTTCTCTTCTCATCCTCGATTGTCTACAGAAATTGCAATTCCTTTTCCCTTTCTTCACAGGTCTGCGAAGAACAAAGATGCGAAGACGAAGTATTTCCCCTAGCTATGAACTATTTGGACAGATTTCTATCTCAAGTACCGATAAGGAAAAACCATCTCCAACTCTTGGGCGCAGTTTGTATGTTCATCGCGTCCAAGTTGAAAGAAACCATCCCACTAACGGCGGAGAAGCTAGTCATCTACACAGACAACTCTATAAGGTGTCAAGAACTCATGGTAAATATTGTTTGTTTTTTATGGAAATTTTTCTTCCGCTGTTTTTCCTCTTAACTCTCTACGCACTTGGTACGATAGCACCTATGTAGTTGGGAGGTTTTGAAAGGAGGAATAGTATTGAAGAAGTTGTAGCAAGTCGTGAAAATTCCTCGGATTATTACGGCTTTTTGTTGTATGTGTGCGGGGGTGTTGTGTTGTCGAGCGCCGTGAGGCTTTCTCTCTCATTCACTCTACCACATTCCACCGGTGTACTTCCGATTCATAAGATCAGTCGTCACGGCAATTTTAACCCCGAATTCCGGTATTCCCACTGAGCTCGTCCCGGGCCACCCCTCTAGATACGACCCGTGTGCCTTTCTTCATTTTTGTGGCCGATATATTTTTATGTGGGGCAGAGCAGTTTGCTCTCTCTGGGGTGTTTGTTTCTTCGCATTGTTTGAACGTTCCACCAAAGTATTTATCTTTTAGAAGTGAAAGAAAGTTTCAACGAAGCATCGAAGGAAAGTTTGGTTATTTTGAATTAGTTAGACCTAAATTTTCGCTGAAAATATAAAATATTAACACGTTTGTGTGTGACGGAAAATAGCAGAATTTAAAGCCAGACGGTGTATGTAAATGTAGCGATGTTTGTGATAGAAATGTTGCGAACTTTGCGACTTGATAAGATATGTAGCAACTATCCGACCGACCTTGGCATCAGACGGAAACGCTGTTTTTCCTTTTCAGTCACGCCCTCAAAATGTCCCTACCGAAAACTCCACCACATTTATTTGTGACGATTCTTACACCTAAGTAAATGTACATGATATCTAAAGAATTTTCTAGATTTTTTCGCGTATTTTTGTTGCCGTAGGGGAGATGTTGCAATGCCGGTCGCCGACAGAAATGGATAGGGGGCGCAGTTTAGCTGTTCTCTTGACGACCTTTCAAAGTGAAAGAATCCTGCAAGATTTTTAGAGATTGTTAAAACTGAAACTGAAAGTACTAGAATGACGATCGTTTCAAGTATTAAAGACTAAACAAGAGTCAGTATTTTTTAGTCAATGATTTTTGAGAGATTCTGTCACTGTTCTATTTTTAAATGGAGACAGGAAGGAAAAATTGTCTCCCTCTGCTTTTCCTCTTTCCAAAATGAGCTAACAGTTGAAAAGTTCACAAGATAGAAATCTCTTGTATTTTTACATCATTTGTACATAGATATTTTGTGGTGCTTGGGAGACTTGTAGGAGTCCATATGGAGACCTCACAGTATTTTCACGTCCTTGTGTGAAATGTAAAAGTTATTGTAGGGTTCCTGAATTTTGATTATTTTGTACAAACATTTCAAGATTTTGTTAGCTAATATTTAGATAGGGAGTGTAGCTAGGAGGGGACCACCCTCGAAACAAACATACCAACCAAACAACCTTGTTTTGTTTGGTTCGTGTCGGCGGGAAATCCACACATAACAGTTACATTTCCTGGCTAAAAGTGGGACATTTTCACTTCCTTTCACGAAGCCCTGGCATGGAATTTACACATCCCTGAAATGTTGTAAACCATTTCCTCACGAGAGCATGCTTTTTCCTGTTTTTTCCACATTTTTTCACACAATTTGACCACACAGCTTGTTGAACATTCTGTTACTGACTCATCAACCAGTAACTCATTAACTAGCTATTAACTTACCAACTTTTCTGACGTGTTTTTCAGGACTGGGAACTCTTGGTGCTGATGAGACTGAAATGGGACTTGTCGGCAATAACACCCTGTGACTTTCTAGAACACATCCTTAGTAGATTGCCCATTGAGAGGGAAAGGAGCGATATGATCGCAAAGCACGCACAGACGTTCATCGCTTTATGTTGTACAGGTGAGCAAAATTTTGCATGTTCTTCCAGAATCCAGTTATGACAATTATACCCTGAAGTTAATGGTCAAGACATAGTTTGTGTACCGTCAAACTTGTACTTCTTTCAGAATCTGCAAAAAACTACCAGTGGTCAATATGACCACTTTTTTGGTGGTCCATAAACATGAAGAATCTAAATCATGTCTACTTTGACCTATTTCTTGAGCGGTGACTCGCTCAAAACAAGTTTGATGACCACCGCTGCGGTAACCTCTGATGTGTTATGTACCATTGCACCCTATAAAAGGCATCTGTGCTCGTCAGCTTTTAACACGATTTACTAGTGACAGAAATTGCCCAAACGAGTATGTGCTATTCGGAGCCAATAAAGTTGCCTTTTAGTTCCCCAAGCATTCCCCAAATAGAGTTAATTATAGGATAGCAGTTTCCCGGTAACTGCTCTGTGCAGTTAAAATGTGTTTCCTTAAGGCGCATAATGTGTTAAATGTGTGTTTGAATGAAAACGCTTTCACAACTTGAGGCATTAGAGCCTCATTCCTTCAAAATTGGGCTGAAAGCTTGCCTATTATTCACCTGAGTTGGACAATGAAAAGGTGACGATTTAAGTGTTGAAAGGTCTTTGTTCTGTTTGGACTTAATAGCTGATGTGTAACTTGACACAGATTTTTTTCTCCAACGGCCATTTCTTTCTTTTGTTCACTCTCTTCAAAAAGGGAAGGATATTGAACCAGTTTTATAAAGGAAATTCCACTTCAACTGCAAAAACTAATTTTGAGTTGATGACACACTGTCCTATTGTTTCATGACCTTTGTTTAACCCAAGCAGGTTCTAAAAGAACAAAGGCAGGCGTTTTTCCCTGCAGTAAGGAGTTTGGAGGAATACGTCTGTGACTAGAAAAACACAGAACGACTTCCCCACCCTCCCAACGTCATAACGTCTCTCTAAAAGGGTTCTTCCGAGGAAAAGAAAATAAATGTTCACCTCTACATCATTAAAAATAACATCCCCTCCACTCACAGGCCACAAAGCACCTTACTTGACCCTGAAATGGGCCCACGTGATCCGTTCTTACACCATTGTCCGTCCCCGTCTTTGACAAGCACACGCCTTCTTTCAGCCAGTGTTCTCCCTGCCTTCCTCACTCGGCTGCACTTGTGTGAGGGCTTCCGTCGGTCGCTATAATTAGCATCCATCCCTTGTACCTCGCCTGAATGGTCCCTGCCTGTCGATAATCCATCAGACCACATTGTATGCCTACAAACTTTGCCTGGACCATTAGGTTGATCATTAACCACCCGTTTCAGACCCAAAAAAAGGACTACCAGTGCAAGAAATTCCACAAATGTTTCAAAGTGCTTAGTCATAATATATCAGATGGTAATGAAAGTCGAAGGTGGGAGGGGGGCATTAGAATCTCGTCTCTTATTTCCCCCAAAAGTTTTGAAGTGGAATGTCCCATACTTTATCCTACTGGCGTTCTCCTTGACCCGTTTCTTGAGCTAACGAGCTTAGGTTAATTTGTCCGACCTCTGACCAGCATTTTGTCCTAGGAATATCTCCTACAAAGCTGGCGTGATTACTCTGTTCAGCTTAACGAGCAACCAAGAAATCACCTTGAAGTCACATATTGTGATTCTGAAAAGCAGTTGGTTAGTCTCCATGCCGACCAGGTGTTAATGATAACCAAGGAAACAATGTTGTTACAAATTGGAAAGAAACAGTAGATTGGTATTTAAGAAGATTTAACTGTTTTCCAAAACAGAACCTTGAAGCAAATTTAGGACACTGGTCTGTCTGGAAGCAGTCAGTCAAGAGGATTTGTCCTATTCGGACCCAAGGTTGCGTTTCATGGACCGATTCTCAATCTGATTAAGCTAAAAGGTCAGGCCGTTTCTGGTTTCCTTCCGGCAGTGTTGAACCTAAACTTGGACAGACATGTTGGGCAGAGGGCCCAACCTCTGCTGCCGGTGTGCCGGGAATATCAGGCAGGATGTGTTTCCGCAGCGGGCAGCCGTCCAAGTGGAGCAGTGCCGTGGGAAGCGGGCACTAAGTTGTCCTCCATTTGTCAGAGGTGGCAGCCACTATGTTCAGAATGTGGGGGAGCAGGCGGGTTGACACAACAGGTCTGTCAACTGGTCTGCGTTCCAGCGCTGGCTTTTATGGGGGACTAGCCTCCACAGCAGGCATCGTGATGGGCCTTTTTTCAGTTTGTCATCCACCAGAACACTGAAGATTAAGTCTTCTTTGGGGGTACGTTGTGCTTAAAGGTAGCTAGTGTAAGCCCTTGCAATAGTCTAGATTCCAGGCAGAGGGCTGGCATACATGGGGACAGGGAGAGTGGCCTGTGGAAGCCCCAACAACAGTCTGTTTTCCAGGCTAGAGCACGCCCTGCCTGTATGTGGGACAGGGAAGGTGGCAAGAGGGCATGTTTGGGAATGTCTCCCCCTCCCACCTAGATGCCTTCCTGTGATCAGACAGGTGCCCTCTTGTCCCCCTTGTAGGGACAGATCATTAACTACTGTTCCGGGTGTCCCCCTTCAAGTTTGTAGAGACAAACAATCTTGAAAATGTTAAATTATCAAGGAATCTATCTCAGTGATAAGGCAACCCAAATGTTGTTGATGTTGTGTCTCTAACGAAAACTGTCTTTATCTGTGTTTTTCAGAGTTCAAGTTTGCAATTTACCCTCCGTCGATGATCGCGGCGGGAAGTGTCGGTGCTGCAGTCAACGGTCTGGTCGGACTGGGGGGGATCTGGGCGTCACCGAACGAACTGCTGGAACAGATGCAGAAAATTACCAACATTGACATGGTAAGAGCCTTCGTTCTTGTCGTTATTCTTGACATTCAAGGTCCTGGCCACTCCCAAAGATGTCACATTTCGGAAGGTTGTTGAACAAGTGGCGAAACTGAAAGCTGAAACAAAACAGTCCACTTATTTTTTTGAGGTCTTCTCTGGTTGTTGTGAAGTAATCTCCAAGCAGATCCTACGATGCCATAAGATAGTATCAAAGCTGGCCAAGGAGTATAGCCGGCCAAAGGGAGTCAAACGGTGGGTTTGTTACTATATTACGCCACCGTGGATCTGCTTGGAGATTAGTTGTGAAGCATGTTGGTGAAACATGCTACGCATATCAAAACATAGAACACTCCCAAATATTTTAGAGGTTTGTGGTTGGGTGAGGAACGGTAGAAATGCGAAGGTCAGATCAGTTCACGTTGCAGGTGCCACAGTCACACCTCTTTCTCGATGACATGATGCAAGAGCCTCGCATGTTCTATGTCACGATTTAAGGACAGGGCAAGATGAGAAAAACAACCGTACAATAGGGCCACACCTCTACCTTAAATATTTACAATGCCTGTCTAACTTGTACGCTGTTGCAAGGGTTGACTAGCGCTCTGTGATGGTGTGTCAAGTGTGGAGGAGAGAAAGACAGGGAAAGCCACGTGTTAAACAAATATCCGCTGTTTGTTTGTCCCCATTGTTTCACTCCCAAAAGGATATGTCAAAAACAATCTTGAGAGAGCAGTAGGGTTGGGCGCTATTACATGTGTGGGGGTGATTTTGTATTTGCAGACAATTGGGTAAGAAGATAATGTAAAATGCAACCGGTTGGCCATACACCCACGCACTTTCAACCAAGCAAATTCCTCAAGACTTGGCCAGGATTTTCTTCCCCTTTCGGAAATTTGGAGCAAGCCCTGAGTCTTCCTGTTGATGATTTCTCCATGTTTTTAAGACCTGGAGGGTCTCAGAGCCTAAACCCACTGTCCTTGTGTGATAAGGAGGTGTCAGGAGGAAGGACCAAACCTTGACCCTCAGCCTGGCTCTGTTTTGTGTCTTGAGACTTGAGAGATTCTTGAGGAGCAGTGCGGGTGGCCACACAGCACCCAAGTCCCCAGCCGGTCTTATCTCTGCACCAACTTTATAGGTTCTAATTGAAGATCTGATGAGTCACAGATGGTAGCAATTTGCCACCTTGTGGAGCTCAGATCAGCTCAGCAGTGCACATGGCCAGCCTAGATCTGACCCAATATCTACCCTACAGCTCAGAGCTTGACCCAGCACCGTAGATTCTGATATTTCTGTGGCATTTTTATTCAGTCTTCGCATAACCACAAATTCACACCGCAAACAAATGTGCTGTTTTCACTGTGTTGCCGCAGTTGTGTTATCCAAGCACTCTAAAATGTACTGTGGAATCATGATTTCGGAATCATGATTTTGTCCATGCTAGACATTCAAGAGTTGCAAACGTAAATGAGTCTACAGTAACCCCACTACTGGTAGCAGCTACCAGACAGGATGAAAGCTCACTCAGAAAGAAACCCTTCTGAGCAGGAAGTTAGAGTACAAATTGGATAGGGTCGTCCAGAAGTGTTTGCATAGAGGTCACCAAACATTTTGCCCTGCCCCATCCCTAGTTTTGTATCGTAAGCAAGTAGCATACCAAATGAAGGAAACATGACTGTGACAAATTGCGGACAAATTGTCAGGGTCAAGTGCTGGACATGACTTTAAAGAAGGCAGTCCTTTGGAAGGCAATCAAGGTCAAGCACAACCTGTCCTACCCTTCCACGTGTAACACTGTGCAAAGTCAGAAGGCGATTAAAAGACTTGAAACAAATTGTGCCTAGTTTCAGTGGCAGTATAACACGGCTCACACCCAAATGGTGTCTTGACGATTTTTGTCGGAAGCTTTAAGCCAATCGCAGCAGTAAACCGGACACATGGTTTCAGTTGAGTCCAAGGTTTTAAATCCAGGCAGCGCCCACAGACAAACCAAGGTTTTCAAACTGGGATTCTTTCACCTGCTGCCAGTGTTATTGGCTTTTAATTGGAGACAAGTGCAAAGCTGAGGGAGGTTTATGTGTTCTTACTGAAGCTGCCATCTCACAGACCACCCTGGATAGCATCAGGGGAACCATTTAAAATACTTTCTGGGCAGGGAGCTGACCTTGGGGGGTTCCTAGTATCAACAGGATGGGTTAGGCATCACAAATGTCTGTGATAATGAGTGGTAGTCTCTTACAGACCGCTTGGGTTGCTCAGTAAATAGTAGAAATGTAGTCTGTGTAACACAAACTCTGCGGTCCAGGGCTGTAACTGGCCCCTCCCTGCAGAGTTTGTGTTCCTCGGCTCTAGGAGGCCCGCGGATGTTGGGAGGGCTACTATAAGCGAGCATTAGTCAGGCTAGTAGAAATCAGTCTAGAGAGTTGCTGAATCAGTTGCTGGATGGTAATCCTAGGGGACGGGCGCTTACGAAAGTGAAAGGTGTCCCTTAACTTGACTTTACATGACTCTTACTTGCATGGTGTCCCCACACCTCCTGTCTACCCGTCTGCCCACGTGCATGCCCCTGTGCTCACACTGTCTAACCCCTTTTCAGTACCCAGCTGACCTCAGAAATTCCTCGCAGACAAAAGCCGCCCTTCTTTCTAACTCGGTTTCCATAGCAACCCTGAATGGCCGTTTTTCGGTGGGTGTGGTACCGCCGCACACCCACCTCCAAATCCTTATATCTGTACACCCCATCTCTGCACTTACACCCCTTGAAATTATCACTTACTGTATATCTGTTATATTATAGAATGCTATGGTGATGGTTGCAGACTGCTCCATGTTTTTGTAGACCTTTGCCCAGTCTCTGGTCCTCTAGCTTCACCTTATGCCACTTCATTCTTTCCCAGCATATTTCCTCCATTCATAGCTGCTTACGACTCTCCAGCGGCCGTATTCGATACTTTGTATCAGGCACAGTTTCCCTGCCCCCTTATTTTCTCAGCTTTCCCCAATGGCCCGTTTCTCCTTCTCCTGGCCTTTTCTTCTCCCCAGCTGTTTTTTGTTCTCTCCAAAACCTGATGCAAAAACAGCGAGTACTTGTGCATAGGATTTCACCCTCCTCCATTGACCAAAGCTTTGCTTTTTTCCTGAAGTGTTGTCGTACCCTTTAAGTACAATGTTTTCTTAACAGAACATGATCCCGGCCGAGCGGCGGCTAATTGTGCGAAGGAATGTCAGAGAGTGTACAGTCTAGATCGGGACGGGACTTAGGGTCCTCAAGTTCTGCACCTTCCTTGTCAACATGTCTCAAAGAAAATACCACAACTCAGGAGTTAGTCCTAAAGCTCCCACAACAAACTGAGACCCAGCTAAAGACTCAAAACACAGAGTACAACTAGAGATTCAGTTTTGGATACTGTTTCTGAATGTGGGGCTAGGGTTACAGTGATTGGCCTTGTCATTAGTGTGAGCTGATAAGTTCTTCCTTTCGGAGATGGGAAAAGCAAACTGTTGAAGAGACTGAACAAACATAGAAGGACATGTCCCAGACATGGAGTAAAACACTTTAAGGAAACCTGCAGCACTTAAAGAAAACTTACCCGTGTGAAGACAAAGTTATGGCTCCTTAAAAAAGTTCTTCAGTTTTGTAGACGATAGAAATGCTTCGCAAAAGCTTTAAAATGTCTGAGATCAACCAAGAGAAAACCCATATCTGTGGTCAGTTGTACCTCCCACAGTGGTGTTAGATTGAAGGTGTGCACAAGTCTTGTTTAATCTTGGTTAGTTTAATCTTCAGAAGTGGATTAAGCTAGTCAGGTGGGCTGTCCCAGGGATATCTAATCTCAGGCTCAGTCTGAAGGTGAAAAGACTGTTCCTTAGCCCTGTCTCGGGTTTCTTATAAGGAGTGACCAGAGGGAAGACCTCAGTGCTGGGTCAGTGGTACTGCACAAAGGATCAAAGCCTGCCTCCCCACCCCTCCAACCACAGCCAACTCCTCTTACCAACCGTCATTCATTCATATTTTAAATTCGCTTCTATTAAATTAGGAAAAACAGCCAGATAGTGTGACAGCTTTTGTTGCATGTTTTCGAATAGTTGAATGGATACACTTACTGAAGGTCTGTGGACGAACATGTCCCTTTTTTAACGGAGAAATTACTCAAGTCTAAATGCAGTAATTCTACAGGGTTTTAAGTCTAAGTAAGTGATTTAGAGAACAGCTCGAAAAAGTGTGTGTTGCCAGTGTTAGCACATTGTTCGAAGTGGACCAATCAGCACTTGGCACATGGCTTGATTAAACCAATTAGGTCCTTGGAACATTCGTATCACATGTTTGAAAGTAACCAATGGAGAGCCATTTTGTATGCATTCATGTAGATTGTGAAGTACACACCTGTTTGCTAATCATGTTCCTCTTCTTTGTCTTTTTTAGGACTGCTTGCGGGCGTGTCAAGAGCAGATAGAACAACTCCTAGCTACCAGCCTCTGCAACCCCATGTCTCACCCTGACCCTTTGGCAACGAAGCATCAGGAACAGAAGGACCAATCCACAACCCCGACAGACATCCGTGACATCGACTTCTAAACCGCGTCTTGGGTTCTCTGTGAAGGAAAAAGATGTATGCTGAAATGTGCAGACCTGCTTTACCATTGGTTGACTCTAACGGTTTTTGTCGTAAACCAAAAAAAAAAAGAAGTTTGTTTGAAAGTTGGACGTGTAAGCCAATATAGTAGTGAATATAGTATGTTAGAGTCAACCAAACACAAAGTGAACTTGCTTTTTTTTGGTTGTACAAAGATATCAGCACAGATTTTTCAATAGCAGAGAACCCGAAGTTGTGATGAAACGGCTGGTCAAGAACTCGGGCAGTCTTCCATGTTGGAATTCTCGGGATCCTCAGATTCGCGGCTGGCTGTATCAGTACATTCCGCAAGAAAGAACATTCCGCGAACTTGGTGCCACTCCATTCCCTTCAAGACATTCCATGCAGCATTCCAGTGGACTTTCAGCAACCTACATTCCATACAACCCGACTTGTGGACTTGAGTTGGACTGGATGTTTTCCGTGTAGTGAAAACGTTACAATGTCTTCCATTCTTGGAAGGATTGCACTCGCGTCAGCGGATTCTCTTCCCGAAGCGTTTGTCTGCCATGGTGTTTGTGTGCTGTTTCCCAACGTATTACCGTGTGTGGTGGTTTGTAGCACATTATAAACTTGAACTCTGTTATCAAATGTGGTGCCCAAGGCACTACTGATGAATTAGCAAGCAATGTTAACTAGTTAGGTAGGGTTTTTGAATACTGAAAAGCAAAGAGCCTCCATATTTGGTTGTGTGAAAACCATCCCTGCACCCCATCTTCTAGAATGCTGAGTTCCAAATGCGGGTAAATTTTGCACTAAAAAGATGGGCAAATCTGGATTACACCATTATTTGATAGGGGTGAACTGGTTGGTTTGCACACACCGGAGGCACTGAATTGAATGGTTTTCACAGTTTGGCTAAGAAAGTTCCTTTTTTTCAGCACAACGTGATTTACTCTTAGACTTAACAAGTGGGCTTAAATTGCACTATTGAATTCAACCCTCCGATACAGCAGCAAATTCCAATGTTTCGAGCTTAGTTGTTTTGTCCACTGTAGGTGTGAGAGGTAGAAGAAATTATATTTTGGAAGATGACAAAATGAACAAAAAAAATGTTGCCAAGATATTAACATACGAAATTCTACTGGTGAACATATAGATTTATATATAATGAGCTACTTGAGCCGGAATAACTAGCAGATCATAAATAATCAATTTCTACAAAATATGCCTTTGCCTTTACCTCTCAAATGAAAAAGAGTGTGAAAAAAACAACCCCCAAAAATATGAGTGCAAGAGCTGGCTACCTCAAGTAGGACTGTACCAATTGTACCAAATAGGGGTGATAGGGTCACTGTGTGAGGGTTGAATCTATCCATTCCAAGTGTGCTGTGCCTTGAAAAACATCATATGTTTTGCCTTTTTTTTGTTTTTGAGTGGCATTTTGAGTTCTTTTGAGTTTGAAGAAGACAGACTTTTTAAGGGGTATGCTAGCCCTGTTGTGGTGAATCCGAGGGGGGTTATATCTCATATAACCTCCCAGGTGAAACCGAGAGTGCCATGTACATGTAGAAGATGTATTTGTAAACAAATTGCCGAAAGCTGCCTTAAAAGTAACGTGAAGGCCGATATGGAAAGAAAGCATTATATATACGTCACACGTGAGAATTACAATGCAATCTTTATTCAGGTTGAGAACCTATATTAGCTATGTCTTCCCAGATGGTATGAGTGCTATTGTGAAGGATTGAGTGAAGAAAAGAAAAGAGTGTGAATGAGTACATGCAGTGTTAGTAAAAAAAAAAAGGATTGTATGAGGAAGGTGTGCGTGTGTAAAGAGAAAAGTGCAAGGAATGATGGAGAAATATGGGTATAGTAGTTCCTCGGAAGGCCCAATGTATTGTAGATTTTTGTACATTATATGAGATGGAGATGTTGGAAAGGCCAGGAGGAGGAATTTGGTCGATGAAGATGCGACTGATAGAAGAGAAGACACTTACTGTATATAGCTTGACGAGAAACAAGAAATAAAGATGTCTTTTGAATGAAATTTTCCATCGTGAGTTGTATTCTTTTATAATGCATCTCATTTTGTCAATGCTAGCTCATAGTTATACAGCAGTGTATCTGGTGTTACTCTAAGAGACATATTGGTAAAAGAAGGGATCTGACTCTTACAAAGTCACATAGGTCTATAGGTAGTAAACGAACATATTTTCCAAGCAGGTGTTGGGGTTAGAAGGTCGTTCTTGAGAACATCATTATCAGTCATGAAGTGATGAGAGCGTATTCTCCAAGCAGAGGTTGGGCCTGGCGATTCGTACAAATAGTAGTGGCCGGGATTTTTACCAGCTCGCGAGGGAGAAATCCGGCCACTACAACCCAACATCTGCTTGAAGAATAATGAGAGTGGGCATGTTCACGAGTTGTCATGTCTCCCGATTTGCCAAGCACGCTGGGTCTGAACAGTCTAAAGTATATAGTACATGTATATGTTTGCTGAGTGCTTTCAGGTGTACATGTAGTGGTTTGATACTAATCTCCAAGCAGATCCAACGATACCATAAAACAGTATCAAAGCTGGCAAAGGAGTATAGCCGGTCAAAGGGGCACCAGAGTACGTAAGTTGGGGACGAAAAGAACGAAAGAAGGAAAAATAGAAAGAAAGTAGGAAGGAAGGAAGAAAGAATGAAGGGGAGGGAAAAAGAAAAGGAGGGAACGTCTGGCTCCCTTTGGCCGGCTATACTCCTTTGCTAGCTTTGATACTCTCTTGTGGCACCGTAGGATCTACTTGGAGATTATTTGATGCCACCGGAGGCTGCTCTAAACGTATACATACACCGCCATCAAAAACAAAGGGATGTTCTGTTCGCTGCTGCAACCATTGGCCCTTTGCCTCTCCAACTTAAATTCTCACAGAAAATGCTGTACCTAAATGCCACAGACGTTTCTCTGACCAGATGGTACGAGAATGATGGACCGACGTGCGATTCCCACCGTTTGAAAATGAAGTGATGAATGACTGAAGGTGGTCTGTTCGGGAGCCAGTCTCCGACGAGTGACCCAGGGGTCGTGGGTTCGAGCCCCGGCTCAAATGGGGTCAGCGATTGTTAGCTTGAGAAGCAAAAGACCAATTTAAAGTGTTTAAAGCGACCGGAAGGGCTAGCACTTTTGCTCTTTGGGTAGAATAACAACCAACTGGTTCTATCGTGGATTCAACGTCGTGTTATTCATTGTGAACATTATGTAACGGCGGGCCACCTAACTTCGGCATCCCCTAAACTTCGGAAGGACTTCATCGTAATGTTTTTTTTTGGGGGGGGGGGGTAATTTATTATGGTAGGGAGAGTGGGCTAAACGTTTACAGTGTACAATGAGACTGAGTAAACGAGGAGGGGGGGTAATTTATCAAACATTTCCGCTGCATTAAATTTATTCTAATCTATAGGGGAAAGGGGTGAATACAGTTATTGTATATATGTTTATCGTCAAGTGACCCATTGCTCCAGAATTTAGCACAGGTCACAGCAAGGTTAATCAACTCCCAGGTAAGGTTACTACGAAATGTCCATCCCGACACGTGTAAGCCACATAGCAGTCGCTTATCGGTGCCCAGAGTTATGGAGAGAAAAATCACACCACTGTTTCAAATCAAGGTGGCCCGAATGTATCGTCTTGGAGGAATTTGGGTTGGGTCGTATTCGACCTCCTGAGGGGCATGTAATCCTGAGGGGAGGCAACACTCGTGACTGAGCGGATAGTTTACTCAGTGTTATAGGACTACAGGTTACTGGTTCAAGTCCCAAGCCTTGGTGTCATCTTGTGTACAAGCGAGGACGTTGTATTGTAGCAGGGGGTTGTATAACTCTATATAACCTCCTTGACAACAAGTGGATAAGAACTATTCTCCAAGCAGATGTTGGGTTGGGGAGATAGTAGTGAATGAAGCGAGACAGTAAAAACCCCGAACACTGTATAGTATACCTCCGCGACCCAATAACATCTGCTTGGAGAATAGTTTATGTACCTCTGTTGTATGGCGTTTTCGTGAAATGGTCGTAAGGCACATATGTAACGTTACATCAAGGAGGTTAAAATCAAGATTAACCTCCTTGGTTGTAACCGTGCATGAACCACCGCCCCTTGTCTCTATTACTAGTATTAGTCCATACCTGAGACTTTTGGCTCCTGGAAAGATAGTAGAAGTTTGCGTTGCTATATTAAATAAATGTGTGAATTCTTTCGTTATCCTTGGTCGGTGAACTCCTATGTCAAATCTGTTCAGAGCCTGGTAGAGACCACCCCACCCCATGGCCCCCTCCCCCAACCACATTCATGTAAACTGGATTAACCTCACCGGTCCCACCCCTTCCTTCCTGACACGCCCGCGGCCACGCTTTTACTGTTTCTCCCTGCATAATATTTTGATAGTCTCTACCAGACTTTTTGGGTTAAGATTGGCCAAAAAGGGAATGTGTGTGTGTATGCGCGCGCACGCACGTGTGTGTGTGTACTAGTGTGTGTGTGTACCTGTGTATATGATGTGTGTGTGTGTGTGTGTGTGCGCGCGCACGCGCCCGCGCGCGTGTGTGTGTGTGCGTGTATGTGTGTGTGTGAGAGAAAGAGAGAACAGATATATTGCTGATATATACATTTACATGTATCCTTTCACTCTACCAGTTTTCACTATATTTAGATTAGTAGCCTTGTATTTGACGGTGCATTTTAGCAAAGTGCCAAATGTACATGTCTGTGAGTCATAAAGAAAGAAAATTAAACTCAGCCCCAAATTCCGGCCGTGGTAGTAAAACTAAAAATAAAGCCACTCCTAAAATCCCCAGTCTGTTCCCAACAGTAATTTTCCCCAGCTTGTAGCAGGAAACCCTTGTTTCCCTCCAGCTAGTAAAGACACTGCCAAGTTTCGGTTGGATCCATTTTTGAGCCTGCTTATTTTCAACTTGACCTGTCAGGTATCCCGGTAGATTTCTATCTGTAACGACTCTGCATTCTGAGGTTATTGGATCTCGTTTCGGGGTTTCTGTTCTTGATAAAGAAATCTGCCCTGTGGTATAAGGAAGCATAGCAAATCACAAGAGAAAGTTGAATAGCCCCTGAACATTCTGTGGTACGACCCGTATATAAGGTTGTTGCTATGCGGAAAAGGGTGAAGAATTTCTGTAGCATATCTCCAAGCAGATCATACGATAAAGTATTCAGCTGAGTTTCAATGTTTTACACATGCCTTTTGCAACATTCAGTACGTCTTTTTCGGCTTTTAAACTCTAGTAATTTGGACCGACGGTGAAAAGTTTGAAGTATCTTTGCATTTACTTGGAGATTGCATCATAGGTCTTCCTGAAAAGCTTTGGCCAAACCAAGAAACCGGACAAGACAGAAACATTGCGGTGAAAATCAAAATGCCAACTGGATCAGTGGATGGAAATCCTCGCCCATCCCGCAAAATCACGTGAACAGCACGAGAACAATGACTCACTGACCTGAAACTAACTTAAAACATCGTCTTATCACAGAAAGTGACGAAATGAGTTTCTTGTAATGGCCCAGCTTCTGTTTCCCATTGTCTGTGGAGGAATTCCAGAAACGCCCATGCGGTTCCAATCCTGCATGGAAAACGGGGGAAGCCCCCACCACGGGAATGTAGCGATGACTAATCTTAAAGCAGATGTTGGGGGTGAGAAATTTTGACTTTTTTACACACCTTTATGATATGTAACTGTAACATAAAGCTATGCTACGTAATATTTGGACAATACAAAAAGTAGATTTTCCTGCCATTAGAAAACGTTACAATCTTCCACTTAACATCTGCTTGGAGATCAGCGATGGCGTGTTCCATTTTGAAAGAGAAAGAGACGATGGTTTCTTTGAAAATTCTGCCGTAAAACTAAAAGTCGTTTAATCCTTTTTTTTAGTGTCACCAATGCCGTTATATTAGATAATTTTCTTTAATACACTTTAAGATAAGATTATATGGAATCTCAGAAGAGATATTGGATACAGAAGAGTAGAACAAGGTACAGGAAAGGCTTCGAATTCTGCCAGGTAGGTACACAGGTAGAAGCTGTTTTGGCATATCTTCTTTTTTTTATAGACATCTCTGAACATCTCTTGTCTCAGTGTGGCCCTATTGTTATACACCGCTGTCATTTGGTTTCTATCGCAGTTCTAGCAATGCGTTATAATTTAGAATGACTAAAATCTTCGGCGCCTGATCGGTTGCCTGGATTCCATACCCCAACCTCAAGATATATCTTTCCTGCACGATAGATACTTGAGATCGGGCTGGGGTTTGGTAACCAGGCTACCTGATCGGAGAACCTTTGCCTAAACGGACCATTTGAGGGGGTGGGGTAAGGGAGGGGTGGGGTGCGTACGGTGAGAGATTTACAAGACGTGTGTCTGTCACTCCGCCCCCACTTCAGGTCTCTCCACGACTGACCTGCCACCAAAGTGAACCGAAAGTAACTCTGACTGCGGTGGGGACGGCCTAGGGCGCAGCTCGGGTGTCGGGGCTCACATGGTCCCGATAGATGCGGCACAGATAAGGGCGGCACTGCAAAGCCACCGTAGCCGCCCCTGCCAACAGGAATACTGGAGGGAACATCCACTAACTGTTTCCGAAAAACCCCTGGCATATCCTCCTGGCAATTAGCTCACCTTCAACCTTATATAGTTGCGTTCTATCGTTATTTAGTCGTCTAATTTTCGCGGAAATGACGCTACAAAGTGAAATTTGGAAATGTAAGCTTCTGTAGCAAGGATGTAAAAGATATAAAGTGGTTTGCCCCTAAGGATCCATATGGGTCAGGTCTGGGAGAGGAAAAAGGCCGGAAAGGCCCTAATTCGCCGTGACAGTGCTTAGAACAGGTGCCGAGAGGCAAGGGGGAAGGTGGGGAGCAAGAAATCTTCTTCAAGTCGTGTTGAGGACACCTCCAACGTTCTTAGGATCAGAGGCATTCCGAAGTAGACAAGGAGAATAGGTCGCAGACTTTTGGCATGGTTTTGTCTAGCTGTCTGTACCGTTAGTTTTGTACATCAGATTTCAGCTACTTACGATACAGTAGATGCAGGAATTTTAGATTCCTCTCTTCCGTTCCTTTTTTTTGGGGGGTCATTTGACTACATATCATAGAATATGTTTTAATTATTTGTTATCTGTGTGTTATGAACATCGAGAAGAATTGATAGCACCATGGAGGCTACAAAGGGTACCTGAATAAACATTAAAGTGACCTGTGACAATATGAATGTTAATGTCCGCCGTATCTGCACTTCATTAACTTTTTTTTCTCTTTTTACTGCAACATCAAAACGTCGGAAGAATTCCCTCCGTGAAAGACCCCTTTTTGCT
The DNA here is from genome assembly GCA_019207045.1 of Branchiostoma floridae x Branchiostoma belcheri. Lineage (NCBI taxonomy): Eukaryota > Metazoa > Chordata > Leptocardii > Amphioxiformes > Branchiostomatidae > Branchiostoma > Branchiostoma floridae x Branchiostoma belcheri. The sequence goes on along the minus strand of CM033039.1, from coordinate 10,426,307 downwards.
CCTGCACACTCTGCCCAGCTGGAGCACGGAAGAACACGAGGGCGATTCGTCTCGGAGCTCCAGGATCTGACTGGAAGTACAGACATGTGTGAGGCCAAGTGATGGCCAGTCAATAAAGGGGGAGGGGGGGAACCACACCCCCAGAGACAGACAAAATCACCATAACTATCCAACCAACTGTTAGAGTAGAGCAGAGTTGAGTAAAAACCTTATTCGGCCAGGTACAAGACCGGTTTTGGCTCAAGTTGTCTTTCCTACAAAGTGAACTTACGTTCTTGCTATTCATCTGAACTTCTGTGCAGAAAGATTCCTAAAATCTAAGATCCTAATTCCTAAGATTCCTGACTCCTAAGATCCTGATTCCTAAGGTCCCATCATGTTCAACTATAAAGCTTTGGACAAACCACACAAACCAACTATGACTGTATGCTGACCGAAGAGAAAGAAGAAGTGAACTCCTACCTAACCGAAGAATCTACTCTACTCTACTCTAAAAGGCCTCCAAAACTCGAGATAACTTGATAAGATGAATTCTTCACATCCCCGGGCATTAGACA